>WQNJ02000102.1:0-600000 GCA_016584745.2 Phylloscopus trochilus trochilus
AGAAAAAAAGGGAAAAATCAGAAAAAAATGGAAAAAATCATGAAAAATGGGAAAAATGGGAAAAAATTGGAAAAAATGGGGAAAAGTCAGAAAAAATGGAAAAAATTTGGAAACAATCGGAAAAAATGGGAAAAGAATGAGAAAAAAAAGGAAAAAAATCAGAAAAAAATAGGGAAAAAGGGGAAAAAGGGAAAAAACTGGTTTGTACTGGTCTGTACTGGTTTATACTGGTTTGTACTGGTTTGTACTGGTCTGTACTGGTTTATACTGGTTTGTACTGGTTTGTACTGGTCTGTACTGGTTTATACTGGTTTGTACTGGTTTGTACTGGTCTGTACTGGTTTGTACTGGTCTGTACTGGTCCAAACTGGTCAAAAATCAGGAAAAAAATCACCAAAAATCAGAAAAAAATCAGACAAAAATGGGAAAAAATGGGCAAAAAATGAAAAAACCGGTTTGTACTGGTTTGTACTGGTTTGTACTGGTCCAAACTGGTCCAAACTGGGCTCCCCTCCCCCCCAGGGCTGGAGCTGCCCCCCGAGCTTTGCCCCGAGGAGCCCGGGGGGGACCCTTGGGACACCCTGGGGGTCTTCGTCACCCTCTTCCTCCTCAGCGTGGGCTACGGGCCACCGTCACCCTCTGCAAGGTAACTGGTTTATACTGGGAGGGACTGGGAGGGACTGGGAGGGACTGGGAGGGGCTGGGAGGGGGAAAATGGGGAAAAAATGGGGAAAATGGCAAAAAATGGCAAAAAAAGGGTTAAAAATGGGGAAAAATGGGATTTTTTATACTGGTTTGGGACTGGGAGGGAACTGGGAGGGACTGGGAGGGAACTGGGAGGGAACTGGGAGGGGGGAAATGGTGAAAATTTGGCGAAAAAAGGGTAAAAATGGCAAAAAAATGGGTTAAAAATGGGGAAAAATGGGATTTTTTATACTGGTTTGGGACTGGGAGTTACTGGTTTGGACTGGGAGGGGACTGGGAGGGGACTGGGAGGGACTGGGAGGGACTGGGAGGGACTGGGTTATACTGGTTTATACTGGGAGGGGCTGGGAGGGGGGAAAAACGGGGAAAAAATGACAAAAAAGGGTGGAAAAATGGGGGAAAAGGGTTAAAAATGGGGGAAATGGGGATTTGGGGTTACTGGTTTGGACTGGTTTATACTGGGAGGGACTGGGAGGGATTGGGAGGGGGAAAAATGGGGAAAAATGACAAATAACGGTGGAAAAATGGGGGAAAAAGGGTTAAAAATGGGGAAAAAATCGGATTTTTTATACTGGTTTGGGACTGGGAGTTACTGGTTTGTACTGGTTTGGACTGGGAGGGAACTGGGTTATACTGGGAGGGACTGGGAGGGACTGGGAGGGGGAAAAATGGGGAAAAAATGGGGAAAAACGGTGGAAAAATGGGGGAAAAAGGGTTAAAAATGGGGAAAAAATCGGATTTTTTTTATACTGGTTTGGACTGGTTTATACTGGTTTGGGACTGGGAGTTACTGGTTTGTACTGGTTTGGACTGGGAGGGAACTGGGAGGGGACTGGGAGGGAACTGGGTTATGCTGGTTTGTACTGGGAGGGGAAAAAATGGGGGGAAAAATGACAAAAAACAGGATTTAAGATGGCGGCGGGTGGGTTCAAAATGGCGGAGGAAGAGGAATGGGGGTTACTGGTTTGTACTGGTTTGTACTGGGAGGGAACTGGGTTTGGTTTTTACTGGTTTATACTGGTCTGTACTGGTCCATACCGGTCCATACCGGTCCATACTGGTCCATACTGGTCCATACTGGTCCATACTGGTCTATACTGGTTTATACTGGTCCGTACTGGTCCATACTGGTCCATACTGGTCCATACTGGTTTATACTGGTCCGTACTGGTCCATACTGGTCCGTACTGGTCCATACTGGTCCGTACTGGTCCATACTGGTCCATACTGGTCCATACTGGTCCTTACTGGTCCGTACTGGTCCATACCGGTCCATACTGGTACGTACTGGTCCATACCGGTCCATACTGGTCCATACTGGTCCATACTGGTTTATACTGGTCCGTACTGGTCCATACTGGTCCGTACTGGTCCATACTGGTCCATACTGGTCCATACTGGTCTATACTGGTTTATACTGGTCCGTACTGGTCCATACTGGTCCGTACTGGTCCATACTGGTTTATACTGGTCCGTACTGGTCCATACTGGTCCGTACTGGTCCATACTGGTCCATACTGGTCCATACTGGTCTATACTGGTTTATACTGGTCCGTACTGGTCCATACTGGTCCATACTGGTTTATACTGGTCCGTACTGGTCCATACTGGTCCATACTGGTCCATACCGGTCCATACTGGTCCGTACTGGTCCATACTGGTCCATACCGGTCCATACTGGTCCGTACTGGTCCGTACTGGTTTATACTGGTTTATACTGTTCCTGTAGGTGCAGTGGGTGCTGAGCTCCCTCCTGAGACTGAGCGTCCAGCAGGGGGCGTGAAGCTCCGGACTGGTTTATACTGGTTTTTACTGGGAGGGGGGAATTCGGGGAATTTTGGGGGAAGAAATTTTGGGAATTTTGGGGGAAAATTTGGGGATTTGGGCAAAAAAATTTGGAATTTTCGGATAAAAAATTGGGAGTTTGGGGGTAAAAATCTGGGGATTTTGAGGAAAAAAAGAAAATTTTGGGGAAATTTGGGAAAATTTTGGGAAAAAATTTGGGGGAAATTTTGGGGATTTGGGCAAAAAATTTGGAATTTTTGGGTTAAAAATGGGAATTTTGGGAGGAAATTTGGGAATTTTGGGGTAAAAATTTGGGAATTTTGGGGGCTGAAAAAGGGATTTTTGTGTCTGGAATGAGAAATTTGGAGATTTCGATGGAAAAATAAAATTTTTTCCCCAAATTTTGGGGCAATAAAAGCGAAAAAAAAACCAAAAAATTTTGGACTTTGAGTGGAGTTTGTGGGGATTTTGGGGAAAATTTGGGAATTTTGGGGAAAAAGTTCCATTTTTGATTTAAAAAATTCAGAATTTTGGATAAAAAATCCAATTTTGGGTAAAAAATCAAATTTCAGGTTAAAAAAGTCAATTTTAAGGGGAAAAAAAGTGAATTTTTAGGCCAAAAAAATTTCCAAAATTTGAGATAAAATTTCGCAATTTGGACCAAAAAAATCTTCATTTTTTTAAATAAAAAAATTCAAATTTTTAATTAAAAAATTCAGGAATTTTTGGGGTAAAATTCGAAGTTTTTGGGCAAAAATTCGGATTTTTTAGAATTTTTTTGGAGTTCCAAAATTTTCAATTTTTAGAGAAAAATTCAGAATTTTGAGGCCAAAAAAAAGGAAAAAAATTGAATTTTAAGGCTGAAAAAAAATCGAATTTTTCAAGCCCCAAAAATTTCCGTTTTCGGCCCAAATTTGCGGCTTCGAAAAGAAAAATTATTTTGGGGCGAAAAATGCAAATTTTGGGGTTTTTTGGAGGCGAAAAATGCAAATTTTGGGTCAAAAAAAAAGCCCCAAAAATCCCCCCTCCCCCCTCGAAGGGTTTTGGGTGAAAAAAGGGAAAATTTGGGTGAATTTGGTGGGGGGTGGGGAAAAAAATTGAATTTTTTTTGAGGTTGGGGTTGAAATTTTGGGGGAAAAAACGAAAAAATTTGGGTCCAAAAATGAGAACTTTAGGGTTAAAAAAAAGAAATTTTGGGCGTGAAAAATGAGAAATTTTGGGTGAAAAAATTTGAATTTTGAGGGGAAAAAATTGGGAATTTTGGGGTCTGAAAATGGGAATTTTGGGGTGAAAAAATTCAGATTTTAAGGGGAAAAAAAAGGGAATTTTGGGGAATTTTGGGGGTAGAAAAAGGGAATTTTTGGGGTTAAAAACTTCAAATTTTAAGGGGAAAAAATGGGAATTTTTTGGGACAAAAATGAGAATTTTGGGTTAAAAAAAATAAAAATTTCGGGGTGAAAAAAGCGAATTTTAAGGGAAAAAATGGAATTTTTTGGGTCCAGAAAAGAGAAATTTGGGGGTCAAATTGGGAAATTTTTAGGGTGAAAAATGAAGATTTTGGGTGAAAAAATTCAAACTTTAAGGGGAAAAAATGGGAATTTTGGGGTCCAAAAAAGGGAAATTTGGGGGTTAAAAAGGGAATTTTTGGGATGAAAAATGAGAAATTTGGGGTGAAAAAAAATCGAATTTAAGGGGAAAAAAAGTGAATTTTGGGTCAAAAATTCGAATTTGGAGTCGAGAAAATGGGAATTTTTTTGGGGTGAAAACAAAAAATTTTGGGGTGAAAAGTGAGAATTTTGGGGTCCAAAAATGGGAATTTTTTGGGGTGAAAACCAAAAATTTTTGGGCTCCCCAAAGCGCCGAATTTGGGTGAAAATCTCTGAATTTTTCGAGCCAAAAAATTCTGAATTTTCAGGGCCAAACTCCGAATTTTGTGGTAAAAAAAATTTGGGTTTTTTTGAGGCGAAAAATGCAAATTTTGGGTTCAAAAAAAGCCCCAAAAATCTCCTCCCCCCCTCGAAGGGTTTTGGGTGAAAAAAAGGAAAATTTGGGTGAAAAATGAAGATTTTGGGGCGAAAAAAATCGGATTTTAAGGGGAAAAAATGGGAATTTTGGGATCCAAAAAAAGGAATTTTTGGGGTGAAAAATGTGAAATTTGGGGTCCAAAAATTGGAATTTTGGGGGTTGAAAAAGGGAAATTTTGGGGTGAAAAAATTCGAATTTTAAGGGGAAAAAATGGGAATTTTGGGGTCTAAAAATGGGAATTTTTGGGGTGAAAAATGAGAATTTTTGGGGTAAAAATTCCAATTTTAAGGGAAAAAAAAGTGAATTTTTGGGTCCAAAAATGGGAATTCTTGAGGTTAAAAAGGAAAATTTTGGGGTGAAAAATGAGAATTTTTGGGTGAAAAAATTCAACTTTTGAGAGGAAAAAATTGGGAATTTTGGGGCTCAAAAATGTGAATTTTTGGGGCAAAAAATGTGAATTTTGGGGTCCAAAAAAGGGAAATTTGGGGGTTAAAAAAGGGAATTTTTGGGCTCCCAAAAAGCCCCGAATTTGGGTGAAAAACTCTGAATTTTTCGAGCCAAAAAATTCTGAATTTTCAGGGCCAAACTCCGAATTTTGCGGTGAAAGATTTGGGTTTTTTTGAGGCGAAAAATGCAAATTTTGGGTTCAAAAAAAGCCCCAAGAAACCCCTCCCCCCCCTCGAAGGGTTTTGGGTGAAAAAAGGAAAATTTGGGGTGAAAAAATGAAGATTTTGGGGGGAAAAAATTCGAATTTTGAGGGGGGAAAAAAGTGAATTTTGGGGTCTGAAAAAGGGAATTTTTGGGGTGAAAAATGAAAATTTTTGGGGTGAAAAAATTTATATTTTAAGGGGAAAAAATGGGAATTTTGGGGGGTGAAAAAAGTGGGTTTTTGGGGAAAAAAAGTGAATTTTGGGGTCAGAAAATGGGAATTTTTTGGGGTTAAAAAAGGGAAATTTTGGGGTGAAAAATGAGAAATTTGGGTGAAAAAATTCGAATTTTAAGGGGAAAAAATGTGAATTTTGGGGTCTAAAAATGAGAATTTTTGGGTGAAAAATGAAAATTTTGTGGGTGAAAAAATAAATTTAAAGGAGAAAATGGGAATTTTGAGGTCCAAAAAAAGGGAAATTTTGGGTCCAAAAATGGGCATTTTTGGGGTAAAAAATGAAAATTTGGGGGGTGAAAAATTCGAATTTTAAGAGGAAAAAATGGGAATTTTTTGGGGAAAAAAGGGAATTTTGGGGTCTGAAGATGGGAATTTTTGGGGTTAAAAAAGGGAATTTTTGGGGTGAAAATTGAAAATTTTGGGGTGAAAAAATTCGAATTTTAAGGGGAAAAAATGGGAATTTTTTGGGACAAAAATGGGAATTTTGGGGTCTGAAAATGGGGATTTTTGGGATTAAAAAAGGAAATTTTGGGGTGAAAAATGAAAATTTTTGGATGAAAAAATTCGAATTTTAATGGAAGAAAACGGGATTTTTTTGTGAGAAAAAAGTGAAATTTGGGGTTCAAAAATGGGAATTTTTTTGGTTAAAAAAAGGAAATTTTGGGGTGAAAAGATTCGAATTTTAAGGGGAGAAAATGGGAATTTTGGGATCCAAAGATGAGAATTTTTGGGTGAAAAATTGAAAATTTTTGGGTGAAAAAATTAAAAATTTTAAGGGGAAAAAAGTGAATTTTTTTGAAAAAAAAAATGTGGATTTTAGGGCAAAAAATTCACTTTTTGGGCAAAAAAAAAAATCGGATTTTTTCAGGCAAAATTTCCCTTTTTTTGGGTAAATTTGAGCGAAAAACTCTGAATTTTTCGAGCAAAAAATTCTGAATTTTCAGGCGAAACTCCGAATTTTGTGGCCAAAAAAATTTTGGGTTTTTTTGAGGCGAAAAATGCAAATTTCGAGGGCGGAAAATGCAAAATTTCGGGTCCAAAATCGTCGATTTTGGTCGAAGAAAATTTGCATTTTTTTGGGTCAAAAATCCCCGGTTTAGGGGAAAAACCGAAATTTACGGGAAAGGTTCAAAAATAAAAAAAATTTGAATTTTTGGGGTGAAAAATTCGAATTTTTGGGCAGAAAATTTGAATTTTTGGGCCAAAATTTTGAATTTTTTGAGAGAAAACTTTGAAATTTTTTTTGGGCAGAAAAATTTGAATTTTTTTCGAGCGGAGAAATGAGAGTTTGAGGTCAAAATTTGGGGTTTTTGGGTGAAAAAAATTGAATTTTTTCGGTGCGGAAAAAGAAGAATTTTGGAGGTAAAATTCGGGTTTTTTGGGGGTAAAAATTTGGATTTTTGGGGGTAAAAATTTGCATTTTTTTGGGTAAAAATTCTGGATTTTTGGGGGGAAAATTCGCTTTTTTGGGGTAAAAAAGTTGAATTTTTTGGCAGAGGAAAATGAGATTTTTTGGGTTAAAAAATCGGGGTTTTGGAGGTTAAATTTGCTTTTTTGGGGGGTTAAAAATTCGAATTTTTGGGGTTAAAAATCTGCATTTTTGGGATTAAAAAATGCGAATTTTTGGTGTGGAAAATTCGGATTTTGAGCAAAAAAATTTGGGGTTTTTTGGGGGGGGGAATTCACATTTTTGGGGTAAAAATTCGGATTTTTGGGGTAAAAAAATGGAATTTTTTGGGTGTGGAAAAATCGGATTTTGAGGTAAAAATTCCTTTTTTGAGGAAAAAGATTGAATTTTTGGGGTAAAAAAATTGCATTTTTTTTGGGTAAAAAATTCGGGGTTTTGGGTAAAAAAAAATTGAGTTTCTTTTTGTGTGGAAAAATGAGATTTTGAGGTAAAAATTCGCTTTTTGGGGTAAAAATCTGCATTTTTGGGATAAAAAAAAAATCCGAATTTTTGGGGTTAAAAATTCACTTCTGGGGGTAAAAAAAGTTGAAATTTTTCGGGTGAAAAATTTGCATTTTTAGGGGAAAAAAAAATTCCCTTTTTTGGGGTAAAAAAAATTGAATTTTTTTCGTGTGGAAAATCAGATTTTGAGGTAAAAAATTCGCTTTTTTTGGCAAAAAAAAATTTGGTTTTTTTTCGGTGCGGGAAGTTCGGATTTTGAGCCAAAAATTCGGATTTTTTGGGGTAAAAAAATTCGATCTTTTTCGTGTGGAAAAAAATGATATTTTGAGCAAAATATTCGCTTTTTGGGGGGTAAAATTTTGAATTTTAGGGGGAAAAATTCGCTTTCTTGTGTAAAATTTGCATTTTTTGGGTCAAAAATTCGGGTTTCGGGTGTAAAAAAAAATCGGATTTTTTTTTTCCTTCGAAAAAATCCGATTTTGAGGTAAAAAAATCGAATTTTCGGGGTGAAAAATTAGAATTTTTGGGGGGTAAAAATCTGCATTTTTCGGGGGAAAAATTCGGGGTTTTGAGGTAAAAAAATTCGGATTTTTTTTCGTGTGGAAAAATCGGATTTTGAGGCAAAAATTTTGAAGTTTTTGGGGTAAAAATTTGCATTTCGGGGTTAAAAATTCAGGTTTTTGGGGTAAAATATTTTGAATTTTTTTCCTGTGGAAAAATGAGATTTTGAGCAAAAAATTTCGGATTTTTGGGGGGGAAAAATTGGAATTTTTTGGGTTAAAAAATTGAATTTTTTTTTTTTTTTGGTGTGGAAAAATCAGCTTTTGAGGTAAAAATTCCCTTTTTGGGAGGTAAAAAATTCGAATTTTGGGGGTTAAAAATCTGCTTTTTTGGGGGTAAAAACTTCGAGTTTTTTATGGGTAAAAATTTGCATTTCTTGGGTTAAAAATTCCGATTTTTGGGGTAAAAAATTCGCTTTTTTTGGGGTAAAAATTTGAAATTTTTTCCGGTGAAAAAAAATCCAATTTTGAGCAAAAATTTTGATTTTTTGGGCAAAAGAATTCGGATTTTTTTGGTGTGGAAAAATCAGATTTTTGAGGTAAAAATTCACTTTTTTGGGGGGCAAAAAAATTTCGGATTTTTGGGGTTAAAAATTCCACTTTTTTGGGGTAAAGAAACAGAATTTTTTTTTCCTGTCGAAAAATCCGATTTTGAGGCAAAAATCCGCTTTTTGGGGCAAAAAAAAAATTGGATTTTTTGGTGTGGAAAAATGGGGGATTTTAAGCAAAAAAAATTCGGGGTTTTTTTGGGTAAAAATTCGAATTTTTGAGGTTGAAAAAATTGCCACGGGGAGGAAAAATTTTTACATTTTAAGGGGGAAAAAAATCCCGATTTTTAAGGCAAAAAATCGCGATTTTTAAGGCAAAAATTTACAATTTTTGGCCAAAAAAATCACAAATTTTGAAGCAAAATTTTTACGTTTTAGAGCAAAATAATTCACAATTTTAATGGCAAAACCACGTGATTTTTAGGGCGAAATCCCAATTTTAAGGCAAAATTTCCACTTTTTAAGGCAAAAAAAAATCACAATTTTTTAAGCAAAAATCCACAAATTTTATTGCGAAATTTGTACATTTTTAAGGCAAAAAAAGTTCACAATTTTTAAGGCAAATTTTTGAATTTAAGGCGAAAAAGTCACAAATTTTAAGGCAAGAAAATTCACCGATTTTATTGCAATTTTTTCACATTTTAATTCCAGAAAATTCACAATTTTTAAGGCAAAATTTCACAATTTTTAAAGCAAAATTTTTACATTTTAATTCAAGAAAATTCACAATTTTAAGGGAAAGTTTTTTACATTTTAAGGCAGAAAAATCACGATTTCAAAAGCGAAATTTTTACATTTTAGTTCAAGAAAATTCACCATTTTTAAGGCAAAAATTCACAAATTTTAAGACAAAAAATTACAAATTTTATCGCGAAATTTTTACATTTTAAGGCAAAAAAAATTCGCAAATTTTATTGCAATTTTTTTACATTTTAATTCCAGAAAATTCATGATTTTTAAAGCGAAATTTCCACATTTTAAGGCAAAAATTCACAATTTTAAAGGCGAAAATTCACAAATTTTATCACAAAATTTTTACATTTTAAAGCAAAATTTTTACATTTTAAGGCAAAAAAATCACAAATTTTATTGCAATTTTTTTTACATTTTAATTCCAGAAAATTCGCAATTTTTAAGGCAAAAATTCACAATTTTTAAAGCACAAATTTACATTTTTTTAACCCCAAAATTCCCTCTTTTTTTCCCCCAATTTCACGATTTTTGGGGGGGGGAAAATCCGAATTTTTTCACCCAAAATTTCTTCCTTTTCCTCTCTCGAAATTCCTCTTTTTTCAGCCCCAAAATCGGGATTTTTAAGCCCAAAAATTCTTCTTTTTTCTGCTTTTTTTCCCAAAAAAATCTGAATTTTCCAGCCCAAAATTCTCCATTTTCGACCCCGAAAATCCTCATTTTTCACCCCAAAATTTCCTTTTTTTCACTCCAAAAATCCTCATTTTTTGGGGCTTAAAATTCCTCCTTTTTCAGCCCCAAAATCTCGGTTTTTCCACCCAAAAATTCACATTTTTCTGCTGAAAAAAAATCGCCAAAAATCTCAATTTTCACCCCAAAAATCTCAATTTTCCTCTCTCAAAAAATCTTCCTTTTCAACCTCCAAAAATCCTCATTTTTTGGCCTAAAAATCCTCATTTTTCACCCCCAAAAATCCTCAATTTTTGGGCTTAAAATTCCTCCTTTTCCACCCCCAAAATCTCGATTTTTCCACCCAAAAAATCTGCAATTTTTTGACCCAAAAATCTTCATTTTTCTGCCAAAAATCGCCATTTTCGCACCCCCAAAAAATCTCATTTTTCCAACCCCAAAATCCCCAAATTTCACCCCAAAAATCTTTGTTTTCCACCCCAAAAAACCCCAATTTTCGGTCCAAAAATCTTCATTTTTTACCCCAAAAAACCCCAATTTTGGGTCCCAAGAAATTTTCATTTTTTACTTTCAAAAAAAGCAAAATTTTGGGTCCAAAAAATTTCAATTTTTTACCCCAAAAAACCCCAATTTAAGGTCCAAAAAATTTCATTTTTTATCCCCCCCAAAAATCCCAATTTTGGGTGAAAAAATTCAAATTTTAGGATAAAATCCCAATTTTTGACCAAAAATCCCCAAATTCGCCGTTTTCCCCCCCAAATCCGATTTTCCCTCCCCCCCAAAATTTCCAATTTTTTTGACCCCCAAATTTCCCCGAATTCCCCCAAAATCCTCCCCTGGTGCTCCCCCTGTGGAGAAAACCCAAAATTGCCACCAAATTTGATTTTTTTTACATTTTAACCAAAACTTTGAATTTAAACTCAATTTTTCCTCATTTTTAACCCCAAATTTTCTATTTTTACCCAAATTCTTTCATTTTTATCTCAATTTTTACAGGTTTTGCCCAAATTTTTCATTTTTATACCAATTCTCATCATTTTTACCACAATTTTTCCATTTTTCACCAATTTTACCCCAAATTTTTTAATTTCACCCCAATTCCTTCATTAGAAATCGAATTTTTTTCCATTTTTTACCCAAATTTTAATTTTTAACCAAATTTCTCATTTTTTACCCTAATTTTTAATTTTCACCACAATTCCTTCAATTAAAAATCGAATTTTTTAACCCTTTTACCCACATTTATTATTTTAAACCCAATATTCTCTTTTTCCCCCAATTTTTAAATTTTCACCCCAATTCCTCCATTTTAAAATCAATTTTTTTCCTTTTTTTACCCAAATTTTCTATTTTTAACAAAATTTTCTTTTTTTTCCCAAATTCTTTAATTTTCACCCCAATTCCTTCATTTAAAAATCGATATTTTCTCAGGGTTTTTTTTTCCCTTTTTTCCCCCCAAATTTCCCATTTTTGGACCCCAAAATTCACTTTTTTTCCCTTAAAATTTGAATTTTTCACCCCCAAAATTTTACCAGTTTTGGACCCCAAATTTTCCAGTTTTCACCCCAAAATTAATCCCATTTTTGGACCCCAAAATTCACATTTTTTTCCCCAAAAAATTCACCTTTTTATTCCCTTAAAATTCGAATTTTTTCACCCCAAAAATTTTCATTTTTTCCCCCAAAATTCCCTTTGTAACCCCAAAAAAATTTCCATTTCTTTCCCCTTAAAATTCGTATTTTTTCACCCAAATTTTTCATTTTTCCCCCCAAAAATTTTCATTTTTCACCCCCAAAATTCCCTTTTTTTTTCCAAAAAATTCCTCTTCCCCCCCCAAATTTCCCATTTTTAAAACCCCAAAATTCCCTTTTTTTCACCCCAAAAATTCCCTTTTTAACCCCAAAAAATTCCCATTTCTTTCCCCTTAAAATACGAATTTTTTTCACCCAAAAATTTTCATTTTTCACCCGAAAATTCCCTTTTTTTTTCCAAAAAATTCCTTTTTTTTCCCAAAAAAAATTCCCATTTCTTTCCCCTAAAATTCAAAATTTTCACCCCAAAAATTTTCATTTTTTCCCCCCCAAAATTCACCTTTCCCCCACAAAAATTCCCTTTTTTTCCCCAAAAATCCCCTTTTCTCCCCAAATTTTTTTTGGTTATTTTTTCCCTCCCTCCCTGGCCACGTCCCCTTTTTAGCCCCGCCCCTTCCGCCATCTTGTCCCTTCCCAAAATTCCTTTTTTTTCCCCTCAAATTTTCACCCTTTTTCCCCAAATTTTTTTTGGCCACGCCCCCTTTTTTCCTTTTTTCAGCCCCACCCCGCGGCCCCGGTGACCACGCCCACCGGTACCACCCCCGATAGGTCAGGGCCCAGCAGGCCCAGCCCAGGGCGGCGCCGGCCGCGTTCCGGCCCAGGTGTTGCGATAGGTCAAGGTCACCACCAGCAGCAGGTGCCACGTGACCAGCAAGGCCACGCCCAGCAGGTACAAGATGGACAGGGCGGCCGGCAGGGCTGGAAGATGGCCGCCGGCAAGATGGCCGCCCTCAAAATGGCCGCCGGAGCGGTCAAAATGGCCGCCGGGGTGGTGGCCAAGATGGCCGCCGGGGTGGGGGAAGTGGGCGGGGTCGAAATGGCGGCCGGGTTCAGAATGGCCGCCGCTTTCAAAATGGCGGCCGGGATCAAAATGGCCGCCGGATTCAAAATGGCCGCCGCCCCTGCCTTCAAAATGGCGGCCGGAATCAAAATGGCCGCCACTTCTTCCTTCAAAATGGCGGCTGGAATCAAAATGGCCGCCGGATTCAAAATGGACGCCACCGCTCCGCCCTTCAAAATGGCCGCCCCGCCCCCAAAATGGCCGCCCAAGATGGCCGCCCCACCCGCCGTAGCGCGCTGCCCCCGCCCACCCATAACCGGAGTGGGCGGGCTCCGCCCACTCGAAGCCGATTGGCCGCCAGGACGGCCGCGGCCACGCCCACCCGCCGCCGGTGGCCATCTTGGCTCCCTCCTCCTCTTCCTCCATCTTGGCTCCGGGCGCCGCCATCTTGCTTTCTCCATACCCGGCCGCCATCTTGAATCCGGGCGCCGCCATCTTGGCTTCTCCATACCCGGCCGCCATCTTGAACCCGGCGGCCATCTTGCTTTCCCCATATCCGGCCGCCGCCATCTTACTTCCGGCGCCGGCGCCGGCGGCCATCTTGGGGCCGTACAAGCTCCGCCCCAAGGCCGCCGCCTCCTCGGCCAATCCCAGCCCGCAATGCACCAGGGCGAAGGCCTGGGGGGCGGGGCTAAACCCCTCCCAGCTATGCCCCGCCCCCCGGCAGGAGGCGGGGTCTCCCAGGGGCACCAGCAGGGTGCCCAGGGCCGTCTCTGATTGGCAGACGCCGGTGGCCGCCTCCAGGGCGTGGGCCGAGGGCGTGGCCGGCCTGGGAGAGGGCGAGGCCGACGGCCAATCGGGTGAGGGCGCGGAGGGCGGAGCTCCAAGGGGGGCGGAGCCAAGGGTGGGAGGCCACCAGCAGCGAGCCAATCAGGAGCCAGGTCCAGGCGGCGGCCGAGGCGGTCAGGCGGCTGCGGGAGGGGGGAGGGGATTGTTAATTAATGAGTGTTAATTAGTGAGTGTTGATTATCAATTATGGATTATTAGTCATCGATAAACGATTATCGGTTACGGATTTGCAATTAGTGATTAAGGCTTGTGCTTAATTATTATTGGTTATTAATTACTGGTCGTCGTTAGTTGTTATTTATTATTATTTGTCGTTGTTAATTAGTGTGATTTGTTGTTCATTATTATTTATAATAATAGATATAGAATAAATTTGTTATTTATTACTTAATATTTCTTTATTATTTAATATTTATTATTTATTATTTATATTTTTATATTTATATATTTATTTTATTTATATATTTATATTTCTATATTTCTATATTTAAATATTTATATATTTATATATTTATTTTATTTAATTTATTTATATATTTATATTTCTATATTTCTACATTTCTATATTTATATATTTATATACTTATATACTTATTTTATTTATATATTTATATTTCCATTTTTTATATTTATATATTTATATATTTATGTATTTATATATTTATATATTTATATATTTATATATTTATATATAAATATATTTATATATTTATATATTTACATATTTATACATATTCATACACATTAATAAATGTGTATAAATTTTTATTTTTTTATTTTTATATTTTATTTTTATATTTATAACATTTATAACATTTATTTTTATATTCATAACATTCATTTATTTCTTTGTAATATTTATTTATATGTAATATTTATTATTTAACACTTGTGATTTATAATTTATGATTTATCGCTTATTTATGATTTTTTGTTATTATTTGTAATAAGCTATAAATAATAAATTTAATGTTTATTATTTAATATTTATTTATTTAATATTTATTTATTTATTTTTATATATTTATATATTTATATATTTATATTTCTATGTATTTATATATTTATATATTTATTTTTACATTTATAACATTCATTTATTTATTTGTAATATTTATCTATATGTAATATTTATTATTTAACACTTGTTATTTATGATTTATGATTTATCACTCATTATTTACGGTTTATTATTTCTTATTGATGATTCATTAATTACTGCCTATTATTTGTCGCTTATCGATTGTTATCTCCTGATTATTACGCATTATTTATTATTTATTATTATTTATTATTATTTATTCATTATTTATTATTTATTATTTATCATTTATGGTTTATTATTTCTTATTTCTTATTTATCATTTATCATTTATCATTTATTATTTCTATTTATTACTTATTACTTATCATTTATTCCTTCTTATTATTAATATTAATTGATTATTATTAATAATAATAAATCCGGATTTTGATTGCCGCCACTTCATTGCTTCTCATTTACGAATTACGTTGGTTAGTCGTTAATTAATTTAATTAGTAGATCCCGTCCTGCCCCATAGATCAGACTCAGCCCCATAGATCCCTCTGCCCCACAGATCCTAATCCCAACCCCATTCCCAGACCCACAGATCCACTCCAGCCCCATAGATTGGCCTCAGCCCCATAGACTGACCCATAGATCCCTTCCTGCCCCACAGATCCCGTCCCAGCCCCACAGATCCCGTCCTGCCCCATAGATCCACTCCAGCCCCACAGATTGACCCACAGATCTAGTCCCAGCCCCATAGAAAGGAGTCAGCCCCATAGATCTCAGTCCCAGCCCCACGGATTGACCCATAGATCCAATCCCAGCCCCACAGATCCCAGCCCCACAGATTGACCCACAGATTCCAATCCCAGCCCCACAACCACTCCCCAAAGCCCATCCCAGCCCCACAGATCCCAGTCCCAGCCCCATAGATTCACCCATAGATCCAATCCCAGCCCCACAGATCGGAGTCAGCCCCATAGAGCCCGTCCTGCCCCATAGATCCCACCCCACAAAAACCGCTCCCAGCCCCACAGATCCCAACTCCAGCCCCATAGATTCACCCATAGATCCATCCCAGCCCCAAAGATCTCAGTCCCAGCCCC
Organism: Phylloscopus trochilus trochilus; assembly: GCA_016584745.2. Classification (NCBI taxonomy): domain Eukaryota; kingdom Metazoa; phylum Chordata; class Aves; order Passeriformes; family Phylloscopidae; genus Phylloscopus; species Phylloscopus trochilus. The sequence continues at coordinate 15,373 of WQNJ02000102.1, forward strand.
ATAGATCGGAGTCAGCCCCACAGATCCTCCCCAAAACCCCCTCCAGCCCCACAGATCGACCCATTGACCCCCTCCAAACCCCACCCCAACCCCCCAAAACCCCCCCTAACCGCCCCAAATCCCCCTCCCCTGCCCCATAGATCCCGCACTCACGCCTCCAGGCGGTTGTGGGGCGAGGCCAGCAGGCTGTGGGGGTCCCCCCGGCCCCTCAGCAGGGGGCCCAGCCCCACCAGCGCCCCCAGCCCCACTGATCCCAGCCCCACTGAGCAACCCCAGCCCCACTGATCCCAGCCCCACTGATCCCAGCCCCATAGATCCGGGTCAGCCCCACTGAGCCACCCCAGCCCCATAGTCTGACCCATAGATTCCATCCCAGCCCCATAGATCCCAGTCCAGCCTTATATAATGGAGCCAGCCCCATAGATTGACCCACAGATCCCACACCAGCCCCACAGATCCCAGCCCAATAGATTGACCCACAGATCCCAATCCCAGCCCCACAGATCCCAGTCCCAGCCCCACTGATCCCAGTCCCAGCCCCATAGACTGACCCATAGACTGAGTCCCAGCCCCACAGATCATCCCCAAAAACCGCTCCAGCCCCATAGATCGACCCATAGATTCCATCCCCAGCCCCATAGAATGGAGCCAGCTCCATAGATTGACCCACAGATCCCACACCAGCCCCACAGATCCCAGCCCCATAGACTGACCCACAGATTCCAATCCCAGCCCCATAACCAACCCAAAACCCCATCCCAGCCCCATAGATCCCAGTCCCAGCCCCATAGAATGGAGCCAGCCCCACAGATTGACCCACAGATCCCACTCCAGCCCCATAGATCAGAGTCAGCCCCATAGATAGACCCATATATCCAGTCCCAGCCCCACAGATCCATTCCAGACCCACAGATCCCATCCCCAGCCCCACAGATCCCATCCCCAGCCCCACAGATCCCATCCCCAGCCCCATAGATCGACCCACAGATCCCCTCCAAACCCCTCCCCAAGCCCCCAAATCCCCCTCCCCAGCCCCATAGATGACCCCACACCCCCTCCCCAGCCCCACATCCCTGCCCCATAGATCCCTCACTCACGCCTCCAGGCGGTTATGGGGCGAGGCCAGTGAAAGAAATTAGCCCCAGGCTATGCACTCCCGAGTTGTACTGTTACACTGTTTTGCTGTAAAATTAAAGTTGCACTGTTACTTGCCTGTTTTAAACTGTTCATGTTGAATCTGTACCCTGAATTTCTGTTCGTTATGTCCAAGTTCTGTACCCTTTCTCCCTAAATCCTGAGCTTTCCCCTCCCCCGAGGAAAGCACGCCGCTGCCTTGTAGCTCCCCCTGCCACTTCCTGTTGCCCCCTGCTGCTCCCTGCTGCTCCCTGCTGCTCCCTGCCTGCCGTCGAGCTGTGGGCTCCGCCCAATATGGAGATCACCTCCCATGGTGCCTGGCTGCAGCCGAGAGTCCAGTTAGAGCTAAAAAAAACCCCTGGGACAGCGAGCCGACACAAAAACTGGACCTAAGAAAGACAAAACTGTGCGAGGCACATGTCTAGCTACCTGCAGGCGGCAGGCATTCTTTTGTTACTTTGTCGCCATGGCCTGAAAGAAACTGGAGAAAGGTAACGCCCCTGGACCACACGAGCCAAAGCGATTCTATTGGAACCCCCGTGAGGAAGGAATCCCGACTCTGCAGCAGCACCAGCGGCGGCAGATTCGACTGCACCTCCTCCTCCGTGGTGTCTTCAGGGAGCAGCGGCGGCGTGCGCAGCCCCTCGAGCCCCTACCCAGAGCTGATTTCTAATAAAGGCTTTTTCAAAGGAGCTGGTCTCCTGGCCCATTTATAACAAATTGGGGGCTCGCCGGGACGTGACCACGCCTGAAGAGGACCGAGGACGGGACGGCCGACCGCTCTTTGGATCCCTAGGACAGCTGGTCACACCGGACCAAGGAAGACAGCCTGGGATCGGACAGCACGGAGGAGCGCCGGTAAAGTATAGCCGGTGGCGGGAGTGGAGACGAGCGAGTGGTGTGTGAGTGAGACAAAGACCGGCAGCTCGGATCTTTGAAGCGAGTGTGGGCCTCCCAGTACCGCGTTTCCAGTCTCCCGCGAGGGAACTGGCCGGGAACAGAGGGAAGCGAAAGGAGAACGGAGTGAAAGAGGCGTCTCCAGGGGCATAGGCGCCCCCCTCCGGGCGTGCGGAGGTAATTTAGAGGGTGAGTGGCACGTCACAGGGTGTGTGATTGTAGGATAGGCCCGCCTCCATTCTAGAATCTACGGAGGCAGGCTGCTCAGGCTGATCCAAGCGTGCGGAAAGCCTGGAGCCGTGGGTGTAGCACGCACCACACTGGCTGAGGTTACGGCCCGGGGTGTCCCCGGGTTGGGATACTGGCTGGGGTACCTAACAGGGTGTGGGGAGTGAGAGAGGGTACTGGCCGAGTTACGGCCCGGGGTGTCCAGGCGAGGAAGGGGTGCTGGCTGGGGTAGTGACTGAATCTCTAAGGGCGAGATATCAGGCTACCGACAGGGCACTCTGAGCACTGGCAGAAGTGGTGGCCAGACCCTGAGGGCGGGTAACTGCAACCACTACTGGCTTGGGACACTGGCTGGGGTAACTACCGGGGTACAGGAGTGGGCGCACTGGTTGGGGGTACCTAGAAGTGAGGGGTATGCGTTCCAGGTGCGGAGAGCCTACAGGGCCGGGGGTCTTTTGAGTATACCGCCTGGGTGTAGGATGAATGAAAGTTAGGGAAGTCCCAAGGTGCGAGGGATTTAACGATAGGGAGAGTGAGTGAGTCGCACACTGTATGTCCGAGTCCTGGCTGTAAGTGGTGACTGGAACTCTGGGCCCAGGTTGACCGGCCACTTGTGGAAACTCGATAGATATACAGGAGAGGAAGAGGGGTGCTGGCTGGGGTAGTGACTGAATCTCTAAGGGCGAGATATCAGGCTACCGACAGGGCACTCTGAGCACTGGCAGGAGTGGCCAGACCCCGAGGGCGGGTAACTGGGGCCACTAACGGGTGTTCGTGGAGTGAGTGAGAAAGGGGTGCTGGCTGGGGTAGTGACTGAATCTCTAAGGGCGGGATATCAGGCTACCGACAGGGTACTCTGAGCACTGGCAGGAGTGGTGCCACTGGGGCCACTGACGGGTGTTCGTGGAGTGAGTGAAGATTACCTAGTGAGAATGGGAGGATACATAAGTAAGCAAAAACCACCTGAGGAGGAAAAGGGGAAGATAAAGAACATTCCCCCAGATAGTCCATTAGGACAAATGTTGGAACTATGGGATACTGAAGAGGCCACAAAAAATTTGAGCAAGGTTAAAATGATCCATTATTGTATTGAGGTTTGGCCCACTTTGAATTTGCCTGGAGGATGGCCGTGGTGTGGAACTAAGGACCCCTGGATGTGCTCGCAATTAAACCAGTATCTGAAATCCCGAGGGGACTCAGATACTGAGCAGATCCTTTATGCTGCCTGCTGGCAGAGACACAGAACTGAAGGTGAAACAGCTAAGATTTGTAAGCTACAAGAGGGAAAGAGGAAAAATGAAAAAGAAAAAAAGGAGGAAAGCAGTCACCATTGGGACCCTCTTGATTATTTGCCTGCTCCTCCTGTTTACCCTGGGATACCCCAAACTGTCCCTGATAACCCTCCAGCTTTACCTGTGTACCCCTCCCCATCTCTCCAAACCATGATCCCTATTCCTTCTTCAGCTTGCTCCCCAACCGGATTAACCCCTACAGCTCCACCCTCTCTACCACCTCAGTCTAACCCGACTGTCTTGAGTACTAACCCCTTCTACTCTTCAACTCTATCCTCGACCTCTCCTAGCACTGGCTGAGGCCTCTCCCCCTCACCATCTACTGTCCCTGCACCCCCAAACAACTGGGAGCTGGACTTGCCAGCCAATACTATTGATTTTGTGGAAACCCCAAAAGGACCCTACTGTAGCACTAGGTCAAGAACAAAGCTCTTCCCCCTAAGGGAAGTCCCGATGGGTGGGGCAGCTGGGGGGGTAGGGTTTGTAAATGCACCTCTGACAGCTTCAGAAGTTAGGGGCTTTAAGAAAGAACTGGGGAATCTGGTTGAAGACCCTGTGGGGATTGCTAAGCAAGTAGATCAGTTCCTGGGCCCAAACATTTATATGTGGAGTGAGTTAAACTCCATACTAAACATACTTTTTAATCCAGAAGAATTTAGACTGATTAGAATGGCTGGCATACGGGCTTGGGAAAGGGAAAATCGGATGGGACTCCCAGGAGACCAGAAGTTGCCAGTGGCTGATCCCGGGTGGAACCCAAACAGGGAGGAAGGTAGACGAAATATGGAAGATTACAGAAACTTGATGATAAAAGGCATCAAGGAATCAGTCCCCCGGAGTAGTAACACAAAACTGGCCTTTGATGGAGCCCAGGAAAAAGATGAGACCCCAGCAGCCTGGTTAAACAGACTGAGAAAGAACTTCCAGCAGTATTCTAACTTGGATCCAGATAGCCCAGAGGGACAAGTGCTTTTAAAATTACAGTTTGTTACCAAATCCTGGCCAGATATAAGGAGGAAACTAGAAAAAGTGGAAGACTGGCAGGACAAGGGAATAAATGACTTGTTAAGAGAAGCTTTAAAGGTTTATCTGAGGAGAGAAGATGAGAAAGCAAAGACAAAGGCTAGGATTATGGTAGCTGTGGCCAAAGAAAGTGTAAGGGATAATAGAGACTCACAAGGGAGGGGAAATGCAAAGCCTCCATCAGGGAGAGGCAGAGGAAAACTTTTGTCGCCTTGGGGTACCCCTCCGAGGCCAGGGGAAACCCGAATATGCCACTATTGTGGTGAAGTGGGCCACATAAGGAGATATTGCAAAAAGGTATCCTTTGACAACGCTATTTTGAAGGAGCAAGAGGCATTGGAGAAGTTGTTAAAGGGGGAGGATAATGAAGATTAGGGGTGTCATGGGCTCTATGTATTAGGGGACCCAATGAAATACCAAGAAGAGCCCATGGTAAAGTTTGAAGTAGGTCCCCATCATGAGGAATTTGAGTTTCTTGTGGACACCGGCGCGGACAAATCCAGCATTAATCAGCTTCCAATTGGGACTACAGTTGGAGAACTGACATGTGATATTTTAGGAGCAGAAGGGAAACCCTTCAAAGCTTCTGTCATAGAAAATGTAGAGATCAAAGGAAATTCAAGAAAATGTGTTACTAATCTCATATACTTGCCTAAGTTAGACAGTAATTTACTCGGAAGGGACTTACAAGTTCAGTTGGGGGTAGGGATTCTTCCTAAAGAGGGTAAAATGGTGGTCCAAATGATGAAAATGACTGTTGGAGACTTAAATGAGATAAATCCAAAGGTATGGGCTAAAGAGGGGAAGTATGGATACTTAAACATCCCACCTATTAGAGTAGAGATGCAGGAAGGGATACCCCCTATAAGAGTGAAACAATATCCTATTTCTGTGAAAGGTAGAAAAGAGCTGACACCAATTATAAATCATCTACTAACGGAAGGAGTATTAAAACCCTGTATGTCCCCCCATAACACCCCCATTTTGGCAGTGAGAAAGACAGAAAATAAATTTAGGCTTGTGCAAGACTTAAGAGAGGTAAACAAAAAGACAATTACAAGGTACCCAGTGGTACCAAACCCCTACACCCTTCTAAGTAGAATCCCTAGAGAACACAGCTGGTTCACTGTAGTAGACCTGAAAGATGCTTTTTGGGCCTGCCCCTTAGCTAAGGAAAGCCGAGATTGGTTTGCCTTTGAGTGGGAGTGCCCTGAAAGTCAGAGAAAGCAGCAGCTAAGGTAGACCCGCCTTCCCCAAGGCTTTACTGAGAGCCCAAATCTATTTGGACAAGCTCTGGAAGAGCTGCTAAGGCAATTCATCCCTGGAGATAACGTACAAATCCTACAGTACGTAGATGACCTCCTAATATCAGGGGAGGAGCAAAATAAAGTAAGGGGAGCCAGCATTAAACTCCTGAATTTCCTAAGAAAAAAAGGCCTTAAAGTATCTAAAAGCAAATTACAGTTTGTAGAAGTACAAGTAACATATCTTAGACACCTCATTGGGGAAGGGTATAAGAAACTAAGCCCTGAGAGAATCTCAGGTATACTGTCCATCTCGGCTCCAACCACAAAAAGAGATGTAAGAAAGCTATTGGGACTATTTGGCTATTGTAAATTATGGATAGAAAAATACTCACAAAGTGTCAAATTTTTATATGAAAAACTAGTCCAACCTAAACCTGTAAAATGGACAGTTGAAAATAAAGAACAGTTAGAAAATTTAAAAGCCAAATTATCCTCAGCCCCAGTTCTTAGTCTCCCTGACCTTAAGAAGGGGTTTGACTTATTCATAAATGCAGAAGAAGGAATAGCCTATAGGGTGTTAACCCAAGAGTGGGGGGGACACAGAAAGCCTGTTGCATACCTTTCTAAGCTCCTGGACCCAGTCGCAAGAGGATGGCCAGCTTGTCTTCAAGCTGTGGCAGCCACAGCAGTCCTTGTAGAAGAAGCACAAAAGCTGACACTACAAGGAAAAATCATTGCACACACCCCCCATGATCTCAGAGCAGTGTTGAGTCAAAAAGCCCAACAATGGTTAACAGACTCAAGGATCCTAAAATATGAAGTGATTCTGACAAATGCTAAAAATCTAAAATTAATCACATCCAAAAGCTTAAATCCTGCACAATTCCTCTCAGGGGAGCCCATACCCACTCTGGAACATAATTGCTTGGAAGTCATAGACCTGCAAACAAAAGTAAGGGAGGACCTTGAGGATATACCCCTGCCATATGGGAGGGTGTTTTTCATTGATGGGTCATCTAGAATGGTGGAAGGAAAGAGGATATCAGGCTATGCAATAGTCGAGGGTATCAACAAACAGAGTTTAAAAGTTTTAGAGAAAGAAAAATTGCCCTCGAGCTGGTCTGCTCAGTGCTGTGAGGTCTATGCTCTTAAAAAGGGATTAGACCTGTTAGAACAAGATCAAGGTACAATTTACACTAACTCACGGTATGCCTTTGGAATTGTGCACACATTTGGAAAAATTTGGGAAGAAAGAGGCTACCTAAATTCCAAGGGAAAAGATTTGATACATAAAGAACTAATTAAATTGGTATTAAAATCCCTCATGAAACCCAGGGAAATTGCAATAGTGCATGTCAAGGGACATCAAAAAGGGGATACCTTTGAAAGAAGAGGCAATCGAGCAGCTGACCAAGCTGCCAAGTTAGCAGCCCAAAACCCGGGGGAGCCAATAAAGATTTTAACTGTGACTGATTTGCCAGCTGACAAAGAAAAAGAACCAATATATAATGAACATGAGTTGAGAGAAATAAAGAGGTTAGGGCTGCACCAAGAGAAGCAAGGGGAATGACTAACCCCAGATAAACGAAAGTTTTTAAATAAAGCCCTAGCTCGAAAAATGCTAACAGAAATACACAGTCTGACCCACTGGAGCACCCAAGGGTTATGTGATCATTTCTTAAGGGAATATTTATGTATTGGAGTATATAATCTGGCCAAAGCAGTTACTGAAGGGTGCCTTATATGCCAAAAGGTGAATCAGAAAGCAATGAGGAAGAATACCTCAGGAGGAAGGCAAATAGCATTAAGACCCTTTCAAAATATACAAATAGATTTTACTGAAATGCCTTCAGTACAAGGTTACAAGTATCTACTTGTTATAGTTGATCACTTAACCCATTGGGTGGAAGCTTTTCCTACAAAAAGGGAAACGGCACAAGTGGTAATAAAAATATTATTGGAGCACATCATCCCCCGGTATGGGCTAGTGAATAATATTGATTCAGACCGAGGTCCTCATTTTGTGGCCAAAATTCTACATGACGTCATTAACGCCTTAAGAATCAAGTGGCAGTTGCATACACCCTGGCATCCCCAAAGTTCAGGGAGAGTTGAGAGGATGAATAAAACCCTTAAAAACGTATTAACTAAATTGATAATCGAAACGGGAATGAATTGGCTCAAGTGTCTGCCCCTGGCCCTTCTGCGAATCCGGGTCCGACCAAGATCTGACATAGGGGCTTCACCATATGAGATGATGTTTGGACTCCCCTTCTTACTGACCCCCTATAGCACTGGGGATTATTTAGAAGGAGAGGCCGCTACCCAAGAATATGTAAAAACAATTGGAAAGACATTGGCAGATCTTAAAAGAAGAGGGTATCTTCCTCAAACCTCTCCCTTGGACACTGACATGCATCAAATAAAACCAGGAGACTGGGTTTTAATTAAGTCCTGGAATACCACCCCACTAACCCCTAAATTCGAAGGCCCGTTCCAAGTTCTGCTCACTACTCATACTGCAGTGCGAACCCAGGAAAAGGGCTGGACCCACATCACTGGAGTGAAAGGACCATTACCACCCCCGAGTGATCCCTCTGACTGCAACAAGGGGTCAGATCCCTCTGACCCTGCAACCCCAACAAGAGTTCCCTCTGAGTGGACTGCCACTCGAGATCCAGACACCCTCAAAGTAACTCTCAGGAAACAACCAAAAACCAGTTAAAGCCAATAAGAGACAATAACAGTTATTACAAGCTGTCCGTTACCATTGTTAAAAATCCACATTGTTACAAGAGGTTAAAAAGTGTTAATATAAAAGTGTAAAATAATAGTTAAATCCGATGTTATAAATTGTTATAATGAGCCACAATGTGTTAATGTAAAAGTAATAAGTAACAGTAATTCTTAATTTAAAAATTAAATCTCTCATAGGGCACACCCAAAGGGAGCTAACTAAAACTAAGAAAAAGGTGGAAGGTGGGAATAAACAAGGGAGAACTCCACAAATCCAGCCTAAGAACTCCCCGACCCAAGAGGCAAGACCAAGTGAGACCAAAGAGAACCCTCAGAGCGAGATGGGGGCAGGTTCATACTGGACTCTTGGAGGGACTAATAGTAGTCCTATTGATATGATGAGGAGAAAGAACCCCCTGACCCAAGAGGCAAGGCCAGGTGAGACCAAAGGATCCACAAATAGAATGGTTCATACTGGACTCTTGGAGGGACTGATAGTAGTCCTATTGATAAGCAAGTTTACAGATGGGGCTTACTCCGAATGCTGTCATTCAGTTTGTGATGGGGAGAATCTACAATCCCTTATGAGAGTTCAGACCCATGTGAATCCCACATGTTTTGACATGATCCAATTATCCACCTGTCAAAAAGAGAAAAAACAATATTGGATTGCAAAAAATGCTGCCACATTTAAGCAGTGCCTGACCGAGGAGTGCCCTATCAGAGAGTGGTTCTGTTTTAAAAAGTTAAGAAATACAGAGGGAGTAGCAGACCTGAGAAAAAGAAAATACCAAAAGAGGAAGAAGGGCAGCACACAAACATGGAAAAGTAAAATACAGACACCAAAAAGAATAGTGAAAACATATAAGCCAGCAACTTGGACACAAGATAAATCATAGAGGTGCCGAACTCCAATTTACATGTTGAATAAAATTATCAGGTTATCAAACAAAACAGCCCTTGCCCTTGATCATATCAGTAACCAATTGGCACAGACAAGAGCAGTAGTTTATCAAATCAAACTAGCAGTCGATTATGAAAGTAAAGTATAAAAAAATATTTCCAAAGAAATACAAAAAATTGCATATGTAAGTACCCAGAAATGGAAGCCCTTAATTAATATAGACTGGTGGGACAACTTCTGGTCCTTTGAAGGGACCTGGTGGGAAAAAGTAGTGTTCATTGCAATAAGTGCCTTTGTCAGTCTCCTACTTCTCCCCTGCATACTTCCCTGTCTAATTCGAACTGTAGCCACTACTGTTCCAGCTAGTCTCCAAATCCCTAAAGTAAAGATTCAAAAACCTACAAATACAATTAGATTACAACCCCAAGAAGAACTAAGCACAGCAAAAAGAATTTATGACCAATACCAAAAATTAAAACAGATTTATTCCCTTGAATCAGACATGGCCAATTGATGCGGGCTAAAGCCCGATCAAAGAAATAGAGGGGGGATTGAAAGAAATTAGCCCCAGGCTATGCACTCCCGAGTTGTGCTGTTACACTGTTTTGCTGTAAAATTAAAGTTGCACTGTTACTTGCCTGTTTTAAACTGTTCATGTTGAATCTGTACCCTGAATTTCTGTTCGTTATGTCCAAGTTCTGTACCCTTTCTCCCTAAATCCTGGGCTTCCCCCTTTCCTGACGAAAGCCCGCACGCCACCGCCTTGTCGCTCCCTCCTGCCACTTCCTGCTGCCCCCTGTTGCCCCCTGCTGCTTCCTGCTGCTCCCTGCCGACGGCCGTCGAGCCGTGGACACCGCCCAATATGGAGATCAACTCCCATGGTGCCTGGCTGCGGCCGAGAGTCCAGTTAGAGCTAAAAAAACCCCTGAGACAGCGAGCCGACACAGAAACTGGACCTAAGAAGGACAAAACTGTGCGAGGCACACGTCTAGCTACCTGCAGGCAGCAGGTATTCTTTTGTTACTTTCTCGCCATGACCTGAAAGGAACTGGAGAGAGGTGACCCCCCCTGGACCACACGAGCCAAAGGGATTCTATTGGAACCCCCGTGAGGAAGGAATCCCGACTCTGCAGCAGCAGCAGCAGCAGCAGATTCGACCTGCACCTCCTCCTCCGTGGTGTCTACTGGGAGCAGCGGCGGCGTGCGCAGCCCCTCGGGCCCCCTACCCAGAGCTGATTTCTAATAAAGGCTTTTTCAAAGGAGCTGGTCTCCTGGCCCATTTATAACAGAAAGTTGCAATAAATTAATTATTTAATACAAGGTTTGGTTTTTAAGGTCATAACTTTCCAAAAACTAGGAAAGCTGCTCAGCATCGGTAGCCCAATTGTGAATGGTTTTCTTGACTCCACTCGAAACAGGAGTGTTAACAGGACTCCGTCCTTGGTTCAAATCACCTGCCATGACCTGCAGAAAAAAGCACCAGCAGCAGCAGAAGCTCCATCAGTCACTTTTCTCAAAAAGCTATCTCAGATTTGTGACAGGAAAACAAGAAAAAAAAAGAAGCTGTCGATTAATGACAAGACTCTGAGGAACAGGCAAAAAGCCAAGGGCCGCAGCTTCTCTGGGACACTCCTGGTGCTCCAAGGCAGCCGGGCTGCCCTGGCTGCCCAGGACCCTGCGCTCCACGGGCTCTGCAGAGCTGCACAGCGGGAAGGGAGCTTTGGGCACCTCGGACCCTGGGAACGTGCCGAGCCGAGCCGAGCCGAGCCGAGCCGAGCCGGGCCGGGCCGGGCCGAGCCGAGCCGAGCCGAGCGGGGCCGGGCCGAGCCGAGCCGAGCCGAGCCGGGCGGAGCGGGGCCAAGCAGAGCCGGGCGGAGCCGAGCCGGGCCGAGCCGAGCCGAGCCGAGCCGAGCCGAGCCGAGCCGAGCCGGGCCGAGCCGGGCCGAGCCGAGCCGAGCCGAGCCCGGCCAGCCCCGGGAGCCGCCGCGCCCGCGCTGTGCCCGCAGCCCCGGCTCGAGCGCAGCGCCCCCCTCAGGCCGCGCGCCGCCGGCGCAGGCGCGGCCGTTGCGCTCTGGCCGTTGTCGCGACAGTCGGCGATCGACGCCATGGCCGAGCTAACGCTGCCCGCCGGGCTCAACGCCGACACCTTCCCCGCCAAGCTGTGGCGCCTGGCGAACGACCCCCGCGTCCGCTCCGTGCGCTGGGACAGCCGGGCCCGGGGGCTGCTGATCGAGCGCTCCCTCTTGGAGCGGGAGCTGCTCCGCCCGGGCGGCGCCCGCGGGCCGGCCCCGCACGCCTTCAGGGCCACGCAGTTCCGCAGCTTCGTGCGCCAGCTCAACCGCTACGGCTTCCACAAGGTGCCGGGCCGGGCTGGCGCGGCTGCGCCGGGCGGTGCCGGGGCCTGGCTCCACTACAGGAACCCCTGGTTTCGCCGCCACCGCCCCGAGCTCCTGCTCCGCATCAGGCGGCGGAGCCCGGTGCCCAGGCAGCGGCCGGCGGCGGGGCGGGAGGGGCGCAGGCGCCCGCCCTGCGGCTGCCAGCAGCTCCCCAGGGCGCGGCCGCTGCCGGACGGGCGGGACGGGCGCGATCGCTCCGAGCCGCTGCCCGGGGAGCGGCCGCCGCTGCCGCCCGGGCGCCCGCCCAGCGGCTTCCTTGCGCTGCAGAGGGAGCGGCCGCTGCCGGACGGGCGGGAGCTGCGCTGGCCCCGGCCCGGCCGCTTCCAGCAGCCGCCCAGGGAGCGGCCGCCGCTCGCCCGGCGCCCGCCCTGCGGCTTCCACCTGCTGCACCGGGACCGGCCGGGGCCGGCCCGGCGGGAGGGGCCGAGCCGCTTCCAGCAGCTCTACGGGGAGCGGCCGCTGCCCGCCGAGCGGGAGGTGCTCCGAGTCCCGCCCTGCCACTTCCTCGGCTTCCACGGGGAGCGGCTGTGGCCGCTCGGATGGGAGGGGCCCCCCAGCCGCTTCCAGGAGCTCTACGGGGCGCCGCCGCCTCCGCTCGACCGGGAGGTGCTCAGGATCCAGCCCTGCATCTTCCAGCAGCTCCACTGGAAGCAGCAGCCCCCAGCCTCCAACCCACCAGGTAGGAAGAGAGTTGGAGCCTTGCTTTTCCAAAAGGTCGAGAAAAGTGACCGTTTGAAGTATTTTTCCACAGTGCTCTGTCGTTCTGAGACAGAAATTGTCAAGCCGACTAGGCAGGGGCACCAAGAAAGTCCAAAGATTCTCTGCCTGCTTTTCCTGTGTGCTTCCTGTGACATTTGATCCAAGGCAGCAGTAGAGCTCTGTAGCCCAAAGCCACATTCTGGAGCTGACTCACGTGTTTGGACTCTTGCAGCCGCACTGGGCACTTCACCCCCTCATGCTCCAGCTGGCAGTGCTGGCTGTGCAGCCTCCAGCTCAGCACAGGATGCACCTGCAGGAGAGGAATCACTGCCGCTGGATCTTGGCCGTGCAGTTGAGAAAATGATCCGGGAGATCAGGAGCTCCCTGCCTGAAAGGTCTCCCTGTGCTCAGGTAGCCCCATTGGATGGGAATGAGAGAGGGTGGGCTGAGAGCTTTTGAACATTGTTTCATGGCTGAGAAGCAGAGGTTACTTGAATTTAATTAATTTCATTCTTACCCAGTTATCTTATTCTCAAGTCTTTTGTCTTTTGTAAACTCACACATGGCAGTTTTCCAAAGTGTTTTATTGCATAATAAAAGGCAACCTTGCAGGCTCTGAACCATCTTTAGAATCTTTAGGATTCTGATGGACGGGCTCTTGCAGAAGAGATGAATATTCTGCAGCTGGTCATAGTGAGAATATCTTTCTGTGCAAAGGTAATTTGCAGGTGCTTAATCTGGGGAATTTACTTCCTCAGTGGAATAGAAACAACACTTGGTTGTCTGTCTTTTCATGTCTTTTGGGTTGGTGTTCTTTTCTACCCTCCAAATGTACAGATTTTTGGCACTGGAAAATTGGATCCTGGGAATACCCTAGGTCCATCAGTGTTTGCCTGTGTCATCCATCTGGGGCAGCAGCAGAGGGCTCCAAAAAGCAGCACCTTGTGATGGATTGTCTGAGCAGTTGGGTGGGGGTGGTGAGACTGCCAGGCAGAAATGTGTTCTTTGCCTGTGGGTTTGCAGCACACAGCCCTGGGCAGGGCTGGGAGCGAGCTCTGCCCTGGCTGACAGCCACGCTGGCACCAAGGAGAGCCCCTGGCTTTCTGCTGGCTGGTTGCTTACAGCTGGTGGGATAAGGCAGGGTCAGAGCGTGAGGGCACGTCCCCTCACTTGGTGTCTTCTGCTTTTCTGCTTTCATGCTTTGCCTCCAAGGTCATTTTTGGGAGCTTCAATTTCACCTTGGCCACCCAAATCCTGAGTTTAAAACACTTCATGTCATGTGAACCATGTGGACAGTGTTCCCCTGGTGTTACACAGCCCTGGGGTGTGGAGAAGAACAGTTACTGCATCCCTGATGTGATTCCAAGAAAATACTGAGTGATCTTTGGGTTCTTTCTTTCTGCTTTTCTTTCCAGGACAATATTAATGTTGCCCCTGAGCCTTCAGGAGAGGACGCTCTGAACAGGGCTGCAGCAGAGGAAGCTTCATCTGGCGCCCAGAGCTGCAGGAACAGTTCCCCAGAGCCCGAGGAGCCTGGTAAGGAGAGAGCCCACAGTGGTTTAGAGAGGTTTGAGAGGGCTGCTCTGAGCCTGCCTGTGACAGGAAGGGAGATCACAAGAGTTGGGTTCTTGTCTGCAGGGCTGGTGCTTCCTGGTGCCTTTAGTTCCAATCCTGCACTGGCACAGCCTCCCCCAGCCCTGCCCTCCACGCTTCTGCAGGGGCTCTGACACTGAGTCCTCTGCTGTGGCAAGAGAGCAGGGACTAAACCTGACCCTGTGGGAGCTGTGTCAGCAACCTGCGTGTCCCAATTGGGTTGGGAACTGGGCTCACAGCAGCCTTCAGCTTCAGCCATCTCAGCGAGGACTGAGGTGTCTCTGTCAGCACAGAGAAAGAACAGGGCTGGGCTTCTCTGGGGGAGCTGGGAGTGTCTGTGTTTCAGGCTCTCGTGGGTGCCCTTTGCACTGCGAGTGCTGAGACTTCCTGGAGGTACTTCAGTGCTTTACACAGTTTTGGGAACTTGGCAGGATCCCTGTTCTCTAAAGAGCAGGCTTCAAATTCCCAAGTGAGAGTCTGCCTTTCAGGCGTCTTCTACAGTGACAGAAGGACAATTGCTGCCCAAGGGAAGCGTACCCAAGGGCCAATATTGACTCAGTGATCTCTTTTCTTCCCAGCTCCCATGTGATCCACATCTCCTGGAGGGATGTCCTGTGTGGGAGGAAGAGACAGAGGGAGAGCCTGGGACTACCAGGCAGGTACAATCCCTCTGTCTATAGTGATAAGTTTAGAATTATATTTATCTATCTATATAAGGTTTTTTTGTAGATTTACAGTATATATATATATATATATATATATATATATATAGTTATGTTTACATGCCTAAATAGTTATAGACCTGTAGAGCTAAGATTATATAGATTTTTTTAAAAAAATTTTATAGTTATAATCATGTATGCATATTTATATTTATATTTATATGTAGTTATATTTATTTATCTGGATAGTTACATTCATATATATATATAGTTATTTCTTTAAATGTGCATAATTATATACTTACAGCTCCAGGGGTGTTTAGATAGACAGCTTAGTATCTGTATAGGTATAGAGCAGTTTTTGACCTCTTTCCCTCTCTCCCTTTGTGCTTTTCCCCCTGTGCCCCCTCTGTCCCTGTCCCTGTGCTGGGTCCGAGCTGGCGGCCGGGCCGGGCGGAGCAGCAGTTCCAGCCCCGGCTGTCCCTGGAGCGCTGGGAGCTGCCGGTGGCCCCAGGCCCTGTCCCCTGAGGAGCTGCTGAAGGAGGGTGAGACAGAGGGGGCTGGGGGGGCTGAGCAGGCGGTGACGCTGCAGGGACGGTGACCTTGAGGTGCTGGGGGCACTGAGGGCTGTGGGGGAGCAGAGGGCCAGGGTGGCACGGAGGTGACAGGGCAGTGGCACAGGCTGAGGGGGGTGCTGGGTCTAAGGGGCCGGGATGGCTCAGAAGGGATGGAGTGGGCTGAGAGGACTGTGGGGGCTGAAGAAACTGAAGGGGGCCGGGGCTTTGCCCAGGGGACGCTGGGGCTGAGGGGATGGAGGGGCCAGCAGGGAGCACAGAGGGCTCCGGGCCTGCAGCTCTGCCAGGCCTTGGAAGCAATTCCAGAGCCTCCACTTGTGCCACAGCTGCCCTGCAGACCTTGAGCACAGGCGGGGACTGACAGGAGGCAGCAGGGAGAAGCTGAAGGGCGCCAGCTCCAGCAGGGAACAGGGAGCTGCTGCTGCTGCCAGCCCAGAGCCCGGGTGAGGCCGCAGGGCCGGTGAGGCAGGCTGGGGGTGAGGGTGGCGTGGGCTTTGGCCGGGGGCTTTGGCCAAACTTTTTCTTTCTGACCCTCCTGGGGAGGCGCTGAGATTTTCCCTGCCCTGACTGAAGGGCAGGTGCTGCCAGGGGAAACGTCCCAATCCTGACTCAGTGTCCCCTTTGCTTCCCAGATGTCCCAGCTGCTGTCCCTGTCCAGGAGAGCTGCTCTGCACAGGAGGAGTGAAAGGCTTTGAAGATGGGGCGGCTGGAATCCCTCTGTTTAGAGTTCTGTTTAAAGATAGATGGACTTGAACATAGAGAGGGATAATTTTATGAATATTTCTATATACAGATTGCTATTTGTATAGGAACATTTCTATGTGTATGTTGTTGTATTTACGGATGTATGCTATGTAAATATGTGTGTATATCTGCATACATATATATAATTACATGTATATGTATATATATCTATGTATATATTAGCATATTGTTCTATCTGTGTTTAGTTCTGTTTCCTATGTATACAGTTGTGTAGGTATTTCTACTGATGTAGTTGTAGTTATATGGCTTTTTAAATAGGTATATTGGTATTTGTATAAGAAAATATGCCTATTTTTATATTTACGTATGTGTATTTATTTTCGTATATTGAGGCGGTTATATATGTATATCTTTCTATTTAAACATGTATGGAGATGTATAGTTGTGTAATTGTCTCAATTGAGTTTGTGGTAGAAAGCTCTTTAGATAGAGATACTGATATTTTTGTATTCCTAGATAGGCTTTAAGTTTGCAGTAATATGTAATAAATTATGTTGTTAAACACCTAATTGATCTTTGCATATAGTCAGTTGTAGAGGTTGGCAATAAATTAACTTTTTGTTAACTGAAGCTTGTATTTGTATATTTTTACATAGCATTGTTGTAAAACTCTAATAAATTCCTTTTTTTATGTTAAATTGAAATCAGCATAGTTCTATATTGTCAGGGTGGTTGTAGCAATTTGTAATAAATGACATTTTTCATGTGAAATCAATTCTTGTGCATTTGTCCATCAGCGGTGCAGCTGTAGCAATCTGCAAGAAATCAACTGTGATGGGGGTTTTGTGATTTGTGCTATCCAGAGCAATGAGCAGATGTAAATGCTGGAGGACTTTGTCCATGGAATTTTCCATCCCTGCCCAGCACATGCCCCACTATGATGGTTTCATCACTTGCCATTTTTATATGACTAGAAGAACATAAAAAGAAAACCAGGCTTACTATAAAATTACGCGGATATTTTATTTGCACACACGAAAAGAATGAAAATAAGAAAAAACAAAACCAAACAAAAATATGAAACTTTCAAAACATCCTTCCCTCCCTCCACAAGCGTTCACTTTCCCACACACAACATAAAAAGACAAAACTTGTCATTTCAGTCAGTTTTACCATTTAAAGATAATCTTTCATCAGTTCTTTAGGAAAGGAGCCTCTCTGGGTTCCATAGAGACATCATCACAAGAGGAACAGTCCTCTGGTGGCTCCCATGCCACACATCTGCAAGGACCTGAAAGGAACCTCTGCAAACTGTGGAATCCTGTCCATTAGCAGCTTTCCCAACACTGCACATGGGCCATATCCACTTATTTAGGGGTACTGTTTAAGGATGCCTCCTCAAGTATAACACAAAGATTCTCGTCTTCTATTTCCCAAAATCATCTTCATCTCAAGAACTAAAAATCTCCTTTTCCTTAGGAGCAAAGAGCTTCATATCACTTTTAACTAGAATCTTACATTCCCCCCAAAACAGCATTCATGTGTTACAGGAAAAAGAGTTCATTCTCCAAAGTTTACCAGAAATGTCCAGCCAAATTAGGCCACTCCTCCTCCTTTGCCCCAAAGAGTCTTTTCACTCTGTCTTCACTGGCTTCAGTTTCATGCTGTGTCTCTTTATGGTTGCATCACTTTGTCTGTCCTCACTCCGGGCAGGGCCGGTGCTCTGGGAGTTCCATCTGCTGGCAGGAAAGAGTTCAATGTGCCCAGGCCTGCGGTGGTTATGTGGTCCCTGCTGGGCAGGAGCTGCAAAGATCTCAAAGCCGTGCCGGTGGAGGAGGCCCAGAAACGACAGCCAGAATCTCAGTAGTGACCCAGACTGATGGATGCCTTTCCCCTGCCAGCCTCGGTCACATCTGGGGTGGCTCAGCTCGGGGCTGCTCCCAGGGGCCCGGGAAAGGGAGGGAGGGAACATCTCCTCCCAGCCCTGGCCGGGGAGCAAGCAGCTGCCGGGGCTTTTCCTCCCCTCTCCCCCGCTGGCAGCCGGGGGAAAAGGGGTTCAGCCACCCGGGCTGCTCCCTGTTATAAATGGGCCAGGAGACCAGCTCCTTTGAAAAAGCCTTTATTAGAAGTCAGCTCTGGGTAGGGGGCTCGAGGGGCTGCGCACGCCGCCGCTGCTCCCAGTAGACACCACGGAGGAGGAGGTGCAGTCGAATCTGCTGCCGCTGGTGCTGCTGCAGAGTCGGGATTCCGTCCTCACGGGGGTTCCAATAGAATCACTTTGGCTCGTGTGGTCCAGGGGCGTTACCTTTCTCCAGTTTCTTTCAGGCCATGGCGACAAAGTAACAAAAGAATGCCTGCCGCCTGCAGGTAGCTAGACATGTGCCTCGCACAGTTTTGTCTTTCTTAGGTCCAGTTTTTGTGTTGGCTCGCTGTCCCAGGGGTTTTTTTAGCTCTAACTGGACTCTCGGCTGCAGCCAGGCACCATGGGAGGTCATCTCCATATTGGGCGGAGCCCACAGCTCGACGGCAGGCAGGCAGGGAGCAGCAGGGAGCAGCAGGGGGCAACAGGAAGTGGCAGGGGGAGCTACAAGGCAGCGGCGTGCTTTCCTCGGGGGAGGGGAAAGCTCAGGATTTAGGGAGAAAGGGTACAGAACTTGGACATAACGAACAGAAATTCAGGGTACAGATTCAACATGAACAGTTTAAAACAGGCAAGTAACAGTGCAACTTTAATTTTACAGCAAAACAGTGTAACAGCACAACTCGGGGGTGCATAGCCTGGGGCTAATTTCTTTCAATCCCCCCTCTATTTCTTTGATCGGGCTTTAGCCCGCATCAATTGGCCATGTCTGATTCAAGGGAATAAATCTGTTTTAATTCTTGGTATTGGTCATAAATTCTTTTTGCTGTGCTCAGTTCTTCTTCTTGGGGTTCTAATCTAATTGTGTTTGTAGGTTTCTGAATCCTTACTTTAGGGATTTGGAGACTAGCTGGAACAGTAGTGGCTACAGTTCGAATTAGACAGGGAAGTATGCAGGGGCGAAGTAGGAGACTGACAAAGGCACTTATTGCAATGAACACTACTTTTTCCCACCAGGTCCCTTCAAAGCACCAGAAGTTGTCCCACCAGTCTATATTAATTAAGGGCTTCCATTCTTGGGTACTTACATATGCAATTTTTTGTATTTCTTTGGAAATATTTTTTATTACCTTACTTTCATAATCGACTGCTAGTTTGATTTGATAAACTACTGCTCTTGTCTGCGCCAATTGGTTACTGATATGATCAAGGGCAAGGGCTGTTTTGTTTGATAATCTGATAATTTTATTCAACATGTAAATTGGAGTTCGGCACCCCCATGATCTATCTTGTGTCCAAGTTGCTGGCCTATATGTTTTTACTATTCCTTTTGGTGTCTGTATTTTACTTTTCCATGTTTGTGTGCTGCCCCTCCTCCTCTTTCGGTATTTTCTTTTTAAATTTTCATATAAGGGTATGCCTAAATGGTTTCTTGATTCTCGTGGGAGGAGGGAGGAGGCTGGTTTGATGATTCTTGTGGTGCAGCTACCCGCCCAATCTCCTGGGAGATGGGTGTAGGTTTTGTCACTACAAATCCAAAAGAGGTGTTTTGGGGCTTTCCAGGATGTGTTTTGTGTGTCATAGGGGTGTTCCCAATATTTTGAAATTTCTCTGATTCCCCAAAAAAGATTGGTCCCGTTATCAGTGCACTCATGTAGACCATAACTTTTATTACAGACGCACCCTGATTCTTTTTTCCCAATAGACCAATATTTTTCCGGTTCCCTGGGGATCCCTTTTTGTTTTAACTCTTTGATCAGTGAGTACCTTTTGCAAGCCATTCTTCCTAGGAAGGTTTTATACTTTTTCCCCGTTATTAACTTCCATCTCAGGATGTCTAAGGGTGATAAGCTTGTCCCTTCCCAGGGCCATACATCAGACATTTGTGTGCTTTTTACATATCCAGCAGTTTGTTATATTTAGTTTGTGGCTGATTCCCTCTACCAGATCGACAAATAGACTTTTCCCAAGGGGTTCATCTATTTCATTCTTTTTCACCAGTGGTTTTTCTTTTATCAGATCTGCTACTCCCTCTGTATTTTTTAACTTTTTAAAACAGAACCACTCTCTGATAGGGCACTCCCCAGTCAGGCACTGCTTAAATGTGGCAGCATTTTTTGCAATCCAATATTGTTTTTCCTCTTTTTGACAGGTGGATAATTGGATCATGTCAAAACATGTGGGATTCACATGGGTGTGAACTCTCATAAGTGATTGTAGATTCTCCCCATCACAAACTGGATGACAGCATTCGGAGCAAGCCCCATCTGTAAACTTGCTTATCAATAGGACTACTACCAGTCCCTCCAAGAGTCCAGTATGAACCATTCTATTTGTGGGTCCTTTGGTCTCACCTGGCCTTGCCTCTTGGGTCAGGGGGTTCTTTCTCCTCATCATATCAATAGGACTACTATTAGTCCCTCCAAGAGTCCAGTATGAACCTGCCCCATCTCGCTCTGAGGGTTCTCTTTGGTCTCACCTGGTCTTGCCTCTTGGGTCGGGGAGTTCTTAGGCTGGATTTGTGGAGTTCTCCCTTGTTTATTCCCACCTTCCACCTTTTTCTTAGTTTTAGTTAGCTCCCTTTGGGTGTGCCCTATGAGAGATTTAATTTTTAAATTAAGAATCACTGTTACTTATTACTTTTACATTAACACATTGTGACTTATCATAACAATTTGTAACATCGGATTTAACCATTATTTTACACTTTTATATTAACACTTTTTAACCTTTTATAACAATGTGGATTTTTAACAATGGTAACGGACAGCTTGTAATAACTGTTATTGTCCCTTTATTGGCTTTAACTGGTTTTTGGTTGTTTCCTGAGAGTTACTTTGAGGGTGTCTGGATCTCGAGTGGCAGTCCACTCAGAGGGAACCCTTGTTGGGGTTGCAGGGTCAGAGGGATCTGACCCCTTGTTGCGGTCAGAGGGATCACTCGGGGGTGGTAATGGTCCTTTCACTCTGGTGATGTGGGTCCAGCCCTTTTCCTGGGTTCGCACTGCAGTATGGGTAGTGAGCAGAACTTGGAACGGGCCTTCGAATTTAGGGGTTAGTGGGGTGGTATTCCAGGACTTAATTAAAACCCAGTCTCCTGGTTTTATTTGATGCATGTCAGTGTCCAAGGGAGAGGTTTGAGGAAGATACCCTCTTCTTTTAAGATCTGCCAATGTCTTTCCAATTGTTTTTACATATTCTTGGGTAGCGGCCTCCCCTTCTAAATAATCCCCAGTGCTATAGGGGGTCAGTAAGAAGGGGAGTCCAAACATCATCTCATATGGTGAAGCCCCTATGTCAGATCTAGGTCGGACCCGGATTCGCAGAAGGGCCAGGGGCAGACACTTGAGCCAATTCATTCCTGTTTCGGTTATCAATTTAATTAATACATTTTTGAGGGTTTTATTCATCCTCTCAACTCTCCCTGAACTTTGGGGATGCCAGGGTGTATGCAACCGCCACCTGATTCCTAAGGCTTTAATGACATCATGTAGAATTTTGGCCACAAAATGAGGACCTCGGTCTGAACCAGCACTATTCACTAGCCCATACTGGGGGATGATGTGTTCTAATAATACCTTTATTACCACTTGTGCCGTCTCCTCCCCAGCAGGAAAGGCTTCCACCCAATGGGCCAAACAATCAACCATAACAAGTAGATACCTGCAACCCTGTACTGAAGGCACCTCAGCAAAATTCACCTGTACATTTTGAAAGGGTCCCAATGCCATCCGTCTTCCTCCTGGGGCACTCCCCCCCATCGTTTTCTGATTTACCTTTTGGCATATAAGGCATCCTTCAGTTACTGCTTTGGCCAGACCATGTACCCCAATACATAAATATTCTCTTAAAAAAAATGATCACATAACCCTTGGGTGCCCCAGTGGGTCAGGCTCTGTATTTCTGTTAGCATTTTTCAAGCTAGGGCTTTATTTAAAAACTTTTATCTATCTGGGGTTAACCATTCCCCTTGCTTCCCTTGGTACAACCCTAACTTCTTTATTTCTCTCAACTCATGTTCATCATGTATTGGTTCTCTTCTTTTGTCAGCTGGCAGGATGTTGGATGGCAGTCCACTTGGGGAGACTCGTGGGGGATTTTTCTGGGTTTTGTCCATAGTTAGGAGGAGGTGATACTGGTCCTTTTACACGGGAAACGTCAGTCCACTCTTTTTCTTGGGTCCAAACAGCAGCATGGGTTACTAATTTCTAGCTTTTTCCTGATATCAGGCCAGGATCCAGCAAGGAACTGCACCTCTAACAGCACTTGGCCCTCAGGACTGTCGGGATCCACGTAACCAAAAATCTCCTCCCCTGCTTAACTAGGTGGCTGGGGTCCCATTCCCCCTGGGTCCCATCAAAGGCCAGCCTGGTGCTGCCACCCCGGGGAACAGACCCTCCAATGCCCCTCACCACCAGGGTTCCACAGTCTCCCACATTCTGCCCTTCCCCTTTTCCACCTGGATCCCACCCTGGATCCGCCCGCGGGAGCCCATCCTCTGCCCAGGGCCCAAACCTGCTCCCCTGTTCCCAGACTCGCATCCCCGCGACATGGACCATGGCCATCTCCTTGGGGCTGAACAAGGCACCCAAAATAGAGTTCATCTCACTCCAGGTGCAAACATTAGGATTCAGGAACCGATCCACCCAGCCAGCCACCCCCACCAGGTCCCCAACCAGGCCTCCCAGCTCTTTCTTAAAGCCCCCAACTTCTGAAGCTGTCAGAGGTGCCTCCCCAGCTGCCCCACTAATCGGGACTTTCCTTAGGGGGAAGAGCTTTGTTCTTGACCTGGTGCTACAGTAGGGTCCTTTTGGGGTTTCTATATTATTGGCTGGCAAGTCCAGCTCCCAGTTGTGTGGGAGTGCAGGGACAGTAGATGGTGAAGGGGAGTGGACTAGGCCAGTGTTAGGAGACGATGAGGACAGAGCTGAAGAGTAGAAGGGGTTAGTACTCAAGACAGTCGGGTCAGACTGAGGTGGTAGAGAGGGTGGAGCTGTAGGGGTTAATCCGGTTGGGGAGCAAGCTGAAGGAATAGGGATCATGGTTTGGAGAGATGGGGAGGGGTTCACAGGTAAAGCTGGAGGGTTAGCAGGGACAGTTTGGGGTATCCCAGGGTAAACAGGAGGAGCAGGCAAATAATCAAGAGGGTCCCAATGGTGACTGCTTTCCTTCTTTTTCTCTTTTTCATCTTTCTTCTTTCCCTCTTGTAGCTTACAAATCTTAACTGTTTCACTTTCAGTTCTGTGTCTCTGCCAGCAGGCAGCATAAAGGATCTGCTCAGTATCTGAGTCCCCTCGGGATTTCAGATACTGGTTTAATTGCGAGCACATCCAGGGGTCCTTAGTTCCACACCACGGCCATTCTCCAGGTAAATTTAAAGTGGGCCAAACCTCAATACAATAATGAATCATTTTAACTTTACTCAATTTTTTAGTGGCCTCATCAATATCCCATAGTTCCAACATTTGTCCTAGTGGACTATCTGGGGGAATGTTCTTTATCTTCCCCTTTTCCTCCTCAGGCAGTTTTTGCTTACTCATGTATGCTCCCATTCTCACTAGGTAATCTTCACTCACTCCACGAACACCCGTCAGTGGCCCCAGTGGCACCACTCCTGCCAGTGCTCAGAGTGCCCTGTCGGTAGCCTGATATCTCGCCCTTAGAGATTCAGTCACTACCCCAGCCAGCACCCCTTCCTCAGTCACTCCACGAACACCCGTTAGTGGCTCCAGTTACCCGCCCTCGGGGTCTGGCCACTCCTGCCAGTGCTCAGAGTGCCCTGTCGTTAGCCTGATATCTCGCCCTTAGAGATTCAGTCACTACCCCAGCCAGCACCCCTCTTCCTCTCCTGTATATTTATCGAGTTTCCATAAATGGCCGGTCAACCTGGGCCCAGAGTTCCAGTCACCACCTACAGCCAGGACTCGGACGTACAGTGTGCGACTCACTCACTCTCCCTATCGTTAAATCCCTCGCACTTTGGGACTTCCCTAACTTTCATTCATCCTACACCTGGGCAGTGTACTCAAAAGACCCCCGGCCCTGTAGGCTCTCCGCACCTGGAACGCATACCCCTCACTTCGAGGTACCCCTGACCAGTGCGCCCACTCCTGTACCCCGGCAGTTACCCCAGCCGGTGTCCCAAGCCAGTGCTCAGACTGCCCTGACTGTCAGCCAGCACCCCTTCCTCGCCTGGACACCCGGGCCGTAACTCGGCCAGTACCCTCTCTAGCTCCAACTGGACCTCTGGCCGCAGCCAGGCACCATGGGAGTTCCTCATCTCCATACTGGGCGGTGTCCACAGCTCGACGGCAGGCGGCAGGGAGCAGCAGGAATCAGCAGGAAGCAGCAGTGGAGGTAGCAGGAAGCGGCAGCGGGCTTTTTACCCAATGGAGAAGGGAAAACCCCAGGATTCAGGGAGAAAGGGGTACAGAACTTGGACATACCAAGCAGAAATTCAGGGTACAGATTCAACATGAACAGTTTAAAACAGGCAAGTAACTGTGCAACTTTAATTTTACAGCAAAACAGTATAACAATACAACTTAGGAGTGCATAATCTGGGGCTATCAATTTCTTTCAGTCCTGTCCCTGCAGGCCCTTGGAAAGAGTCTCTCTTCTCCAAGAATTGCTGCTCCTCCCTGCTGTGGGGCAGAAGTTGGAAGTTGATTTTCTCCCCGTGGCCCCAGGCCAGCCCTGAGCCAGGGGCAGGACCTTTCCCTGGAGCTCTGCGGGTGCTGGCTCGGTTCGGCCGCAGCCCAGCAGACGGAGCTCAGAGCTCCCCGGGGGCTGCGGCTCCTCCCGAGGGGCAGCGCTGGGGCAGCTCCCACCTCTGCCCCGGGGCAACAGCAGGGACAGCAGCCGAGGGAAGGGCTGGGGCTGGGCCAGGCCAGGGCTGGGCTGCACAGCAGCAAAAGCTTCTTCCCCCACAGGGGGCTCAGCCACTGCCCAGGCTCCCCAGGGAATGGGCACAGCCCCGAGGCTGCTGCAGCTCCAGGAGCCTTTGGACACCGCTCCCAGGGATGCCCAGGCTGGGATTGTTGGGGTGTCTGTGCAGGGTCGGGCCTTGGACTCCATGATCCCGGTGGGTCCCTCCCAGCTCAGCCCATTCTGCAATTCTCACCCTTTGGCTCAGCCTTTCTGTCCCCAGCAGGAGCTGGCAGAGCTGCTGGGCTGGGGCAGGAGCAGGGCAGCCCCAGCGTTCCCCTCTCTGTGACACCACAGCAGTGACAGCCCCAACATTCCATGCCTGGAGACGCTCCAAGGGAAGTGTCCAGAGCCGTGTCCAGTCAACAGAACTGCCCGGCCACTGCCCCTGAGTGACCATGGCCCTGCCAGCTTGGAGGCACCGCTGGGGCAGCTGCACCTCAGCCCTGTGATAAATGAATGATTTTGTGCTAACTGAATTGTAACTATAGCAATATTTTAGAAAAAGACAAATGATATGTGATTAGTGTCAGAAAATGGATGTTTGCAGATGTTTATGAAAAAAATAGGATACAGGATGTGATCTGAGATAAGTTAAATCCCAAAACTGAATAGGTCTTGGGACAATTGGAAGATGGGCCTTGGGATGGACAATTGGAATGGTTTCAGGTACGGAATCTAAGTTGTGTTTCTATTTAAGGCTTATTTTTGGCATATGATGTTGGCTAACATAACACAAGGCTTGGGGTGCATGCACAACCTGTAAGGTTATCCAGAGGACAACGAGGAAGACTGTGAGCCTTCATCCAAAAGACCACCAAGAGAAGAGAGAAGAGCCCCTAACAACAAGTGAAGCATGCACCATGAACTACAGTGATGTAGATTTTAGAATCGGAAATAGGAGGAAAATTAGGGGAAATATTGATGAATATGTCCTGGGGATCAATATCAGCTGGAGATTGCTGATAACAATCTATAAACAGGAAAATAAAGCTAAAGATCACACCCCCCCATCCCCCGATTTTTTTTTTCAAATATAGTATATTCTCTTTGAATGCACTTCTGAAATCTGTATAATTCACCACAGAAGAATTGAAGAGTTGAAATGAAATTATTCTCAGAGACTTTTCTTGTTAGAGTGCTTTGGAATGTTAATGAGCCTTTGGCACTGAATTCCTGAACTCAAGAGCTGAAGACTGAACAAGCCTCTGGAGAGCTAAAATTCATCAGGGAACCTCCAAGTTGCTGAGGATCCATCCTCAGCAGAGCAGATTGAAGAGATTCCAGGGGTTTCCAGCTGCTCAAGAGCTGTGAGCTCACATGCAGGCACAGGGGCTCCATGGTGGCATCTGAGGGGTCTCTGGACTCCTGAAGATCTCTTTGGTCACACTCAGTCACAGGGGCTCTGTGGTGACATCCCAGGGCTCCTTAATCTTCCTAAGGGTCATGAGGTGACAGTCCCAGGGCTGCAGAGTGACAGCAGAGGTGTCTGTACCCTGCCAAGGAGCCAATTTGTCCCAGGCAGTGGCAGGAGTCCAGTGGTGACATCCCTGTGCTCCTAAAGAACAGCGAGGTCACCGACACTCCCAGGGGCTCCATGGGGACATCCCAGGAGTGTCCAGGCTGCCAAAGAGCTGGGATTTCACAGACACTCACAGGGGTTCCTGTCATGGGCAGAGTGGCAGCTTCAGGCAAAGTTTATTAGAGAAGCTCCTGATGGGTCACGAGGTTCACAAAGAACCCAAACCAGGACCCCCAGGCTTTTTAAACTGCTTCTGTGAGAGGATCCTGGGAGTGCCTGGATCCAATCCCAGCCCCAGATTTTGTCAAGGATTTATGCCTAAAGGATTATACAGCTGGAACTGATCCTTTGTATAACTTTGTCCCACAACATTAAGGAGGGCAAACCAGAAGTATTTATGTACGTATGGATATGACTGATTATGATCATGATTGGACAAAATGGTCTTAATCAGAATGATTTCCTCCACAGTACAGGAGCTGGGACATCCATTTTAATATAGTGCTCTAGGTACCAATTTTGAATCTTGTTAAAACAAAAGCAGTTATTAACCAGAGATGGGTGTCACTCCCCCAGACCAACGACCGTAGGCAAATCTCTTTAGCTCAGCCTCAGGCAGTGACCTGGAGGGGTGTCCCCACACCAGGGAAGAATCCCCACATCCCCCCAAGGAGGGAAATGTCAGGAGATGCTGCTGTTAAAATTTGGGATGGGGCTTTTCTAGTCTGAAGTGCTGCCCTGTCAGTCAGATGTGCCCAGGCTGGGCCAGCTCAGCAGCTCTGCAGAAGCCCTCAGTGGTGTCACTGGGTTGTTGCTTTCTCTGGGGATTTAAGCAGCCCTGCCACAGTTTCAGCTCCCTCTCAGCGTGTGGAACTTTGGCATGGAGGAGTCAGGCTGCTTTCAGCATTCTTCACCCCCAAAGCAGCATGATCCCCTCCTTCATTTCCCACTGGGGGCTTTGCAAACAGGGCCTTGTTGGAGCTGTTTGAGCCCATTGCAGGCAGAGCCTCCTGCTCCAGCAGGAACTGCCTTTCCTGTTCCAGGACCAGGGCAGGTCCTGCTGCAGGAAAAGCCCCAGGCCAGCCCAGCAGAGGGAAGGGCTCAGGCACAAGTGCAGAGTGCTGTGCTGGGAGATGTGCCAGGGAGAGCCTGAGGCACCAAAGACCCCTGGGCAGCAGCAGCTGCTTCCAGGGCATGGCCAGAAGCCTCCCTTGGCCACCAGGCCTGGTGGCCACCACTGCAGAGCTGCTGGCTCAGGGCTGATTTCTGCCTGGGCTCTGCCCCAGCCCACAGAGTGTCAGCTCAGCCCTGACTCTGGCACAGCCCCTGGGCCTGAGCCCTGCAGAGCCTCAAGGTCACCTGTGCCAGCCTGGTGCCCATCCCTGGCTCTGGCACTGTCACTTCTGTGCTGGCTGCTGCCTCCAACACTGAAGCCCCTCATCCACAGCCTGAGGAAACTGGAGCTGGAGAATGCCCTGAGGAATATGACCACTCTGTGCTTTTCAGAAACAATCAGGTGCCTCTTTTTTTGTGCACAGCATTCAGAATGGAACTCATTCCAGGCCCAGACTGCTTTGTGTAATGTGTCTTGTTTCTTTTTCTATTTGGTGTAAGAATTCTCTTCTCTTCTCTCTTCTCTTCTCTTCTCTTCTCTTCTCTTCTCTTCTCTTCTCTTCTCTTCTCTTCTCTTCTCTCCCTTTCCTTTCCTTTCCTTTCCTTTCCTTTCCTTTCCTTTCCTTTCCTTTCCTTTCCTTTCCTTTCCTTTCCTTTCCTTTCCTTTCCTTTCCTTTCCTTTCCTTTCCTTTCCTTTCCTTTCCTTTCCTTTCCTTTCCTTTCCTTTCCTTTCCTTTCCTTTCCTTTCCTTTCCTTTCCTTTCCTTTCCTTTCCTTTCCTTTCCTTTCCTTTCCTTTCCTTTCCTTTCCTTTCCTTTCCTTTCCTTTCCTTTCCTTTCCTTTCCTTGTTTTTTTTTTGTGTGTTTGTTTGTTTTTGTTTTTGTTTTTTTTCCTATTTTCCAAAAAAGGATACCATTAGTCCCAGTACTGCTACATCAGTATCTACCATGCCTGTGTTAAGCACAGACAGCCAGGAGCCTTGATCACTCTGCATTTCTGTCAAATAAAGTGTCCTGCTCTGCCCTGGGTGCCCAAGATGTTCCCTCAGCCCCTCTCTGTCTCTGCAGGGGCAGTGCCTGTGAGCAGAGGGGCAGGGCAGAGACTCCCAGCCCAGCAGCACAGCCAGGGACAATGGCCCTGGCTCTTCCCACAGCTGCTCTTCCCAAGTGCAGCCTCTCCTTCCCAGCCCTTCTGTGGCTGTCAGGCCGCAGGGCTGTGGCAGCTTGGTCACTGTCCTGCTGCGTGTGCGTGCTGTGAGCACAGGCAGGGCCAGGCCATGGGCACTGCTGGGACACAGCTGGGCTCCAGCACAGCAGCTCCAGCAGCAAAGGGCATCATCATCTCCTGAGGGCAGCCCAGGAAGGCTTTGCTCTCCCTGCAGAGTCCCTCTCAGCAACAGGCCCAAGGAACAGACTCTGAAGAGGCTCCTTGTGTTCCTTGTTCTCCCAGGGCTCCGTGGGATGAGATCAGGGTCCCAGTGTGGCCTTCAGGGGACTCAGGTCTTGGTCAGGCTCTGCTTGTTGGTGGCCAAAGCCCATCAGATGGTGAAGGGTCTGTGCTGAACCTTCCTGGGGCTGTGCAGCTTGTGCCAAGGCTGATGGCAGGGGAATGTTTGTCTGGAGGTCTGGGGAGCTGCCAGGAGAGCACAGGGCACCTGCAGGGACAGTGTGTGCCAGGGAGCAGCAGGGAGTGGAGCTCCCTGGGCACAGGCCTGGCCAGGGTGGGGTCACCCTGAGATCAAGGACTGAATGTCTGCTGTGAGCCAGGAGAGCTCTGCAGCCCCAGGGGACACAGCAGGCACAGGGAAAGGAGTCTGGGCACTGAGCGCTCTGAGCCTCAGGGAACTTCCCCAGGAGGATGCAGGGCAGCCCCAAGGCCATCTGGCAGCCCTGGAACAAGGCAGTCACCTGTTATAAATAAAAATATAATAAAGAACAGATTTAAATTTATCAACATTTTTAATAGAAATTTAATATAAAATTAAACATATAAAAAACTTTGGCAATAATTAATTAATTCTGGTTAAGATTCTGATAAGGCAGAGTCAAAACTGACGGGGATATGGGGAGGGCTTCTCACCCAACTCAGGTACAAAACAGAGCAATTCAGACTACACTTAGATACTATCTGCTAATAGATATTCATTGATGTTTCCTATCAGTTTCCTTCTATTTTCCATACCAAAAATCTACATCACTGTACTTCATGGTGCATGCTTCACTTGTTGTTAGGGAGTCTTCTGTCTTATTTTGGTGGTCTTTTGGATGAAGGCTCACAGTCTTCCTTCTTGTCCTCTGGATAACCTTACAGGTTGTGCATGCACTCCAAGCCTTGGGTTATGTTAGTCAACATCATATTCCAAAAATAAGCCTTAAATAAAAACACAACCTAAATTCTGTACCTGGAACCATCCCAATTGTCCATCTCAAGGCCCACCTTCCAATTATCCCAAGAACTATTTTTTTGGGGATTTTACTTATCTCAAGTTACATCCTGTATCCTATTTTTTTCATAAACATCTGCAAACATCAGTTTTCTGACACTAATCACATATTGTTTGCCTTTTTCTAAAATACTGATATAGTTACAATTCAGTTATCACAAAATCATTCATTTATCACAGGGCTGAGGTGCAGCTGCCCCAGCGGTGCCTCCGAGCTGGCAGGGCCATGGTCACTCAGGGTCAGTGGCCGGGCAGTTCTGTTGACTGGACACGGCTCTGGACACTTCCCTTGGAGCGTCTCCAGGCATGGAATGTTGGGGCTGTCACTGCTGTGGTGTCACAGAGAGGGGAACGCTGGGGCTGCCCTGCTCTTGCCCCAGCCCAGCAGCTCTGCCAGCTCCTGCTGGGGACAGAAAGGCTGAGCCAAAGGGTGAGAATTGCAGGATGGGCTGAGCTGGGAGGGACCCACCGGGATCATGGAGTCCAAGTCCCGGCCCTGCACAGACAGCCCAACAATCCCAGCCTGGGCATCCCTGGGAGCGGTGTCCAAAGGCTCCTGGAGCTGCAGCAGCCTCGGGGCTGTGCGCATTCCCTGGGGAGCCTGGGCAGTGGCTGAGCCCCCTGTGGGGGAAGAAGCTTTTGCTGCTGTGCAGCCCAGCCCTGGCCTGGCCCAGCCCCAGCCCTTCCCTCGGCTGCTGTCCTTGCTGCTGCCCCGGGGCAGAGGTGGGAGCTGCCCCAGCGCTGCCCCTCGGGAGGAGCCGCAGCCCCCGGGGAGCTCTGAGCTCCGTCTGCTGGGCTGCGGCCGAACCGAGCCAGCGCCCGCAGAGCTCCAGGGAAAGGTCCTGCCCCTGGCTCAGGGCTGGCCCGGGGCCACGGGGAGAAAATCAACTTCCAACTGCTGCCCCACGGCAGGGAGGAGCAGCAATTCTTGGAGAAGAGAGACTCTTTCCAAGGGCCTGCAGGGACAGGACAAGGGGGAATGGCTTCCCACTGCCTGAGGGCAGGGTTAGATGGGATGTTGGGAAGGAATTCTTCCCTCTGAGGGTGGTGAGGCCCTGGCAGTGGTTGCCCAGAGAAGCTGAGGCTGCTCCATCCTTGGAAGTGTCCAAGGCCAGGCTGGGTGGCACTTCCTGCCCAGGGGCAGTGGGATGTGGTGGGGTGAGGATTTGAGGGTGGGATGGGGTCTGGTCAGCTGAAAGCTGAGGATGATGAGGCCGAGTGAGACCCTGATCCTGAGTGGGTTCTGGGGTATCCCACATTCCTGAAGGAATTCCAGGCTATCTCCTGTTCCTGTACACACAAGGTCATGGTGTGTAACAGCGTGTGGCAGCAGTGATCATCGTGTCCAGGGAGGTTCAGCTGCTGGCAGGGAAGCAAACGAGACAAGTCTCTTTCTTAAGCTTGAGAATCCATTTTTATTCCCCCCACCCCGAACCGGGGAGGGGGTGAGCATGAAGAGGGTTGATCATGTGGTTTTTCTCAGTTATATAGTGTCTCAGGTTCATGGGTGGTACAGGGGGCAGGGCAGGGGGCAACTGACCATAGGGAAGACAGAAACTGGACACCAGACCCCCATAGCCAATGGGGAAATTGGGAAAGGGAATACATGGGGGGGTGATGGGCTTGAGAAACCCAGGGAGAAGATCACACAATGTCTGCAGGGAACTATGGAGGAGAAGCCTTTGTTCCATCTGGGAGGGGTCGCTTTTCTGGGCCAGGCAGCTGGAAATTCCTTTAATTGTACAAGGGAATCCACAACTCCTCTGTTTTTAAATTGGTTATAACAAGGGGATTCTCAGGAATATGACTTAATCGTTGACAAAACTAAAATGAACATTATTAAGCTGAATTAACAAGCAATAGAAATGCATTTGAGACTTAATTAAAGAGAATAAAGTAACAGAAATTATGATACTGAATTAAATTAATAATAGTTCAATCTCCTTGGCTTTTGGTCTTCTCAGCAGAAGGGGTGCAGTTCCTTCATCTCCTCTTCACGAGGGGCACAGTTCTTAGTGTTTGGTCTCTGGTCTGGTACTGGTGTTGCAGGTGTTCTCTGTTGGGTTGATGACGATGACTGTGAAGCAAGGAAGGGTGAAAGCAGCAGTGGTGGAGCTGGCAGGGCAGGGCCTGGCTCTCCCTCGGGGCTGCCCAGCTCTGCCACACCACCTCTGCCATGTGGGCCTGGGGTGGGGGCAGCTGCAGGCACAGCAGGAAGGGGGGAGGTGGGTGGGGGGAAAGGGCAGGAACGGGACTGGAAAAGATGGACTGGTGGGAAAGAGGGGATCTCAAAACTGCGTGGTCAGTGCCATTTTTAGAAGGAGAACCCGGGATGGTGCGGCCACTGCCTTCCTGGGCAGGGAATGGGGGATATGGAAAGACAGGGGGGCAAAGGAGGACACAGGACGGTTGCAGGATGGTAGGGCACCTGTGTCGCCTCTGGATGGTTTCCAACCTTGTCCTGCCTTCAGGGAAAGGGGGATAGGGCTGGAGAGGGGCACAGGGTGACAGAGTGAAAGTAGCAACTTCATGGCATCCTGGCAGTTTTCACTCCTTGCTGCACTCTTAGGAACAAAGGGTAAGGAAAGAGGCAGCTTCACAGAAACTGAAAAACGTGAGGTTTCACAGGAGGGAGGAGCACTGATCTAGGGCACTGACACTTTGCATGCAATTGTCCATAATTGTCCATAAGTAGCCACCAGGGCTTTATTGTCCATAAGGTGCAGCAAACGTGTCAGGAGAGTTGGTGAGAGTCCCAGCATGATCCTTTTTGCAGGCAGACCAGCCACTTGTAGCTCTTAAAAACTCCCTCCCATGAAGAATGAGAAGACTTGTGATGGTAGATGTCAGTCTCATCTCTCAGTCCCAGTAAGCCAGTCCCCTTGCTGGGTATTTCCCTCCCTGTAAGCCTTTCATCCCCATGTTTTTAAGGTCATTCTCAGCCTGGTCTCCAGCCATGGTACTCTTGAGTCTTCCTTTTTAAGATGGAGGTCCCACAGGGGGTGACTTACAGGGTGCTGCTCGTGCTGTCCTCACTGGTTGCTCACAATTCTCCACCATTTGTAGCAGCGTGTGGCAGCAGTGATCATCGTGTCCAGGGAGGTTCAGCTGCCAGCAGGGAAACAGATGGGACAAGTCTCTTTGTTAAGCTCAGGAATCCATTTTACTTCCCCCACCCCAGGCCGGGGAGGGGGTGAGCACGAAGAGAGGGTTCATGTGGTTTTTCTCAGCTATATAGTGTCCCAGGTTCCTGGGCAGCACAGGGGGCAGGGCAGGGGGCAACTGACCACAGGGAAGACAGAAACTGGACACCAGGCCCCCATAGCCAATGGGGCAACAGGGAAAGGGGATACCATGGGGGGGTGATGGGCCCGAGAAACCCAGGGAGAAGATTACACAATGTCTGCAGGAAACCATGGGGGAAGCCCCTGCCACACCTGGGAGGGGTACAAGGGACTCCACACCCATGCCTCTAAATGGACTGTAGAAAAGGGCACTTTAACTGACATCCTCGTTCCCTCTGATCCCACTGCCTCTCGTAAGGGTGCTTGTATCACCCCTTTTGTTCTGCTTCTAGTTTGGGTTGCTATGGGACTACTTTGGGGAGGTGGGCTATGGGGGAAACACAACTCATCATCTCTATCACTACTACATGGGTGTGGTGGTTTGGCAGGTGAGGGAATAGGCTGCTCAGTCTTTTCCTTTCCTAGGGGAACTGAGGTGGGGGTTAAGTGTGACCATTCTCTAAAACCCGTTTCTTCCCTTCATCTACCCTGTCTTTCAGGAACTGGTCTGAACAGATCTGCTAAGTCCTGTTCTTGCTTTTCTGCATGATGGACTTTATCAGGCTGTGTGCACCTCTGGTTTATAGAGCAGGCATCACAGCATTGCCTGGGTTTCCCTCTGTTAGCCTTGATGTCTTTGTCCAAAGCTAGTACAAAGGGGTCAGAGGGAGGTCTAATCCCACAACTTCTCTGCCATTCTGGATGGTTTCAGAGAGAGAAGGACATATCAGCATAGGTCACCTCCTTCCATTTTTCCTTCCTTCTTAAAAATAAC
Source organism: Phylloscopus trochilus trochilus (assembly GCA_016584745.2). Classification (NCBI taxonomy): domain Eukaryota; kingdom Metazoa; phylum Chordata; class Aves; order Passeriformes; family Phylloscopidae; genus Phylloscopus; species Phylloscopus trochilus. The sequence goes on from WQNJ02000102.1 coordinate 49,606, forward strand.
ATCAGCTGCAATAAGGTATCATAATCCAAAGAGCAAGCGGGTGGCAACCGACAGCCTTCTCCCAGTTTATAAAGTGGCCACCACTGTGTACAAAATTTCACAAGATTTCTTTTATTCTCAATCCCCCCATATCCCCCTAATTCTCTCCAATGTGCCAAAATACAGCCCAAAGGACTGACTCTAGAAATGTCCTTGCTCTGGACAGTACCCATCGTCTTTTTCTTCCCTGGCACTTCTTTATCTCAGCCCTTTGTCTTGACCTAGAGATCTCGGGGCATGAAAATACACTAGGCACACTCAGTTCTGATTACCTCTACCTTTTCCTCTAGGCTATTTAAAAACTCCCCTTCCCCACTAGCTCAAGCGACCAGCTGCTTCTGAAATATCTCAACCTAAAATAAACCACAAGGGGGAATCTTCTAATTCTTTTTACCCAGCTGGCACCATTCCCAGTCTTTTCCAAAGATATCCAAATTCTCGGGCTCCAAATTTTTCCCACAGACTGGACTCACTGTCTCACACTGATCATGTGCTACTTCCCAATTATAGTATCTCAGGAGCTCTGGGTACACTTGGGGCATCTAGGTCTTCTTCTGTGGGATATACAAGACCATCTCCTTTTGCACCCTCTGCAGTGGAGAAGGACCCAACCTGGATGCCATCCTGGTTCCCAATGAAAAATTGTCAACCCACACACAATGCAAGGGGTCACCTCTATCCATCCCCACTGCCATGGGTTTCTGAGATTATCCTCAAGGGGGGGTAGTTCCCAGACAAAAGCCAAATGAATATTGCTTCAACTTGAATACAATCCTCTTAAAAATACATTCAGTTCAAGCCCAAACCACCTAGACAATGCTTCCCTGGATGGCCAGGCTCCTGTGGCTCAAGCCTGATCTTCTCTGTCCACCTTTAACAATTCACTGAGGACAAACAGCTCGTTTTAATACATAAATTCCCAATTTACTGCAATTATAACTTCTGACACAAGATGGCTGTGTTATGTTATAAATTAACTAGAGAGCTATAAAACTGTAGCGATTGTAACTTTTAACACAAGATGGTAGTGTTGCCTCAAAAATACACAATAACTGGCAAAACTGTTGTAGAAAGACCACAGCTCACTTCACACACACACACACACACACACACACATTCGAGATGCAGAAAAAGGCGGCTCACCAAAGCAGCAGCAAGAAACAAGGATTTACCCCATTCACCCCCCAAAGAGATGTCAACTGATTATTGGATAATTGAGACTTAAATAGCCTTGAATAGACACCATTTTAGCTCACTTTCTCGACTTGCTAGAGACAGCTCACATCTCGTGAATTTGTAATAGATAAAGATAATAAATTTCAGAGTGAGACTTCAAAAACAATGTCTCCTGAGTTTAATTCCCCTGACCTTGGAGCAGGAAAGAGACAGGCAATCCCACTGTATCAGAGCCCAAGAATCCTCAGATCTGACACAGAGGCACGTGACTAACTGAATAAAGGTGCTATTTTGTTTGTTTTAGCACCTGAGTTAGGTGTTAGGAGATCTCTTCTAGTTTTGTTTGGTGTGGAAAGATCCCCATGGGTCCAAACGGAGCTGCTTTTATGTTCATTTGTCAGGCATCAGGAAGCAAGCCTCAGTTGTTACAAAGAGGGGCCTCATGAAACCCAGGACACCACTGGAACACCCTGGAATCCCATGGGAGCAAGGCTCCACTTTCACCAAGTGGGGCCTCTTGGGACACAGGTGCCCCTGGGCCATGGCCAGGCCTTGTAGAAACAAGGCTCCATCATTGCACAGCACGGCCTGACGGGGCCTGGGAGGAAACTGTGTCACAGTGGATTCTGATGGAATGCACCCCCTGCAGTGACCACACCCATCCACTGACCACTGCATTGATCACACCCACCTCAGTGACCACATCCCCTGATTGACCACTACCCCACTGACCACACCCACCCCACTGACCACACCCAATGGACCAGAGCCATCAAAATGGCCTCACCCACCCCTTTGACAACACCCTAAAATGGGCACACCTGCTCCATTGATTACATCCCTCACATTGACCACTATCCCAATGACCACACATCCACACTGACCACAAAAACCACAGTGACCACACCCATCCCAATGACCACACCCACCCTCCAATGACCTCACCTAATGACCACACTGACCACACTCACCCGACTGACCACTTCCCACTGACCAGACACCACTGACCACCCCACTGACCATAACCACTGATCATAACCAGACCACATCCATTTACCACCCAATGACACACTCATTGAGCACACCCACTGACCACACCCACTGCCCACCCCAACTACCACCCCACTGAGCACACCCACTGACAACACCTCACCACACCCACTGACCAACTCAATGACCATTCCCCACTGATAACAGCTACTGACCACACCACTGCCCACACCCCAGTGAGCACCCCACTGATCATACCCTCTGACCACACCCACTGTCCACCACAAAGACAACCCAATGACCACACCCATTGAGCCCACCCACTGGCTACCCTCACTGACCATCCCTCACTGACCACACCCAGTGACCACACCCACTGACCACGCCCTCTGTGCATCCCCACTGACAGTGACTCCCCACTGACCACCCCACTGACCACTCCACACTCTCCAACTCAATGAACAACCCCACTCACAACCCCAATGACTACACCCCAGTGACCACCTGTAAGAGATGGTCCCAAAGTCCCTCATCTGCCTCATGACCATCACCAAGGATGAAGACTGAAGACTCCAAAAGAGACTGGGACACAAACCTAAAACCCCAATACAGGAGTTCTGGCCTGGCTGAGGTGGGATGTCTGCCAACCATTGTCTGCAGGTGCGCTCGTTGGACCAAGGCATCCCCATGGGAACCCACGTGGAAACAATGGGCACACCACAGCAGACTGGTTTTGGGCTGGTTTGTCCTGTACTTGCCCTGTACCTGTTCCCTGAGTGGACATTTGCTCTACATATGGACAAGCGTCAGAGAGATTCATCCTGTCTCAATGCACCTGATTATGGTCTCCCCACAGTCTGGTCAGCTGCCTGTCACTTTGGAAAGGGTTATAAACAGACCCCTCAAGATGACCCAAATCTGAGATCTCCTCATGGAAGAAGACACGTCCATTGGTCAGCGTGCACCACGAGGACTCCAATTCTCCGTTGTTACATATACCTCCTTTTCTCTCTCTTTATCTCTCTCTCTCTCTTTATTACCTCTCCCTTTCCCTCTGTCACATATAGTGCTCTGTGAAGTTAGTAAAGTGTACTGCTGCTGAGAGCAAATTGTTGTTGTCCCCTGCTGTGTCTTTTGTGCTCTGAGATCACTCGAACCATCACAACCCCGGCTGCATTAGTGGGTTGTGACCGGTGCTTAGGCCTGCTCTGGGCAGGGCAAACAGGGGCTCCTGAGGCAGTGCTGCCGTGGCTGTGCCTGCAAGGCTGCGGCAGCTGTGTGAGCTGGGGGAGAGGCCAGGGCTGCAGAGGGGGGATGTTGTTGGCAGGTGCATGAGGAGGCTGTGGGCCGCTGGCCTGGGGTGTCCAGCGCAGTGGGGATGGATCAGGCCCTGCTCTGCTGCTCCTTGCCGTGTGCTTGCCCAGGGCCCTTGCAGAGCCCCAGCCGTGCTGTTTGCCCCCAGCCTGCCCACGGCCAGCCTGGGGCTGCTGCCGGGGCTTTTCTCTGCTCAGCATTGGCCTGGGCAATGTGTTCTGGAGAGAGCCTGGGCAAGGAGCCTGCAGCCCCCAGGCCCTGGCCTGAGGCCTCAGCACTGCTGCTGTGCCAGCAGTGCCCATGGCCTGTCCCTGCTGCAGCCCCGGCACTGCCACCCCCAGCCCTGTGCCCGGCCCCGAGAGCACTCAGGCCCTACAGCAACAGCAGGGCCAGGAGGGCAGCGGGGCAGGGCCACGGCAGCAGCACTGGCAGCACCAAGTGCTGCTGCTGCTGCTGGCCACAGCTGCTGTGCCAGCACTGATCTGCCCCCAGCTCTGCACACAGACATTGCTGCTGCAGCTGCAGAGAAGGGAACCAAAGGGAAGATCTCTGGACAAAACTGTGCTGGGAGATGCTTTTTTTTTTGTTAACAGCCACCAATAGCACAGCCCCTCATTGAAAGACTGTGGCTGTAGCAAATATAAAGGGACAAAATATGAGAAATGTGAAAACCAATGACATTTTATTTTGAACAATATTAAAAAAGTAAAACAAAGAAAAAGAACCTCCTTAGTCAAACCAACAGGAAGTATCAAACATAACCTTTATTACAAATGACTTGCACAAACTGGCCAGCAGTTTAATGTTTCTGAAGTAGTCCACTGATCAGTGTCCACACTGCAGCCTTGAGCTCCTGGTTCCTCAGGCTGTAGATGAGGGGGTTCAGGGCTGGAGGCACCACCGAGTACAGAACTGACAGGGCCAGATCCAGGTATCGGGAGGACATGGAGGGGGGCTTCAGGTAAGCAAAAAAAGAGGTGCTGAGGAACAGGGAGAGCACGGCCAGGTGAGGGAGGCAGGTGGAAAAGGCTTTGTGCCGTCCCTGCTCAGAGGGGATCCTCAGCACAGCCCTGAAGATCTGCACATAGGAGAAAACAATGAACGCAAAACAGCCAAATGCTAAAGAGAGGGAAAATACAATGAGCCCAAATTCCCTGAGGTAGGATTTGGAGCAGGAGAGCTTGAGGATCTGGGGCATTTCACAAAAGAACTGGTCCAGGGCATTGCCATGGCACAGGGGCAGGGAAAATGTATTGGCTGTGTGCATGAGAGCATAAAGAAAGGCACTGGCCCAGGCAGCTGCTGCCATGTGGGCACAAGCTCTGCTGCCCAGGAGGGTCTCGTAGTGCAGGGGTTTGCAGATGGACACGTAGCGGTCGTAGCACATGACGGTCAGAAGGAAATATTCTGCTGAGATGAAGAAGAGAAAGAAAAATACTTGGGCAGCACATCCTGTATAGGATATTGTGCTGGTGTCCCAGAGGGAATTGTGCATGGCTTTGGGGACAGTGGTGCAGATGCAGCCCAGGTCAGTGAGGGCCAGGTTGAGCAGGAAGAAGAACATGGGGCTGTGCAGGTGGTGGCCGCAGGCTACGGCGCTGATGATGAGGCCGTTGCCCAGGAGGGCAGCCAGGGAGATGCCCAGGAAGAGGCAGAAGTGCAGGAGCTGCAGCTGCCTCGTGTCTGCCAATGCCAGCAGGAGGAAGTGGCTGATGGAGCTGCTGTTGGACATTTCCTCACTCTGCCCATGGAGTCCTGATGAAGGAGGACACAGTGACAAGTCAGGGGAGACTTTGCTAAGCAATGCCCAAGTCATTTCTTCCAACTCTTTCCCTTCCACTTCGTGCCACACAATTTTACAGAGCTCTTCCTTCAGCCCCGTGCCTGGAGCTCTGCTGGCATCTGGCCCCGTTGCTGTCACCAGCAGGGGCTCTGCCCATGGACACCCAGGGCTCAGCTCTGCTCTGCAGCAGTGGGGTCATGGGAATGGGGACAGGGGCCAGTCCTGGTCTTGGACTTCATCAGCCCAAAGTGCTCCTGAGGCAGAGAAGCTTGGCAGCATCTCCTGTGCCAGGGCTACGGAACAGTGATGGCCAAAGGCAGTTGGAGAGGGTTTCCTGCTGTGCCCAGGGAGATCAGAGAAAACAGTGCAGGGCAAGAGCATTGGCTGTAACTCAGTGAAGGGTGAAGGGAGCTGCTCTGTCACTCCATCTGTCCCCAGCTGCCCTTTCTGAGATCCAGGACAGTCACTGTGCTCCCCTGGAAATCAGCCTGACACAGCTGAGAGCAGAGGGAGCCACAGCAGAGCAAAGTGGCTCAGCCTTTCTCAGAGTCTCAGCCCCAGCCCTGGCCAAGGACACTCCTGTCCCCCAGTGTCCCCTGCAGGCAGCTGATAGCTTGGATGGCATCCCCAGGACACACCAAGGGTCCTGTCTATGGCACAGCTGGAGGAGAGTCAGCTCATTCCCAGCCTGCCAGCCTGCCCTGCCCAGAGCTGCCCAGGCACAGGGAGCTGGGACACCCCACTGCTGTGCTCAGCCTGAGCAGGAGGAGCCCAAGGGCTGGGCCTGAGCCTTCAGCTGGAAGTGCCATTCCCAGAGAGCCCCTCAGCAATGGCAGCAGCAGCAGCTGGGCAAGGCAAGGAGAGAGAGAGCCGGGCCCTGAGGAAAAGCCTTTCCCAGCCCAGCCCTGCCCAGCCCCTGCAGTGCAGGCAGCAGCAGTGCAGGACAGTGGCCCTCAGGCCCTGGGCAGCAGGCACTGGGCACATGGCAGCAGAGATGCCCTTCATCTCTGGAGCTGCTCTGCCGGCCCAGGAGGGGACTGAGGGCCCCCAGCCCCCGGGCTGAGGGCTGTGCTGGCTGCCAGGGGACACAGCAGCTGTGCTGCTCAGGCCAGTGTCTGCCCTGCAGGGCAGGGCTGGCAGCTGCCACATCTCCCCTGCAGCAGCAGCAGCAGCAGGGCTGCCCTCAGCACTGCCTCCCTCCCTCCCTGCCCAGGGCTCTGCTGCTGCAGCTGTCCCAGCCCGAGCTGTTCCTGTGGGCCCGGGCACCTTCCCTGCCACAGCTGCCAGAGCCCAGCCCAGCCCCTGGGCCAGCTCTGCCCTGCAGCTGCTCCCGGCTGCAGGCATTAAAGAACAGCTCCCCCAGGCCTGGGCACCATGGAAAGCTGATGCTGCATGGATCTGGAGCCTGGGCAGCTGCAGGCACTTGCTGAGGTTCCCAGGAAAACTCAGTGGGATGGTTGAAGAGCCTCAGCCCCTGCTCTGCCCTGCACAGCTGAGTTTCCATTGCCACCAAGCTGAGCCAGGGAAAAGTGGGAGCACAGATTCAGGAAAGCAGAGACACAAGCAGGAAACCCCTGCCCTGAATGAGCTGATGAAAAGTCCCCTCAGAAATGACCTGGGCATGAGCTGGAGCTCTGAGCAGCCCTGGCACACACACAGCACCCTCTCCACAGCAGCAGCAGCAGCAGGACCTGCCCTGGCAGGAGTCACTCCTTGCACCCACTGCTCCCCTCCAGCATCCATGGGAGCTCCCAGGCAGGCTGAGAGCTGCCCCTGGCAGGTGGCAGATGCCCTGGGCTGGCCAAGAGCCCTGAGGGCTGCAGGAGCTGCTGTGCAGGACAGCCCTGGGCAGCCCTGGCTGCAGCCCCAGCTTCAGCCCCTGCAGCCGTCCCTGGCAGCAGGAGCCGTCCTGCCCTGTCCCTCTGACGGTGCCCAGGGCAGCCCCGCTCTGGAGCACATCCTCCCCCAAAGCAGAAAGGGCAGCAGAGCCATCCTTACAGTCACCTCAGTCCTGTCCTGGGTCAGCTTGAGGAGATCCCTGCAGCCACAGAATGACTGTGCCAAAAGCTGTGAAAATTTCCCCAGAAAGAAGCTCAGAGTTTTCAAAAGCTGTGAAGATTTCTCCGTGAATAATCTCAGAATTGTCCTTCCTGTCCCTTTAAGCCTCTGTCTGCTTCACTGCTCTCAGGTATCTGCAAGCAGTGCCCTCAGCCCTGCTGGGCTGAGTGAGGAGCTGCTCCTCAGTAGAAATGTCTTTTTGTAGCTCTTCCTGGTTTCCAAGATCATCCTCTCTTCCAGGAGCCCAGCCCAGCTCATCAGCACAGACACAGCACAAGGACTTTAATTAATCTCTTGGGGTTTTGGTGCTGTTTACATCAGATTCAGTCCCTCAGAGTGTGCAAAAAAAACTTCTCAAGAACTCCAAGTCAGATTCCAAGTCCAAACTTTCTTTAAGTTTTAATGGGTCCCACAGAGAAACACAACTATGAACGTTTCTCCAGGATCCTGGTAGAGCAGAACACTGCAGGCAGTGAGGACAGGTGGGGACAAACAAGGCAAAGGTGTCTCTGATGCTGAGCAAACCTGGATGTGTTTCAGGAATGCAAAGGGCCAAGGCCTGAGCCCCAGCCCCTGCCAAGGCACATCCTGTCCCTCCCTCCTTGCTCAGGCCTCTTCCCAGGCCACTGGGATGTGGGGATGTGCAATGCCAAGAGCAGCACCATGGGGCAGCCCCTGCCAGGCTGCTGAGCAGGGACAAGGAGGCCATGAGGCCCTTGCAGGCCTGCAAGGGTCACTTGTCCCCTCCTGCTGGCTCAGGCCCAGGGCCAGCAGCCATGGCCCAAGTGCTGCAGGAGTTGGCTGTGTCAGGGCCTTGCAGCTGCTGCCCATCCCTGTGGCCTGTGCAGCCCAGGCTGTCCTACGGTGTCCATGCCCTGTGCCTCTGTCCCTGCAGGCTGTCGTCACCCACGGCTGCCCCACCTGGCTGGGCCCTTCCTTTGCTGACAGCTCTGCGTCCTGCCTGCCTCTGCCTGGGCACACACAGCCTTGGGCTGGATACCAAAAGGGTTCATTCCATTTTTACTGTGCCTGTGAACTTCTAGCACAGGAATAAGGAATGCAGGGCCTGCTTTCCCAGCAGGGATGGTTGGAAGAAAAGAAGACATCTGGCTCAAGAGTGCAGTGACAGAAAAAACAAAGAGGGAATGTGGGAACTTGCGGTGGGTTTTATGTTTATGGCTAAATTGCTATACATATATGTTAAGTATATTTATAATATATATAAGTAACACTCTTTTAGAATCACATTTCCATGTAAGTTTATGAGTTACCAAATGTTGGACCTCAAGCCTGAATAAGTGATCCCCTCCTAAACACCAAGATAGTGTTAAGGAGTCTTATTCTGATATTTCAGGGATTTGGTTACAGCAGGACCTCACAGAATCAAGGAGTCATGTGCGATACCTTGAACCCTGATGGAACCAAAATCCTTTTTGACACAGCAGGGCCACGTGGAACCAATGGTCCATTGTGATACTGCAGATCCAAGGAGATCATTGAGACACTATGGAACCTCATGGAACCAAAAGTACATTGTGACAGAGAAAGGCTTCATGGAACCAAGAGTCCATTGTGACACAGCAAGGCCTTGTTTGAGCAAGGGAACCTTTGTTCATAGTCCAGAAACTCATGAAACCAAGGGACCACTGTGACACACTGGGGCTGCATGGAATGGAAGGTCCATCATGACAATGCAGATCCAAGGAGACCATGGTGACACTGTGGGGCCTTGTGGAACCAAACGGGCCATTCTGACCCAGCAAGGCCTTGTAGAACCATGGAGGCCATTGTGACACTGCTGAACCTGACAGAACCAAAGTGACCATGTTATACTGTGGGACCTCATGGAACCAAGGGTCCATGGTGACACTGCAGAACCAAGGAGACTGTTGTTGGCAGTAGGAAAGCTCCTGGAACCAGAACTCCATTGTGACACAGCAAGGTCTCATGGAACCAAGGGTCCATTACAACTCTCTTGGGCCTCATGAAGCCACAAGCCATTGTGACACAGTGTGGCCACATGGAGCCAAGGGGCCATTGTGACTGAGGAACTTCATGGAACCAACAGTCCGTTGTGACACTGTGGGGCCCTGTGGAAGCCAGGCGACCACAGTGACATTGCAGGGCCTCATGGAACAATGCAGACTGTTCTGACATTTTGGGACCCACTGGAACCAAGGGACCATTGGAGCATAGCAGGGCCTCATGGAACCAAGGGGAGTACAGTGAACACTGTGGGTGTCCATGGGATGAAGGATCCATTCTGACACTGTGGAACCAAGGATACCATTGTGACACTGTGGGGCATCATGGAACCAAAGGTCAATTGTGACACAGCAGGGCCTCATGAAACCCTGCAGGCCATTTGTACACCTTGAGGCCCTGAGAAACCAAAGGGCCACTGTGGCACTTCAGGGCCCTGGGGAGCCAAGGGGTCCATAGTGACACTGTGGGACTGAATGGAACCCAGGGACAATTGTGGCCCTGTTTGACACCATTGGACCAAGGGGTTCATTGTGACACTGCAGGGTCCCATGGAGCTAAGGATTCATGGAACAGCGTGAGAGCCCATGGAACCAAAGGTCCATTGTGACATCGCGGGGCCTCTTGGAATCCTGGAGATCATGATGAAACTTTGAGGCCTCATTGAACCAAGGGGCTCTGCAGGGCCTTGGGGTGCCAAGGAGACCATTGTGACACTGCAGGGCCTCATTGAGCCAAGGGTTGGTTGTGATACTGCAGTACCAAGGAGACCCCTGTGACACTGTAGGCCTCATGGAAGCAAGGGGGGACAATTGTGACACTACGGGGCCCAATGGAAGCAAGGGTTCAGTCAGTGTGACAGAGCTGGGCCTCATGCAGTCAAGGGGCCATTGTGATCCTGAGGCACCACTGTGACACTGCAGGACTGTCTGGAATCATGGAGACCATTGTGACACCCTGAGTCCTTATGGAACCAAGGGGGCACTGTGTCATTGTGCAGCTCCATGGAACCAAGGATACCATTTTGGCACTGCAAGGCCTCATGGAAGCAAGGGCCCAGTGTGACACTGTGGGGACCCATGGAAACAAGGGGCCAGAGTGACACAGTGGGGCCCTGTGAATCCAAGTGAACAGGGAACAGGTCTGGTTGGCTGGGCCTGACTGGATCAACTGACCTGGGGGTCTCTTCTCATCTGCCCCTGAAACCCTGGGGCTCTGGGCTTTCCTTCCTATGGAAAAGAACCATCCCTCCTGCTCAGGCACCCATGGACAAAAATGGTACTTCTGCAAAATTCGCTGTATACAAGGGTTTCTCCCAGACTAAAGCTGCCAGGACAGACAGGTCTGGCTCACCTTGGCCTCTGGTGATCACCTCTGATCTGCCCTGGAAATCCTGGGGCTCTGTGCTTTCCTTGCTATGGGAAAGAACTGGCCCTCCCATGCAGGTGCTCATGGCTGAAATTGGGATTCTGACCACAAAATTCCATATATCCGAGATACAGAATCCAAGATATTTATTCCATTGCTCCCAGATGAAAGCTGCCAAGACAGACAGCTCTGGCCGGCCTTGGCCTCTGGTGGCTTCTGTTCATCAGCCCCTGAAACACTGGGGCTCTGTGCTTTCCTTCTGTGGAGACCATGGTGACACTGTGGGGCCCCATGGAACCAAGGGGAGATGGAACAGGTCTGGCTGGTTTGGCCTCCCAGGGACCACCCGACTGGTCCTGCTGATCTTGGAATGCTGAGGACTGCCTCTCATCAGCCCCTGGAGAACTGAGCAACTCTGTGTTTTCCTTCCTATGGAAAAGAACCATCCACCTTCCTGGTGCCCACAGCCAAAACTCATACTCCCCCTGAAAAATTCCCTCTATGCAAGGATTCTCCCAGACAAAAGCTGTCAGGACAGAGAGCTCTGGCTGGCTTTGGTCTCTGCTGGTCACCTCTCATCTCAAGGAAGCCCTGAGGAAAAAATCTGAACAGGTTTGACTACTGGAACCTCAATGAGTCTCTCATCCTCTGAAGAACTCAGATGCTCTTCTGATCATGTGTATCCTTTTTTTCTCATTGTTATTATGCATGATATATTATTTTCAGCTCAAAAGTATTATTCCTATCAGTCTTCCAGTGTTATCTGGCACAAAACACCTCCTCTACATATGGGTCCAGGTCACCTGGATAAGCAAACACAATGAAGAATGCAGCAGGAATTTCTGTCTCTGCTCCCATCTGTCCCATGTCCTCTGGGAGATTATATTGAAATTAATGAAGATGGAGTTGAAAGCCTATGGGTAAGAATCAGTTGAAAGGCCAACAAGGCTGACATCCTACTGGGAGTCTGTTATCATCCACCCAGCAGGAAGAAGAGGTGGACAACTTATTCTATGAGCAGCTGGAGAATGTTTCAGGACCACCAGCCCTTGTTCTTGGAGGTGAATTTAACCTCCCACACATCTGCTGGGAACTGAATACAGAAGAAAAGAGGCAGTCCAGGAAGGTTTTGGAGTGTATGGAAGACACCTTTTGGCTGCAGCTGATGAGTGAGCCCACCCAGGGAGGGACTATGTTGGACCTGCAGATCCAGGGATGGGGAGGAGATGGAGAGAGGCAGATGAGAGCTGGCTCTCAGGTCGCCAAAGGAACCGAGGCTGTCCTGGCAACTTTTGTCTGGCAGCTATCCTTGGATGTCTGGAATTATGGAGGCAGATTCCCAGTTGTGGCCATGGACACCTGGACATGAAAGATGATTTCTTCCATGGGAAGAGAAGCACGGCCCCCCAGTGTTTTGAAGGCAGAGGAGAAGTGGCCCTCAAGAAGCCAAGGCCAGCCAGAGCTGTCTCTCCTGCCAGGTTTCATATGGGAACAATCCTTAGATAGAATCAAATTTGGAGGTAGAATCCCCAATTTGGCCATGGGCACCTGGAGGAGAAGAACAGTTCTTTGTCACAGGAAGGAAAGCACAGAACTCCAGGGATTCAAGGAAAGATAAGAAGCAGCCCTCAACATGCCAAGGTCAGCTGGACAAGTCAGACAGCCCCCAGAGGCCAAGCCAGCCAGACCTTTTTCATGTTCTTGGATCCTTGGGGCCCTGCAGCATCACAATTTCCCCATGGTTCCATGAGGTCCCATCGTATAACAAATGATCTCTGTTTCCATGAGGCCCGGCAATATCACAGTGGTCTCCTTGCCTCCACAGAGTCACAATGGCCCCTTGCTCCCATGAGATCTGGCAGTGTCACAGTGGTGGCCTTGGTTCTGTGAGGCCCTGTGGTGTCACAATGGCCCCTTGGTTCCCTGGGGACGCAGAGTGCCAGAATGGTCTCATTGCTTCCATGAGGCCCTGCAGTGTCACAATATCTCCTTGGTTCCTCAAGGCCCTGAAGAGCCTGTGGATTCAACGAGGCCTCAAAGTGCCACAATGGTCTCCAAGATTCCGTGAGGCCCTGAAGTGTCACAGGGGCACCTGGGTTCCATGAGGCCCTGAAGTACAGAATGGCCCCTTGATTCCATTGGACCCCTCGCTGTTACATGAGTTCTTAGTTCCATGGAGTTCTGTATTGTACAATGGCCCCTCAGTTCTACAAGGTCCCAGAATGCCACAATGGCCCCTTGCTCCTTTGAAGCCATAGGATGTCACAATGGTCTCATTGGTTCCACGAGGCCCTGCAGTTCCACAAGGGCCCTTTGGTGTCACAAGGCCTTGAAGCGTCGTAACCATCTCAGTGGGTTCTCCGGTCGGTTCATAATGGCCTCTTTGGTTCCATGATGCCTGATAGTGTAACTATCAGTGAAAGTGACTCTGTGGAACTCTAAGTTTCACAAAGTCCAAATGTCCTCATGGTCTCATGGAGCCCCACAGTGTCACTACAATGCCCTTGATTCCATCAGGCCCTGCTGTTCTACAATGGCCCCTTGGTTCTACAAGGCCCTGCAGTGTCACAATGGCCCCTTGGTTCCAGTGGGTCCTGAGGTGTCATCATGGTCTCCATGGTTCTACAAGGCCATGCAAGGTCACAACGAACTTTTGGTTCCATGAGCTTTCATACTGCCAACAACAGTCTCCCTGGTTCCTCAGTGTCACAAGGGACCCTTTGTTCCATGAGGTTCAGTGGTGTCACATGGACACCTTGATCCCAGGAGGTTCTGTAGTGTCACAATGGACTCCTTGGTTCTGTGGCCCTGCTGTGGAACAATGGACCCGTAGTTCCATGAGGTTCTGTAGTGTCACCGTGGTCTCTTTGGTTCCACAAGGCCTCGCTGTGCCACAGTGGCCCCTTGGTTCCATCAGGTTCTGTACTGTACACAGATTCTCCTTGGTGTGGGAGGATGGTTTGTAATGAGAACAGAGACAGTGCTGAAGGCAATCTCGCCCCTGATAAACTGCAGCTGTACTAATTACCAAGAGTGGGGACAGCCTTGCCCTTAATAGATCACAGCTATGTCTAAAGAGAGTGAGTGTTTTAAAACAGTGGGTTGGCTGGTTGAGAGTCAGTTGGAGTCTGCAGGTTGTGCTGTTCAGGAGAAGGGTCAAGCAGGTGTGTGGGGGTCAGACAGGGTCAGGTGGTCATGCAAGGGACAGGAAAGAGCTGGTCCTGCGAACCAAGAGAGGAGTCAGAAGGCTGTGTGGAGCTGCCTGTGGGTAGGCTACAGAGAGAAAGGTGTGAGAGTTTTTAGATAATAAGGGACGGACGCCTGCATCACTTGTGATTCAACTGGTGCCCCTACAAGGACTGGGCAACAATGAATGGTGACCCCGATGTGATGCTGGCAGACGATTACGGACCTAAGAGCAGTGAGATGGTGGAGCCCAGCCCAACTGAGCCAGGCAGACCAAGAGCCTAAAGAGCAGAGCAGGTGAACCTGAGAGCCTAAAAATCCTGACGAGTGTCAGCCAGGAGGACCTGAGAGCCTAAAAGCAATGTAGGCAGACCTGAGAGCCCAGAGTCCATATGACTTATGAGACACCGACCCCAAGGTCCGGCCGCAGGGTGCGGGATCCTGGGGTGGCACGTGCCAGTGTTTGCGGCAGCACGGCGTAGCTGGAAATGGCAGCAGAGCTCTGAGAGGCAGAGTTGGAGCTGCACAAAAGGAATTTAAGAAAAGCTTGGAGTAACCAACTAACACAGAAAACCAAAAAAGGAGGTGACCAAACTCGAACAGAAGAAATGTTATGAAAACAAGTTTAGAACTGCACAAGGGGAAGTGTTAAAATGAACAAGACATGAGGGAGAGAAACAGCAAGCAGAGATGTTGCTTCAGCTGACAGAAGAACTGAATGTACAGAAGACAAAAGCAAGAAAAACTGAAAAAGGAACAAGACTATTTACTAAGGCAGCAGTAGGAGTTAGAGACAGATGAGTTCTATTATTCAGTTAATGTGTTTATTTGCTGGTGAAACATACATATTGTTTTCAAAAGTTATTATTCCACAGGCACAAGTTCCATAGGCATAGATATCAATAGGTGTAAGTGCAAAAGCTAATATTCCATGTAAGAGAATGATGTTCTATACTGTTGAAAGAAAACCAAACCAAAACAAACAACGAAGAGAGGGATAAAAATTATTGAGAAAAGAACAGAAAAGGTTGTTATGCCACTGTAAACTTTCACTCTGAATCTACTTTTCAAATAACACAGGTGCCTCATCTGAAGTAGGATTTCTCCTCAGGAGAAATGTCTTTTTGAGACATGTCTTGGTTTCCAGGATCTGTTTCTGTGCCAGGAACCTGGCCCAACTCAGCAGCACAGACACAGCACAAGGACTTTTATGACCCTCCCGTGGATTTGTTGCTGTTTACATCAGACTCAGGCCCTCAAAGTGTGTTCAAACAACTTCTCAAGAACTCAAAGTGAAATTGGAACTCCAAAGTTTATTGAAGTTTTAATAGGTCTCAGTGAGGGACAGTACTGAGAAAGTGCCCCCAGATTCCAGGTACAGCAGAACACTGCAGGCAGTGAGGACAGGTGGGGACAAAGAAGGCAAAGGTGTCTCTGATTCAGAGCAGACCTGGATCTGTTTCAGGAATGCAAAGGGTCAAGACCTGACCCCAGCCCCTGCCAAGGCACATCCTGTCCCTCCCTCCTTGCTCAGGCCTCTTCCCAGGCCACTGGGGTGTGGGGATGTGCAATGCCAAGGGCAGCACCATGGGGCAGCCCCTGCCAGGCTGCTGAGCAGGGACAAGGAGGCCATGAGGCCCTTGCAGGCCTGCAAGGGTCACTTGTCCCCTCCTGCTGGCTCAGGCCCAGGGCCAGCAGCCATGGCCCAAGTGCTGCAGGAGTTGGCTGTGTCAGGGCCTTGCAGCTGCTGCCCATCCCTGTGGCCTGTGCAGCCCAGGCTGTCCTACGGTGTCCATGCCCTGTGCCTCTGTCCCTGCAGGCTGTCGTCACCCGCGGCTGCCCCACCTGGCTGGGCCCTTCCTTTGCTGACAGCTCTGCGTCCTGCCTGCCTCTGCCTGGGCACACACAGCCTTGGGCTGGATACCAAAAGGGTTCATTCCATTTGTACTGTGCCTGTGAACTTCTAGCACAGGAATAAGGCATGCAGGGTCGTATTTTCCACCAAGGATGGTTGGAAGAGCAGAAGACATCTGGCTCAAGAGTGATAGAGTGATAGAGAAAACAAGGACTGAATCTGGGAACTTGGGGTGGGTTTTATGGAAATGGGTAAATTGTAATACACATTCAGTGACTGTATATAAGCAATACACTTGTAGAATTACACATCCACATAAGGATAGGTGTTATCTCATGGTGGACCTCAGGCCTGAATAAGTGATGCCCTCTTAAACACCACATCAGTGTTAAAGGAGTCTTATTCTGATTTTTTGGACATTTGGTGACATCAGAGGCTCACAGATTCAAGGAATCAGCTGTGACACCTTGGAACCTCATGGAACAAAGGGTCCATTGTGATGCAGTGGAACCCCATGGAACCAAAGGTCCATTGTATCAGAGCAGGGCCTCATGGAACCAAGGAGACCATTGCTGGCAGTATGGAAGCTCATGAGATCATTGTGAAGGTGTGAGGCTGCATGGAACTAATGGTCCATTGTGACACTGCAGAACCTTTTGGAATCAAGGTGATCATGTTATGCTATGGAACCTCATGGAACAAAGGATCCATGGTGACACTGTGGAATTCAGTCCATTGCTGACATTGCAAAAGCTCATGGAGCCAGAAGTCCATTGTGACACAGCACAGCCTGATAGAACCAAGGGTCCACTGTGGCTCTGTAGGGCTTCGCAGAACCAAGGAGACCATTTGGACACTGTGGGGCCTCATGGAACCACCTGCCACTGTGACACAGCATGGCCACTTGGAGCCAAGGGGCCATTGAGACACTGAGAGACCTGATGGGACCAAAGGTCCATTGTGACACTGTGGGGCCCTGTGGAACCAAGGGGATCACAGTGACACTGTGGTACTCCCTGGAACAAAGCTGGCCACTCTGATTCTGCTTTGCCTCGTGGAACCAAAGGGCCACGACCACACTGCAGGGGCTGGTCAAACCAAGGCGGCCTTGTGACACTGCGGGCCCCCTTGGAATCAAGGTTCCATTGGGATATTGTGGGGCCTCCTGGAACACTGGAGACCATTGTGACCCTTGGGAACCCACTGGAACCAAGGGGCCATTGTGACACTGCAGGGTCTTGTATAACCAAGGGGCCATTGTAGCACAGCAGGGCCTGATGGACTCCAGGGGACCACAGTGACACTGTGGGGCTCCATGGGACAAAGGGGCCACACTGACCCCATGGAACCAAGGAGACCTTTGTGACACTACAGTGCATCACGGAGCCAAGGAGGCCCTTGTGACACAGCAGGAACCATGGAGACCATTATGACACACGGGACCTTGTGGAACCAAAGCACCATTGTGGCACTGCAGGGCCTCATGGAACCAAGGGCACAACAGTGACACTCTGGGGCTCCAAGGGACCAAGGGGGGAATCTTATAGTGCAGAACCAAAGAGACCATTGTGACACCATGGGACATCATGGAACCAGAGATCCATTGTGACGCAGCATGGCCACATGAAACCACAGAGGCCATTTTTACACTTGGAGGTCTTGTGAAACCCAAGGGCCACTGTGGCACTTTGCATCCCCATGGAACCAAGGAGTCCATTGAGATATTGCAAGGCCTTATAGAATACTGGAGTCCATTGTGACATCATGAGGCTCTGTCGGAAAAAAGGACAGTTGTGGCACTCTGTGGCACCATTGAACCAAGGGGTTCATTGTGACATCTACAGGGTCCCATGGAGCTAAGGATTCATGGAACAATGTGGGACTCATGGAACGAAAGGTCCATTGTGACATTGTGGGGCCTCATGAAATACTGGAGACCATTGTGACACCTCAAGGCTTCATTGAACCAAGGGTCAGTCGTGATACTGTGGTACAAGGAGACCCCTGTGACATGGAAAGACCTCATGGAAGCAAGGGGGGACAACAGGAATGCTTTGGGGCCCAATGGAAGCAAGGGGCCAGTGTGACACAGCTGGGCCTTGTGGATCCAAGGGGCCACTGTGACACTCTGTGGCCTTGTGGAACCATAGGGCCATTGTGATCCTGCAGGGCACCATGGATCCATGGAGACCACTGTGACATTGCAAGGCCCCATGGAATTGTTGAGACCATGGTGACACTTTGGGGCTCCACAGAAGCCAAGGGCCACTGTGACCCTGCAGGGCCTCATGGAAGCAAGGGAAGACGGAACAGCTCTGGCTGGTTTGGCTTTCCATGGGCCACCTGACAGGTCCAGATGACCTTGGAATGCTGAGGGTTGCCTCTCATCAGCCCCTGGAGAGCTGAGGGGCTCTGTGTTTTCCTTCCTATGGAAAAGAACCATCTGTTTTTTACAGGTGCCCATGGCCAAAACTGATACTCCTCCTGAAAAATTCCCTCAATGCAAGGGTTCTCCCAGACAACAGCTGCCAGGACAGAGAGCTCTGGCTGGCCTTGGCCTCTGGTGGTCACCTCTCATTTCAGGGAAGCCCTGAGGAAAGGATTGAACACGTTTGACTGCTAAAACATCAGTGAGTCCCTCATCCTCTGAAAAACTCAGATGCTCTTCTGATCATATGTGTCTTCTTTTTCTCATTGTGTATTATGCATGAAATACTATTTTCAGCTAAAAAAATATTATTCATATCAGTCTTCCAGCCCGGACTGCCAATGCCTGGACACAGAGGCTGGCAGGGCTGACAAATGTCCTGGGCCCCCTCACTGCTCTGTCTGTGACACGAAGGGCACAGAGCAGCCTCCTCTCTGGGCCGTTTGCCTGTTTTCAATGCCTTCCACAGGCACTGGCCCTGCCCCACAAGGCCTGGGCTGAGTCCTGCCCCTGCAGGGTCACCCAGGCTGAGATGGACACTGATGGTGTCTGTGCCAGGCTCTCTCAGCCCAGCCCAGCTCCCTGCAAGCTCTGCCAGCTGCCCTGAGCTCTCTGCAGCACCAAGGGCCTCTCCCCAGCACAGCCCAGCCGCCTCTGGCCCCACAGCTCTGCTCAGGCCAGGCTGCTCTGGGCAGGGGCCCCACGGCCTCAGCCCCTGGCAAGGGCACAGCAGCAGCTGCAGCTCCCACAGGGCTCAGCCCCAGCCATGGCCAAGGTGCTGGCACAAGGCAAAACCAGGCTCCCTGGGTGCCCTGCTGCCCTCTCCCTCAGCTCCTGAGAGCTCTGCAGCCCCTGCTGCCATCCCATCTGCCCAGGCCAGCACAACAGCCGCGGCCTTGGGGCCCTGCAGAGCTGCTCCTGCTGCAGGCCCAGGGCCCATCCCAGAGCTGGGGCAGCCAGAAAGCTGTGCCCATTGCTGTTCATTGCTGCTCTGATGAGGATGGATCCTCAGCCTCTTGGAGGCTGCTGGTGAATTTTATTTTTCCAGAGGCTTCTTCTTTCTTGAGCTCTCCAGTTCAGGGATTCAGTGAGAATTGCTAATAAACATTTGTTCAAAACACCTTAACATAAAATCCCCTTTGGAAAAAAAAAAAGTTTTCAATTCATCTGTGGTTTATTAGAATTTAGAAGTTCAAAAAATGTCTCAAGAATTCAAAGTGAGACTGAAACACTGAAGTTTCTTGAAGTTTTAATGGGTCCGACAGAGAAACACAACTTGAGAAAGTGTCCCTAGATTCCAGTTACAGCAGAACCCTGCAGGCAGTGGTGACCAGTGGAGACAAACAAGGGAAAGGTGTCTCTGATGCTGAGCAAACCTGGATGTGTTTCATGAATGCAAAGGGCCAAGGCCTGAGCCCCAGCCCCTGCCAAGGCACATCCTGTCCCTCCCTCCTTGCTCAGGCCTCTTCCCAGGCCACTGGGATGTGGGGATGTGCAATGCCAAGGGCAGCACCATGGGGCAGCCCCTGCCAGGCTGCTGAGCAGGGACAAGGAGGCCATGAGGCCCTTGCAGGCCTGCAAGGGTCACTTGTCCCCTCCTGCTGGCTCAGGCCCAGGGCCAGCAGCCATGGCCCAAGTGCTGCAGGAGTTGGCTGTGTCAGGGCCTTGCAGCTGCTGCCCATCCCTGTGGCCTGTGCAGCCCAGGCTGTCCTACGGTGTCCATGCCCTGTGCCTCTGTCCCTGCAGGCTGTCGTCACCCGCGGCTGCCCCACCTGGCTGGGCCCTTCCTTTGCTGACAGCTCTGCGTCCTGCCTGCCTCTGCCTGGGCACACACAGCCTTGGGCTGGATACCAAAAGGGTTCATTCCATTTTGACTGTGCCTGTGAACTTCTAGCACAGGAACAAGGCATGCAGGGCTTGCTTTCCCAGCAAGGATGGTTGGAAGAGGAGAAGACATCTGGCTCAAAAGTGCAGTGATAGAAAAAAGGAGTGAATCTGGGATCTTGGGGTGGGTTTTATGGTGATGGCTAAATTGCTATACATATATGTTAAGTATATTTATAATGTATATAAGTAACACTCTTTTAGAATCGCTTGTCCATGTAAGGTTATGAGTTACCAAATGTTGAACCTCCAGCCTGAATCAATGATCCCCTCCTAAACACCAAGATAGTGTTAAGGAGTCTTATTCTGATATTTCAGGGATTTAGTTACAGCAGGACCTCACAGAATCAAGGAGTCAGGTGTGATACCTTGAACCCTGATGGAACCAAAATCCTTTGTGACACAGCAGGGCCACATGGAACCAATGGTCCATTGTGATACTGCAGATGCAAGGAGACCATT
Organism: Phylloscopus trochilus trochilus; assembly: GCA_016584745.2. Classification (NCBI taxonomy): domain Eukaryota; kingdom Metazoa; phylum Chordata; class Aves; order Passeriformes; family Phylloscopidae; genus Phylloscopus; species Phylloscopus trochilus. The sequence continues at coordinate 70,132 of WQNJ02000102.1, forward strand.
GGGACACTCTGGAACCTCATGGAATCAAAAGTACATTGTGACAGAGAAAGGCTTCATGGAACCAAGAGTCCATTGTGACACAGCAAGGCCTTGTTTGAGCAAGGAAACCATTGTTGATAGTCCAGAAACTCTTGGAACCAAGGGGCCACTATGACACACTGGGGCTGCAGGGAATGGAAGGTCCATCGTGACAATGAAGATCCAAGGAGACCATGGTGACACGGTGGGGCCTCGTGGAACCAAAGGGGCCATTCTGACCCAGCAAGGCCTTGTAGAACCAAGGAGGCCATTGTGACACTGCTGAACCTCACAGAACCAAAGTGTCCATGTTATACTGTGGGACCTCATGGAACCAAGGGTCCATGGTGACACTGCAGAACCAAGGAGACTTGTTGGCAGGATGAAAGCTCATGGAACCAGAACTCCATTGTGACACAGCAAGGTCTCATGCAGCCAAGGGTCCATTGCAACTCTGTTGGGCCTCTTGGAACCAGAAACCATTGTGACACAGTGTGGCCACATGGAGCCAAAGGTCCTCTGTGACTGAGGAACCTCACTTAACCAAGAGTCCATTGTTACATTCTGCTGCCCTGGGGACCACAGTGACATTGCAGGGCCTCATGGAACAATGGAGACTTTTCTGACACTTTGGGACCCACTGGAACCAAGGGGCCATTAGAGCATGGCAGGGCCTCATGGAATCAAGGGGGCTGCAGTGAACACTGTGGGTCTCCATGGGATGAAGGGTCCATTCTGACACCGTGGAACCAAAGACACCATTGTGACACTCTGGGGCATCATGGAACCAAAGGTCCATTGTGACACAGCAGAGTCTCATGAAACCCTGGAGGCCATTTGTACACCTTGAGACCCTGGGAAACCAAAGGGCCATTGTGGCACTTCAGAGCCCTGGGGAGCCAAGGGGTCCATAGTGACACTGTGGGGCTTAATGGCACCAAGGGACAATTGTGGCACTGTGTGGCACCATTGAACCAAGGGGTCCATTGTGACACTGCAGGGCCCCATGGAGCTAAGGATTCATGGAACAGCGTGAGAGCCCATGGAAGCAAAGGTCCACTGCGACATTGCAGGGCCCTCATGGAATCCTGGAGAACATTATGGATCTTTGAGGCCTTGATGAATCAAGGGGCTCTGCAGGACCTTGTGGAGCAAAGGAGAACATTGTGACACTACAGGACCTCATTGAACCAAGGGTCAGTTGTGATACTGTGGTACCAAGGACACCACTGTGACACTGAAGGCCTCATGGAAGCAAGGAGGGACAATTGTGACCCTACGGGGCCCAATGGAAGCAAGGGGCCAGTGTGACACAGCTGGGCCTCATGCACCAAAAGGGGCCATTGTGATGCTGAGGAGCCCAATAGAATCAAGGCGCCACTGTGACACTGCAGGACTATCTGGAATCATGGAGACCATTGTGAAACTCTGAGGCCTCCTGGAACCAAGGGGCCACTGTGTCATTGTGCAGTTGTGCATTGTTCATTGTGCATTGTTCCATTCCATGGAACCAAGGAAACCATTTTGACACTGCAAGGCCTCATGGAAGCAAGGGGCCATTGTGACACTGTGGGGACCCATGGAAACTGTTGTGAGGAAGGAGCCGAGTATCAAATGGACATCAATATGATTAGGTTTGATCTCCTCGTTTATTCTTTATTCCTTATATTTATGTGGTTACAGAGTAAAAGCAGGCACAACTAAACAGTTGTTGATTGGTTAAAATCTCATATTCAAGCACTCTAAATGATTGCTCATTGGTTCACGTCTTTTGGCAGCAAATTCTTCTTTGTTCTGTCTTATGATCATTTCTGTCTTAAGCATCAATGAGAAGGTACAACAAGTTTTTACATGTCTTCTGCATCTGAGAGGAATCATCCATGAGAAGGACCAATGAGTTATTACATTTGCTACCCTTTGCTAATTCAAGGCAATGTAGGAACAGCACAGTACACAGCAGGCACAGTACAAGAACCCCTACTGTTCCCTGATAGCAAGGATTGTTCAAACCTCCTATCAATAGACTGTGACCTCGCTCTTCTAAAAACTCCTCTACAATGGGGGTTAACCCCAGAGGGCTTGGAAGCTGCCAAGAGTTGCAGACAGACATCACACACATTCCTAGTTTTGGCCGCCAAAAATATGTGCATGTGAGCATTGACACCTATTCAAACGCAGTTTATGCCTCTGCCCATGCAGGAGAAATGGCCAAGAAGCATCTTGTGTAAGCCTTTTCAGTACTGGGGATCCCTAAGAAAATCAAAACTGACAATGGCCCAGGGTACAAAAGCAAGGAATTCCTGCAGTTTGTTCAGCAGTGGGGAATGGAACATATAACAGGCATCCCCCACTCCCCCACAGGCCAAGCTGTGGTCCAATGTGCCCACCAGTTGCTCAAAAAGGTCCTGCTGGGCAAGACAGTTCCACAGCATGGGTGACACCAACACAAAAACTCTGCAAAGCCATGTTTAAAATTAACTTTCTGAATTGTTCACTTGAAAACATGAGTCCTTCAGTGGTACGTCACTTTAACAGCAGTAATCAGTTTAAGCTGTCACAGCGCCCACCAGTTTTGATTAGGGACCCAGAAACCTGGGAGATCAAAGGTCCTTATGAGCTCGTGACCTGGGGATGTGGCTACACGTGCGTATCCACCCCCTCAGGCCCACGCTGGATACCCCAAAAGTGGGTGAAACCTTTTGTTCCCAAAAACCCAGCACCAACGGAAGATGATGAGAAGCAAGCAGCTGTCACTTCAAAAAGAAGACGCCGCCAGAAAGAGAAGACAGAGCCTTCTTAAAAATCGTGTTACTTCCAGCAGATCTCAGATTGTTAATGTGCTTTATGTTTGTGCTTCCTTTTACAATCCTGTTGTTTTGTGTTGTCTTGTTTTTAATTGTGTTGGCGTTCGGAATTTTTCGCTGCCTAGTTTCAAAGGCTCTCAATGGTTTAATCCCTACCACCTCAGAAGTCAGCCATGCAGAGCTTGCAGGCCAAGAGCAGCCAAAACTGCCTGCAAATCAGAAGTGGTGGGCAAAAACTATTCTGCACCAGAATAGGCCTGAAGCGTGTCTTTCAGTTCTATTGTAATAGAAAAGGGTGAGATGTTGTATTGCACTAAGTAGTTTGTTCACTTTGTTCTATTGCACTGGGTGTTTCTGTTATATGTGTTCACACAAAGCATTTGCTGTACCCTGCCCATGAGCCCCTGCACTGAATCCCCTCTCCCTGACACCACCTATGCCTCACCTCCCCCAGGTCAGCCCCCACTGGCTGGTAGACCCCCTCCCCTCCCCCTCCTTGGCAGAGGGCATAAAACTGCCCTCTGCCAGGGAATCACCCTCTTAACTTTTCTCTTAATTCCTCTCTTAACTCCCCCAAGCAACATGGAGTAGGTTCTGCATTAAACTGTGGGCCTGTGTTCCTGAAGGATTAAGAGCACCTTTTGTCTTTTACCTTTGTCCTTGCCTCAGTTTCCCCCCGAGCATACTGCTAGCCAGGGCTGAAGCTCAGGGGTGAGTGGGAACTGAGGCAAAGGAGCACAGAAGGAGCAGCTCAGCAATGCACCCAACCATCACTACCAAAGATTGCCTGCAGTGAGTAAGAAAGATCCATCAGCAGTGACCCTCAGACTTTCCCATCACCCACACCCACACCTCAGCTGGGGGAAGCTGTCACAGCCAAGGACTGCAGAGCCGCTCCTGGACACTGGGAATTCCTGCAGGTGCCTCCAGCCACAGGTGAGGCTCCAGCCTCGCTGGGAGAGGGCCCAGCTTTGATAGTGCTGAATAAACAAACTGACAGCACTTCTAGAGTGGGAACATCTGGATTCATCCTCCTCTTGGGTCCCTCCCAAAGCCTGGCCAGGGCTCAAGGAGGAACCAAGGGAGGTGACTTTGACCATACAGCCCCAAACAAGGCCAGATGTCAGATTTCATGGCCTTGTCCAGCTTATAAACACAGAAAGGTCAATCCATGTTTCACTAACGAGTGGATCCATCAATCACAGTGCTAATGACCATGCATATTTCACTAATGAGCGGGTACAAAGATAACCTTGGGTTGGAAGGTTCACCTAGAGGTCACCTTTGGCTCAGGGCCTGTTGTTGAGGCCTCACTCAGGCCTCTTGTCCAGGCCTGGGATGAGCAGGGACATCTTTCACCAGATCAGGTTGTTCAGAGCCCTGTCCCAGCTGGACTGGAATGTTTCCAGGGATGAGGCATTGACCACCTGCAGCCCCCCACATCCCCCTGGCCATGGAACCTGGCTGCAGAAATGGCTCTTTGGGTTGCTTTCCAAGGAAGCTTGAACTGATGGGGGTTGCTGTGGCACCCAAACCCATCAGTGGGGTGAGGGCAGTGTCCAGGGCCACAGCCCCTTGCAATGGCCCAGGACAGGTTGGGATGATGATCCACCCTCACTCCTGGCCCAGGGCAGGGCTGCAGTGGCCTTGGTGGCACCTTGGGCTGGCACACACCTGAGGAGGGTGTCTGTGTTAAGTGGGGAAAATTAGGAGTTTTACATTGCTAAAAAAAAATAGGAAGGCCCTGTTTGCCTGTGTGTGGGCAGCTCTCCAAGCAAAGCAGGTCCCAGGTGAGTGAGGAGGGACAGGATGGCTTGGGGAATGTGGAGCAAGGTTGTCCACACTGGGTCAGACCTCAGGACACAGCTTCTCTGAGCAGGCCAGACCTCCTGAGGAGAGACCCTGGGGCAGTATCAGTCACTGAATGCTGCAATCACCTCTGCTCTAAACAGAGCAGTAATAAAAGACACCCTTTGTAACAGGAATGTGTCCTTTTAAAAAACTCTTTGAAATCTTTCTCCATAACTCTAGCTGGAAACTTTCCTAATGAACTGCACCAGACCAGAGGGAAATCAAGGCACCGCCATGGTTTGTCAGGACTTCCTTGATCCTAATGAGCCCTGTGGTGCATTTGGTGCTGAGCATTAGAACCTCAGGGCCTGAGAGGAGATTGCACAAACCCTTCCAGGAGTCAAAGTCAGAAGAAAAACCAAAAGTGTCTTGAGGCATTCATGGGTTGCACTGAGGTCCATCCCCAACATAGGCTCCTCATGGACTCCTTGGAGGAGAGAATTGGACGCCAGGATTGCACAAAAACCTCTCAGAAACTCAGTGTGGGAAGGAAATTCCAATGCACCTTAAACACCTTGAGTATCTCAAAGTATTAATGAGCCCCACTGAGTGTCAGTGCAAAGCTCTCAAGGGACTCATTAAAGCAGATTAATTGGAGGCCAGGATTACACAAAAACTCCTCAGAGACTCAGCGTCAAAAAAAAGTTCTTTAAGAAACTTGGAGTACCTTGAAGTATTAATGAGCCCCACTGAGTGTTTTTACTAACTAAGAATCCCAAGGGCCTTGTTAAAGTAGATAATTGGGGCCAGGATTGCACAATCTGTCTCACAGAGTCAGATTTAAAGGGGAAACACCAAGTACCTTCAAATAACTGAAGTACCTTGAAGCATTAATGAGCCCCACTGAGTGTTGTTACTGACAAAGCCTCTCAAGGGACTAATTACAGCAGATAATTGGAGGCCATGATTGCAGAAACCTCTCAGAAACTCCAGGGCAAAAGGCAAACCCAAAGTCCTTTGAAGAACCTGCAAAGCCTGAGAGCATTCAGGAGGCCCCCAGGGCCCTTCCTGACCAGGGCTCCCCAGGGACTCCTTCCAGCACATCCTTGAGGGCACTGGGCTGTCAGGGGGATGCTGAGGGCAGGACAAGGGGCTGACAGTGCCCAGCCTTGCTGGGGCTGTGCCAGGAGGCCCCAGAGCCTCAGGACAAGGTGTCTCCTGACAGCCCTTGGTGGCACAGACCCTGCTGTGCCCCAGGCCACCAAGACTTGGCTTCTCTTTGTCTCCTCCTGGCATCACTGTCTGCAGTTCTCTGCTCTACCTGGGGCCTGGGAGCACTTTCTCTGTTGTGTGCCTCACTGGGACCCATTAAAACTTCCAGATACTTTTGAGATGCATTCTGGCTTGGAGTTCTTGAGAGGTTTCCTCATCTCCCTGTCAGGGACTGATGTTCAGGGCCTCAGCACAAGCCCCAAGAGGGTCATTAAAGTCCTTGTGCTGTGTCTGTGCTGATGAGCTGGGCTGGGCTCCTAGCACAGAAGCAGCTCCTGGCAACAAAGAGGAGCTTAAAACCACATTTCTCTTGCTGAGCAGCTTTTCTCTCAGCCCAGCAGGGCTGGGGCACTGCCTGCAGCCACCCCAGGCACAGCACACAGGCACAGAGGGGTTCAGCTCAGCCTGGGCTGGCAGCACAGAGCAGAGCTCACTCAGGGCTCACTGGAGGAGAAACCCTCACAGCATTGGCAACAGTCACTCTCTGGCTGGGGGAAGATAAGCTGCAGTTCCTGCAGGGATCTCCTGAAGCTGCCACATCCCACAGCTCTGGAGGATATTTGCCAGAACAAGGTGAGCCTGGGATTGCTGTAAAGATCAGGAGCTTTGCTGAGAGTGTTTTCAATTTCCTGCTTGGAGAAGGATGAGAAAGTTGGCATGATGACAAAAAAGATTTTTGCTTTTCATATATTATTCATATCTTCATAGCTCTGTTAACTACTATTATGCAGTTATAAAACAATAATCTTTAATTAACTCTATTCAACCACTATTGCATATACTTATTATAGTGTACATATACTTACATACTCTAGTGTATATACATATATATATATGTACATATATACTATAGTATATGTTGTATAGTATACATATATATACTTATATACTTATAGTATACATGTACTTAAGTATAATTTGTAATTAATTCTAGCATGTTTTCTACCCTTTCTTTTAAGTTTTAGAACAATAACCTGACCTTCTAATTACATTCCTGAACTACTGTGTAGGCTTATTTTCAGGAAGAGGACCTACAAGAGGAATATTTTTTTTTTTTAACCAGAGTATGAGCAGTCATAAAAAAAAAAAGTGAGGCAAAGAAACCCTTGGACCAACTCAAATAGGTTGACCCTACTGTGTAACTGGGGCCACTGAGTCTCCTATTGGATGTTCCTGTTAAATATCCTAATAACAACATATCAACCTGAATAAACTGTTGAAATCAGGGGCTGGGTGTGCCCCATCCCCACTGAGACACCTGGAAGCTTCCAATAAAGGTCGAATTTTTATTTTACTATTCCAACACTGTTAAGAAGTTTATTATTAATATTTTTTTTTCTCTTCTGATTATAGGCAACAGGAGGATGAGAGAAGCAGAACAGGAATTGTAATCACAGAAACACAGAACATTCTGAGTTGAAAGGGACACTCAGGATCATCAAAGGAATGTTTGAACATTTACAGGGACTCCAGCGCTGTAACTTTGGGTGGTCAGTCTCTCTGCTGGGAGGCTCCTAAAGGGCCTTCAGCCCCTCCTCAGCCCTGGACAGCAGCAGCAGCAGCAGCATCACCTTAGCAGGGCCCAGCAGGGCTCTCCTGAGCTGCCCTTGGCCAGCTGCAGACAGAGCCTGCCCCAGCCAGGGCCCTGCAGACAGGCAGGTTTCTGTAGGGCCGGGCCCAGGGCACAGAGGCTGGGATGGGCTCTGTCAGCGCTGGCAGGGACAAGGCTCCTCTCAGGAGGGAAATGTCCAGGCCCAGGGAGATGCTGAGGGAAGGAGAGGGGGCTGAAGAGAGCAGTGCTGGGGGCAGGAGGGCACTGTGGGTGTGTGGGAGGTGCCGTGCACAGCTGGGCACGGGAACACTGTCCTGAGTGCCCGGCTGTCTCTGCCCTGCCCTCCCAGGCACAGCCCCACCACATCTTCTCTTGGATCTGCACTGCCCTGAGATTGTCCCTGTCATCTGATGCTCTCAGGGAGGCTCTGGCATTGGCAGCAGCTGAGTCAGGCACTGCCCTTGGCATTGCTGCCAGGCAGCTGTGGCCATGGCCATGGGGTGTCCAAGCTTCCCTGGGACCTGTGGGGTTGTGGGCAGAGCAGTCCATGGGAAAGGGGAATGGGCTGAGCCCCCTCCCTGAGATCCCATCATGGGCACACCCAGGGATCTCCTTGCTGTGTCCTTGCAAGCTCTGAGCTGCCCTCCTGGCTGCAAATCTGTGCCAGAGCCCCTCGCAGTTCCCTGAATGTGTCCCTGAATGTGGAGAGGGGAAGACATTCAGGGATCCCTCTGCTCTGGGCAGGGTCTGGTTTATCCCAGGGTGACCCAGGAGTGTGACTGTGCTCTGACTGCAGCCAAAGCTGCAAACCCAGGGCAGTTGGGAACAAGCCCATCCAGCCCCTCACCTTGCCCAAGGCACAGGGAATCCTTTGCCTCTCACATCTCTCAGTGGCAAACTCTGAGTGCAGCAGAGATGCTGGGGATTTCTGACCTCACAGAACCAGCAATGATGTGTGGGCAGGAAAATAATGGCCAACATTCCTTCTTTCTGTCCATGTCCTTTAGAAGTGGGAGTGTTGATGAAAACAAGCCTGTCTGCATTAGGAGTGATTCCCCTGACAAATCCTGAATATCCAGCCTTGTCCCTCTGCCACATGGCCACAATCCCAGGGCAGCAGGGCAGGGATGGCTCCTGGAGAGCCCCCACACACAGGCCTGGCTGCTCCTGGCACACTCAGACAGCACAACAGGAGCTCAGGCAGGTACCAGGGTGAAGGTTTTCCCAGAGCAGGAACAAGGGTGGGAGAGGCACAGCAGGACAGTCTACAGGGAATGGCCCAGGTTTGGCTCAAAGCAGCCTCTGCTGATTTGTCCCTGTCCTTTCTCCATGAACAGGTGCCCATGTGCAGCCAGAGCAAATGTCCAACAGCAGCTCCATCAGCCACTTCCTCCTGCTGGCATTGGCAGACAGGCAGCAGCTGCAGCTCCTGCACTTCTGCCTCTTCCTGGGCATCTCCCTGGCTGCCCTCCTGGGCAACGGCCTCATCATCAGCGCCGTAGCCTGCGGCCACCACCTGCACAGCCCCATGTTCTTCTTCCTGCTCAACCTGGCCCTCACTGACCTGGGCTGCATCTGCACCACTGTCCCCAAAGCCATGCACAATTCCCTCTGGGACACCAGGAACATCTCCTATACAGGATGTGCTGCACAGGTCTTTTTCTTTATGTTCTTCACCTCAGCAGAGTATTTCCTCCTGACCGTCATGTGTTACGACCGCTACGTGTCCATCTGCAAACCCCTGCACTACGGGACCCTCCTGGGCAGCAGAGCTTGTGCCCACATGGCAGCAGCTGCCTGGGCCAGTGCCTTTCTCAATGTTGTCATGCACACAGCCAATACATTTTCCCTGCCCCTGTGCCATGGCAATGCCCTGGGCCAGTTCTTCTGTGAAATCCCACAGATCCTCAAGCTCTCCTGCTCCGAATCCTACCTCAGGGAATTTGGGCTCATTGTATTTTCCCTCTCTTTAGCATTTGGCTGTTTTGTATTCATTATTTTCTCCTATGTGCAGATCTTCAGAGCTGTACTGAAGATCCCCTCTGAGCAGGGACAGCACAAAGCCTTTTTCACCTGCCTCCCTCACCTGGCTGTGCTCTCCCTGTTTGTCAGCACCTCATTTGTTGCCTACCTGAAGCCCCCCTCCATCTCATCCCCATCCCTGGACCTGGCCCTGTCAGTTCTGTACTCGGTGGTGCCTCCAGCCCTGAACCCCCTCATCTACAGCCTGAGGAACCAGGAGGTCAAGGCTGCATTGTGGAGAATGATCACTGGATGGTGTCAGAAATATTAAAATGCTGGCCACTTTCTGCAAATCAGTTGTAATAAAAGACATCTTTGATACTGCTTGTTGGTTTCATTTTGAACGTTCTTTCCTCTTTGTTTTCTTTTTTCAATATTGTAAAAAAATAAAAGTGTTGTTTGTGCCATATCTTTTTTTTTTCTCTCCACCTTCACTGTTCCCACAGACTGTGTCAATGAGGGGCTGCGCTCTTGGTGGCTTTAAAGGAACTCAAGGATGTCCCAGCCAAGTTTTCTGCAGAGATGCCCCTTGGGTTCCCTTCTCTGCAGCTGCAGCAGCAATGTCTGTGTGCAGAGCTGGGGGCAGATCAGTGCTGGCACAGCAGCTGTGGCCAGCAGCAGCAGCAGCACTTGGTGCTGCCAGTGCTGCTGCCGTGGCCCTGCCCCGCTGCCCTCCTGGCCCTGCTGTTGCTGTAGGGCCTGAGTGCTCTCGGGGCCGGGCACAGGGCTGGGGGTGGCAGTGCCGGGGCTGCAGCAGGGACAGGCCATGGGCACTGCTGGCACAGCAGCAGTGCTGAGGCCTCAGCCCAGGGCCTGGGGGCTGCAGGCTCCTTGCCCAGGCTCTCTCTAGAACACATTGCCCAGGCCAATGCTGAGCAGAGAAAAGCCCCGGCAGCAGCCCCAGGCTGGCCGTGGGCAGGCTGGGGGCAAACAGCACGGCTGGGGCTCTGCAAGGGCCCTGGGCAAGCACACGGCAAGGAGCAGCAGAGCAGGGCCTGATCCATCCCCACTGCGCTGGACACCCCAGGCCAGCGGCCCACAGCCTCCTCATGCACCTGCCAACAACATCCCCCCTCTGCAGCCCTGGCCTCTCCCCCAGCTCACACAGCTGCCGCAGCCTTGCAGGCACAGCCACAGCAGCACTGCCTCAGGAGCCCCTGTTTGCCCTGCCCAGAGCAGGCCTGAGCACCCCCATGGGGTTGGTGTGGGGAGATGAAGCTGAGGGAGCACAAATGCCAGCAGGGCCTGGGGACAGGAAGGGCTGGGCCACAGCAGGGAAACCCCTCAGGTTTGTGGTGGCCTCTGAAGTCAGAGCCAGAAAGTTTGTTCCCATCAGCTGGGAGTTTGCTGTGCCACTGCAGACGTTGTTGGTCAGAGCCAGGACTGCCTGACAGCCACCCTCAAACTGCCCTGAGCATTTCCTTTGCTTCACCTTGGCTTTCTTTCCTCTTGCTTTTGCTCCAGATTTCTTCCTGTTGCCCACCCCTGTTCCTTCCCTGCAAACAGCCCATCCCTGGTTGCCCTTTCCTCTCTGGCCCCACTCCCCATTTCAGTTCCTCACTTGGCACCATGGGAATGTCCCTTGGGGATCATCATCATGCTCCAAGTGCTTCAGGAATTGTCTGCAGGCTCCTGCAGTGCCTGGTGCTGCTCCCTTGCCAGAGGCACCCCAGGCAAGGGGGGCACATCTGGGCTGCTCTGTCTGGCTGTGGGGCTCCCTGTTGTAGGCAATGAGGAGGAGCTGCAGAGGCTCTGCAGGACTGACAGGATGGGCTTTGGGGCTGTGAGGAGAAGCTGAGGCACCTGGGCTGCTGCACCTTCTGAAGAGGAGGCCCAGGGCTCCTCCTGCAACTCCTGCAAGGGTGGTTTCAGAGAATCTCAGAGTCAGCAAGTTTGGAAAAGACTTTGGACATCATCAAGTCCAACCTGTGCCCTGACACTGCTTTGTCTCCCTTGAGCCTCCTCTTCTCCAGGATAAACAACCCCAGCTCCCTCAGCTGCTCCTCACAGCACTTGTGTTCCAGACCCCTCAGCAGCCTTGTTGCCCTTCTCTGGACACGCTCCAGCTCCTCCATGTCCTTCCTAAATTGGGGGCCCAGAACTGGACACAGCACTCAAGGTGCTGCCCAAGCAGTGCCAAGCACAGGGGAAGAATCCCTGCCCTTCTCCTGCTGGCCACACCATTCCTGATCCAGGCCAGGAGCCATTGGACTTCTTGGCCCCCTGGGCACACTGCTGCCTCATGTCCAGCCTGCTGTCCATCAGTCCCTGCAGGTCCCTTTCTGCCTGGCTGCTGTCCAGCCACTCTGTCCCCAGCCTGTTGCACTGCAGGGGTTGTTGGGGCCAAAGTGCAGGACCTGGCCCTTGGTCTTGTTCAAGCTGACATTGTTGGATTTGGGCCCTGGATCCAGCCTGTCCAGGGCCCTGTGCAGAGCCCACCTGCCCTCCAGCAGATCCACACTCCCAGCTACCTTGGTGTCACCATGGTTCCATGAGGCCCTAGATTGTCACAATGGTCTCCATGATTCCATGAGGCCTCCCAGTGCCACAATGTTCCTTAGGTTCCATGGGACCCCTTGTTGTCACCAAGTCCCTTGGATCCTTGGGCCCTGCAGTGTCTTAGTGGTGCCTTGGTCCCCCAAGGCCATGCAGTGTAACAATGGATCTTTGGATCCAGGAGGTCTGGCAGTGCAGCGATGCTCTCCTTGGTTCCACTGTGTCACAATGGCCCCATCATGACACCAGGTCCTGCTCTGTCCCAATGCTCTGCATGCTTCCACAAGGCCCTGCAGTGTCACAGTGGCCTCTTGGTTCCATGAGGCCTCAGAGGGCCACCATGAATTCCTTGGTGCTGCAGTGTCGCAGAGGAGCCCTGGTCACACAAGATCCTGCAGTGTCACCAGGGACCCTTGGTTCCATGGGGCACCGCAGGGTCACAGTTGTTCCCTCAGTTCCAAGAGTCCTTGCAGTGGAACAATGCCCAGCAGGGAGGCCATGGGGCACAGAGCCCCAAGGCTGCTGTGGGCCCCACGGCAGAGGGGCCCTTCCCCCCGCAATGCTCCTGTCCTGCCCTGGGCCTGCACAGGCCCTGTGGCACCATGGCTGGGCCAGCGCCGCACAAAGGGGCCACGCAGCCGCTGCCGGGGCTGACAGCAAGGCCAGGCACACACAAGGAATTGCTGCCCATGGCCTGGCCTGGGCAGGGCTGCCTGTGCCAAAGGCACAGCTCAGCTGTCCTTGGGGGCTGCAGGAAAAGTGCAGAGCCCCAAGAGCCTCCCTGGCTGTGCTGGAGACCAAGGCTGGAGGAGTGAAAGGCAGGGCTGCTGTGGGATGGGGAGGGGATTGAATTCCAGCACACACCTCAGTTCTCTGATGATCCTGGCACCATGCTGCTCCCTGTGTCAGACTGGAGCAGGGCAGATGTTTATGGGACAGGAGCTTTGGTCTTTCTACAACAGTTTTGCCAGTTTTTGTGTATTTTTGAGGCAACGTTATCGTCTTGTGTTAATAGTTACAAGTGCAACAGGTTTATAGACCTCTAGTTCATTTATGATGTAACACGGCCATCTTGTGTCAAAAGTTATAATTGCAGTAAATTGGGAATTTTTGTATTAAAACGAGCTGTTTGTCCGTAGTGAGTTGTTAAAGGTGGCCAGAGAAGCTCGGGCTCGAGCCACAAGAGCCCGGCCATCCAGGGAAGCACTCTGTAGGTGGTTTGGGCTCGAACCTAATGAATTTTTGAATTTAGGAGGCGACTGGGTAAATGTTGAATGAAAGAATGGCAGGACAGTGAGGGTGCAAAAGGCTTTTGACTGGGAACTACTCCCAGCTGAGGATAATCTCAGAAACCCACTGCAGTGGGGATGAATAGGGGTGACCCCTTGCATTGTGTGTGGGCTGACAATTTTTCATTGGGAACCAGGATGGCATCCAGGTTGGGTCCTTCTCCACTGGAGAGGGTGCAAAAGGAGATGGTCTTGTATATCCCACAGAAGAAGACCTAGATGCCCCAAGTGTATCCCAGAGCTCCTGAGATACTATAATTGGGAAGTAGCACATGATCAGTGTGAGACAGTGAGTCTAGTCTGTGGGAAAAATTTGGAGCCCAAGGATTTGGGTATCTTTGGATACCTTATTGCAGCTGATGTTATTTTTAAGAAGAGAGGACAAATAGGAGGAGGTGACGTATGCTGATATGTTATTCTCTCTCTGAAACCATCCAGAATGGCAGAGAAGTTGTGGGATTAGACTTCCCTCTGACCTTTGAATCCGAGTTCCCAGTTAAAAGCTAAATGAGTATTCATTCAACTCGAACACAATCCTCCTAAAAGCATCTTCACTGTCCTTCTGTTCTTTTCATCAACATTAACCCAGATGCCTCCTAAATTCAAAAATTCATTAGGTTCAAGCCCAAACAACCTAGAGAGTGCTTCCCTGGATGACCAAGCTCCTGTGGCTCTAGCCAGAGCTTCTCTGGCCACCTTTAACAATTCACTAAGGACTAACAGCTCCTTTTAATACAAAAATTCCCAGCTTGCTACAATTATAACCTTTGACACAAGATGGCCGTGTTAAATCATAAACGAACTAGAGTGCTACAAACCTGTTGCGATTGTTAACACAAGATGGTACACTGCCCCAAAAATACACAATAACGGGCAAAACTGTTGTAGAAGGACCAAGCTCTCCACAAACACACACACATTCGTGACACAGAAAACGGCAGCTCTCCAGAACAGCAGGAATAAACAAGGATTTACCCATTGCGGGGGAAAGGGCCCCTCTGCCATGGGGCCCACAGCAGCCTTGGGGCTCTGTGCCCCATGGCCTCCCTGCTGGGCAGCCTCTGCCAGCTCCTGCACAGCCCCTGGCACCTGTGGGCCTGCACAGACAGCCCTGCCCCGGGCTCTGCCGGGCTCTGGGCCAGCAGAGAGGCCGCGCAGGGCTGGCCATGGCCCGGAACAGGCCCTGAGCCCCGCAGGAGGATGGAGCTGGGCCACAGCCAAAGCCCCACTGTGGGAAATGGATTGTAGAGAATTCTCAAAGCCTGACTGAAGGCTCACATACTGTGCATCTGTAGGGAAACCTTGAGATGAGAAATGCTGACCTAGAAATGCCATGAAATAGGATGGGCATTTTTGAGAGAGTTCTCAATGATGGTGTTCTTCCAATTTGTCTGACTATTCAGAATGCATCCCCAAACATCAAAAACTAGAGAGATTTGGCTAATAAAATTAAAGCAGAGGATGGATCATGTTTGGATGACTTGCTTGAGGCATGGAACTTTACACCTTGGCTAAAGGAGCTTTGCAAATTGGTTTATATGCACTGATTGTTATAATGACAATGTTAGTGATAGTGTCTTGTGTACTTCATTGCGCACAGCAAACGACGAACAAGGCCATCAAAGAATTATTTTCTGTTCAAGAGAGGGGAGGAAATGTGGGAAATGGATTTGTAGAGAATTCTCAAAGCCTGACTGAAGGCTCACATACTGTGCATCTGTAGGCAAACCTTAAGAGAAGAAATGCTGACTTAGAAATGCCATGGAATAGGACAGACATTGTTGAAAGGGAAATGGAACTAGAAACAAGTTTCAAGGTATGGCCTTGCAAATAAGACAATATACTTTGGAGATATAAAACTATGCAAGGGGCATCGTAGTAGGACCCATGAGGGGTGATTTTAAATGATTGGCTTTAGGGCATTAACAACACTGTGTGACAAAAGCTGATAGGCCAGGAAATGCTTGTAATGTATTGTGATAAGGAAATAGTTGGATTCTGATTGTGATGGCGTGAATAGTAACATCTGTACTGTCTCGCCCTTCACATGAGACAGAAAATGAAATAAAAGTTTTTAAAATGCCTCTCAGTTGCCCCATCTCTGGGTCAGAAAAGGGTATAATCTGGCAAAATAGGACAAAAAACGCCCCTGCATTTTTAAAGAAAACAGTATATTCCCTTTGAATACACCTCTGAAATATGTACAATTAACCACAGAAGAATTGAAGACTTGAAATTAAATTATTCCCAGGGGCTTCTCTGGTTGGAGTGCTTTGGAATGTTAATGACCCTTTGGCACTGAATTCCTTAACTGAAGAGCTGAAGACTGGACAAGCCTCTGGTGAACTAAAATTCATCAGGGAACCTCCAAGTTCCTGAGGATCCATCCTCAGCAGAGCAGATTGAAGAGATTCCAGGGGTTTCCAGCTGCTAAAGGGGCACAGGGCCTGCCAGCAGGCACAGGGGCTCCATGGTGGCATCTGAGGGGTCTCTGGGCTCCTGAAGATCTCTTTGGTCACACTCAGTCACAGGGGCTCTGTGGTGACATCCCAGGGATCCTTAATCTTCCTAAGGGTCATGAGGTGACAGACAGTCCCAGGGCTGCAGAGTGACAACAGAGGTGTCTGTACTCTGCCAAGGAGCCAATTTGTCCCAGGCAGTGGCAGAAGTCCAGTGGTTACATCCCTGTCCTCCTAAAGAACAGCAAGGTCACAGACACTCCCAGGGGCTCCATGGGGACATCCCAGGAGTGTCCAGGCTGCCAAAGAGCTGGGATGTCACAGACGCTCACAGGGGTTCCTGTCATGGGCAGAGTGGCAGCTTCAGGCAAAGTTTTTTACAGAAGCTCCTGTTGGGTCATGAGGTTCACAAAGGACCCAAAGCAGGACCCCCAGGCTTTCAAAACTCCTTCTGGGAGAGGATCCTGGCAGTGTCTGGATCCAATCCCAGCCCCAGACTCTCTCAGAGATTTATGTGTAAAGGATTATACAGGTGGAATTGAACCTTTGTACAACTATGTCTCTCAGCATTAATGATGGCAAAGCGGAAGTATTTATGTACATATAGATATGACTGATTATGATCATGACTAGACAAAAAGGTCTTAATCAGAATGATTTACTTCACAGTACAGGAGCTGTAGCATCTACTTTAAGACAGTGCTCTAGGAAGCAATTTTGAAGCAATTGTATTAAAGTAAAACCAGTTATTAACCAGAGATGGGTGTCACTCCCCCAGAACAACGACCATGGGCAAATCTCTTTAGCTCAGCCTCGGGCAGTGAACTTGAGGGGTGTCCCCACTCCAGGAAGGAATTTCCACACACCCCCCAAAGAAGGGAAATGTCAGGAGATGCTGCAGTTAAAATTTGGGATGGGGCTTTTCTAGTCTGAACTGCTGCCCTGTCAGTCAGATGTGCCCAGGCTGGGCCAGCTCAGCAGCTCTGCAGAAGCTCTCAGTGGTGTCACTGGGTTGTTGCTTTCTCTGGGGATTTTAGCAGCTCTGCCACAGCTTCAGCTCCCTCTCAGCATGTGGAACTTTGGGATGGAGGAGTCAGGCTGCTTTCAGCATTCTTCACCCCCAAAGCAGCATGATCCCCTCCTTCATTTCCCACTGGGGGCTTTGCAAACAGGGCCTTGTTGGAGCTGTTTGAGCCCATTGCAGGCAGAGCCTCCTGCTCCAGCAGGAACTGCCTTTCCTGTGCCAGGACCAGGGCAGGTCCCACTGCAGGAAAAGCTCCAGGCCAGCCCCAGCAGAGGGAAGGGCTCAGGCACAAGTGCAGAGTGCCGTACTGGGAGCTGTGCCATGTAGAGCACTCTTAACTCTTTGGATTCTTCTAAACCCTTGATTCTATTAGGGTCTGTCCTGTCAAAATGGCCTCCTTGGTTCTGCACTGCCACAAAGCTCTCCTGGGTTCCACAAGGCCTTGGTGGGTCCCAACAGCCCCTTGGTTCCATGACCTGCCATAGTGTCAACACAGTCTCTGGGATCTGCAGTATCACAATGGACAATTGGTGACAAGCAGCCCACTGTGTCACGAGGAATATTTGATTCCATGGAGCCCCACAGTGTCACACTGGCCCCTTGGTTCCACCAGGCCTTGCTGTATAACAATGGCCCCTCAGTTCCATGAGGTTTTGTACTGCCAGCAATGGTCTCCTTGGTTCTGTCATGTGCAAATGGCTGCTTGGTTCCATAAAATTCCTCTGTGTCACAGTGGTCTCCTTTGTTCCATGAGGTTCTGCAGTGCCACAATGTTCCACAGTGTCCATGAGCATCTTTCATACTATCAACAATGGCCTTTGTTCCAAGGAGGCCCCACAGTGTCACAATGGCTCCTTGGATCCATAAGGTTCTGTAGTGTCACCATGATCTCCTTGGATCCGCATTGTCACAATGGACAATTGGTTCCTTGGAGCCCAACTATGTCACAAACAAACTTTGGTTCCATGAAGTTCCATGGTATCGGCGTGGCCTCCTTGGATCCACAGTATCGCAATGGACCATTGGTTCCATGTGGCCCTGCTGTGTCACAATGGCTTCTTGGTTCCATGAAGCCCAACTGTTTAACAAGTGACCCTTGATTCCATGAGGTTCTGTACAGGTCTCCTTGGTTCTGGACTGTAAGAATGGACCCTTGGTTCCATTAGATTCCATGACGTCACAATTGTCTCCTTGGTTCCACGAGGCCTTGCTGTGTCACAATGGCTGCTTGGTTCCATGAGCTTCCCTAGTGTCACCATGGTCTCCTTGGATCTGCATTGTCACAATGGACACTTGGTTTCATGGAACCCTGCTGTGTCACACTGAAGCCTTAGTGCCATGAGGTTCTGTAGCAGGACAATGGTCTATTTAGTTCAAAGACACTTTGGAGTGTAACCGTGGCCACTGAGTTCCCTGAGCTCCACTCAGTGCCCGCAATGGTCTCCTTGTTTCTGCAGTGTTGTAATGAACCCTTGGTTCCATGAGTTTTCTAAGTGTCACTGATCTCCATGATTTCATGTGTACCTGTTTTTTCACCACAGCTCCTTGGTTCCATGAGTTTCTGTACTGTCAACAATGGTTCCTTTATTCCAATGAGGCCTTGCTATGTCACAATGGACCCTGGGTTCCATGAAGTTCTTTGGTGTCACAATGGCCCCTTGGATCCATGAGGCTCCGTAGTGTCACCATGGTCTCCTTGGATCCACATTGTCATCATGGAAACTTCCTTCCATGCAGTCCCAAGGTGTTAGAATGTCCCCTTAGTTCCATGAGGCCCTGCTTTGTCCCAATGGCCCCTTGGTTCCATAGGTTTTATGCTGTACCAATGGACTCCTTGGTTCCATGAGTTACCCTGCTGTTAGCAGTGGTTTCTTTGGTTCCAGCAAGGCCCAGCTGTGCCTCAATGGATCGTCTATTCCATGAGGCCCTAGAGAGTCACAATGCACCCTTGGGTCCATGGGGTTACATCATGTCACACTGGACTTTTCATTCCATGAGTTTTCCTACTGTCAACAACAGTTTCCTTGCTTCCGCAGTGTCACATTGGCCCCTTGGTTCCATGAGTTTCTGTCGTGTAACATGGTCGCCTTGATTCCATGAGGTTCTGCAGTGTCACAATAGAAACCCTTGTTCTTTAGGCCTCCAAGTTTCACAGTGTTTGATTCCAGGAGGCACCACAATGTCACAATGGACCCTTGGTTCTGTGATGTTCCATAGCATCCCAATAGTCACTGTGGTTCCATGAGTTTCCTTAGTGTCACAATGGTCTCCATGGTTCCAGTAGGCCCTGCCTTGTCACAATGGTCCCCTGGGTTCCAACAAGGCCCTGCTGTGCCACAAAGGACCCTTGGAGCCATGAGGTTCTGTGGTGTCACCATGTTATTCTGGAATCTGCAGTGTAACAATGGACCATTGGTTCCACACGGCCTGGCTGTGTCACAAATGTCTCTTTGATTCCATGACTGCCACAACACAGACTTGTTTCTAGGAGGTTCCCTACTGTCACAACTCTCTCCTTGATTCCATGAGCCCCCTGCTGTGTCACAATGGACCCTTGTTTAAACAAGGCCTTGCAGTGTCTCAAGAGTCTCCTTGGTTCCAGGAGGAACACAAAAGCTTGTCATCAACATTGAGCAACGCTTCCTTTACACACCTGGGAACCTCTGTCTGCATTCCGAAGAAGGGTTCAAGCTGAGGAGGGCACCAGCACCTTCCATCTGCAACAGAGATCCAGGACAGGGACAGAGAATTCAGCTGAGAGACTCAGAGAATTCTGCTTCCAGAGCTCATTTCTGGTGGCACTGTCCCTTGTAGAAAGGTGACATCCTTCCAGGCAGCCTGTCCTGAGCATGTGGTTCCTGAGTGGGCTTTGTTGTTTAGGACACCTGCTCAGGCTTTTCCATTCTTTCCTCACCAAGAGGAAAATTTCTCCTGGGCCTGTGTGCAGGCAGAGGCCTGAGGAGAGCAGGTGGGACATGGTGCAATGGGCTGGGACAGGCAGCTGCAGAGCTCAGGGGACAAGGTTGTGCTGCAGGGCACAGGGATGTCAGTGCCAGGTGGGCAATGTCAGACATGGTGAGGTTGGGGTGAGGAGCACTTGTCCAAACAGGGTCAGCCTGCAAGGGGCTCATTCTTCTCCATGTCCAGACCTTCTAAAGAAACATTCAGCATCAAGATCACTTGGAGAATGTTTCTATCCACTCTTCATAGATCTGGAAAATAAAAAAATCTTGAATAAAAAAAGAAAAATTTATGAGATGCACTTTCAAATCTCCCTCCTTCACAGGACTCCAAAATTACTCCAGTCAGCTGCACAAGCCCTGGAGACTCAAAGGCAATTGAAGGATAACAAAGAGCTCCTGAGGGCTTTCTGCATTTTCATGAACCCCACACTCGATTTGGGGCTGAGTCCAGGACCCCCAAACACTGAGAGAAGGTTGAAGAAGCTGCTGAAGGAGTCAGAAGCAAAACCCCAAATCCCTTGGAGCATCCCTGGGCTCCAGGGAGGGCAGGGAGTGCCAAAGGCTGCCCAGGCACTGGGGAGAGCAGCTCCTTGAGGCCAGGATTGCAGTGAGCCCAAGGCTGTGAGCAGGGACTGCAATGCTGAGCAAGGCCTGGGCTGGCTGGAGGGAGCAGAAAGGCCAAGGCCTGAGCCCAGGCCTGGCACAGCAGGGCCTGTCCCTCGCGGCTGGCTGGGGGCTGTTGGTGGGGCAGGGGGATGGCAGGGGCAGCAAGGACAAATGTCCTAAAGCTGCAAGGCCTGCCAGCCTGCTCAGGGAGGGGCCAGGCAGAAGCCAAGTGCAGGCTTTCCTGCAAGGAAAGTTCCTTCTGTGGGGCCTGCAGAGGCGCTGGCAGAGCCCAGGGGACAAAGGCCTGGGTGCCTGTGGCCCTGCCAGCCCTGCCCAGCCCTTGGCCATCTCTCCTGCAGCTGGGAGTGTGGATCTGCTGGAGGGCAGGAGGGCTCTGCACAGGGCCCTGGACAGGCTGGATCCAGGGCCAAAATCCAGCAATGTCAGCTTGAACAAGACCAAGGGCTGGGTCCTGCACTTTGGCCACAACAACCCCTGCAGTGCTACAGGCTGGGGACAGAGTGGCTGGACAGCAGCCAGGCAGAAAGGGACCTGCTGGACTGCTGGACAGCAGGCTGGACATGAGGCAGCAGTGTGCCCAGGTGGCCAAGAAGGCCAATGTCTCCTGGCCTGGATCAGGAATGCTGTGGCCAGCAGGAGCAGAGCTGCTGTGCCAGCCCTGCCCTGCCCCGAGCTCTGCACACAGACATTGCTGCTGCTTCAGAGAAGGGAACAAAAGGGGCATCTCTGCAGAAAACTTGGCTGGGAGATCCTTGAGTCCATTTAGAGCCACTGAGAGCACAGCCCCTCATTGACACAATCTGGGGCCACAGTGAAGATGGAGAGAATCCAAATGAGAAGTGACAGAAACAATGGCTTTTCTTTGTGGATAATTTTTAAAAACTAAAAGACGGGGCAGAAAAAAACCACAAGCAAACCAACAATAATTAAAAATAACTACTTTTATTTAAAATGATTTGCAGAAACTGGTCAGCAGTTTAATATTTCTGAAATTGTCCAGTGATCAGTGTCCACACTGCAGCCTTGAGCTCCTGGTTCCTCAGGCTGTAGATGAGGGGGTTCAGGGCTGGAGGCACCACAGAGTACAGAACTGACTGGGAAAGATCCAGGGATGGGGAGGACATGGAGGGGGGCTTCAGGTGAGCAACGCCTGCTGTGCTGACAAACAGTGAGACCACAGCTAGGTGAGGGAGGCAGGTGGAAAAGGCTTTGTGCTGTCCCTGCTCAGAGGGGATCTTCAGCACAGCCCTGAAGATCTGCACATAGGAGAAAACAATGAACATAAAACAGCCAAATCCTAAACAGACAATAACTGCAATGAGTGCAATTTCTCTGAGATAGGATTTGGAGCAGGAGAGCTTGAGGATCTGTGGCACTTCACAGAAGAACTGGCCCAGGGCATTGCCATGGCACAGGGGCAGGGAAAATGTATTGGCTGTGTGCATGAGAGCATTGAGAAAGGCACTGGCCCAGGCAGCTGCTGCCATGTGGGCACAAGCTCTGCTGCCCAGGAGGGTCCCGTAGTGCAGGGGTTTGCAGATGGACACGTAGCGGTCGTAGCACATGATTGTCAGCAGGGAAACCTCTGCTGAGATGAAGAACAGAAAGAAAAATAGCTGTGCAGAACATCCTTCATAGGAGATGTTCCTGGTGTCCCAGAGGGAATTGTGCATGGCTTTGGGGACAGTGGTTAGGATGGAGCCCAGGTCAGTGAGGGCCAGGTTGAGCAGGAAGAAGAACATGGGGCTGTGCAGGTGGTGGCCGCAGGCTACGGCGCTGATGATGAGGCCGTTGCCCAGGAGGGCAGCCAGGGAGATGCCCAGGAAGAGGCAGAAGTGCAGGAGCTGCAGCTGCCGCCTGTCTGCCAATGCCAGCAGGAGGAAGTAGCTGGTGGAGCTGCTGTTGGACATTTGCTGTCTCAAAACATTGGAATCTTTTGAAGGAGGAAAGACAGGGACAACTGTCAGAAGATATCTCACAGAAAAGTCAAAGCCCTTTCTCACAGACCCTCTCCTGACACAAAACACCTCCCCCCTGTCTCTGTCCAGGAGATCTTTCTTTACCTTGCTTGATGGAGCCCTGATTGCTGCTGGCCACTGTTTTCTGAGGAGCCAGACCTTGACCTGCAGGACACCTGGGAGTCAGCCCTGACCCCCAGTCAGTGCAGGGGAACAGTGAGGGCAGGGGCCAGTCCTGATGTTTGAACGTGGACAAAGAATCTGCTCCTAAGGCACAGAAGCTGCCAGGGCAAAGGGATGGGGATTGCAGGAGGCAGAACGAGATGTTCTGCTGCACTTGGGGAGAACAGAGAGTTCAGTGAGGCAGGAGGATTATCTGAGCATTAGTGCAGACTGAGGGGAGCTGCTCTGTCCCTCTCTCCTGTTCTCAGCTTCCCTGGAATTTCACCTTTCTGTGTTCCACTCCCACATTTACCTGTAAAGGCAGGAGACACTGCTGAGAGCAGATGGATCCCTGGCACACAAAGTGGCTCCTGCCTTTCCCAAAGTCAGGAAGAGTCAGCTCATTCCCAGCCTGCCAGCCTGCCCTGCCCAGAGCTCCCCAGGCAGAGGGAGCTGGGACACCCCACTGCTGTGCTCAGCCTGAGCAGGAGGAGCCCAAGGGCTGGGCCTGAGCCTGCAGCTGGAAGTGCCATTCCCAGAGAGCCCCTCAGCAATGCCAGCAGCAGCTGGGCAAGGCATGGAGAGAGAGAGCCGGGCCCTGAGGAAAAGCCTTTCCCTGCCCAGCCCTGCCCAGCCCCTGCAGTGCAGGCAGCAGCAGTGCAGGACAGGGCCCTCAGGCCCTGGGCAGCAGGCACAGGGCACATGGCAGCAGAGATGCCCTTCATCTCTGGAGCTGCTCTGCCGGCCCAGGAGGGGACTGAGGGCCCCCAGCCCCCGGGCTGAGGGCTGTGCTGGCTGCCAGGGGACACAGCAGCTGTGCTGCTCAGGCCAGGGTCTGCCCTGCAGGGCAGGGCTGGCAGCTGCCACATCTCCCCTGCAGCAGCAGCAGCAGCAGCAGCAGGGCTGCCCTCAGCACTGCCTCCCTCCCTCCCTGCCCAGGGCTCTGCTGCTGCAGCTGTCCCAGCCCGAGCTGTTCCTGTGGGCCCGGGCTCCTTCCCTGCCACAGCTGCCAGAGCCCAGCCCAGCCCCTGGGCCAGCTCTGCCCTGCAGCTGCTCCCGGCTGCAGGCATTAAAGAACAGCTCCCCCAGGCCTGGGCACCATGGAAAGCTGATGCTGCATGGATCTGGAGCCTGGGCAGCTGCAGGCACTTGCTGAGCTTCCCAGGAAAACTCAGTGGGATGGTTGAAGAGCCTCAGCCCCTGCTCTGCCCTGCACAGCTGAGTTTCCATTGCCACCAAGCTGAGCCAGGGAAAAGTGGGAGCACAGATTCAGGAAAGCAGAGACCCAAGCAGGAAATTCCTGCCCTGAATGAGCTCATGAAAAGTCCCCTCCAAAATGACCTGGGCATGAGCTGGAGCTCTGAGCAGCCCTGGCACACACAGCACCCTCTCCACAGCAGCAGCAGCAGCAGGACGTGCCCTGGCAGGAGTCACTCCTTGCACCCACTGCTCCCCTCCAGCATCCATGGGAGCTCCCAGGCAGGCTGAGAGCTGCCCCTGGCAGGGGGCAGATGCCCTGGGCTGGCCAAGAGCCCTGAGGGCTGCAGGAGCTGCTGTGCAGGACAGCCCTGGGCAGCCCTGGCTGCAGCCCCAGCTTCAGCCCCTGCAGCCGTCCCTGGCAGCAGGAGCCGTCCTGCCCTGTCCCTCTGACGGTGCCCAGGGCAGCCCCGCTCTGGAGCACATCCTCCCCCAAAGCAGAAAGGGCAGCAGAGCCATCCTTACAGTCACCTCAGTCCTGTCCAGGGTCAGCTTTAGGAGATCCCTGCAGCCAGAGAATGAGTGTGCCAAAAGCTGTAAAAATTTCCCCAGAAAGTAGCTCAGAGTTTTCAAAAGCTGTGCAGATTTCTCCATGAATAATCTCAGAATTGTCCTTCCTGTCTCTTTAAGCCTTTGTCTGCTTCACTGCTCTCAGGTATCTGCAAGCAGTGCCCTCAGCCCTGCTGGGCTGAGTGAGGAGCTGCTCCTCAGGAGAAATGTCTTTTTGTAGCTCTTCCTGGTTTCCAAGATCATCCTCTCTTCCAGGAGCCCAGCCCAGCTCATCAGCACAGACACAGCACAAGGACTTTAATTAATCTCTTGGGGTTTTGGTGCTGTTTACATCAGATTTAGTCCCTCAGAGTGTGTTCAAGAAACTTCTCAAGAACTCCAAATCAGATTCCAAGTCCAAACTTTCTTTAAGTTTTAATGGGTCCCACAGAGAAACACAACTTGAGAAAGTGTCCCCAGGTCCAGTTACAGCAGAACCCTGCAGGCAGTGGTGACCAGTGGAGACAAACAAGAGAAAGGTGTCTCTGATGCTGACCAAACCTGGATGTGTTTCAGAAATGCAAAGGGCCAAGGCCTGAGCCCCGGCCCCTGCCAAGGCACATCCTGTCCCTCCCTCCTTGCTCAGGGCTCTTCCCAGGCCACTGGGATGTGGGGATGTGCAATGCCAAGGGCAGCACCATGGGGCAGCCCCTGCCAGGCTGCTGAGCAGGGACAAGGAGGCCATGAGGCCCTTGCAGGCCTGCAAGGGTCACTTGTCCCCTCCTGCTGGCTCAGGCCCAGGGCCAGCAGCCATGGCCCAAGTGCTGCAGGAGTTGGCTGTGTCAGGGCCTTGCAGCTGCTGCCCATCCCTGTGCCCTGTGCAGCCCAGGCTG
Source organism: Phylloscopus trochilus trochilus (assembly GCA_016584745.2). Classification (NCBI taxonomy): domain Eukaryota; kingdom Metazoa; phylum Chordata; class Aves; order Passeriformes; family Phylloscopidae; genus Phylloscopus; species Phylloscopus trochilus. The sequence goes on from WQNJ02000102.1 coordinate 95,208, forward strand.
TCCTACGGTGTCCATGCCCTGTGCCTCTGTCCCTGCAGGCTGTCGTCACCCGCGGCTGCCCCACCTGGCTGGGCCCTTCCTTTGCTGACAGCTCTGCGTCCTGCCTGCCTCTGCCTGGGCACACACAGCCCTGGCCTTGATACCAAAAGGGTTCATTCCATTTTTACTGTGCCTGTGAACTTCTAGCACAAGAACAAGGCACGCAGGGCCTGCTTTCCCAGCAGGGATGGTTTGAAGGGAAGAAGAAGACATCTGGCTCAAGAGTGCAGTGATAGGAAAAGCGCGTACTGAATCTGGGAACTTGGGATGGGTTTTATGGTGATGGCTAAATTGTAATACACATATAGTGACTGTATATAAGTAATACTTTCAGAATCAAATGTCCATGTAAGGTTATGAGTTATCACATGATGGACCTCAAGCCTGAAACAGTGATGCCCTCCTAAACACCAAATTACTGTTAAGGAGTCTTATCTGGATATTTGGGAGATTCAGTGACAGTGGGGCCTCACAGAACCAAGGAGTCTACTGTGTCACCTTTGAATCTCATGGAACCAAAATCCTTTGTGACACAGCAGGGCCACATGGAAGCAATGGTCCATTGTGATGCTGCAGATCCAAGAAGACCATTGGGACAAATATGGAACCTCATGGAATCCAAAGTACATTGTGACAGAGAAAGGCTTCATGGAACCAAGAGTCCATTGTGACACAGGAATGCCTCGTTTGAGCAAGGGAACCATTGTTGATAGTGCAGTAACTCATGGAACCAAGGGGCCACTGTGACACACCAGAGCTGGAGGGAATGGAATGTCCATCGTGACAGATCCAAGGAGACCATGGTGACACTGTGGGGCCTTGTGGAACCAAAGGGGCCATTCTGACACAGCAAGGCCTTGTAGAACCATGGAGGCCATTGTGACACTGCTGAACCTCACAGAACCAAAGTGACCATGTGGGACCTCCTGGAACCAAGGGTCCATGGTGACACTGCAGAACCAAGGAGACTGTTGTTGGCAGTATGAAAGCTCATGGAACCATAACTCCATTGTGACACAGCAAGGTCTCATGGAACCAAGGATCCATTGCAACTCTGTTGGGCCTCATGGAACCACAAGCCACTATGAAACAGCTTGGCCACATGGAGCCAAGGAGCCATTGTGACTGAGGAACCTCACGGAACCAAGAGTCCATTGATACACTGCAGAGCTCTGTGGAAGCCAGGCGACCACAGTGACATTGCGGGGCCTTATGGAACAGTGGACACTATTCTGACACTTTGGGACCCACTGGAACCAAGGGGCCATTAGAGAATAGAAAGGCCTCATGGAATCAAGGGAGCTGCAGTGAACACTGTGGGTGTCCATGGGATGAAGGGTCCATTCTGACACCTTGGAACCACGTATACCATAGTGACACTACGGGGCATCATGGAACCAAAGGTCCATTGTGACCCAGCAGGGTCTCATGAAGCCCTGGGGGCCATTTGTACACCTTTAGGCCCTGGGAAACCAAAGGGCTACTGTGGCACTTCAGAGCCCTGGGGAGCCAAGGGGTCCATAGTGACGCTGTGGGGCTGAATGGAGCCAGTGGTCTGTTGTGACAACGCAAGGCCTTATGGAATCATGGAGACTATTGTGACACTAAAGGCCTCCTTGAACCAAGGGGCCATTGTGACACTACAAGGCCTCATGGAAACAAGTAACCATTGTGACACTGGTGTCTTGGCAGGCTGAGGGGCAGTTGTCACACTGTGTGTCACCATTGAACCAAGCAGTCCATTGTGATACCACAGGGCCCCCTGGAACTAAGGATTCATGTAACAGTGCAGGATCCCATGGAACCGAAAGTCCATTGTGACCATTGCAAGGCCTATTGGAATTCTGCAGGCCATTATGTCACTTTGAGGCCTCATTGAATCAAGTGGCTCTGCAGGGCCTCAAGGAACGAAGGAGATCCTTCTGACACTGGGAGTCCCCATGGAACCAAGGGTCCATTGTGATACTGTGGTACCAAGGAGACCCCTGTGACACTGCAAGGCCTCATGGAAGCAAGGGACCATGGTGACACTGTGGAGTCCCATGGAAACAAGGGGCCAGTGTGACACTGCAGGGCCCCACAGAACCAAAGGGCCATTTTGACACCTTGGGAGAGGAGTCTCTCTTAGTGTCCCATGGATCCCACTGACAACGACCACCAGAGACAACTGCACAGGCACAAAGGACGATAAGATAATCAGCATATGGAGCAGGACAGGGGTGGAACCAGGGAATCAATATGCATGGGGGCATTGTGAAACTTAATGCATATGCAACTTCTTAGAGGATAAAAGAGAATGTGAAAAAATGGGTCTGCATGCAGGACTTTGATGGAAATATCCTCCATGCCTCCAGCTGCTGAATAAATACATACCTACTTTAAAATTCACTTTGCCTTTGAGTTTTAGAGTCTTTCCACAAATCAGTCAAAACTCCTGACCTTGAACATTTCTTGGGATGGGGCATTCACTTCTATGGACAACCTGTCTCCATTTGTCATCATCTCATCATAAAATATTTCTTTCTTAGATCAAATCTGAATTTATCCTTGACCATTTTAAAGGGTATGTCCCTTGCTCTGCCACTACAGGCCTATAAAAATATTTCTATTTTTCTTGGAATATGACCACAAAGTTTTAATCTGAAAAGACCTGAAAATGGCCCAAGATGGATGGGAGGCCTAAAGCACATGACCCGTAGAGACTGAGGGCCCTGGGCTCAGCCCTAGTGTGAAGACTGAAGAGAGAAAAGGAGAAGCCTGACAGGGCTTGAAGGGTGGATTCAGAGATGGTGGAGCTTTCCTTCATTGTATGAAACTGCCTGAGAAAGAAATAATGCCACACAGACCAGCTGGGAAGGCCCAGACAGGACACCAGGAGAAGGGAATTTCTCTCCAAGGGCAGGGCTGTGGTGCAACACAGCCCCCAGAAGGAGTCTGGAGCAGCCCAAGGCTCTGTGTGCCCAGGCAGAGGCAGGCAGGATGCAGAGCTGTCAGCAAAGGAAGGGCCCAGCCAGGTGGGGCAGCCGCGGGTGACGACAGCCTGCAGGGACAGAGGCACAGGGCATGGACACCGTAGGACAGCCTGGGCTGCACAGGCCACAGGGATGGGCAGCAGCTGCAAGGCCCTGACACAGCCAACTCCTGCAGCACTTGGGCCATGGCTGCTGGCCCTGGGCCTGAGCCAGCAGGAGGGGACAAGTGACCCTTGCAGGCCTGCAAGGGCCTCATGGCCTCCTTGTCCCTGCTCAGCAGCCTGGCAGGGGCTGCCCCATGGTGCTGCCCTTGGCATTGCACATCTCCACATCCCAGTGGCCTCAGTGGGTGCCCCTGCCGGTTCACCATGGCCTCCTTGTCCATATTGCCCTGTTGTGTAACAATGGTGTCTTTGATTCCACAGAGTCAGAATGTCCCTGTGGTCCCATGGTGTCCCACAGTGTCACTACAATGCTCTTAATTCCATCAGACCCTGCTGTGCTACAATGGCCCCTTGGTTCTACAAGGCCCTGCAGTGTCACAATGGCCCCTTGGTTCCAGTGGGTCCTGAGGTGTCATCATGGTCTCCATGGTTCCACAAGGCCCCACAATGTCACAATGGACTTTTGGTTCCATGAGATTTCGTACTGCCAACAACAGTCTCCCTGGTTCCTCAGTGTCACAAGGGACCCTTTGTTCCATGAGGTTCAGTGGTGTAACATGGACACCTTGATCCCAGGAGGTTCTGTAGTGTCACAATGCACTCCTTGCTTCTGTGGCCCTGCTGTGGAACAATGGACCCGTAGTTCCATGAGGTTCTGTACTGTACACAGATTCTCCTTGGTGTGGGAGGGCAGTTTGTAAAGAGAACAGAGACAGTGCTGAAGGCAATCTCGCCCCTGATAAACTGCAGCTGTACTAATTACCAAGAGTGGGAAGAGCCTTGTCCTTAATAGATCACAGCTATGTCTAAAGAGAATGAGTGTTATAAAACAGTGGTTTGGCTGGTTGAGAGTCAGTTGGAGTCTGCAGGTCATGCTGTTCAGGAGAAGGGTCAAGCAGGTGTGTGGGGGTCAGACAGGGTCAGGTGGTCATGCAAGGGATAGGAAAGAGTTAGCTGGTCCTGCAGAAGGAAAAGAAGAGGAAGAGAGCAGGAACCCTCCTGTGGATTTGGTGCTGTGTCCGTCAGACTCAGTCTCTCAGAATGTGCTCAAAGAACTCAAAGCGAGATTGAAACACTGAAGTTTCTTGAAGTTTTAATGGGTCTCATAGAGAAACATGCCTGACAAAGTGTCTCCAGGTTCCAGGTAGAGCAGAACACTGCAGGCAGTGACAGCAGGTGGGGACAAAGAAGGCAAAGGTGTCTCTGATGCTGAGCAAACCTGGATATGTTTCAGGAATGCAAAGAGCCAAGGCCTGGGCCCCAGCCCCTGCCAAGGCACATCCTGTCCCTCCCTCCTTGCTCAGGCCTCTTCTCAGGCCACTGGGATGTGGGGATGTGCAATGCCAAGGGCAGCACCATGGGGCAGCCCCTGCCAGGCTGCTGAGCAGGGACAAGGAGGCCATGAGGCCCTTGCAGGCCTGCAAGGGTCACTTGTCCCCTCCTGCTGGCTCAGGCCCAGGGCCAGCAGCCATGGCCCAAGTGCTGCAGGAGTTGGCTGTGTCAGGGCCTTGCAGCTGCTGCCCATGCCTGTGGCCTGTGCAGCCCAGGCTGTCCTACGGTGTCCATGCCCTGTGCCTCTGTCCCTGCAGGCTGTCGTCACCCGCGGCTGCCCCACCTGGCTGGGCCCTTCCTTTGCTGACAGCTCTGCGTCCTGCCTGCCTCTGCCTGGGCACACACAGCCTTGGGCTGGATACCAAAAGGGTTCATTCCATTTTTACTGTGCCTGTGAACTTCTAGCACAGGAACAAGGCATGCAGGGCCTGCTCTCCCAGCAAGGATGGTTGGAAGAGAAGAAGACATCTGGCTCAAGAGTGCAATGATAGAGAAAACAAGGAGTGAATGTGGGAACTTGGGGTGGGTTTTATGGTGATGGCTGAATTGTAATACACATGTAGTGACTATATATAAGTAACACTTTTAAAATCACATGTCCATGTAAGGTTAGGAGTTAGCACAGGTTAGACCTCCAGCCTGAATAAGTGATGCGCTCTTAAACACCAAGTTAGTTCAGCGAGTTTTATTCTGATATTTCAGGGATTTGCTGACAGCGTGGCCTCACAGAACCAAGGAGTCAGCTGTGACGCCTTGGAATTTCATGGAACCAAAATCCTTTCTGACACAGCAGGGCCACATGGAACCAATAGTCCATTGTAATACTGCAGATCCAAGGAGACCATCGTGACACTGTGGGGCCTCGTGGAAATAAGGGAGCCATTCTGACCCAGCAAGGCCTTGTAGAACCAAGGAGGCCATTGTGACACTGCTGAACCTCACAGAACCAAGGTGACCATGTTATACTGTGGGACCTCCTGGAACCAAGGGTCCATGGTGACACTGCAGAACCAAGGAGACTGTTGTTGGCAGGATGAAAGCTCATGGAACCAGAACTCCATTGTGACACAGCAAGGTCTCATGCAGCCAAGGGTCCATTGTGACTCTGTTGGGCCTCTTGGAACCAGAAACCATTGTGTCACAGTGTGGCCACATGGAGCCAAGAGTCCACTGTGACTGAGGAACCTCACTTAACCAAGAGTCCATTGTTGCATTCTGCTGTCCTGGGGACCACAGTGACATTGCAGGGCCTCATGGAACAACGGAGACTTTTCTGACACTTTGGGACCCACTGGAACCAAGGGGCCATTAGAGCATGGCAGGGCTTCAAGGAATCAAGGGGAGTACAGTGAACACTGTGGGTCTCCATGGGATGAAGGACCCATTCTGACACCGTGGAACTGTTCTGGGTTGTGGAGCCGGGTTTTGTATATTCTATTTACATCTGTTTTGAGGCCTGATGACCCACCTTGATAGGCCATTGTTACCTTCCCCAGCCTGTGCGGTGCATTTGCATTTCTATACATCTCATGCCCTGGCGGTGGGGGGTGGGGGGGGAGGGGGGGGTGGCCGGGGGTTGGCGGTTCGGCCCTGCTGCAGGAGTGGTTCGGCCCTGCTGCAGGAGTGGTTCGGCCCTGCTGCAGGAGCGGGGTGCTCGGCGCTTCCTTCGCGCGGTGTGGCAAGAGCTTTTTTTGTCTCCTGTGCTCGCCATCCTGTCTCCCTCCTCGCCGTCCCTGAACCGGTTTCTTCGCAGAATCATCTCTGCTCCAACAGGATCACGTCTGCCACTCCAGAAGTGTTTGGACTGTTTACGTTCGGACTGTTATCAACATCCTGAATCACAGGGTCAGATTGAAACTCTGACTTTGTCAGGGTTTTCTTCTAAAATTATTGTTTATTTGTTTATTTGTTTGTTTGGTTGGGTGGTTTTGTTTCCTATCATATTTGTATTGTTAAACCTCCTAGTAAAGAACTGTTATTCCTATTCCCAACATCTTCGCCTGAAAGCCCTTGATTGCAAAATTATAATTCGTCGGGGTGCGAGGGGTTGGTATTCTCCATCCTAGGGGAACCTCAGTTTCCCTGGCAGATACCTGTCTTTCCAAACCAAGACAGATTTTGGCGCCCAAGGGTGGGGCACGAGGGCATTGAGAGAGAGGAATAACAGTTCTTGGGTATTAGATAAAAGCCCACTGGCCAGAATAATGTGGTCTAGCTTTCCCTGGTTTGGGTGGCACGTGGTGGTGGCTGTATTTCTGCCATTTGCTACTCCTTATGTTAATATGGGTCCTATGACTAAGGCTACTGTGGCGGGCATTCAGTTTGTTTTGTGGATTAATAAGGTGAGAAATTCATGGATTTTTAACTTCCTCTGGAAAGCAAGCACATGGATTCATAGCTATCATAGGCTAACTCTGTGCTTCTGGGGTTACTTTAACAATGGTACCTATTGTAAGGAAATGGCACCGGGGGAAATTTTCTCCCAGCCCTTCACACAGTTTTTTGGGTCCACCCCACCAGTTTTTGAAGGGTTGAAATCTCTGAGTGCTAATGATATCATACAGTGGCTGGTGTTGATGGTATGCCTGTTCTGTTTGGCATTCAGAGATAAGGGGAGATTGGCCTGGGTAAGCACCTTAATAAGTACCCCAGAGAATAAGAATGCAGCCCAAGAGTCCGCTCCTGCCCCACAGCCTGCCTCAGAGATAAACCACCCGGTTTGGGTGGGGGCTCTGATGAAGGAGATGCAAGAAAAGATGAGCCAGGTGCTGAGGGAGTACATCTCCCCAGCTAGTGGGAAATCCTTCCCCTGCCCTGACAAAAGAGAGCCTGATGGTGCAGCAATGAAACCCACAGAGATTACAACTGCTCAGGTCCCAGCTGAACCACAGGGGCAGTCACAGCCAGCGGCAGTTGCCCCTGTGGAAACAAAGAAATCTAAGGTGAAAACAGCAAACCCAGACAATAAGAAAGGAGGGCCCTCACAACCTGCAGGGGAATCACATGTTCAGATCATCACCGAGTCCCTGTCGTATGAAAGTCTCCGTAACCTGCAAAAAGATATTGTACGGCGGGGGTGTGAGGCTTACACAGCCTGGCTACTTCGGGTCTGGGACCTCATGGGTACTGGTGTGCAATTGGACAGTGGTGAGGCAAGGAATTTGGGACCCTTGACCCAGGACTCAGGTATAAATCAGGTATTTGTAAGGGAGCCAGGACCCCTTTCCCTTTGGGAGCGGCTTTTAATGAGTGTGAGAGAGAGATTTATCCACAAAGAAAGAATGCAGGAGCACCACCATAGAATGCGCTGGAAAACTCTGGAGGAAGGGATCCAACAGCTGAGGGAAGTGGCGGTGCTGGAGGTACTTTTTGGGAGGAGTGGACAGCATGATAATGACCCTGACAAGGTTAAATGCACAGGGCAGATGTTGTGGAATCTGGCAAATCTAGGGCCATCTCAGTACACCACCTTTATTGCAACAATTAATGCTGAGGACAATCGAGAGACAGTGGGGTCTGTTGCCAATAAGCTTAGGAACTATGAAAGTATGATCAATGGCCCGATGCAGGCTCATATCTCTGCCGTGGTTAAAGAACTCAAAGAAGAGATAAGGGGGGTGAGGGAGGAGATGAGGACAAACAGTTCCAATGTGGCACCAGTGCGAGTCACAGGCCCCAGAGTTAGAGCCCAACGACCCCCAGCTCGAGAGAGAGGGTACACCCCAAGAGCTGACCTGTGGTTTTATCTGCGTGACCATGGGGAAGACATGGGAATGTGGGATGGGAAACCCACTTCTGTCCTGGCAGCACGGGTGCGTGAGCTCAAGGAGAGGAACAATCACCAAGGGGGATCTACGAAAATGAAAGTAGCCTCAGCCTCCTATAACCAAGCTGCCAATGCTGTGTTGAACCCTCTTGAAGAAACCTCTAGTATGTATGCTCAGGAAGGGGATAACCAGTGCTAGAGGGGCCCTGCCTCTAGCCAGGTAGAGGAAAGAGATAATCGGATCTATTGGACTGTGTGGATCCGATGGCCTGGCACATCCGACCCACAAAAATACACGGCTTTGGTTGACACTGGTGCCCAATGTCCCCTGATGCCATCAGGGTATGTAGGAACAGAACCCATTTCTATTTCTGGGGTGACAGGAGGGTCCCAGCAGCTGACTGTAGTGGAGGCCGAAGTGAGTTTAACTGGGAATGGGTGGCAGAAACACCCCATTGTGACTGGCCCAGAGGCCCCGTGCATCCTCGGCATAGACTATCTCAGAAATGGATATTTCAAAGACCCAAAAGGATATCGTTGGGCTTTTGGAGTAGCTGCTGTAGAGACAGAAGAGATCAAACAACTGAATACCTTGCCTGGTCTCTCAGATGACCCTTCTGCTGTGGGACTGCTAAGAGTTGAAGAACAACCGGTACCAATCGCCACAGCAACAGTGCACCGTCGGCAATACCGCACCGACAGAGACTCAGTGACCCCGATCCATGAGATGATTTGTAAACTGGAGAGCCAAGGGGTGGTCAGTAAGGCTCATTCACCTTTCAACAGCCCCATCTGGCCTGTGCGTAAGCCCAGTGGGGAATGGAGACTGACAGTGGATTACCGTGGTCTGAATGAGGTCACGCCACAACTGAGCGCTGCCGTGCCAGACATGTTGGAGCTTCAGTACGAGCTGGAGTCCAAGGCAGCAAAGTGGTACGCGACCATCAACATTGCCAATGCCTTCTTCTCCATTCCTGTGGCAGCAGAGTGCAGACCCCAGTTTGCTTTCACCTGGAGGGGTGTGCAGTACACCTGGAATCGGCTGCCCCAGGGGTGGAAGCACAGTCCCACCATCTGCCATGGACTGATCCAGGATGCACTGGAAAAGGGTGAGGCTCCGGACCATCTACAGTACATAGATGACATCATTGTGTGGGGGAACACGGCAATGGAAGTCTTTGAGAAAGGAGAGAAGATCATCCAAATTCTCCTGGAAGCCGGTTTTGCCATCAAGAAGAGCAAAGTCAAGGGACCTGCCCAAGAGATCCAGTTCCTGGGAGTGAAGTGGCAAGATGGACGGCGTCAGATTCCCACTGAGGTCATCAATAAGATCACTGCCATGTCCCCACCAACCAAAAAGAAGGAAACACAAGCTTTCCTAGGGGCCATTGGCTTTTGGAGGATGCACATCCCTGAGTACAGTCAGATTGTGAGCCCTCTGTACCTGGTTACCCGCAAGAAGAACGATTTCCACTGGGGCCCAGAACAGCAACACGCCTTTGCCCAGATCAAGCAGGAGATTGCTCATGCAGTAGCCCTTGGCCCAGTCAGGATGGGACCAGAGGTAAAGAGTGTGCTCTACTCTGCAGCCGGGAGCCATGGTCTGTCCTGGAGCCTGTGGCAGAAGGTGCCAGGTGAGACTCGAGGCCTGCCACTGGGATTCTGGAGCCGAAGCTACAGAGGGTCTGAAGCCAATTACACTCCCACAGAAAAGGAAATCTTGGCCGCTTACGAAGGAGTTCAAGCCGCCTCAGAGGTGGTTGGCACTGAGGCACAACTCCTCCTGGCACCCCAACTACCAGTGCTGGGATGGATGTTTAAAGGAAAGGTTCCCTCCACCCACCATGCCACCGATGCTACGTGGAGCAAATGGATTGCCCTTATCACTCAGCGTGCCCGTATTGGAAACCCAAATCGCCCAGGAATTTTGGAAGTGATCACCAACTGGCCAGAAGCAGAAAGCTTCAGTCTCACTGACGAGGAGGAACAAGAGAAAGTAACCCAGGCTGAAGAAGCTCCACCGTATAACCAACTTCCAGCAGAAGAAACACGCTATGCTCTTTTCACTGACGGTTACTGTCATCGTAGGGATGAACCGGAAGTGGAAAGCAGCCGTATGGAGCCCCACACGACAGGTTGCACACGCCGCTGAAGGAGAAGGTGGGTCAAGCCAGCTTGCTAAACTCAAAGCTGTTCAATTAGCCCTAGACATTGCTGAAAGAGAGAAGTAGCCGAAGCTCTACCTCTACACTGATTCGTAAATAGTAGCTAATGCTCTGTGAAGCTGGCTAGAAAAGTAGAAAAAAGCCAACTGGCAGCGTAAAAGAAAACCAATCTGGGCTGCTAATGAGTAGAAAGACATTGCCATCAGAGTAAAAAAACTACCTGTAAAAGTCCGCCATGTAAATGCCCATGTCCCCAAGAGTCGGGCTAATGAAGAGCACCAGAACAACAAGCAAGTAAATCAAGCTGCGAAAATAAAAGTATCCAAGGTAGACTTGGATTGGCAACACAAAAAAGAGTTGTTCCTAGCTCGGTAGGCCCATGATGCTTCAGGTTATCAGGGCAGAGATGCCACCTATAAGTGGGCATGAGACCGAAAAGTAGATCTAACCATAGACAGTATTTCACAAGTTATCCACGACTGTGAGACGTGTGCTGCCATCAAGAAAACCAAGCAAGTAAAGCCCCTCTAGTACGGTAGACAGTAGTCCAAGTATAAGTATAGAGAAGCCTAGCAGATTGATTACATCACCCTGCCCCAAACCCGCCAAGGCAAGCGCTACGTGCTGACCATGGTGGAAGCCACCACTGGGTGGCTGGAGACCTATCCTGTGCCTCATGCCACCGCCCGAAACACCATCCTGAGCCTGGAAAAACAAGTCCTGTAGAGACATAGCACCCCTGAAAAAATTAAGTCAAACAACGAGACTCATTTCAAGAACAGCCTCATAAACACCTAGGCTAAAAAACACGGCATTAAATAAATATATCACATCCCTTATCATGCACCAGCTGCCGAAAAAGTTGAACAGTGCAACAGACTACTTAAAACCACCCTGAAGGCACTTGGCGGGAAAACCTTCAAAAATTAAAAAGTAAATTTAGCAAAAGCCACCTAGATAGTCAACACCCGAGACTCTATCAATCGAGCTAGTCCTGCCCAGTCTACCCCTTTGCACACAGTAGATAGAGACAAAGTCCCTGTGGTACATATGAGAGGTATCTTAAGAAAGACTGTTTGAGTAAACCCCACCCTGAGCAAAAGTGAACCCACCCGTGGGATTGTTTTTGCTCAAAAACCTAGTAACACTTGGTAAGTAATGCAGAAAGATAGAAAAACCAGTTGTGTACCACAAGAAAACCTAATCCTAAGTGAGAACTGAGTGTAAAAGTTCATTCTGTATAGTAGAGTTTATTAATTTAAGTATGATACAGATGATAATAAAACAAGGGGTAGATAATGTCCTAAGTTGTAGAGCCGAGTTTTGTATATTCTATTTACATCTGTTTAAGGGCCTGATGTCCCACCTTGATAAGCCATTGTTACCTTCCCCAGCCTATGTAGTACATTTACATTTCTATACATCTCGTGCCCTAGCGGTGGAAGGTAAGAAGAAAAGAGGCAGCCAGAAGAAAAAGCTAAGACCACGCCGGTGCGGTGCTGCTGCAAGAGCAAAGAGCTCTGTGTTTGCTCCCCTGCCGTAGTAGCAAGAAGTTTCTTCGCCTGCTGTGCTTGCCATCCAATTTTCCCTCCTCGCCGCCCCTGAACCAACTTCTTTGCAAAATCATCTCTGCTCCAACAAAATCACGTCTGCCACTTCAGAAAGACTTTACTTTTAGACTGCCTTCAACATCCTAAATCACAAAGTCAGATTAAAACTCTAACTCTGTCAGAGTTTTCTTCCAAAATTATTGTTTATTTGTTTGTTTGGTTGGGTGGTTTTGTTTCCTATCATATTTGTATTGTTAATATCTCCTAGTAAAGAACTGTTATTCCTATCCCCAACATCTTTGCCTGAAAGCCCTTAATTGCAAAATTATAATTCGTCAGAGTGTGAAGAGTTAGCATTCTCCATTCTAAAAAAACTCCAGTTTCCCTAGCAAATACCTGTCTTTCCAAACCAAGACACCACACAATGCTGTTAATGCCCTAAAGCCAATCATCTAAAATCACCACTTGTAGGTCCTACTACAATGCACCTTGCATAGTTCTATTTCTCCAAAGTACCTTGTCTTATTTGCAAGGCCATCCCTTGGAACTTATTTCTAGTTCATTTCTCTCTCAACAATGTCTGTCCTATTCCATGGCATTTCTAAGTCAGCATTTCTTCTGTCAAGTTTTGCCTACAGAGGCACAGTATGTGAGCCTTCTGTCAGGCTTTGAGAATTCTCTACAATCCATTTCCCACAGTGGGGCACTTTGGCTGTGGCCCAGCTCCATCCTCCTGTGGGGCTCAGGGCCTGTTCCCGGCCATGGCCAGCCCTGCGCGGCCTCTCTGCTGGCCCAGAGCCCGGCAGAGCCCGGGGCAGGGCTGTCTGTGCAGGCCCACAGGTGCCAGGGGCTGTGCAGGAGCTGGCAGAGGCTGCCCAGCAGGGAGCTTGGCCTGTTAAGATATTCTGAATGTTGATGAGCCCTGGGGCACTGAATTCCTGAACTGAAGAGCTGAAGGCTGAACAAGCCTCTGGAGAAGTCAAATCCAGCAGCAGCCTCCAAGTGTCTGAGGATGTCAGCAGCCCCCACTGATGCCACCCCTGCTCAGAGACTGTGATAGAAGGAAAGTTCAGTATTTCTTCTTCTACCATCATTAGTAGAATGCAGGAGAACAAGGAAATTTCTGGTGGGAAAACTTTGCCTCTTCTGAAACTACTCAAACGACCCAGATAATAAAAATGTCCCTATGTATTATAAAACCTACAAGTATTAAACCATGTGCCTCTTTCCTGGCAGACATCAGCTGTGTGCCCATGAACAGGCAGTGCCACTCGTGCCCTGAGGTGCCCAGCTGGGATTGGCATCTCTCAGAGAGGAGCTGAGGGAGAGCAGAGCACCTTGCAAGCTGCAGGTCCCTGACAGCCCCGCAGGGCTCCTGCCCCATAAACATCTGCTCTGCTCCAGTCTGGAACAGGGAGCAGCATGGTGCTGGGATCATCAGAGAACTGAGGTGTGTGCTGGAATTCCATCCCCTCCCCATCCCACAGCAGCCCTGCCTTTCCCTCCTCCAGCCTTGGTCTCCAGCACAGCCAGGGAGGCTCTTGGGGCTCTGCACTTTTCCTGCAGCCCCCAAGGGCAGCTGAGCTGTGCCTTTGGCACAGGCAGCCCTGCCCAGGCCAGGCCATGGGCAGCAATTCCTTGTGTGTGCCCGGCCTTGCTGTCAGCCCCGGCAGCGGCTGCGTGGCCCCTTTGTGTGGCGCTGGCCCAGCCATGGTGCCACAGGGCCTGTGCAGGCCCAGGGCAGGACAGGAGCATTGCGGGGGGAAGGGCCCCTCTGCCGTGGGGCCCACAGCAGCCTTGGGGCTCTGTGCCCCATGGCCTCCCTGCTGGGCAGCTTCTGCCAGCTCCTGCACAGCCCCTGGCACCTGTGGGCCTACACAGACAGCCCTGCCCCGGGCTCTGCCGGGCTCTGGGCCAGCAGAGAGGCCGCGCAGGGCTGGCCATGGCCGGGAACAGGCCCTGAGCCCCGCAGGAGGATGGAGCTGGGCCACAGCCAAAGTGCCCCACTGTGGGAAATGGATTGTAGAGAATTCTCAAAGCCTGACTGAAGGCTCACATACTGTGCATCTGTGGGCAAACCTTGAGATGAGAAATACTGACTTAGAAATGCCATGGAATAGGATGGGCATTTTTGAGAGAGTCCTCAATGATTGTCTTCTTTGAATTTGTCTGACTATTCAGAATCCATCCACAAACAACTTCAAAAACTGAAAGATTTGGGAAATCAAATTGAAGCAGAGGATGGATCATGGTTGGATGATTTGTCTGAATGATGGAGCTTTGCACTTTGGCAAAAGGCGCTTTGCAAAATTGGTTTATATGCATTGATTGTTATAGTGGCAATGTTAGTGATAGTGCCTTGTGTACTTCATTGTGCACGGCAAACAACGAACAAGGCCATCAAAGAAGTCTTTTCCATTCAAGAGAGAGGGGGAAATGTGGGAAATGGATTTGTAGAGAATTCTCAAAGCCTGAAAAAAGGCTCACATAATGTGTATATAATATGTATCTGTAGGCAAACCCTGAGATAAGAAATGCTGACTTAGAAATGCCATGGAATAGGACAGAAATTGTTGGGAGAAAAACAGAACTAGAAACAATTTTCAAGGGATAGCCTTGCAAATAAGACAAAATACTTTGGAGAAATAGAACCAGGAAAAGTGCAATGTAATAGGACCCAAGAGGGGTGATTTTAGATCATTGGCTTTAGGGCATTAACAGCATTGTGTGGCAAAAGCTGATAGGCCAAGAAACATTTATAATGTATTGTAATTAGGAAATAGTTGGCTTCTGATAGTGATGGCATGAATTGTAATATCTGAACTGTCTCACCCTTCAGACGAGACTGAAAATGGAATAAAAGATTTTAAAATGCCTCTCAGTATCCCGTCTATGGGTCACAAATAGGTATAATCCAACAAAATAGGGCAAAAAATGCCCCTGTTTTTTTTTTTTAAATATAATATATTCTCTTTGAATCCACTGCTGAAATCTGTACAATAAACCACAGAAGATTTCAAGACTTGAAATGAAATTATTCCCAGGGGCTTTTCTTGTTAGAATGCTTTGGAATGTTAATGAGCCTTTGGCTCTGAATTCCTGAACTGAAGAGCTCAAGACTGAACAAGCCTCTGGAGAGCTAAAATTCATCAGGGAACCTCCAAGTTGCTGAGGATCCATCCTCAGCAGAGCAGATTGAAGAGATTCCAGGGGTTTCCAGCTGCTCAAGAGCTGTGAGCTCACGTGCAGGCACAGGGGCTCCATGGTGGCATCTGAGGGGTCTCTGGGCTCCTCAAGATCTCTTTGCTCACACTCAGTCCCAGGGGCTCTGTGGTGACATCCCACGGATCCTTAATAAGCCTAAGGGTCATGAGGTGACAGACAGACCCAGGGCTGCAGAGTGACAGCAGAGGTGTCTGTACCCTGCCAAGGAGCCAATTTGTCCCAGGCAGTGGCAGGAGTCCAGTGGTGACATCCCTGTGCTCCTAAAGAACAGCGAGGTCACCGACACTCCCAGGGGCTCCATGGGGACATCCCAGGAGTGTCCAGGCTACCAAAGAGCTGGGATGTCACAGACACTCACAGGGGCTCCTGTCATGGGCACAGTGGCAGCTTCAGGCAAAGTTTATTAGAGAAGCTCCTGTTGGGTCACGAGGTTCACAAAGGACCCAAACCAGGACCCCCAGGCTTTCTAAACTCCTTCTGGGAGAGGATCCTGGCAGTGCCTGGATCCAATCCCAGCCCCAGAGTTTCTCAAGGATTTATGCCTAAAGGATTTTACAGGTGGAATTGAAGCTTTGTACAACTTTGTCCCTCAACATTAAGGATGGCAAACCAGAAGTATTTATGGAAATAGAGATATGACTGATTATGATCATGATTAGACAAAAAGGTCTTAATCAGAATGATTTACTCCACAGTATAGTAGCTGTAACAACCATTTTAAGATAGTGCCCTAGGAAGCAATTTTGAAGCAATTGTATGAAAGCAAAAGCAGTTATTAACCAGAGATGGGTGTCACTCCCCCACACCAACGACCGTGGGCAAATCTCTTTAGCTCAGCCTCAGGCAGTGACCATGAGGGGTGTCCCCATTCCAGGGAGGAATCCCCACAAACACCCCAAGGGAAATGTCAGGAGATGCTGCAGTTAAAATTTGGGATGGGGCTTTTCTAGTCTGAAGTGCTGCCCTGTCAGTCAGATGTGCCCAGGCTGGGCCAGCTCAGCAGCTCTGAGAAGCTCTCAGTGGTGTCCCTGGGTTGTTGCTTTCTCTGGGGATTTGAGCAGCTCTGCCACAGCTTCAGCTCCCTCTCAGCATGTGGAACTTTGGGATGGAGGAGTCAGGCTGCTTTCAGCATTCTTCCCCCCCAAAGCAGCATGATCCCCTTCTTCATTTCCCACTGGGGGCTTTGCAAACAGGGCCTTGCTGGAGCTGTTTGAGCCCATTGCAGGCAGAGCCTCCTGCTCCAGCAGGAACTGCCTTTCCTGTGCCAGGACCAGGGCAGATCCTGCTGCAGGAAAAGCCCCAGGCCAGCCCCAGCAGAGGGAAGGGCTCGGGCACAAGTGCAGAGTGCCGTGCTGGGAGCTGTGCCAGGGAGAGCCTGAGGCACCAAAGGCCCCTGGGCAGCAGCAGCTGCTTCCAGGCCATGGCCAGAAGCCTCCCTTGGCCACCGGGCCTGGTGGCCACCAGTGCAGAGCTGCTGGCTCAGGGCTCATTTCTGCCTGGGCTCTGCCCCAGCCCACAGAGTGTCAGCTCAGCCCTGACTCTGGCACAGCCCCTGGGCCTGAGCCCTGCAGAGCCTCAAGGTCACCTGTGCCAGCCTGGTGCCCATCCCTGGCTCTGGCACTGTCACTTCTGTGCTGGCTGCTGCCTCCAACACTGAACCCCCTCATCCACAGCCTGAGGAACCAGGAGCTGGAGGATGCCCTGAGGAATGTGACCACTCTGTGCTTTTCAGAAACAATCAGGTGCCTCTTTCTTTGTGCACAGCGTTCAGAATGGAACTCATTCCAGGCCCAGACTGCTTTGTGCCATGTGTCTTGTTTGTTATTCTATTTGGTAAATTATATTTTTCCTTTTTTTTTTTTTCTTTTTTTCTATTTTCCATAAAGGAATGCCATTAGTCACAGCATTGATACATCAGTATCTCCCCTGCCTGTGTCAAGCACAGACAGTCAGGAGCCCTGATCACTCTGCATTTCTGTCAAATAAAGTGTCCTGCTCTGCCCTGGGTGCCCAAGATGTTCCCTCAGCCCCTCTCTGTCTCTGCAGGGCCAGTGCCTGTGAGCAGAGGTGCAGGGCAGAGACTCCCAGCCCAGCAGCACAGCCAGGGACAATGGCCCTGGCTCTTCCCACAGCTGCTCTTCCCAGCTCCAGCCTCTCCTTCCCAGCCCTTCTGTGGCTGTCAGGCCGCAGGGCTGTGGCAGCTTGGTCACTGTCCTGCTGCGTGTGCGTGCTGTGAGCACAGGCAGGGCCAGGCCATGGGCACTGCTGGGACACAGCTGGGCTCCAGCACAGCAGCTCCAGCAGCAAAGGCCATCATCTCCTGAGGGCAGCCCAGCAAGGCTTTGCTCTCCCTGCAGAGTCCCTCTCAGGAACAGGCCCAAGGAACAGACTCTGAAGAGGCTCCTTGAGTTCCTTGTTCTCCCAGGGCTCACTGGGATGAGATCAGGGTCCCAGGGTGGCCTTCAGGGGACTCAGGTCTGGGTCAGGCTCTGCTTGTTGGTGGCCAGGGCCCATCAGATGGGGAAGGGTCTGTGCTGAACCTTGCTGGGGCTGTGCAGCTTGTGCCAGGGCTGATGGCAGGGGAATGTTTGTCTGGAGGGCCTGGGGAGCTGCCAGGAGAGCACAGGGCACCTGCAGGGACAGTGTGTGCCAGGGAGCAGCAGGGAGTGGAGCTCCCTGGGCACAGGCCTGGCCAGGGTGGGGTCACCCCGAGATCAAGGACTGAATGTCTGCTGTGAGCCAGGAGAGCTCTGCAGCCCCAGGGGACACAGCAGGCACAGGGAAAGGAGTCTGGGCACTGAGTGCTCTGAGCCTCAGGGAACTTCCCCAGGAGGATTCAGCCCCAATCCCATCTGGCAACCCTGGAACAAGGCAGGAACCTGTTATAAACATAAATAAAATAAGGAACAAATTTAAATTTAGAAACAATTTTAATAGAAATTATATAAATATAAATATAAATATAAATATAAATATAAATATAAATATAAATATAAAGTCAAACATATAAAAAAATTTTGCAATGATTAATTTAATCTGGTAGAGGTTCAGATAAGGCATAAGCATAACTGACTGGGGTACAGAGAGGGCTTCTCAACCCACCTCAGGTAGAAAACAGCAATTCAGACTGCACTTATATACTATCTGCTAATACATATTCATCAATGCTTCCTGTCGGTTTCCTCCTATTTCTGATTCTAAAAATTTACATCACTGGACTTCATGGTGCATGCTTCACTTGTTTTTAGGGGGTCTTCTGTCTTCTCTTGGTGGGATTCTGGATGAAGGCTCACAGTCTTCCTCGTTGTCCTCTGGTTAACCTTACAGGTTGTGCATGCGCTCCAAGCCTTGTGTTATGTCAGCCAACATCATATTCCAAAAATAAGCCTTAAATAAAAATACAACTTAAATTCTGTACCTGGAACCATCCCAATTGTCCATCTCAAGGCTGATCTTCCAATTATCCCAAGACCTATTCCATTTTGGGATTTTACTTATTTCAAATTACATCCTGTATCCTATTTTTTTCGTACACATAGGTAAACATCTGTATTGTGACACTAATCATATATGATTTGTCTTTTTCTAAAATACTGATATAGTTACAATTCAGTTAGCACAAAATCATTCATTTATTCATTCATTCACAGGGCTGAGGTGCAGCTGCCCCAGCGGTGCCTCCGAGCTGGCAGGGCCATGGTCACTCAGGGTCAGTGGCCGGGCAGTTCTGGTGACTGGACACGGCTCTGGACACTTCCCTTGGAGCGTCTCCAGGCATGGAATGTTGGGGCTGTCACTGCTGTGGTGTCACAGAGAGGGGAACGCTGGGGCTGCCCTGGTCCTGCCCCAGCCCAGCAGCTCTGCCAGCTCCTGCTGGGGACAGAAAGGCTGAGCCAAAGGGTGAGAATTGCAGAATGGGCTGAGCTGGGAGGGACCCACCGGGATCCTGGAGTCCAAGGCCCGGCCCTGCACAGACACCCCAACAATCCCAGCCTGGGCATCCCTGGGAGCGGTGTCCAAAGGCTCCTGGAGCTGCAGCAGCCTCGGGGCTGTGCCCATTCCCTGGGGAGCCTGGGCAGTGGCTGAGCCCCCTGTGGGGGAAGAAGCTTTTGCTGCTGTGCAGCCCAGCCCTGGCCTGGCCCAGCCCCAGCCCTTCCCTCGGCTGCTGTCCCTGCTGCTGCCCCGGGGCAGAGGTGGGAGCTGCCCCAGCGCTGCCCCTCGGGAGGAGCCGCAGCCCCCGGGGAGCTCTGAGCTCCGTCTGCTGGGCTGCGGCCGAACCGAGCCAGCGCCCGCAGAGCTCCAGGGAAAGGTCCTGCCCCTGGCTCAGGGCTGGCCCGGGGCCACGGGGAGAAAATCAACTTCCAACTTCTGCCCCACAGCAGGGAGGAGCAGCAATTCTTGGATGAGAGAGACTCTTTCCAAGGGCCTGCAGGGACAGGACAAGGGGGAATGGCTTCCCACTGCCTGAGGGCAGGGTGAGATGGGATGTTGGGAAGGAATTCCTCCCTCTGAGGGTGGTGAAGCACTGTCACTGGTTGCCCAGAGAAGCTGTGGCTGCCCCATCCTTGGAAGTTTCCAAGGCCAGGCTGGATGGCACTTCCTGCCCAGGAGCAGTGGGATGTGGTGGGGTGAGGATTGTGAGGGTGGGATGGGGTCTGGTCAGCTGAAAGCTGAGGATGATGAGGCCGAGTGAGACCCTGATCCTGAGTGGGTTCTGGGGTATCCCACATTCCTGAAGGAATTCCAGGGTATCTCCTGTTCCTGTACACACAAGGTCATGGTGTGTAACAGCGTGTGGCAGCAGTGATCATCGTGTCCAGGGAGGTTCAGCTCCTGGCAGGGAAGCAAACGAGACAAGTCTGTTTGTTAAGCTCGAGAATCCATTTTTATTCCCTCCACACTGAACCGGGGAGGGGGTGAGGATGAAGAGGGTTGATCATGTGTTTTTTCTCAGTTATATAGTGTCTCAGGTTCATGGGTTGTACACAGGGCAGGGCAGGGGGCAACTGACCATAGGGAAGACAGAAACTGGACACCAGGCCCCCAGAGCCAATGGGGAAATAGGGAAAGGGGATACCATGGGGGGGTGATAGGCTTGAGCAACACAGGGAGAAGATCACACAATGTTTGCAGGGAAGCAGGAGGGAGAAGCCTTTGTTCCATCTGGGAGGGGTCGCTTTTCCAGGGCAAGGCAGCTGGAAATTCCTTTAATGGTACAAGAGACTCCACAACTCCTCTGTTTTCAAATTGGTTATAACAAGGGAATTTTTGGGAATATGACTTAATGGTTTACAAAACTAAAATGAACATTATTAAGCTGAATTAACAAGCAAAAGAAAGAAATTTGAGATTTGATTACAGAGAATAAAGTAACAGAAAATATGATACTGAATTAAGTTATTAACATTTTCACTTAATGAGCTAATAGTTCAATCTCCTTGGCTTTTGATCTTCTCAGCAGAAGGGGTGCAGTTCCTTCATCTCCTCTTCACAAGGGGCACAGTTCTTAGTGTTGGGTCTCGGGTCTGGTACTGGTGTTGCAGGTGTTCTCTGTTGGGTTGATGACAGTGACTGTGAAGCAAGGAAGGGTGAAAGCAGCAGTGGTGGAGCTGGCAGGGCAGGGCCTGGCTCTCCCTTGGGGCTGCCCAGCTCTGCCACACCACCTCTGCCATGTGGGCCTGGGGTGGGGGCAGCTGCAGGCACAGCAGGAAGGGGGGATGTAGGTGGGGGGAAAGGGCAGGTACAGGACTGGAAAGGACGGACTGGTGGGAAAGAGGGGATCTCAAAACTACGTGGTCAGTGCCATTTTTAGAAGGAGTGCCTGGGATGTGGCGGCCACTGCCTTCCCGGGCAGGAAACAGGGGATATGGAAAGACAGGGGGGAGAAGGAGGGCACAGGACAGTGGGAGGACGCTAGGGCACCCAGATCACTTCTGGATGGTTTCTGTTATATGTATGTCCCCATAACTGACTGGACACAAGTCCAATTAAAATAATATTGGAATTTATTAAGCAAGCAACAGTAAGCAAAACAGCGCTGGGCGGCCGGGGGTTCTCCTGTCCCACCACAGCTCATGCCCTACCACCCGAGAGTCTCTGCTTTTTATACTTTGCAGCTTCCTGTGACATGTGTTTCTTTTCTGTTTGTTTTGTGTTTGTGCAAAGTGTTGCTGGAGGGGTCTTTATCGCTTCCTGGTAGTGGTGGTCGTGAGAATGGAGTCTTGTAGCTGATCCCTGCAAAAACTGGTAACTCAGATTTTAGTTCTGCTTATCTTTTGTTTACTTTGCTGGATGTTTGAAGAAATAGTCTTGATGAGATCACAAGGTGCTTCCCGTAGCATGGTTTAGTGAACAATTACTGATGGTAATTTATTACAGTTTCTGACCTTGTCCTGCCTTCAGGGAAAGGAGGATAGGGCTGGAGAGGGGCACGGGGTGACAGAGTGAAAGTAGCAACTCCATGGCATCCTGGCAGTTTTCACTCCTTGCTGCACTCTTAGGAACAAAGGGTAAGGAAAGAGGCAGCTTCACAGAAACTGAAAAACGTGATGTTCCACAGGATGGAGGAGCACTGATCTAGGGCATTGACACTTTGCATGCAATTGTCCATAATTCTCCATAAGTGGCCACCAAGGCTTTATTGTCCATAAGCTGCAGCAAACCTGTCAGGAGAGTTGGTGGGAGTCCCAGCATGATTCTTTCTGCAGGCAGACCAGCTGCTTGTAGCTCTTAAAAACTCCCTCCCATGAAGAATGAGAAGACTTGTGATGGTAGATGTCAGTCTCATCTCTCAGTCCCAGTAAGCCAGTCCCCTTACTGGGTATTTCCCTCCCTGTAAGCCTTTTACCCCCATGTTTTTAAGGTCATTCTCAACCTGGTCTCCAGCCATGGTACTCTTGAGTCTTCCTTTTTAAGATGGGGGTCCCACAGGGGGTGACTTACGGGGTGCTGCTCGTGCTGTCCTCACTGGTTGTTCACAATTCTCCACCATTTGTAGCAGCGTGTGGCAGCAGTGATCATCGTGTCCAGGGAGGTTCAGCTGCCAGCAGGGAAACAGATGGGACAAGTCTCTTTGTTAAGCTCAAGAATCCATTTTATTTCCCCCACCCCAGGCCAGGGAGGGGGATGAGCACAAAGAGAGGGTTCATGTGGTTTTTCTCAGCTATAGAGTGTCCCAGGTTCATGGGCAGCACAGGGGGCAGGTCAGGGGGCAACTGACCACAGGGAAGACAGAAACTGGACACCAGGCCCCCAGAGCCAATGGGACAACAGGGACAGGGGATACCATGGGGGGTGATGGGTGTGAGAAACCCAGGGAGAAGACCACACAATGTCTGCAGGGAACCATGGGGGAAGCCCCTGCCACACCTGGGAGGGGTACAAGAGACTCCACACCCATGCCTCTAAATGGACTGTAGAAAAGGGCACTTTAACTGACATTCTCATTCCCTCTGATCCCACTGCCTCTCGTAAGGGTGCTTGTATCACCCCTTTTGTTCAGCTTCTAGTTTGGGTTGCTATGGGACTACTTTGGGGAGGTGGGCTGTGGGGGAAACACAACTCATCATCACTATCACTGCTACATGGGTGTGGTGGTTTGGCAGGTGAGGGAATAGGCTGCTCAGTCTTTTCCTTTCCTAGGGGAACTGAGGTGGGGGTTAAGTGTGATGATCCTCTTAAACCCGTTTCTTCTCTTCATCTACCCTGCCCTTTGAGGTGGTCTGAGCAGTTCTGCTCACTCCTGTTCTTGCTTTCCTGCATGATGGATTTTATCAGGCTGTGTGCACCTCTGGTTTATAGAGCAGGCATCACAGCATTGCCTGGGTTTCCCTCTGTTAGCCTTGATGTCTTTTTCCAAAGCTGGTACAAAGGGGTCAGAGGGAGGGCTAATCCCACAACTTCTCTGCCATTCCGGATGGTTTCAGAGAGAGAAGGACATATCAGCATAGGTCACCTCCTCCCATTTTTCCTCCCTTCTTAAAAATAACATCAGCTGCAATAAGGTATCATAATCCAAAGAGCCAGCGGGTGGCCACTGACAGTCTTCTCCCAGTTTATAAAGTGACCACCACTGTGTACAAAATTTCACAAGATTTCTTTTATTCTCAATCCCCCTATATCCCCCTAGTTCTCTCCAGTGTGCCAAAATACAGCCCAAAGGACTGGCTCTAGAAATGTCGTTGCTCTGGCCAGTACCCATTGTCTTTTTCTTCCCTGGCACTTCATTATTTTATCTCTTTGTCTTGACCTAGCAATCTCAGGGTATGAAAATATACCAGGCACACTCAGTTCTGATTGTCCCTACCTTTTCCTCTAGGCTATTTAAAACCCCCCACCCGTTCCCCACTAGCACAAGCAACTAGCTGCTTCTCAAATATCAAAAGCTGAAAAAAACCCCACAAGGGGGAATCTTCTAATTCGTTTTACCCAGCTGGCATCCTTCTCAGTCTTTTTCAAAGATATCCAAATCCCCGGGCTCCAAATTTTTCCCACAGACTGGACTCACTGTCTCACACTGATCATGTGCTACTTCCCAATTATAGTGTCTTCCCAATTATATATATCCCAAATATAGTATCTCCCAGGAGCTCTGGGATACACTTGGGGCATCTAGGTCTTCTTCTCTGGGATATACAAGACCATCACCTTTTGCACCCTCTACAGTGGAGAAGGACCCAACCTGGATGCCATCCTGGTTCCCAATGAAAAATTGTCAGCCCACTCACAACGCAGGGGGTCACCCCTATTCGTCCCCACTGCCATGGGTTTCTGAGATTATCCTCAGCTGGGGGTAGTTCACAGTCAAAAGCCAAATGAGTGTTCGTTCAACTTGAATACAATCCTCCTAAAAGCACCCTCGTTGTCCTTCAGTTCTTTCATTCAACATTAACCCAATTCCCTCCTAAATTCAAAAATACATTCAGTTCAAGTCCAAACCACCTAGAGAGTGCTTCCATAGATGGCCAGGCTCTTGTGGCTCCAGCCCGAGCTTCTCTGGCCACCATTAACAATTCACTGAGGACAAACAGCTCCTTTTAATACAAAAATTCCCCGCTTACTGCAGTTATAACTTTTGACACAAGATGCAAGTGTTACATCATAAATGAACTAGAGAGCTATAAAACTGTTGCAATTGTAACTTTTAACACAAGATGGTAGCGTTGCCTCAAAAATACACAATAACGGGCAAAACTGTTGTAGAATGACCAAAGCTCAGTTCACACACACACACACTCACACACTCACATTCGAAATGCAGAAAAAAGCAGCTCACCAAAACAGCAGCAATAAACAAGGATTTACCCCATTCACCCCCCAAACAGATGTCAACTGTTTATTGGATAATTGAGACTTAAATAGCCTTGAATAGACACCATTTTATCTCACTTTCTCGACTTGCTAGAGACGGCTCACATCTCGAGAGTTTGTAAAAGATAAGGATGATAAATTTCAGAGTGAGACTTCAAAAACAATGTCTCCTGAGTTTAATTCCCCTGACCTGAGTGCACGAAAGAGACAGGCAATCCCACTGTATCTGAGCCCAAGAACCCTCGGATCTGACACAGAGGCACATGACTAACTGAATAAAGGTGGTATTTTGCTTGTTTTAGCACCTGGGGTAGGTATTAGGAGATCTCTTACAGTTTTGTTTGGTGTGGAAAGATCCCCATGGGTCCAAATGGAGCTGCTTTTACGTTCATTTGTCAGGCATCAGGAAGCAAGCCTCAGTTGTTACAAAGAGGGGCCTCATGGAACCCAGGACACCACTGGAACACCCTGGAATCCCATGGGAGCAAGGCTCCACTTTCACCAAGTGGGGCCTCTTGGGACACAGGTGCCCCTGGGCCATGGCCAGGCCTTGTAGAAACAAGGCTCCATCATTGCACAGCACGGCCTGACGGGGCCTGGGAGGAAACTGTGTCACAGTGGATTCTGATGGAATGCACCCCCTGCAGTGACCACACCCATCCACTGACCACTGCATTGATCACACCCACCTCAGTGACCACATCCCCTGATTGACCACTCCCCCACTGACCACACCCACCCCATTGACCACACCAAACTGACCAGGCCCATCAAAATGGCCACACCCACCCCTTTGACAACACCCTAAAATGGGCACAGCTGCTCCATTGATTACATCCTGCACACTGACCACTCCTATCCCAATGACCACACACCCACACTGACCACACAAACTGCAGTGACCACACCCATCCCAATGACCCACATTTTAGTGACCACACCCTAATGACCACACTGACCACACTCACCCAACTGACTACTCCCCACTGACCACACTCCACTGACCACCCCATGAAAATAACCACTGAGCATAATCACTGACCATTGACCACCTCAATGACCACACTCATTGACCACACCCACTGACCACCCCAACGACCACCCCACTGAGCACACCCAATGACAACACCTCACCACACTCACTGACCAACTGAATGACCACTCCCCACTAACAGCCACTGACCATGCCACTACCCACACCCCAGTGACCACCCCATTGATCATACCCACTGACCACACCCACTGTCCACCACAAAGACAACCCAATGACCACACCCATTGAGCCCACCTACTGGCTACCCTCATTGACCTTTCCTCACTGACCACACCCAGTGACCACACCCAGTGACCACACCCAGTGTGCACACCCACTGACAGTGACTCCCCACTGACCATCCCACTGACCACTCCACACTCTCCAACTCAATGAACAACCCCACTCACAACCCCAATGACTACACCCCAGTGACCACCTGTAAGAGACAGCTCCAAAGTCCCTCATCTTCCTCATGACCATTGCCAAGGACGGAGACTGAAGACCCCAGAAAGGGTTGTGACAAAAACCTAAATCCCCAATACAGGAGTTCTGGCCTGGCTGAGGTGGGATGTCTGCCAACCATTGTCTGCAGGTGTGCTCGTTGGACCATTGCATCCCCATGGGAACCCACGTGGAAACAACGGGCACACCACAGCAGACTGGTTTTGGACTGGTTTGTCCTGTACTTGGCCTGTACCTGTTCCCTGAGTGGACATTTGCTCTACACATGCAAAAGCATTGCAGCGCTTTTTCCTGTCTCAATGCACCTGCTGTTGGTCCCCCCACCTTCTGGCCAGGTGCCTGTTGCCTTGGAAAGATCTATAAAGAGACCCCTCAAGATAACCTGAACTGGAGATCTCCACATGGAAGAAGATGCGTCTATTGGTCAGTGTGTACCACAAGGACTTTGTCTCTCCTTTGTTAGATATACACCTTCTTCTCTCTATCTCTCTTTCTCTCTCTCCTCCCTCTCCCTTTCCCAATGTTGTATATAGTGCTGTATGCACACAATAAAGTGCACTGCTGTTGAGAGCAAATTGTTGTTGTCCCCTGCTGTGTCTTTTGTGCTCTGAGATCACTCGAACCATCACAACCCCTGCCTGCATTAGTGGGTTGTGACAAGGGTCCCTGGTGACACTGCAGGATCTTGTGTGACCAGGGCTCCTCTGTGACACTGCAGCACCAAGGAATTCATGGTGGCCCTCTGAGGCCTCATGGAACCAAGAGGCCACTGTGGCCCTGCAGGGCCTTGTGGAACCATGCAGAGCATTGGGACAGAGCAGGACCTGGTGTCATGATGGGGGCATTGTGACACTGCAGGGCCCCATGGAACCAAGGGGCCAGGGTTGCTCCTCAGGGACTCCTGGAATGAAGGAAACATGTTGGACACCGTGGTGCCCCTTGGGAGCAAGAGGCCATTGTGACCCTGTGGAACCAAGGAGAGCATTGCTGCACTGCCAGACCTCCTGGAACCAAGGATCCATTGTGACACTGCAGGGCCCAAGGATCCAAGGGAATTTGTGACACCAAGGGGTGCCATGGAACCCAAGGGACATTGTGACACTGGGAGGCCTCATGGAATCATGGAGACCATTGTGACACTCCTGGGCCTCCTGGAACCATGGTGACACCAGGTTTGCTGGAAGTGTAGATCTGCTGGAGGGCAGGAGGGCTCTGCACAGGGCCCTGGACAGGCTGGATCCAGGGCCCAAATCCAACAATGTCAGGTTGAACAAGATCAAGGGCCGGGTCCTGCACTTGGGCCACAACAATCCCTGCAGTGCTACAGGCTGGGGACAGAGTGACTGGACATCAGCCAGGCAGGAAGGGACCTGAAAGGAGTGATGGACAGCAGGCTGGACATGAGGCAGCAGTGTGCCCAGGTGGCCAAGAAGGCCAATGGCTCCTGGCCTGGATCAGGAATGATGTGGCCAGCAAGAGCAGGGCAGGGATTCTTCTCCTGTGCTCAGCACTGGTTGGGCATCACCTCGAGTGCTGTGTCCAGCTCTGGGCCCCCAATTTAGGAAGGACATGGAGGGGCTGGAGTGTGTCCAGAGAAGGGCAACAAGGCTGGTGAGGGGTCTGGAGCACAAGTCCTGTGAGGAGGGGCTGAGGGAGATGGGGTTGTTTATCCTGGAGATAAGGAGGTTCAGGGGAGACAAGGCAGTGTCAGGACACAGGTTGGAATCGATGATGTCCAAGGCCTGTTCCCACCTTGCTGATTCTGTGATTCTCTGAAACCACCCTTGCAGCTGTTGCAGGATGAGCCCTGGGCCTCCTCTTCAGAAGGTGCAGCAGCCCAGGTGCCTCAGCTTCTCCTCACAGCCCCAAAGCCCATCCTGTCAGTCCTGCAGGGCCTCTGCAGCTCCTCCTCATTGCCCACAACAGGGAGCCCCACAGGCAGACACAGCAGCCCAGATGTGCCCCCCTGGCCTGGGGTGCCCCGGCAAGGGAGCAGCAGGAAGCACTGCAGGAGCCTGCAGAAAATTCCTGAAGCACTTGGAGAATGATCCTGCTCCCCAAGGGACATTCCCATGGTGCCAAGTGAGGAACTGAACTGGGGAGTGGGGCCAGAGAGGAAAGGGCAACCAGGGATGGGCTGTTTGCAGGAGAAGGGAGAGGGGTGGAGAAGAGAAAGAAATTTGCAGCAGATAAGAGTAAAGAAAGCCAAGGTAAAGGAAAGGAAATGGTGAGGGCAGTTTGGGGGTGGCTGCCAGGCAGCCCTGGCTCTGAGCAACAATGTCTGCAGTGGCACAGCAAACTCCCAGCTGATGGGAACAAACTTTCTGGCTCTGACTTCAGAGGCCACCACAAACCTGAGGGGTTTCCCTGCTGTGGCCCAGCCCTTCCTGGCCCCAGGCCCTGCTGGCATTTGTGCTCCCTCAGCTTCATCTCCCCACACCAAGCCCATGGGGGTGCTCAGGCCTGCTCTGGGCAGGGCAAACAGGGGCTCCTGAGGCAGTGCTGCCGTGGCTGTGCCTGCAAGGCTGCGGCAGCTGTGTGAGCTGGGGGAGAGGCCAGGGCTGCAGAGGGGGGATGTTGTTGGCAGGTGCATGAGGAGGCTGTGGGCCGCTGGCCTGGGGTGTCCAGCACAGTGGGGATGGATCAGGCCCTGCTCTGCTGCTCCTTGCCGTGTGCTTGCCCAGGGCCCTTGCAGAGCCCCAGCCGTGCTGTTTGCCCCCAGCCTGCCCACGGCCAGCCTGGGGCTGCTGCCAGGGCTTTTCTCTGCTCAGCCTTGGCCTGGGCAATGTGTTGTGGAGAGAGCCTGGGCAAGGAGCCTGCAGCCCCCAGGCCCTGGCCTGAGGCCTCAGCACTGCTGCTGTGCCAGCAGTGCCCATGGCCTGTCCCTGCTGCAGCCCCGGCACTGCCACCCCCAGCCCTGTGCCCGGCCCCGAGAGCACTCAGGCCCTACAGCAACAGCAGGGCCAGGAGGGCAGCGGGGCAGGGCCACGGCAGCAGCACTGGCAGCACCAAGTGCTGCTGCTGGCCACAGCTGCTGTGCCAGCACTGATCTGCCCCCAGCTCTGCACACAGACATTGCTGCTGCAGCTCCAGAGACAGGAACCAAAGGGGGCATCTCTGCAGGAAACTTGGCTGGGAGATCCCTGAGTTCATTTAGAGCCACTGAGAGCACAGCTCGTCATTGACACAGTCTTTGGCCACAGCAAAGATGGAGAGAATCAAAATGAGAAAAACCGCAAACAATTGCCTTGCTTTGTGAACAATGTTGAAAAACTAAAAAACATCAAAAAACACTCCACAACCAAACCAACAGGAAGTATCAAAAATGTATTTTATCAGAGATGATGTGCAGCAACTGCCAGCAGATTAATGTTTCTGAAATCGTCCAGTGATCATTGTCCAAACTGCAGCCTTGAGCTCCTGGTTCCTCAGGCTGTAGATGAGGGGATTCAGAGTTGGAGGCACCACCGAGTACAGA
Organism: Phylloscopus trochilus trochilus; assembly: GCA_016584745.2. Lineage (NCBI taxonomy): Eukaryota > Metazoa > Chordata > Aves > Passeriformes > Phylloscopidae > Phylloscopus > Phylloscopus trochilus. The sequence continues at coordinate 124,706 of WQNJ02000102.1, forward strand.
ACTGACAGGGACAGATCCAGGGATGGGGAGGAGATGGAGGACGGCTTCAGGTAGGTAACGAAGCCAGTGCTGACCAACAGGGAGAGCACGGCCAGGTGAGGGAGGCAGGTGGAAAAGGCTTTGTGCCGTCCCTGCTCAGAGGGAATCCTCAGCACAACCCCGAAAATCTGCACATAGGAGAAAACAATGAACAGAAAACAGCCAAACATCCAACAGACACCAGTCACAATTACCCAAAGTTCTCTGAGTTTTGAGTGTGAACAGGACAGCTTGAGGATCTGTGGGATTTCACAGAAGAACTGGCCCAGGGCATTACCATGGCACAGGGGCAGGGAAAATGTATTGGCTGTGTGCAGCAGTGAGTAGAGAAAGGCAGTGGCCCAGGCAGCTGCTGCCATGTGGGCACAAGCTCTGCTGCCCAGGAGGGTCTCATAGTGCAGGGGTTTGCAGATGGACACGTAGCGGTCGTAGCACATGACGGTCAGCAGGGAAACCTCTGCTGAAATGAAAAGTACAAGCATAAAGACCTGAGCAGCACATCCTTCATAGGAGATGGTCCTGGTGTCCCAGAGGGAATTGTGCATGGCTTTGGGGACAGTGGTGAGGATGGAGCCCAGGTCAGTGAGGGCCAGGTTGAGCAGGAAGAAGAACATGGGGCTGTGCAGGTGGTGGCCGCAGGCTACAGCGCTGATGATGAGGCCGTTGCCCAGGAGGGCAGCCAGGGAGATGCCCAGGAAGAGGCAGAAGTGCAGGAGCTGCAGCTGCCGCCTGTCTGCCAATGCCAGCAGGAGGAAGTGCCTGATGGAGCTGCTGTTGGACATTTGCTTCCTTTGGACAGAGGGACCTGTTCAAGGAGGAGACACAGTGACAAGTCAGGGGAGACATTCCTGAGAGATTCCTAGGCCCTTTTTATCAGCCCTGCCCCTGCCACTCTGTGCCAATCAGTTTTCCTTTTCTCAGAGCCCTTTGCTTCAGTTCCATGTCTGGAGTTCTGCTGGGATCTGGCCCTGTTCCTGTGATGAGCAGGGGCTCTGCCAATGGACACTGAGGGGTCAGCTCTGCTCTGCAGCAGTGTGGCCATGGGAACAGGGACAGGGACCATTCCTGGGGTTGGACTTCATCAGCCCAAAGTACCCCTGAGGCAGAGGAGCTTGGCAGCATCTCCTGTGCCAGGGCTGAGGAACACTGATGGCCGAAGGCATTTTGAGAGGGTTTCCTGCTGTGCCCAGGGAGATCAGAGAGAACTGTGCAGGGCAAGAGCATTGGCTGTAACTCACTGAAGTGTGAGGGGAGTTGCTCTGTCACTCCCTCTGTCCCCAGCTGCCCTTTCTGAGATCAAGGGCAGTCACTGTGTTCCCCTGGAAATCAGCCTGACACAGCTGAGAGCAGAGGGAGCCACAGCAGAGCAAAGTGGCTCAGCCTTTGTCAGAGTCTCAGCCCCACTCCTGGACACGGACACTCCTGTCCCCCGGTGTCCCCTGGAGTCAGGTCACAGATTAGATGTCATCCCAAGGACAGCAGCAGCAGTGCAGGACAGTGGCCCTCAGGCCCTGGGCAGCAGGCAATGGGCACATGGCAGCAGAGATGCCCTTCATCTCTGCAGCTGCTCTGCCGGCCCAGGAGGGGACTGAGGGCCCCCAGCCCCCGGGCTGAGGGCTGTGCTGGCTGCCAGGGCACACAGCAGCCGTGCTGCTCAGGCCAGTGTCTGCCCTGCCGGGCAGGGCTGGCAGCTGCCACATCTCCCCTGCAGCAGCAGGGCTGCCCTCAACACTGCCTCCCTCCCTCCCTGCCCACGCCTCTGCTGCTGCAGCTGTCCCAGCCCGAGCTGTTCCTGTGGGCCCCGGCTCCTTCCCTGCCACAGCTGCCAGAGCCCAGCCCAGCCCCTGGGCCAGCTCTGCCCTGCAGCTGCTCCCGGCTGCAGGCATTAAAGAACAGCTCCCCCAGGCCTGGGCACCATGGAAAGCTGATGCTGCATGGATCTGGAGCCTGGGGAGCTGCAGGCACTTGCTGAGGTTCCCAGGAAAACTCAGTGGCATGGTTGAAGAGCCTCAGCCCCTGCTCTGCCCTGCACAGCTGAGTTTCCATTGCCACCAAGCTGAGCCAGGGAAAACTGGGAGCACACATTCAAGAAAGCAGAGACCCAAGCAGGAAACCCTTGCTCTGAATGAGCTCATGAAAAATCCACTTCAAAAATGACCTGGGCATGAGCTGGAGCTCTGAGCAGCCCTGGCACACACAGCACCCTCTCCACAGCAGCAGCAGCAGGACCTGCCCTGGCAGGAGTCACTCCTTGCACCCACAGCTCCCCTCCAGCATCCATGGGAGCTCCCAGGCAGGCTGAGAGCTGCCCCTGGCAGGTGGCAGATGCCCGGGGCTGGCCAAGAGCCCTGAGGGCTGCAGGAGCTGCTGTGCAGGACAGCCCTGGGCAGCCCTGGCTGCAGCCCCAGCTTCAGCCCCTGCAGCCGTCCCTGGCAGCAGGAGCCATCCTGCCCTGTCCCTCTGACGGTGCCCAGGGCAGCCCCGCTCTGGAGCACATCCTCCCCCAAAGCAGAAAGGGCAGCAGAGCCATCCTTACAGTCACATCAGTCCTGTCCTGGGTCAGCTTCAGGAGATCCCTGCAGCCAGAGACTGACTGTGCCAAAAGCTGTGAAAATTTCTCCAGGAAGAAGCTCAGAATTTTCAGAAGTTGTGAAGATTTCTCCATGACTAATCTCAGAATTGTCCTTGCAGTTTCTTTAAGCCTCTGTCTGCTTCACTGCTCTCAGGTACCTGCAGGCAGTGCCCTCAGCCCTGCTGGGCTGTGAAAAGGGGCTGCTCCTTAGGAGAAATGTCCTTTTAAATCTCTCTTGATTGCCAGGATACTGGTGCAACTCATCAGCACAGGCACAGCTCAAGGACTTTAATTAACCTCTTGGGGTTTTGGTGCTGTTTACATCAGACTCAGTCCCTCAGAGGGTGCTCAAGAAACTTCTCAAGAACTTCAAATCAGATTCAAACTCCAAACTTCCTTGAAGTTTTAATGGGTCCCACAGAGAAACACAACTGAGAAAGTGTCCCCAGGTTCGAGGTAAAGCAGAAGACTGCAGGCAGTGATGACAGGTGTGGACAAACAAGGCCAAGGTGTCTCTGATGCTGAGCAAACCTGGATGTGTTTCAGGAATGCAAAGGGCCAAGGCCTGAGCCCCAGCCCCTGCCAAGGCACATCCTGTCCCTCCCTCCTTGCTCAGGTCTCTTCCCAGGCCACTGGCATGTGGGGATGTGCAATGCCAAGGGCAGCACCATGGGGCAGCCCCTGCCAGGCTGCTGAGCAGGGACAAGGAGGCCATGAGGCCCTTGCAGGCCTGCAAGGGTCACTTGTCCCCTCCTGCTGGCTCAGGCCCAGGGCCAGCAGCCATGGCCCAAGTGCTGCAGGAGTTGGCTGTGTCAGGGCCTTGCAGCTGCTGCCCATCCCTGTGCCCTGTGCAGCCCAGGCTGTCCTACGGTGTCCATGCCCTGTCCTCTGTCCCTGCAGGCTGTCGTCACCCGCGGCTGCCCCACCTGGCTGGGCCCTTCCTTTGCTGACAGCTCTGCCTCCTGCCTGCCTCTGCCTGGGCACACACAGTCTTGGCCTTGATGCCAAAATGGTTCATTCCATTTTTACTGTGCCTGTGAACCTTTAGCAGAGGAACAAGTCATGCAGGGCCTGCTTTCCCAGCAAGGACAGGTGTAAGACAAGAAGAAGACATTTGGCTCACGAGTGCAGTGATGGAAAAACAAAGAGGGTATGTGGATACTTGCGAAGGGTTTTATTGTGATGGCTCAATTGTAATACACATGTAATGACTGTATATAAGTAACACTGTTTTAGAATCTCATATCCACGTAAGGTTATGAGTTACTGCACGTTGGACTTCAAGCCTGAATAAATGATGCCCTCTTAAACACCAAATTACTGTTAGGAAGTCTCTTTCTGATATTTTGGAGATTTGGTGACAGCAGGGCCTCACAGAATCAAGGAGTCAGCTGTGACACTTCGGAAATTCATGGAACAAAAATCCTTTGTGACACAGCAGGGCCACATGGAACCAATGGTCCATTGTGATACTGCAGATCCAAGGAGACCATTGGGACACTCTGGAACCTCATGGAATCCAAGGTACATTGTGACAGAGAAAGGCTTCATGGAACCAAGAGTCCATTGTGACACAACAAGGCCTTGTTTGAGCAAGGGAACCATTGCTGATAGTCCAGAAACTCATGGAAACAATGGCCCACTCTGACACACCAGGGCTGCATGGAATGAAAGGTCCATGGTGACAATGAGGATCCAAGGAGACCATGGTGACACTGTGGGGCCTCATGGAACCAAAGGGGCCATTCTGACCCAGCAAGGCCTTGTAGATCCAAGGAGGCCATTGTGACACTGCTGAACCTCACAGAACCAAAGTAACCATATTACACTGTGGGACCTCCTGGAACCAAGGGTCCATGGTGACACTGCAGAACCAAGGAGACTGTTGTTGGCAGTATGAAAGCTCATGGTACCACAAGGCGTTGTGACATAGAGTGGCTACATGTAGCCAAGGAGCCATTGTGACTGGGGAACCCCATGGAACCAAGAGTCCATTGTTACATTCTGCTGCCTTGTGGAACCAAGGGGACCGCAGTGACATTGTGGGGTCTCATGGAACAATGGAGACCATTCTGACACTTTGGGACCCACTGGAACCAAGGAGCCATTATAACATGGCAGCACTCATGAAATCAAGGGCAGTACAGTGAACACTGTGGGACTTCATGGGATGAAGTGTCCATTCTGACACTGTGGAACCAAGGATACCATTGTGACGCAGCAGGGCCTCATGAAACCAAAGGTCCATTGTGACATTGCAGGGCCTATTGGAATCCTGGAGGCCATTATGACACTTTCAGGCCTCTTTGAATCAAGTGGCTCTGCAGGGCCTCGAGGAACCAAGGAGACCCTTCTGACATTGTGAGTCCCCATGGAACCAAGGGTCCATTGTGATGCTGTGGTACCAAGAAGACCCCTGTGATACTGCAAAGCCTCATGGAAGCAAGGGACCATGGAGACACCATGGGGCCCCATGGAAACAAGGGGCCAGTGTGACACTGAGGGGCCCTGTGGAGCCAAGGATCCAATATGACACCACCATTGTGACACTGCAGGGCCCCATGAATCCAAGGGAATAGGTAACAGGTCTGGTTGGCTTGGCCTGTCTGGTCCAACTGACCTTGGCATGTCAAGGGTCTCTTCTGATGTACCCCTGAAACACTGGGGCTCTGGGCTTTCCTTCAAATGGGAAGGAGCTGCCCTCCTCATTCAAGCATCCATGGCCAAAATGGGATTCCCCCTAAAAATTTCCCATTATCCAGGGATTGCTCCCAGATAGAAGCTGCCATTACCAACTAGTCTGGCTGACCTTGTCTTCCTGAGAGCTGGGTCTCACCTGCCTTCAAACACTGAGGCTCTGTGCTTTCCTTCCTATGGAAAAGAACTGTCCTCCATGCACAGGTACCCATGGCCAAAATTGGTACTTCTCCTCCAAAGTTCCTATGTGCAAGGGTTTCTCCCAGACAAAAGCTGCCAGCACAGACAGCTCTGGCTGGCCTTGGCCTCCTGAGGACCAGCTCTCACCTGCCTTCCAAACTCTGGGGCTCCTCCCTTTCCTATCTATGGAAAAGAATTGGCCTTCTCCTCCAGGCAAAAAGGGCTGAAATTGGGATTTAACATTCCAGATTTCCAATAGGCAAGGGTATCTCCCAGAAAAAGCTGCCAGGGCAGAGAGCTCTGGCTGGCCTTGGCTTTGGGTGACTGCAGTTCATCAGCCCCTGAAACACTGGGGCTCTGTGGTTTCCTTCCTGTGGATACCATTGGAACACAGTGGGGCCCCATGGAACCATGGAGACCATTGGAACCCTTTGAGGCCTTCTGACATGAAGGGGCCATTGTGACACTGTGGGGACCCCGTGGAACCAAGGGCCCAGTGGGACACTGTGGGAATTCATGGAACCAAAGGGATCACTGTGTCACTGTTGGGCTGCATGGTCCCAAGGGACCAGTGTGAAGCAGCAGGGCTCTGTGGAACCAAGAGGCCATTGTTGCATTACAGGGCCTTGTGGAACCACAGGGCCATTGTGATCCTGCAGGGCACTGTGGATCCATGGTGACCATTGTGGCATTGCAAGGCCCCATGGAATTAGTGAGACCATGGTGACACTGCAGGGCCCCACAGAACCAAAGGGCCATTGTGACCCTGCAGGGCCTCATGGAACGAAGCAGAAAAGGAAGAGGTCTTGCTGGTTTGGCCTCCCAGGGGTCACCTGACAGATTCAACTGATCTTGGAATGCTGAGGGCTGTCTCTCATCAGCTCCTGGAGCACTGGGGCTCTGTGCTTTCCTTCCTATGGAAAAGAGCCATCCATCTTTCCAGGTGCCCACGGCCAAAATTGTTACTCCCCCTGAAAAATTCCCTATATGCAAGGGTTCTTCCAGACAAAAGCTGCCAGGACGGAGAGCTCTGGCTGGTCTTGGCTTCTGCTGGTCACCTCTCATCTCAAAGGAAGCCCTGAGGAAAGGATTTGAATGGGTTTGACTACAGGTCACTACAGGTAACTACATCAATGGGTCTCTCATCCTCTGAAAAACTCAGATGCTCTTCCAATCATACATGTCTTCTCTTTCTCATTTGTGTATTACACATGACAGATTATTTTCAGCTAAAAAAAATACTATTCCTCTCACTTTTCCAGTGTTATCTGACACATAACACCTCCTCTATATATGGATCCATATATCCTGTCTAAGGAAACACAATAAAGAATGCAGCAGGAAATCTCTGTCTCTGCCCTCATCTGTCCCATCTCCTCTGGAGTTGGAGGTGCAGCCCCAGCACTTGGGAGGGCTCCAGGGGTCACAAGCTCAGCTCCCACACAGAGAACTTGCAGACACTGGGGTGCTTTTCTTGGCCCCTGCAGGGTCACCCAGGCTGAGATGGACACTGATGGTGTCTGTGCCAGGCTCTCTCAGCCCAGCCCAGCTCCCTGCAAGCTCTGCCAGCTGCCCTGAGCTCTCTGCAGCACCAAGGGCCTCTCCCCAGCACAGCCCAGCCGCCTCTGGCCCCACAGCTCTGCTCAGGCCAGGCTGCTCTGGCCAGGGGCCCCACGACCTCAGCCCCTGGCAAGGGCACAGCAGCAGCTGCAGCTGCCACAGGGCTCAGCCCCAGCCATGGCCAAGGTGCTGGCACAAGGCAAAACCAGGCTCCCTGGGTGCCCTGCTGCCCTCTCCCTCAGCTCCTGAGAGCTCTGCAGCCCCTGCTGCCATCCCATCTGCCCAGGCCAGCACAACAGCCGCGGCCTTGGGGCCCTGCAGAGCTGCTCCTGCTGCAGGCCCAGGGCCCATCCCAAAGCTGGGGCAGCCAGAAAGCTGTGCCCATTGCTGTTCATTGCTGCTCTGATGAGGATGGATCCTCAGTCCTTTAGAGGCTGCTGGTCAATTTTACTTTTCCACAGTCCTCCTCTTTTCTGAGCTCTTCAATGGAGAAATTCAGTGAGAAAAACTCATAAACGTTTGTTCAAAACATCCAAGGAAGAAAAGTCCCTGAGAAAAAAAAATAAAGTTTTCAATTCTTCTGTGGTTAATTAGACAGATTTGAGAAGTTCAAAGAACTCCTCAATAATTCAAAGTGAAATTGAAACACTAAAATTTCTACAAGTTTTAATGGGTCCCAGAGAGAAACACAACTGAGTAAACGTCCCCAGGTTCCAGCAGAACAGCAGAACCCCGCAAGCAGTGACGACAGGTGGGGACAAACAAGGCAAAGGTGTCTCTGATGCTGAGCAAACCTGGATGTGTTTCAGGAATACAAAGGGCCAAGGCTTGACCCCCAGCCCCTGCCAAGGCACATCCTGTCCCTCCCTCCTTGCTCAGGCCTCTTCCCAGGCCACTGGGATGTGGGGATGTGCAATGCCAAGGGCAGCACCATGGGGCAGCCCCTGCCAGGCTGCTGAGCAGGGACAAGGAGGCCATGAGGCCCTTGCAGGCCTGCAAGGGTCACTTGTCCCCTCCTGCTGGCTCAGGCCCAGGGCCAGCAGCCATGGCCCAAGTGCTGCAGGAGTTGGCTGTGTCAGGGCCTTGCAGCTGCTGCCCATGCCTGTGGCCTGTGCAGCCCAGGCTGTCCTACGGTGTCCATGCCCTGTGCCTCTGTCCCTGCAGGCTGTCGTCACCCGCGGCTGCCCCACCTGGCTGGGCCCTTCCTTTGCTGACAGCTCTGCGTCCTGCCTGCCTCTGCCTGGGCACACACAGCCTTGGGCTGGATACCAAAAGGGTTCATTCCATTTTTACTGTGCCTGTGAACTTCTAGCACAGGAATAAGGCATGCAGGGTCTGCTTTCCCAGCAAGGATGGTTGGAAGAGAAGAAGACATCTGGCTCAAGAGTGCAGTTATAGGGAAAACAAAGGGTGAATCTGGGAACTTGGTGTGGGTTTTATGGAAATGGGTAAATTGTAATACACATTCAGTGACTGTATATAAGGAATGCACTTGAAGAATTATGCATCCACATAAAGTTAGGAGTTATCCCATGCTGGACCTCAAGCCTGAATAAGTGATGCCCTCTTAAATACCAAATTACTGTTAAGGAGTCTTATTCTGATGATTTGGACGCTTGGTGACTGAGGATGTTCACAGAACCAATGATTCAGCTGTGACACCTTGGAACCTCATGGAACAAAGGGTCCATTGTGATGCAGTGGAACCCCATGGAACCAAAGGTCCATTGTATCAGAGCAGGGCCTCATGGAACCAAGGAGACCATTGCTGGCACTAGGGAAGCTCATGGGATCATTGTGAAGGTGTGAGGCTGCATGGAACCAATGGCCAATTGTGACACTGCAGAACCTTCTGGAATCAAGGGCATCTAGGTCTGTTCTGGAACCTCATGGAACAAAGGATCCATGGTGACACTGCAGAACTCAGACCATTGCTGACAGTGCAAAACCTCATGGAGCCAGAAGTCCATTGTGACACAGCAAGGCCTCATGGAACCAAGGGTCCTCTGTGGCTCTGCAGGGCTTCACAGAACCAAGGAGACCATTTGGACACTGTGGAGCCTCATGGAACCACCTGCCACTGTGACACAGCATGGCCACATGGAGCCAAGGGGCCATTGAGACACTGAGGAACATGATGGAACCAAAGGTCCATTGTGACACTGCGGTTCCCCTTGGAACCAAGGGTCCATTGGGGCCTCATGGAACACTGGAGACCATTGTGACCCTTCAGAACCCAGTGGAACCAAGGGGCCATTGTGACACTCCAGGGCCTGATGGAATCCAGGGGACCACAGGGACACTGTGGGGCTCCATGAGACAAAGGGGCCACACTGACCCCATGGAACCAAGGAGATATTTATGACAGTACAGGACATCCTGAACCAAGGGCACAATAGTGACACTCTGGGGCTCCAAGGGACCAAGGAGGGAATCTTATAGTGCAGAACCAAGGACACTGTTGTGACACCATGTGGCATCATTGAACCAGAGGTCCATTGTAACACAGCATGGCCACATGAAACCACAGAGGCCATTTTTACACTTGGAGGCCTTGTCAAACCAAAGGGCCATTGTGGCACTTTGCATCCCCATGGAACCAAGGAGTCCATTGTGATATTGCAAGGCCTCCTGGAAGGAAGGAGTCCATTGTGACACTATGAGGCCCTGTTGGAACAAAGGGCACTTGTGGTACTGTGTGGTACCATTGAAACAAGGAGACAAATGTGACACTGCAGGGCCCCATGGAACTAAGCATTCATGGAACATTGTGGGACTCAAGGAACCAAAGGTCCATTGTGACATTGCAGGGCCTCATAGAATACTGGAGACCATTGTGACACCTCAAGGCGTCATTGAACCAAGGGTCAGTTGTGATACTGTGGTACCCAGGAGACCCCTGTGACACTGAGGGCCTCATTGAAGCAAGGGGGGGCAATTGTGACCCTACAGGGCCCAATGGAAGCAAGGGGCCAGTGTGACAGAGCTGGGCCTCATGCAGCCAAGGGGCCATTGTGATCCTGAGGAGCCCAATAGAACCAAGGGACCACGGTGACACTGCAGGATTATCTGGAATCATGGAGACCATTGTGACGCTCTGAGGCCTCATGGAACCAAGGGGCCACTGTGTCATTGTGCAGCTCCATGGAACCAAGGAAACCATTTTGACACTGCAAGGCCTCAATCACAGGGCCATTGTGATCCTGCAGGGAACTGTGGATCCACAGAGAGCATTGTGGTATTGCAAGGCTCCACGGAATCATGGAGACCATTGTGACCCTGCAGGGCCTCATGGAAGGAAGGGCAGATTGAAGAGATCTGGGTGATTTGGCCTCCCATAGACCACCTGACATGTCCAGATGATCTTGGAATGCTGAGGGCCGCCTCTCATCAGCCCTTGGAGAACTGAGGGGTTCTGTGCTTTCCTTCCTGTTGAGAAGAACCATCCGTCTTTCTAGGTGCCCATGGCCAAAGCTGACACTCTCCCTGAAAAATTCCCTCTATGCAATGGTTCTCCCAGAAAAAAGCTGCCAGGACTGAGAGCTCTGACTGGCCTTGCCCTCCAGCAGTCACCTCTCATTTTAGAGAAAGCCCTGAGAAAAATATTTGAACAGGATTTACTACTGGAACATCAATGAGTGTTTCATCCTCTGGAAAACTCAGATGCTCTTCTGATCATGTGTCCTTTTATTCTCATTGTGTATTATGCATCAAATATTATTTTCAGCTAAAAAAAATATTATTCTAATCACTCTTCCAGTGTTATCTGACACAAAACATCTCCTCTACAGATGGATCCAGGTCCCCTGGATAAGCAAACACAATGAAGAATCCAGCAGGAATTCTCTGTCTCTGCTTCCATCTGTCACATCCCCTCTGGAGCTGGAGGTGCAGCCCCAGCACTTGGGAGGGCTCCAGGGGTCACAAGCTCAGCTCCCACAGAGAACATGTGGAGCCTGGGGTGCTTTTCTTGGCCCCTGCAGGGTCACCCAGGCTGAGATGGACACTGATGGTGTCTGTGCCAGGCTCTCTCAGCCCAGCCCAGCTCCCTGCAAGCTCTGCCAGCTGCCCTGAGCTCTCTGCAGCACCAAGGGCCTCTCCCCAGCACAGCCCAGCCGCCTCTGGCCCCACAGCTCTGCTCAGGCCAGGCTGCTCTGGCCAGGGGCCCCACGGCCTCAGCCCCTGGCAAGGGCACAGCAGCAGCTGCAGCTCCCACAGGGCTCAGCCCCAGCCATGGCCAAGGTGCTGGCACAAGGCAAAACCAGGCTCCCTGGGTGCCCTGCTGCCTTCTCCCTCAGCTCCTGAGAGCTCTGCAGCCCCTGCTGCCATCCCATCTGCCCAGGCCAGCACAACAGCTGCGGCCTTGGGGCCCTGCAGAGCTGTTCCTGCTGCAGGTCCAGGTGCCATCCCAAAGCTGGGGCAGCCAGAAAGCTGTGCCCATTGCTGTTCCTTGCTGCTCTGATGAGGATGGGTCCTCAGCCTCTTGGAGGCTGCTGGTGAATTTTACTTTTCCAGAGGCTTCTTCTTTCTTGAGCTCTCCTTTTCAGGAATTCAGTGAGAAAAGCTCGTAAACATTTGTTCAAAACGCCTTAACAAAAAAGCCCCTTGGGAAAAAAAAATTAAGTTTTCAATTCTTCTGTGGTTTATTAGAATTTAGAAGTTCAAAAAACTTCTCAATAACTCAAAGTGAGATTGAAACACTGAAGTTTCTTGAAGTTTTAATGGGTCCCACAGAGAAACACAACTTGAGAAAGTGTCCTCAGGTTCCAGTTAGAGCAGAACCCTGCAGGCAGTGGTGACCAGTGGAGACAAACAAGGGAAAGGTGGGGCAGCCAGAAAGCTGTGCCCATTTCTGTCCATTGCTGCTCTGATGAGGATGGATCCTCAGCCCCTTGGTAGCTGCTGGTGAATTTTACTTTTCCATAGGCCTCTTCTTTCCTGAGCTCTTCATTTCAGGAATTCAGTGAGAAAAACTCCTAAACATTTCTTCAAAACACCCAAACAAGACATGGCCCTGGGGAAAAAAAAAAGTTCTCAATTCTTCTGTGGTCAATTAGACAGACTTCAGAAGTTCAAAAAACTTCTCAAGAGCTCAAAGTGAGATTGAAATACTGAAGTTTCGTGAAGTTTTAATGGGTCCCGGTGAGGGACAGGACTGAGAAAGTGTCCCCAGGTCCCACTTAGGGCAGAACACTGCAGGCAGTGATGAAAGGTGGGAACAAACAAGGCAAAGGTGTCTCTAATGCTGAGCAAACCTGGATGTGTTTCAGGAATGCAAAGGGCCAAGGCCTGAGCCCCACCCCCTGCCAAGGCACATCCTGTCCCTCCCTCCATGCTCAGGGCTCTTCCCAGGCCACTGGGATGTGGGGATGTGCAATGCCAAGGGCAGCACCATGGGGCAGCCCCTGCCAGGCTGCTGAGCAGGGACAAGGAGGCCATGAGGCCCTTGCAGGCCTGCAAGGGTCACTTGTCCCCTCCTGCTGGCTCAGGCCCAGGGCCAGCAGCCATGGCCCAAGTGCTGCAGGAGTTGGCTGTGTCAGGGCCTTGCAGCTGCTGCCCATCCCTGTGGCCTGTGCAGCCCAGGCTGTCCTACGGTGTCCATGCCCTGTGCCTCTGTCCCTGCAGGCTGTCGTCACCCGCGGCTGCCCCACCTGGCTGGGCCCTTCCTTTGCTGACAGCTCTGCGTCCTGCCTGCCTCTGCCTGGGCACACACAGCCTTGGGCTGCTCCAGACTCCTTCTGGGGGATGTGTTGCACCAGAGCCCTGCCCTTGGAGAGAAATTCCCTTTTCCTGGTGTCCAGTCTGGGCCTTCCCAGCTGGTCTGTGTGGCATTATTTCTTTCTCTCGCAGTTTCATACAAAGAAGGAAAGCTCCGCCATCTCTGAATCCACCCTTCAAGCCCTGTCAGGCTTCTCCTTTTCTCTCTTCAGTCTTCACACTAGGGCTGAGCCCAGGGCCCTCAGTCTCTATGGGTCATGTGCTTTAGGCCTCCAATCCATTTTGGGCCATTTTTAGGTCTTTTCAGATTAAAACATTGTGGTCATATTCCAAGAAAAATAGAAATATTTTTATAGGCCTGTAGTGGCAGAGCAAGGGACATACCCTTTAAAATGGTCAAGGATAAATTCAGATTTGATCTAAGAAAGAAATATTTTATGATGAGGTTGACAAATGGAGACAGGTTGTCCATAGAAGTGAATGCCCCATCCCAAGAAATGTTCAAGGTCAGAAGCTTTGACTGATTTGTGGAAAGACTCTAAAACTCAAAGGCAAAGTGAATTTTAAAGTAGGTATGTATTTATTCAGCAGCTGGAGGCATGGAGGATATTTCCATCAAAGTCCTGCATGCAGACCCATTTGTTCACATTCTCTTTCATCCTCTAAGAAGTTGCATATGCATTAAGTTTCACAATGCCCCCATGCATATTCATTCCCTGGTTCTACCCCTGTCCTGCTCCATATGCTCATTCTTATTATTCTTTGTGTCTGTGCAGTTGTGTCTGGTGGTCGTTGTCAGTGGGATCCATGGGACACTAAGAGAGACTCCTCTCCCAAAGTGTCAAAATGGCCCTTTGGTTCTGTGGGGCCCTGCAGTGTCACCATGGTCTCCATGATTCCATGGGGCCTTGCAATGTCACAATGGTCTCCATGGATCCACGGTGCCCCACAGGATCACAATGGCCCTGTGGATCCACGAGGCCCTGTAATGCAACAATGGCCTCTTGGTTCCACAAAGCCCTGCTGCTGCCTCACACTGGCCCCTTGGGACCATGTAGCCCAACAGAGCCACAATGATCTCCTTGATTCCATGAATTCCCACAGTGTCACACTGGGCCCTGGGATCCATGGTACCCTGCAGTGTCACAACGGCCCCTTGGTTCCACGGGGTCCCCACAGTGTCACAATGGCCCCTTCATGTCAGAAGGCCTCAAAGGGTTCCAATGGTCTCCATGGTTCCATGGGGCCCCACTGTGTTCCAATGGTATCCACAGGAAGGAAAGCACAGAGCCCCAGTGTTTCAGGGGCTGATGAACTGCAGTCACCCAAAGCCAAGGCCAGCCAGAGCTGTCTGTCCCGGCAGGTTTGTCTGGGAGAAACCCTTGCCTATTGGAAATTTGGAATGCTGAATCCCAATTTCAACCCTTTTTGCCTGGAGGAGAAGGCCAATACTTTTCCACAGAAAGGAAAGGGCAGGTGAGAGCTGGCCCTCAGGAGGCCAAGGCCAGCCAGAGCTGTCTGTAATGGCAGCTTTTGTCTGGGAGAAACCCTTGCACATGGGAATTTTGGAGGAGAAGTACTAATTCTGGCCATGGGTACCTGTGCATGGAGGACAGTTCTTTTCCACAGGAAGGAAAGCACAGAGCCTCAGTGTTTGAAGGCAGGTGAGACCCAGCTCTCAGGAAGACAAGGTCAGCCAGACTTGTTGGTAATGGCAGCTTCTATCTGGGAGCAATCCCTGGATAATGGGAAATTTGCAGGGGGAATCTGATTTTGGCCATGGATGCTTGAATGAGAAGGGCAGCTCTTTTCCATTTGAAGGAAAGCCCAGAGCCCCAGTGTTTCAGGTGTACATCAGAAGAGATGGTTCCTTGATATGCCAAGGTCAGTTGGACCAGGAAGGCCAAGATAACCAGACCTGTTACCTGTTCCCCTGGATTCATGGGGCACACTGGCCCCTTGTTTCCATGTGGGTCCAAAGTGTCACCATGGTCCCTTGCTTCCATGAGGCCTTGCAGTGTCACAGGGGTCTCCTTGGCACCACAGCATCACAATGGACCCTTGGTTCCATGGGGTCTCACCATGTCCAAAGGGTCTCCTTGGTTCCACAAGGCTCTGCAGAGCCACTTGATTCAACAAGGCCCTAAAGTGGCATAATGGCCTCCAGGATTCCAATAGGCCCTGCTGTGTCACAATGGACTTTTGGTTCCATGGGATCCTGCACTGTTACATGAATACTCAGTTCCATGAGGCCCTGTTGTGTCACAATGGACTGCTTGGGTCAATGGTGACAACTGCCCCTTGGCCTGCCAAGACACCAGCGTCACAATGTCTCCTTGTTTCCATGAGGCCTTGCACTGTCACAAAAGGCCATTGGTTTCCTTGAGCCATACAGTCTCACTACCGTGCCCTTGGCTCCCCAGGGCTCTGAAGTGCCACAATGGCTTTTTGGACCCAGGGCCTCAAAGTGTGCAAATGGCCCCCAGGGTTTCATGAGGCCCTGCTGAGTCACAATGGTGACCTTGGTTCCACAGTGTCAGAATGGACCCTTGATCCCATGTAGATTTTTCACTGTGCTCCTGTTAATTCCATGAGGCCCTGCTATGTTTTAATGGCTCCATGGTTCCAGTGGGTCCCAAAGTGTCAGAATAGTCTCTACTGTTCCATGAGGCCCCGCAATGTCACTGTGGTCCCCTTGGTTCCACAGGGCAGCAGAATGTAAAAATGGACCATTGGTTCCATGAGGTTCCTCAGTCACAATGGCCCCTTGGCTCCATGTGGCCACACTGTGTCACAATGGCTTGTGGTTCCATGAGGCCCAACAGAGCTGCAATGGACCCTTGGTTCCATGAGACCTTGCTGTGTCACAATGGAGTTCTGGTTCCAGGAGCTTTCCTACTGCCAACAACAGTCTCCTTGGTTCTGCAGTGTCACCATGGACCCTTGGTTCCATGAGGTCCCACAGTATAACATGGTCACTTTGGTTCTGTGAGGTTCAGCAGTGTCACAATGGCCTCCTTGGTTCTACAAGACCTTGCTGGGTCAGAATGGCCCCTTTGGTTCCACGAGGCCTGCAAGGGCCTCATGGCCTCCTTGTCCCTGCTCAGCAGCCTGGCAGGGGCTGCCCCATGGTGCTGCCCTTGGCATTGCACATCCCCACATCCCAGTGGCCTGGGAAGAGCCCTGAGCAAGGAGGGAGGGACAGGATGTGCCGTGGCAGGGGCTGGGGCTCAGGCCTTGGCCCTTTGCATTCCTGAAACACATCCAGGTTTGCTCAGTATCAGAGACACCTTTGCCTTGTTTCTGCCCACCTGTCCTCACTGCCTGGAGTGTTCTGCTCTACCAGAAACCTGGGGACATTTTCTCAGTGGTGTTTCTCTGTGGGACCCATTAAAACTTCCAAAAACTTCAGTTTTCAATCTCATTTTGAGTTCTCGAGAAGTTTTTTTAACTTCTCAAATCTTCCTAATAAACCACAGAAGAATTGAAAAATTATTTTTTTCCCAAGGGGCTTTTTTGTTAAGGTGTCTTGAACAAATGTTAATGAGCAATTCTCACTGAATCCCTGAACTGGAGAGCTCAAGAAAGAAGAGGCCTCTGACAAAGTAAAATTCACCAGGAGCCTCCAAGGTGCTGAGGGTCCATCCTCATCAGAGCAGCAAGGAACAGCAATGGGCACAGCTTTCTGGCTGCCCCAGCTTTGGGATGGGCCCTGGGCCTGCAGCAGGAGCAGCTCTGCAGGGCCCCAAGGCTGCGGCTGTTGTGCTGGCCTGGGCAGATGGGATGGCAGCAGGGGCTGCAGAGCTCTCAGGAGCTGAGGGAGAGGGCAGCAGGGCACCCAGGGAGCCTGATTTTGCCTTGTGCCAGCACCTTGGCCATGGCTGGGGCTGAGCCCTGTGGGAGCTGCAGCTGCTGCTGTGCCCTTGCCAGGGGCTGAGGCCGTGGGGCCCCTGGCCAGAGCAGCCTGGCCTGAGCAGAGCTGTGGGGCCAGAGGCGGCTGGGCTGTGCTGGGGAGAGGCCCTTGGTGCTGCAGAGAGCTCAGGGCAGCTGGCAGAGCTTGCAGGGAGCTGGGCTGGGCTCAGAGAACCTGGCACAGACACCATCAGTGTCCATCTCAGCCTGGGTGACCCTGCAGGGGCCAAGAAAAGCACTCCAGGCTCCACAAGTTCTCTGTGGGAGCTGAGCTTGTGACCCCTGGAGCGCTCCCAAGTGCTGGGGCTGCACCTCCAGCTCCAGAGGAGATGGGACAGATGGAAGCAGAGACAAAGAATTCCTGCTGAATTCTTTATTGTATTTGCTTATCCAGGGGACCTGGATCCATCTGTAGAGGAAGTGTTTTATTTCAGATAACACTGGAAGAGTGAGAAGATTAATATTTAAAATATTTTTTAGCTGAAAATAGTATTCAATGCATAATACACAATGAGAAAAAGAGGACACGCGATCAGAAGAGCATCTGAGTTTTCCAGAGGATGGAACACTCATTGATGTTCCAGTAGTAAATCCTGTTCAAATATTTTTCTCAGGGCTTTCTCTAAAATGAGAGGTGACTGCTGGAGGGCAAGGCCAGTCAGAGCTCTCAGTCCTGGCAGCTTTTTTCTGGGAGAACCATTGCATAGAGGGAATTTTTCAGGGAGAGTGTCAGCTTTGGCCATGGGCACCTAGAAAGACGGATGGTTCTTCTCAACAGGAAGGAAAGCACAGAACCCCTCAGTTCTCCAAGGGCTGATGAGAGGCGGCCCTCAGCATTCCAAGATCATCTGGACATGTCAGGTGGTCTATGGGAGGCCAAATCACCCAGATCTCTTCAATCTGCCCTTCCTTCCATGAGGCCCTGCAGGGTCACAATGGTCTCCATGATTCCGTGGAGCCTTGCAATGCCACAATGCTCTCTGTGGATCCACAGTTCCCTGCAGGATCACAATGGCCCTGTGATTGAGGCCTTGCAGTGTCAAAATGGTTTCCTTGGTTATATGGAGCTGCAGAATGACACAGTGGCCCCTTGGTTCCATGAGGCCTCAGAGTGTCACAATGGTCTCCATGATTCCAGATAATCCTGCAGTGTCACCGTGGTCCCTTGGTTCTATTGGGCTCCTCAGGATCACAATGGCCCCTTGACTGCTCGAGGCCCAGCTCTGTCACACTGACCCCTTGCTTCCATTGGGCCCTGTAGGGTCACAATTGTCCACCCCTTGCTTCCATGAGGCCTTCAGTGTCACAAGTGTCTCCTTGGTACCACAGTATCACAACTGACCCTTGGTTCAATGACGCCTTGAGGTGTCACAAAGGTCTCCAGTATTCTATGAGGCCCTGCAATGTCACAATGGACCTTTGGTTCCTTGAGTCCCACAATGTTCCATGAATGCTCAGTTCCATGGGGCCCTGTACTGTCACATTTGTCTCCTTGGTTCAATGGTGCCTCACAGTGCCACAGTTACCATTTGTTCCAACAGGGACTTCTGGTGTCACAATGGATTCCAGCATTCCATGAGGCCTTGCAATATCACAATGGACTCCTTGGTTCCATGGGATGCAAAGTGCCACAATGGCCCTTTGGTTTCACAAGGCCTCCAAGTGTAAAAATGACCTCTATGGTTTCCATGTGGCCATGCTGTGCCAAAATGGATTTGTAGTTCCATGATGCCCCATGGTGTCACAATGGTCTCCTTGGTTCTGCACTTGGATAGGATTCCCCCCTTGGTCCCTTGGAGCCCCAGAGTGTCACTATTGTGCCCTTGGTTCCATGAGGCCCTGCAGTGCCACAATGGTGCTTCGGTTCCACAAGGCCCCATGTGTCATAATGGTCTCCATGGTTCCATGAGGCCCTGCTGTGTCACAAGGGCCTCCTTGGTTCATGATGCCCTGTAGTGTCACAAAGCTCTCCTTGTTCCATGGGGGCAGTGGGGCCCCTTTGTCCCATGGAGCCCCACAGTGTCACTGTGGTCCCCTGGATTCCATCAGGCCCTGCCGTGCTGCAATGGCTCCTTGGTTATAAAGGCCCTGCAGTGTCACAATGGCCCCTTGGTTCCAGTGGGTTCTAAATGGTCACAATGGTCTCCAGTGTTCCATGAGGCCCCACAATGTCACAATGGACCCTTGGTTTGCCTTGGTTTGTCCAGACCCTACAGTGAGGTAGTGGCTCCTTAGTTCCATGAGGCAAAGCAGAATCAGAGTGGCCCCTTTGTTCCATGGAGTACCACAGTGTCCCTGTGGTCCCCTTGGTTCCACAGGGCCCCACAGTGTCACAATGGACCTTTGGTTCCATGAGGTTCCTCAGGGTCTCAATGGCCCCTTGGCTCCATGTGGCCCTGCTGTGTCACAGTGGCAGGTGGTTCCATGAGGCCCCACAGTGTCCAAATGTTCTCCTTGGTTCTGTGAAGCCCTACAGAGCCACAGTGGACCCTTGGTTCCAAGAGGCCTTGCTCTGTCACAATGGACTTCTGGCTCCATGAGCTTTTGCACTGTCAGCAATGGTCTGAGTTCTGCAGTGTCACCATGGATCCTTTGTTCCATGAGGTTCCACAGCAGACCATGATGACCTTGATTCCAGGAGGTTCTGCAGTGTCACAATGGACCATTGATTCCCTGCAGCCTCACACCTTCACAATGATCCCATGAGCTTCCCTAGTGCCAGCAATGGTCTCCTTGGTTCCATGAGGCCCTGCTCTGATACAATGGACCTTTGGTTCCACGAGGTTCCACTGCATCACAATGGACCCTTTGTTCCATGAGGTTCCAAGGTGTCACAGCTGACTCCTTGAATCTGTGAGTCTCTGATGTCATCAAATGCCCAAAAGATCAGAATAAGACTCCTTAACACTGATGTGGTGTTTAAGAGGGCATCACTTATTCAGGCCTGAGGATATCCATGGGATAACTCCTAACCTTATGTGGATGCTGAATTCTACAAGTGTATTGCTTATGTACAGTCACTGAATGTGTATTACAATTTACCCATTTCCATAAAACCCAGCACAAGTTCCCAGATTCACTCCTCGTTTTCTCTATCACTGCACCCTTGAGCCAGATGTCTTCTTCTCTTCCAACCATCCTTGCTGGGAAAGCAGGCCATCAAGGCCTTGTTCCTGTGCTAGAAGTTCACAGGCACAGTAAAAATGGAATGAACCCTTTTGGTATCCAGCCCAGGGCTGTGTGTGCCCAGGCAGAGGCAGGCAGGACGCAGAGCTGTCAGCAAAGGAAGGGCCCAGCCAGGTGGGGCAGCCGCGGGTGACGACAGCCTGCAGGGACAGAGGCACAGGGCATGGACACCGTAGGACAGCCTGGGCTGCACAGGCCACAGGCATGGGCAGCAGCTGCAAGGCCCTGACACAGCCAACTCCTGCAGCACTTGGGCCATGGCTGCTGGCCCTGGGCCTGAGCCAGCAGGAGGGGACAAGTGACCCTTGCAGGCCTGCAAGGGCCTCATGGCCTCCTTGTCCCTGCTCAGCAGCCTGGCAGGGGCTGCCCCATGGTGCTGCCCTTGGCATTGCACATCCCCACATGCCAGTGGCCTGGGAAGAGGCCTGAGCAAGGAGGGAGGGACAGGATGTGCCTTGGCAGGGGTTGGGGCTCAGGCCTTGGCCCTTTGCATTCCTGAAATACATGAGAGACACCTTTGCCTTGTTTGTCCCCACCTGTCCTCACTGCCTGCAGTGTTCTGCTCTACTTGGAACCTGTGGACACTTTCTCAGTTGTGTTTCTCTGTGGGACCCATTAAAACTTCAAGAAAGTTTGGAGTTTCAATCTCACTTAAAGTTCTTGAGAAGTTTTTTTAGCACACTCTGAGGGACTGAATCTGATGTAAACAGCACCAAAACCCCAAGAGGTTAATTAAAGGCCTTGTGCTGTGTCTGTGCTGATGAGTTGCATCAGTATCCTGGCAATCAAGAAGAGCTTCAAAAAGACATTTCTCTTGCTGAGCTGCTCCTTTCCCAGCTCAGCAGGGCTGAGGGCACTTACTGCATGTTCCTGAGAGCAGTGAAGCTGACAGAGGCTTAAAGAAACTGCAAGGGCTATTCTGAGATTATTCATGGAGAAATCTTCACAACTTCTGAAAATTCAGAACTTCTTCATTTAGAAATCTTCACCACTTCTGGCACAGTCAGTCTCTGGCTGCAGGGATCTCCTCAAGCTGACCCAGGACAGCACTGAGGTGACTGTAAGGATGGCTCTGCTGCCCTTTCTGCTTTGGGGGAGGATGTGCTCCAGAGCGGGGCTGCCCTGGGCACCGTCAGAGGGACAGGGCAGGACGGCTCCTGCTGCCAGGGACGGCTGCAGGGGCTGAAGCTGGGGCTGCAGCCAGGGCTGCCCAGGGCTGTCCTGCACAGCAGCTCCTGCAGCCCTCAGGGCTCTTGGCCAGCCCAGGGCATCTGCCACCTGCCAGGGGCAGCTCTCAGCCTGCCTGGGAGCTCCCATGGATGCTGGAGGGGAGCAGTGGGTGCAAGGAGTGACTCCTGCCAGGGCAGGTCCTGCTGCTGCTGTGGAGAGGGTGCTGTGTGTGCCAGGGCTGCTCAGAGCTCCAGCTCATGCCCAGGTCATTTCTGGGGGGACTTTTCATGACCTCTTTCAGGGCAGGAATTTCCTGCTTGGGTCTCTGCTTTCCTGAATCTGTGCTCCCACTTTTCCCTGGCTCAGCTTGGTGGCAATGCAAACACAGCTGTGCAGGGCAGAGCAGGGGCTGAGGCTCTTCAACCATCCCACTGAGTTTTCCTGGGAAGCTCAGCAAGTGCCTGCAGCTGCCCAGGCTCCAGATCCATGCAGCATCAGCTTTCCATGGTGCCCAGGCCTGGGGGAGCTGTTCTTTAATGCCTGCAGCCGGGAGCAGCTGCAGGGCAGAGCTGGCCCAGGGGCTGGGCTGGGCTCTGGCAGCTGTGGCAGGGAAGGAGCCCGGGCCCACAGGAACAGCTCGGGCTGGGACAGCTGCAGCAGCAGAGCCCTGGGCAGGGAGGGAGGGAGGCAGTGCTGAGGGCAGCCCTGCTGCTGCTGCTGCTGCTGCTGCTGCAGGGGAGATGTGGCAGCTGCCAGCCCTGCCCTGCAGGGCAGACACTGGCCTGAGCAGCACAGCTGCTGTGTCCCCTGGCAGCCAGCACAGCCCTCAGCCCGGGGGCTGGGGGCCCTCAGTCCCCTCCTGGGCCGGCAGAGCAGCTCCAGAGATGAAGGGCATCTCTGCTGCCATGTGCCCATTGCCTGCTGCCCAGGGCCTGAGGGCCACTGTCCTGCACTGCTGCTGCCTGCACTGCAGGGGCTGGGCAGGGCTGGGCAGGGAAAGGCTTTTCCTCAGGGCCCGGCTCTCTCTCTCCTTGCCTTGCCCAGGTGCTGCTGCTGCCATTGCTGAGGGGCTCTCTGGGAATGGCACTTCCAGCTGCAGGCTCAGGCCCAGCCCTTGGGCTGCTCCTGGTCAGGCTGAGCACAGCAGTGGGGTGTCCTGCGCACCTGATGGATCCTCAGCGCCTTGGAGGCTGCTGGTGAATTTTACTTTGCCAGAGGCCTCTTCTTTCTTGAGCTCTTCAGTTCAGAAATTCAGTGAGAAAAGCTCCTAAACATTTGTTCAAAACACCCAAACAGGACAAGCTCCTGGGAATATTTCCTCTGCCCTGGGGAGCTCTAGGCAGGGCAGGCTGGCAGGCTGCAAATGAGCTGACTCTCCCAGACTTTGGGAAAGGCAGGAGCCACTCTGTGTGCCAGGGATCCCTCTGCTCTCAGCAGTGTCTCCTGGCTTTCCAGGGAAACACAGGAGTGGAGCTCAGAAAGGTGCAAGTCCAGAGCAGCTGGGAACAGCAGAGAGGGACAGAGCAGCTCCCCTCAGTCTGCACTGAGGCTCAGACAATCCTCCTGCCTCACTGGACTCTCTGTTCTCCCCAGGTGCAGCAGAATCTCTCGTTTTACCCCCTGCAATCCCCATCTCTTTGCCCTGGAAGGCCCCATGCTTTAGGGGCAGATTCTTTGTCCAAGTTCAAACAACAGGCTGGCCCCTGCCCTCACTGTTCCCCTGCACTGTTTGCAGGGGTGGGCTGACTCCCAGGTTTTCCTGCAGGTCAAGGTCTGGCTCCTCACACAACACTGGCCAGCAGCAATAAGGACTACAGCAACCAAGGTAAAGGAAAATCTCCTGAACATAGACGAGGGGGAGGTGCTTAGTGTTAGCAGAGGGTCTGTGACACAGGACTTTGACTTTTCTCTGAGAAATCTTCTGTCACTTTTCATTGTCTTTCTTCCTTCAAGAGGTTCCAATGTCCAGAGACAGCAAATGCCCAACAGCAGCTCCATCAGCCACTTCCTCCTGCTGGCATTGGCAGACAGGCGGCAGCTGCAGCTCCTGCACTTCTGCCTCTTCCTGGGCATCTCCCTGGCTGCCCTCCTGGGCAACGGCCTCATCATCAGCGCCGTAGCCTGCGGCCACCACCTGCACAGCCCCATGTTCTTCTTCCTGCTCAACCTGGCCCTCACTGACCTGGGCTGCATCTGCACCACTGTCCCCAAAGCCATGCACAATTCCCTCTGGGACACCAGGAACATCTCCTACACTGGATGTGCAGTCCAACTATTTTTTTTTGTCTTTTTTATCTCAGCAGAGGTTTCCCTCCTGACCATCATGTGCTACGACCGCTACATGTCCATCTGCAAACCCCTGCACTACGGGACCCTCCTGGGCAGCAGAGCTTGTGCCCACATGGCAGCAGCTGGCTGGGCCAGTGCCTTTCTCAATGCTCTCATGCACACAGCCAATACATTTTCCCTGCCCCTGTGCCATGGCAATGTCCTGGGCCAATTCTTCTGTGAAGTTCCCCAGCTTCTCAAGCTCTCCTGCTCACACTCCAAATTTAGGGAACTTGGGATTTCATTGGTTGCTGCCTGTTTAGCTTCTGCCTGTTTTGTGTTTATTGTTTTCTCGTATGTGCAGATCTTCAGGGCTGTGCTGAGGATCCCCTCTGAGCAGGGACGGCACAAAGCCTTTTCCACCTGCCTCCCTCACCTGGCCATGCTCTCCCTGTTCATCAGCACTGGTATTTTTGCCCACCTGAAGCCCTCCTCCATCTCCTCCCCATCCCTGGACCTGGCCCTGTCAGTTCTGTACTCGGTGGTGCCTCCAGCCCTGAACCCCCTCATCTACAGCCTGAGGAACCAGGAGCTCAAGGCTGCAGTGCGGACACTGATCACTGGAAGATTTCAGAAACATTAAATTGGTTGCGAATTTCTGCAAATCACTTGTAATAAAAGTCATCTTTGATAGCACTTGTTGGTTTCATTTTCAGGGTTCTTTTCTCTCGGGTTTACTTTTAATCTTGTCAACAATGGAATGCTATTTTCTGCGCCATTTCTCATCTTGTTTCTAACCACCTTCCCTGGCCAAAGAATCTGTCAATGAGAGGCTGTTCTCTTTGTGGCTTTAATACAAATAAGGGATCTGCCAGACAGGTGTCCTGCAGAGATGCCCCTTTGGTTCCCTTCTCTGCAGCTGCAGCAGCAATGTCTGTGTGCAGAGCTGGGGGCAGATCAGTGCTGGCACAGCAGCTGTGGCCAGCAGCAGCAGCAGCAGCACTTGGTGCTGCCAGTGCTGCTGCCGTGGCCCTGCCCCGCTGCCCTCCTGGCCCTGCTGTTGCTGTAGGGCCTGAGTGCTCTCGGGGCCGGGCACAGGGCTGGGGGTGGCAGTGCCGGGGCTGCAGCAGGGACAGGCCATGGGCACTGCTGGCACAGCAGCAGTGCTGAGGCCTCAGGCCAGGGCCTGGGGGCTGCAGGCTCCTTGCCCAGGCTCTCTCCACAACACATTGCCCAGGCCAAAGCTCAGCAGAGCAAAGCCCCGGCAGCAGCCCCAGGCTGGCCGTGGGCAGGCTGGGGGCAAACAGCACGGCTGGGGCTCTGCAAGGGCCCTGGGCAAGCACACGGCAAGGAGCAGCAGAGCAGGGCCTGATCCATCCCCACTGTGCTGGACACCCCAGGCCAGCGGCCCACAGCCTCCTCATGCACCTGCCAACAACATCCCCCCTCTGCAGCCCTGGCCTCTCCCCCAGCTCACACAGCTGCCGCAGCCTTGCAGGCACAGCCACGGCAGCACTGCCTCAGGAGCCCCTGTTTGCCCTGCCCAGAGCAGGCCTGAGCACCCCCATGGGGTTGGCGTGGGGAGATGAAGCTGAGGGAGCACAAATGGCAGCAGGGCCTGGGGCCAGGAAGGGCTGGGCCACAGCAGGGAAAGCCCTCAGGTTTGTGGTGGCCTCTGAAGTCAGCCAGAGAGTTTGTTCCCATGAGCTGGGAGTTTGCTGTGCCACTGCCGACGTTGTTGCTCAGAGCCAGGACTGCCTGGCAGCCACCCCCAAACTGCCCTGACCATTTCCTTTCCTTGACCTTGGCTTGCTTTACTCTTCCCTGGTACAAATTTCTTCCTCTTGCCCACCCCTGTTCCCTGCCCTGCAAACAGCCCATCCCTGGTTGCCCTTTCCTATCTGGCCCCACTCCCCATTTCAGTTCCTCACTTGGCACCATGAGAACATCCCTTGGGGAGCAGGATCATCCTCCAAGTGCTTCAGGAATTATCTGCAGGCTCCTGAAGTGCCTCCTGCTGCTCCCTTGCCAGAGGCACCCCAGGCCAGGGCGGCACATCTGGGCTTCTGTGTCTGCCTGTGGAGCTCCCTGTTGTGGGCAATGAGGAGGAGCTGCAGAGGCTCTGCAGGACTGACAGGATGGGCTTTGGGGCTGTGAGGAGAAGCTGAGGCACCTGGGTTGCTGCACCTTCTGAAGAGGAGATCCAGGCCTCATCCTGCAACTGGTGCAAGGGTGGATTCAGAGAATCAGAGAATCAGCAAAGTTGGAACATACGTTGGACATCATCAAGTCCAACCTGTGCCCTGACACTGCCTTGTCTCCCCTGAGCCTCCTCTTCTCCAGGATAAACAACCCCAGCTCCCTCAGCCACTCCTCACAGGACTTGTGTTCCAGATGCCTCACCAGTTTGATGCCCTACTCTGGACATGCTCCAGCCCTTCCATGTCCTTTCTAAATGGGGGGGCCCAGAACTGGACACAGCACTCGAGATGCTGCCCCACCACTGCCGAGAAAAGGGGAAGAATCCCTGCCCTGCTCCTGCTGGACACACCATTCCTGATCCAGGCCAGGAGCCATTGGCCTTCTTGGCCCCCTGGGCACACTGCTGCCTCATGTCCAGCCTGCTGTCCAGCAGTGCCCCAGGTCCCTTTCTGCCTGGCTGCTGTCCAGCCACTCTGTCCCCATCCTGGAGCACTGCAGGGGTTGTTGTGGCCAAAGTGCAGGAGCCGGCCCTTGGTCTTGTTCAAGCTGACATTGTTGGATTTTTTCCCTGGATCCAGCCTGTCCAGGGCCCTGTGCAGAGCCCTCCTGCCCTCCAGCAGATCCACACTCCCAGCTGCAGGAGAGATGGCCAAGGGCTGGGCAGGGCTGGCAGGGCCACAGGCACCCAGGCCTTTGTCCCCTGGGCTCTGCCAGCGCCTCTGCAGGCCCCACAGAAGGAACTTTCCTTGCAGGAAAGCCTGCACTTGGCTTCTGCCTGGCCCCTCCCTGAGCAGGCTGGCAGGCCTTGCAGCTTTAGGACATTTGTCCTTGCTGCCCCTGCCATCCCCCTGCCCCACCAACAGCCCCCAGCCAGCCGCGAGGGACAGGCCCTGCTGTGCCAGGCCTGGGCTCAGGCCTTGGCCTTTCTGCTCCCTCCCGCCAGCCCAGGCCTTGCTCAGCATTGCAGTCCCTGCTCACAGCCTTGGGCTCCCTGCAATCCTGGCCTCAAGGAGCTGCTCTCACCAGTGCCTGGGCAGCCTTTGGCACTCCCTGCCCTCACTGGGGCCCAGGGATGCTCCAAGGGACTTGGAGTTTTGCTTCTGACGCCTTCAGCAGCTTCTTCAACCTTCTCTCAGTGCCTGGGGGTCCTGGACTCAGCCCCAAATGCAGCGTGGGGCTGATTTAAAGACAGAGAGTCTTCAGGAGCTCGTTGTCTTCCTTCAATTCTCTTTGAGCCTCTAAGACTTTTGCAGGTGACTGGAGTCCGTTTGGAGTCCTGTGAAGAATGGAGATTTGAATGTGCATCTCATCACTTTTTCTTTCTTTAATCAAGCATTTTTCGTTTTCCAGATCAGTGAAGAGTAGATAGAAACATTCCCCAAGGGATATTGATGCTGAATGTCTCCTTAGGATGTCTGGGCACGGAGAAGAATGAGCCCCTTGCAAGCTGACCCTGTTTGGACCTCAACCTGCTCCTCACCCCAACCTCACCATATCTGACATTTCCCACCTGGCACTGACATCCCTGGGCCATGCAGCACAATCTTGTCCCCTGAGCTCTGCAGCTGCCTGTCCCAGCCCATTGCACCATGTCCCACCTGCTCTCCTCAGGCCTCTGCCTGCACACAGGCCCAGGAGGAGTTTTCCTCTTGGTGAGGAAAGAATGGAAAAGCCTGAGCAGGTTTCCTAAACAACAAAGCCCACTCAGGAACCACATGCTCAGGACAGGCTGCCTGGAATGATGTCACCTTTCTACAAGGGACAGTGTCACCAGAAATAAGCTCTGGAAGCAGAATTCTCTGAGTCTCTCAGCTGAATTCTGTGTCCCTGTCCTGGATCTCTGTTGCAGATGGAAGCTGCTGGTGCCATCCGCAGCTTGAACCCTTCTTTGGAATGCAGACAGAGGTTCCCAGGTGTGTAAAGTAAGCGTTGCTCAATGTTGATGCAAAGCTTTTGTGTTCCTCCTGGAACCAAGGAGACTCCTGAGACACTGCAAGGCTTTGTTTAACCAAGGGTCCATTGTGACACAGCAGGCGCTCATGGAATCAAGGAGACAATTGTGACAGTAGGGAACCTCCTAGAAACAAGTCTCTGTTGTGGCAGTCATGGAATCAAAGAGACATTTGTGACCCAGCCAGGCCGTGTGGAACCAATGGTCCATTGTTACATGGCAGATTCAAGAAGAACATGGTGACACCACAGAACCTCATGGAACCAAGGGTCCTTTGTGGCACAGCAGGGCCTCATTGGAACCCAAGGGACCATTGTGACAAGGCAGGGCCTACTGGAACCATGGAGACCATTGTGACACTAAGGAAACTCATGGAACCACGGTGACCTTTGGGATGCTATGGAACCTCACAGAACCAAGTGTCCATCGTGACATTGTGGTGCCTCCTGGAATCAAACATCCTGAAACTTGGAGGCCTAATGGAACCAGGGTTTCTATTGTGACACTGCAGAACCTCATGGAATCAAGGTGACCATGTTACAGTGCAGAAGCTCATGGAACCAAGGGGCCATTGTGACACTGCAGAACCAAGGAAACTGTTGTTGACAGTATGAAAACTCATGGAATGAAAAGTCCTGTGTAACATGATGGAACCCTGTGGACCCAAGGGTCTTCTGTGACTCTGTAGGGCCTCATGGAACCAAGGGTGCTTTGAGACACAGCTGGGCCTTGCTGGAACAAAAGAAACCACTGCTAAAAGCAGGGTAACTCGTAGAACCAGGAAGTCCATTGGAACAGCTTAAAACCTATGGAACCAAGGGGCCGCTGTGACAAAGCAGGGCCTCATGGAACTAAGGGGACATTCTGACCCATTGGACTGCATGGAAGGAATTGTCCATTATGATAATGCAGATCCAAGGAGACCATGGAGATACTATGGAACTTCATGGGTCCAAGGGGCCATTGTGACACCAAAGAACTTCATGGAACCCAGGGTCCATTGTGACAGAGCAAGGTTTCATTGGAACAAAGGAACCATTGTTGACAGTACAGAAACTCATGGAACCAAGGGGCTGTGGTGACAGAGCAGGGACACATGGAAGCAAGGAGACCAGTGACATTTAGGAAACTCATGGAACTAAGGGTTCATTAGGACACTGCAGAAATAAGGAGACCATTGCTGACACTATGGAAGCTCATGGAACCGAGCAGCCATTGTTACACTCCAAAGTGTCATTGAACCAAAGAGACCATTGCCCAACTGCAGAACCTCATGGCACTAAGGCTTCACTGTCACACAGCCAGGTTCCATGAAACCAATTGTCCATTGTGACAACGCAGATCCAAGGAGATCATGGTGACACTAGGGAAGCTCATGGAACCAAGTGGCCATTGTGACACAGCAAGGCCTCATGGAACCAAGGACATGTCATAATGTAATCTCATGGAACCAAGGGTCCATTGTTACAGTCCTGAACCAAGGAGACCATTTTGACAGTACAGAACCTCATGGAATCAAGGGTCACTTGTGCAACAGTTGGGCTTCATGGAAACAAGAAGCCGTTGTGACACAGCAGGGCCACATGGAACCAATGGTCCATAGTGATACTGTGGATCCAAGGAGACCATGCCGATACTGTGGAACCTCATGGAACCAAGGGTCCATTGTGACACAACTGGGCCCCAGGGAACCAATTGTCCATTGTGACAATGCGGATCCAAGGAGATCATGGTGACACTACAGAACCTCATGGATCCAAGGAGCCATCATGACACTGTCATGAGGGGCCTCATTGGAACAAAGGGCATTGTTGATCGTATGGAAGATGCTCATAGAAACTATGGGACATTGTAGCACTGCAGAGCCTCATAGAACAAAGGGGATCACTGCGACACAGAGGAATTTTATGGAACCAAGCAGCCATTTGCACACAACAGAACCAAGGAAACCGTTGCTGGCAGTGCAAAACCTCATGGAACTGAGGGGCCATTGTTATACAGCAAGGCCACGTGGAACCAAGTGGCTAGTGTGACACTGTGGGGCTCTTGGAATCAAATATTCCTTGTGACACAGTGGGGCTGCTTGTAACCAGTTGTCCATTGTGATACTGCAGATGCAAGAGACCGTGGTGACACTATGGCAGTTCATGGAACCAAGGGGCTGTTGTGACACACCAAGGCTTTGTGGAACCGAGGAGAGCATTGTGGCAGTGCAGAACCAAGGAGGCCATTTTGACACCATGCACACTAATTGAATCAAGGGTTTAGAAGAATCCAAAGGATTAAGAGTTTAGCTAAAGGGATAGGAGCAAGATGCAATGGATATTAATGAAGAGTTTAGAGTAGAAGCAATGTAGGATAGTTGATCATTGCCAGATGAAGCTAGTTTGAGAAGACAATATATCATTTTCCTGACTTTGCTGTGTTTGTTGAAGTTATGACGGGAGGATGGAGTATTGTAAAGATGAAGAAACTGTAGCTGCACCTGGGCCTTGGTCCCTCAAACCTGTCAGAACCAGGCAGGAGAGCTGGAACTATGCCCAAGGGGTCAGAGAGCCTGCCAACAAGACCAAGGTGAAAAGTTTACGTTGAGGAAGTTGTTCCTGACTTCATCCTATGACACCACTGATCCATTTCAAAACCCACTGACCCAATTTGAGTGAAGGACTGTGCAAGTGTGAAAGGACTTTGAGCTCATTTTATGATGAAGAGGAGAGAAGGCGGGGTTAAGTAATAAGAATGTATAGGCATGTTGAATGATTACATGAATATGTAAGATTTTGTAGAGAAATAGAAAGCCAGAGCTCTGTGATTTTTGCACACATCTTTGGGAGGTTGCTCCCCGTGTTGCCTGGCACTGAATTAAACATACCACTTTCTAACTTTAATTACTTGGAGAGTCTTTGTCCTTTCTTTATTTACTTCATCATGGAACCAAGGGTCCATTGTTCTACTGCAGGGCCTCATGGAACCAAGTGGCCATTTTGGTGCTATGGGGCATAATGGAGTCGAGGACACTGCTGATACTGAAATCCACTGGATAGAAACTTTTGAACACAACTTTGAGTATTTGAGAGCAGACATTCTTTAATACAGCGTTCTGGTTATTTGGGCAATCCTTCCTCCATTTGAGTGCACTGAGCGTCAAATTAACAGAGTTTTGATCACACACACTGATTATGCATTCAGTAGCTATCCTCAATTCCTTTGAATTTACTTGACATGGTTGCACCCCTTCTCACAAGTTCTTATCTGGTTCTTTGGAGTCTGTCTTCAACATCCAGTGTCCTTTCAGGTGGCTGTTCCTTGACCTCCACTTTTGAGTATGGGCAATAGAATCATTTTGCAAACTCTCTGTTTTTTCAACCTTGTAGAGCTGAGCTGACATTGTTCTTGCATGTTGAATGACTTTTGTTTGATGGAGCTACATCCTTGATCCATTACTCCAAGGCTGTGGTGTTCTGTTCTATTGTTCTTGATAAGAGTAAATGTTGTTCTGTTCTCCTCTCCTTTTCACAGCGCTCGCCTCACCAGAGGCGTGTCTGCAGCCCCCGCAGCCTATGGGCTTGTGGTGGGCAAGTGTTCCTGAGGGAAGAGGGATGGGACAGCTGGACTGGACTGACCAGGGGGATGTTCCATTCCATGTCACAACATGATCAGCAATAAACTAAGTAGGGGGGGCAAGGGATATAGGGGATTAATTTATTTTTAGAGACGTTTCTCTTTCAAAACATCACCAACACATAAAGAATCCACTCCTGCCACAAGATGGTTAAACATCCTCCTGCTGATAGGAGTTTTCCTGTGGATTTGCTTTTCATCTGTTTGTGGCCTTTTTTTTGTTGTTGTTGGTTTGTCTGTGGGGTTTTTATGTTGTTGGGTTGTTCTTGCTTTGAGTGTTTCTTGGGACTTTTTTTTTTGGTTGTGGATTATTGGTTTTTTGGTGGGGTTGGTTTGTTTTTTTTTGCGGGGGGAGGTTTTGAAGTTTTTGTTTGGTTTGGGTTTTTCCATTTTGAACTGGTTTTTTCTGATGCATAAGTTTTTCCTCCCTTTTCTTGTGGCTTGGTTGGCACCTGATGGCAAGAGAAATTGACTCAACTCAGTCATCTTGCCCATAGGAAAGAAATGCCCAATGGTGCCCAATTATGTATTGCAGTCACCATCAACTGGAGGAGTTTGGTCACAGATTGCCTAAAATTTGGCAGTATCCACCAAGGAATTGAAATTGCATTTCATGCCATTGTAGAGAAAATAGAAATGTTCCCCAGTGGTGGTCAAGGGCTGGTCACTGAGGGATGTCACCAGGCAGTGGCTGCCAAGAGGACTCTGTACCATGGATGACATTTGACCCTCATTGTTCAGCCAAATTCCCACCCAGCCCATGTTCCATTTCTTCAGCCCAGCTCTCTCCAGTCTGGCTCTGAGGAGACCACAGCAGACCGTGTCACAGGCCTGGCTAAAGTCTGGGCACACAACATCCCCTTCTTTTCCCTCCCACCTGGGTTCTGCAATCCCTGCCTTGTCCTGCCAGTGCCTGGAATGGCTGCAGGAGGATTTGCCACATCCCCCTTCCCTGCTGAGCCTGACCAGGCTGGGAATCTCCCAGATCCCCTCCCTGCCCTGGTTGCAGACTGGCTCCATGTCTGCCTTTCCCAGGTTCCCAGGACCCTCTGGGATGGCTCTGCCCTTTCCAAGGGGTTTGAGAGAGCTCTCCCAGTGACACTGCCCAGCCTTCTCAACAGCCCTGACACCAAAGGCCTTTTCCACATCCCTCGGTTCCAGGTCAGTGCCCAGAACACAGCACAGCCCTGTCCAGGTCCTGGGGGTGGTTCAGAAGGGAGGCAGCTGTGATTTCTCCCCACACACCCCCACCCCACTGGTCTCTCTGTGCAGTCCTTGGCTGTGCTGAGCAGTTTCCCTGGAGCCTCCCTGCCCTGGATGTTTCTCTCTGCAGCCCTAAGCACAGCCCAGAAGGCTCACATAATGTGCATCTGTAGGCAAACCTTGAGAGAAGAAATGCTGACATAGAAATGCCATGAAATAGGACAGACATTGTTGAGAGAGAAACAGAACTAGAAACAAGTTTCAAGGGAAGGCCTTGCAAATAAGACGAGATACTTTGGAGAAATAGAACTATGCAAGCTGAATTGGAGTAGTACCCAGGAAGAGTGATTTTAGATTATTGGCTTTAGGGCATTAACAGCATTGTGTGGCAAATCTGATAGGCCAAGAAATGCTTACAATAAATTGTAATTAGGAAATAGTTGGCTTCTGATTGTGATGGCATGAATTGTAACATCTGTACTGTCTCACCCTTCACATGACACTGAAAACAAAATAAAAGTTTTAAACACCTCTCAGTTGCCGCATCTCTGGGTCACAAAAGGGTATTATCTGACAAAACCGGGCAAAAAAGTCCCTGCATTTTTTAACAATATAATATATTCTCTTTGAATACACCTCTGAAATCTGTACAATTAACCACAGAAGAACTGAACACTTGAAAAGAAATGATTCCCAGGGGCATGTCTTGTTAGGATGCTTTGGAATGTTAATGAGCCTTTGACACTGAATTCCTGAACTGAAGAGCTGAAGATTGAACAAGGCTCTGGAGAGCTAAAATCCACCAGGGAACCTCCCAGTTGCTGAGGATCCATCCTCAGCAGAGCAGATTGAAGAGATTCCAGGGGTTTCCAGCTGCTCAAGAGCTTTGAGCTCACGTGCAGGCACAGGGGCTCCATGGTGGCATCTGAGGGGTCTCTGGGCTCCTGAAGATCTTTTTGGTCACACTCAGTCCCAGGGGCTCTGTGGTGACATCCCAGGGCTCCTTAATCTTCCTAAGGGTCATGAGGTGACAGTCCCAGGGCTGCAGAGTGACAACAGAGGTGTCTGTCCCCTGCCAAGGAGCCAATTTGTCCCAGGCAGTGGCAGGAGTCCAGTGGTGACATCCCTGTGCTCCTAAAGAACAGCGAGGTCACCGACACTGCCAGGGGCTCCATGGGGACATCCCAGGAGTGTCCAGGCTGCCAAAGAGCTGGGATGTCACAGACACTCACAGGGGCTCCATGGGGACATCCCAGGAGTGTCCAGGCTGCCAAAGAGCTGGGATGTCACAGACACTCACAGGGGTTCCTGTCACAGGCAGAGTGGAAGCTTCAGGCCAAGTTTATTAGAGAAGCTCCTGTTGGGTCACAAGGTTCACAAAGGACCCAAACCAGGCTCCCCAGGCTTTCTAAACTCCTTCTGGGAGAGGACCCTGGGAGTACCTGGATCCAATCCCAGCACCAGACTTTGTCAAGGATTTATGTGTAAAGGATTATACAGGTGGAATTGAAACTTTGTACAACTTGGTCCCTCAACATTAAGGATGGCAAACCAGAGATATTTATGTACATAGAGATATGACTGATTATGCATGCACCCCAATCCTTGGTTTATGTTAGCCAACATCATAATCCAAAAATAAGCCTTAAATAAAAACACAACTTAAATTCTATACCTGGAACTGTCCCAATTGTCCATCTCAAGGCCCATTTTCCAATTATCCAAAGACCTATTCTCTTTTGGGATTTTATTTATCTCAAATTACATCCTGTATCCTATTTTTTTCATAAATATCTGCAAACATCAGTTTTCTGACACTAATCACATATCATTTGTCTTTTTCTAAAATATTGATATAGTTACAATTTAGTTAGCACAAAATCATTCATTTATCACAGGGCTGAGGTGCAGCTGCCCCAGCGGTGCCTCCCAGCTGGCAGGGCCATGGTCACTCAGGGTCAGTGGCCGGGCAGTTCTGTTGACTGGACACGGCTCTGGACACTTCCCTTGGAGCGTCTCCAGGCATGGAATGTTGGGGCTGTCACTGTTGTGGTGTCACAGAGAGGGGAACGCTGGGGCTGCCCTGCTCCTGCCCCAGCCCAGCAGCTCTGCCAGCTCCTGCTGGGGACAGAAAGGCTGAGCCAAAGGGTGAGAATTGCAGGATGGGCTGAGCTGGGAGGGACCCACGGGGATCATGGAGTCCAAGCCCCAGCCCTGCACAGACACCCCAACAATCCCAGCCTGGGCATCCCTGGGAGCGGTGTCCAAAGGCTCCTGGAGCTGCAGCAGCCTCGGGGCTGTGCCCATTCCCTGGGGAGCCTGGGCAGTGGCTGAGCCCCCTGTGGGGGAAGAAGTTTTTGCTGCTGTGCAGCCCAGCCCTGGCCTGGCCCAGCCCCAGCCCTTCCCTCGGCTGCTGTCCCTGCTGCTGCCCCGGGGCAGAGGTGGGAGCTGCCCCAGCTGAAGCTGAGGATGATGAGGCCGAGTGAGACCCTGATCCTGAGTGGGTTCTGGGGTATCCCACATTCCTGAAGGAATTCCAGGCTATCTCCTGTTCCTGTACACACAAGGTCATGGTGTCTAACAGCGTGTGGCAGCAGTGATCTTCGTGTCCAGGGAGGTTCAGCTGCTGGCAGAGAAGCAAACGAGACAAGTCTCTTTCTTAAGCTCAAGAATCCATTTTTATTCCCCCCATCCTGCACTGGGGAGGGGGTGAGCATGAAGAGGGTTGATCATGTGTGGTTTTCTCAGTTTTAATCGTGTCTCAGGTTCCTGGGTGGTACAGGGGACAGGGCAGGGGGCAACTGACCATAGGGAAGACAGAAACTGGACACCAGGCCCCCATAGCCAATGGGGAAATAGGGAAAGGGGATACCATGGGGGGTGATGGGCTTGAGAAACCCAGGGAGAAGATTACACAATGTCTGCAGGGAACCATGAAGGAGAAGCCTTTATTACATGAGGGGTCACTTTTCCAGGGTAAGGCAGTAGGAAATTCCTTTAATTGTACAAGAGACTCCACAACTCCTGTTTTTAAATTGGTTATAACAAGGGGATTCTCAGGAATATGACTTAATGGTTGACAAAACTAAAATGAACATTATTAAGCTGAATGAACAAGCAATAGAAAGGCATTTGAGACTTGATTATAGAGGATAAAGTAACTGAAATTATGATACTGAATTAAATTTAATATATTTTCACTTAATGAGCTAATAGTTCAATCTCCTTGGCTTTTGATCTTCTCAGCAGAAGGGGTGCAGTTCCTTGATCTCTTCACAAGGGGCACAGTTCTTAGTGTTTGGTCTCAGGTCTGGTACTGGTGTTGCAGGTGTTCTCTGTTGGGTTGATGACGATGACTGTGAAGCAAGGAAGGGTGAAAGCAGCAGTGGTGGAGCTGGCAGGGCAGGGCCTGGCTCTCCCTCGGGGCTGCCCAGCTCTGCCACACCACCTCTGCCATGTGGGCCTGGGGTGGGGGCAGCTGCAGGCACAGCAGGAAGGGGACAGGTGGGTGGGGGGAAAGGGCAGGTACAGGACTGGAAAAAACGGACTGGCGGGAAAGAGGGGATCTCAAAACCACGTGGTCAGTGCCATTTTTTAGAAGGAGTGCCTGGGATGGCACAGCCACTGCCTTCCTTGGCAGGGAATGGGGGATATGGAAAGACGGGGAGAAGGAGGACAGTAGCACACCCACATCACCTCTGGACAGTTTCCGACCTTGTCCTGCCTTCAGGGAAAGGGGGATAGGGCTGGAGAGGGGCACAGGGTGACAGAGTGAAAGTAGCAACTCCATGGCATCCTGGCAGTTTTCACTCCTTGCTGCACTCTTAGGAGCAAAGGGTAAGGAAAGAGGCAGCTTCACAGAAACTGAAAAACATGAAGTTTCACAGGAGGGAGGACCACTGATCTAGGGCGCTGACACTTTGCATGCAATTGTCCATAATTGTCCATAAGTAGCCACCAGGGCTTTATTGTCCATAAACTGCAGCAAACGTGTCAGAAGAGTTGGTGAGAGTCCCAGCATGATCCTTTTTGCAGGCAGACTAGCTGCTTGTAGCTCTTAAAAACTCCCTCCCATGAAGAATGAGAAGACTTGTGATGGTAGATGTCAGTCTCATCTCTCAGTCCCAGTAAGCCAGTCCCCTTGCTGGGTATTTCCCTCCCTGTAAGCCTTTTATCCCCATGTTTTTAAGGTCATTCTCAGCCTGGTCTCCAGCCATGGTACTCTTGAGTCTTCCTTTTTAAGATGGGGGTCCCACAGTGGGTGACTTACGGGGTGCTGCTCGTGCTGTCCTCACTGGTTGCTCACAATTCTCCACCATTTGTAGCAGCGTGTGGCAGCAGTGATCATCGTGTCCAGGGAGGTTCAGCTGCCAGCAGGGAAACAGATGGGACAAGTCTCTTTGTTAAGCTCAAGAATGCATTTTTATTCCCCCCACCCTGGTCTGAGGAGGAGATGAGGACAAAGAGGGCCAGAGCAGGGGCAGGGTCGTGGGTTTTATTGGGGATTCAGGGGAGGAGTCCTAGGGTTTGGGTCAAGGGAGGAGATAACACAAGGAGAGTAAGATCAGGTTTCAGCCTCCTCAGAATGGGAGGACTCCACACAAGACCTCCCTAGGAAATGGAGAATTCAAATCCTCCGCCTCCAAATTATTATAATTTAGAAAATTAAAGGGGCTTTCAGGTAGAGGTATGGGGATAGGAATAGCAGTTCTTTACTAGTATGTATAGCAAGAAAAACAAACAACTACAGCATTAATAATAAACAGAAGCAGGAAAAACCTCAAGGGGCTTTGTTTCACAAAGCCTGGGGCAGTCTGATGTCTCTAGAGCACCAGGCTGGAACGGTGGAAAAATCCCAGGCTCGTGAGTGAGGTCAGAAGCTCAGCTGGAACGTCAGAGATGTCCCAGCAGGGCAGGCGGTGCAGGAATACAGCGTAGCAAAAAGCCTCCAAGCAGTGCCAAAGGAAACTGCAGTGGCAGGACAGGGCCAGCCCAGCAGGGCAGGAGGAGGCTGCTCACAGTTCCAGGGCACACGAACAGATGATGGTAGATTTCCCAGGACCAGACTTTCTGGTGACAGTGAACTCCTCGTGCAGCAAGCAGCAGCCTGGCCCTCCTCCCTCCAATGCCAAGAGCAAGAGAGAGCAGCTGCCCCCAGCCCTGCCCTTTACCTGCCCCAAAACTCACTTTATCTCCCCCTTCCAACTTTTGGCCACCTTTTTGTTTTGGTCAAGTACCCATAAAGCACCCAGTAGTTAGTCACCTAGCAACTTTGTGGGGAAAAATTCTCTAAGTAAGAAGGAACAAACCTAACCCCCAACAAAGTTGCAGTAAATTTGTTTATTAACACTTCTGAGTCCACTGTGCTCAAAATCCCCAATCCTGTTCCTAATATCCCTGGAAGGTCTCTTTTCTCCCTGGAATGGGGAATGGGGTACACTCTGATCCAATGGTAGAAGCATTTACCTACATTTCCATCTCATTTCAGGGACCATTCTGGATTCAGTAATAGTCTTTGAGTCCCTACCCTCTTAATAGCATTAGGTCCAATTTTGGTGACTGTAGGCCGAATCACTATCCTTGGGGTAGTTTGAGTTTGAGTGACTGTGGTCTCTTCTGGTCTTTGGGTTGGTGGATTTATTCCAATCTCATCTTTATGGGGATCAACACAATCCTAAGTTATATTATAATCCAGGCTATAACCCTTCACTGCACTCCCCTCTATTTTAAGTCTAAATTTGGGACAGATAGATAAGCATGTATCACAGCATCTGGAGTCAATTCGAATCAGCTCCATAGGTTTCTGATTGTACTTATGGAATCCAACCTGAACAAATGCATATTCGCCGCCCCAAATATTTTTCCCCTCCCAGACAGTTGCATTTGTAACCTTCATCATCTGAGAGAGCATTTTATGGGAGTAAGCATCATAAGCTTTTCCTTGGCAAAAATATCTCCCAATCCTATGAGATACAGGTGGGATTGCTTTAGCTTTGGGTATGGCCATGGCTATAATCACGAGAAATACAATATTCCAGGCTAATATCTCTACCCAAAATCTACTCATCTTTCTTGGGTAAGTTCCAATTTTAGTTCATTGTCACCCAGTGTCGCTTTCCAAGGAGCTTCTGGAGACTTCTTCACTTGCATATGATGAATCCAAGCCTTCTGTTCCTTAATCTTGATTGCAGTATCAGTGGTGAGAAGCACCTGGAATGGTCCTTCCCACTGAGGTTTCAAGGTCTTTTCTGTAAAAGACTTTACACATAATCTCCAGGTTGAATGTCATGTACTGGGTCATCTAATTCTCTGCTTTGAGCCCCAGCCACATGCTTTTCAATTTCTCTGAATTAATTACTCAGGGCCACCATGTACCTGTGTAGGGTTTCTTCCCCCACTTGGGTCAGTGTTCCCTGTTGTACCCCATATGGTCTTCCATAGAGAATCTCAAAAGGGCTCAATTTCTCTTTTGTCCTTGTTTAGTCCAAATCCACAGCAATGCTAATGGAAGAGCCTGGGGCCAAGGTAATTGAGCTTCTTGTCCTTATCTCACAATTTGCTGTTTAATCAAAGGATGTATTTTTCCACTGAGGGTGATAGGGGGTGTGAAGTTCCCAATCTATACCCAACAGGCAGCTAATTTGCTGTACAACTTTTGAAAGAAAATGTGTCCCTCTGTCTGAGGAGATTGGGACTCCAAAGGATGGTATTATCTCTTGTAACAGTACTTTGGTGACCTCCTGTGCTTTGGCTGTTCTGGTAGGGAAGGCTTCTGGCCACCCTGAGAAGGTATCTGTTACTACTAACAAATATTGGTTCCCCTCTTTTCTTGGACGTTCCGAAAAATCAATTTGCCACTGCTGCCCAGGCCCATAGCCTCTTGCAATTTGCCCAAGTTTTGGGTTGGGGATATTTTTGGGATTGGTTTGGAGGCAAAGACTACATTGTTGGGTCACATGGATAACTGTGCTCTGTAAATTTCTGGCAACAATTCTGTCTCTCAGGTAATTATACAGGGGATCTATTCCCCAATAGGTTTTCTGATGTTCCTCTTTTACTAATGACCACAACATATATTTCCATTCCCTTCTTGGGTAATGGCCCATCCTTTTTTGTTGTAACTTCCATTTTCTGTTTTAATGAGCCTCTTATCCTTTTTGCTAAAATTTGGCTTACCTTCTAGGGAAATCTGTCCATCTGGAATTAAAGCTGCTTCAATGGTTACCTCACCTTTGGGTGCTT
Source organism: Phylloscopus trochilus trochilus (assembly GCA_016584745.2). NCBI lineage: Eukaryota > Metazoa > Chordata > Aves > Passeriformes > Phylloscopidae > Phylloscopus > Phylloscopus trochilus. Next base: position 164,227 of record WQNJ02000102.1, read on the forward strand.
CTTTTGCCTCTCTGTCTGCCAGCTCATTTCATTCTTCCAATTCAGAGCTTACCTTCTGGTGTGCCCTAATACGCATAATAGAGGAGTTGAACAGCATCTTATTTTTTTATCTTCTTATTTCCTGTGCTTCTTTAATGCTCTTTCCTTGTGAATTCAAGAGTCTTCTTTCTCTCCAAATAGCTCCATGTGCATTCACAACCCCAAATGCATCTCTTGAATCTGTATAGATGTTGATTTCTTTTCCCTTTGCCAGTTCTAAGGCACGGGTTAGGGCAATTATTTCAGCCTTCTGTGCAGAGATGTTTGCTGGTAATGGTCCAGACTCTATCACCTCCCTGCCAGTGGTAACCACATACCCAGCCTGCCTTTTTCCACTGATGACAAGGCTGCTTTCATCAGTGAACCAGGTCTCAGTGTCCTTGAGAGGGGTGTCCTTCAGGTCTGGGGCACTGGAGTAGGTGGCCTCGATAGTCTCCAGGCCATCATGGATCACTGGTTCTCCCATCTTCCCATTGAGAAATAAAGCTGGGTTCACAAGATTAGTGACCTTGATGTCAACCTCACCTTGTTCTACCATTATAGCTTGGTACTTCAGGAATCTCTGTGGGGAGAGTCAGTGTCCCCCTTTTACTTCCAGTACTGCAGACACTGTTTGAGACACTGGCACAGTCATCTTCTGGCCCAGGGTGAATTTGTGTTCTTCCTGGATGTTCAGCACCACTGCAGCAATGGCTCTGAGACACCCTGGCCATCCTTTGCTGCTGCCTCTAATTGTTTGGAGAAGTAAGCAACTACCCTCTGGTATGGGCCCAAGTCCTGTGCCAGTATTCCTAGGGAGATGCCCTGCTTCTCATCAGCAAACAGAAAGAATGATTTGCTCACATCTGGGAGCCCTAGGGCTGGGGCTGACATCAGGGCTTTCTTTAATTGGTCAAAGGCTCGGGTAGTGTCTTCTATCCATTGAAGATCTCTGTTTCCTTCCCTGATCAGGGCATACAGGGGTTTAACCAACAGCCCCTAATTATAAATCCACAGTCTGCACCATCCTGTCGTCCCCAAAAAGGTTCTCAGTTCCTTTACTGATTGGGGTCCTGGTGTCTGGCATATTGCCTCTTTCTGGCCTTGCCCTGGAGTCCTCTGTCCAGCACTGATCTCAGAACCCAGATAGAGAACTGTTTGTTTCACCATTTGAGCTTTCTTCTGAGATACCCAGTACCTGTTGGAGTTCAGGGCATGTGGAAAATCCCTGGGGGGTCCAAGACCCTGGCTGGGACCCCTGAAAAGCACTGCCTTTGACCTTAGACCATGTGAAAAAACTTCCAACACTTAGAGATAAATTGAAAGCAACAAAAGTGTGAAAGAAATAGTAGTCTAGTTTGTCAGAGGGTGAAAATTTGTAGGTTGGGGTTTTTAGTATGGAGACAGATTAGAGCAAGATGCAGAATTTTGGGCGGTGTCTCATCTTCTTCTTCTGCTCCATTTTCTGCTGTGACGGTGGCACAGAGACATTGGTAGAATGGGTTTGACACAGAGGTTGTGTGTTTAGAATAGGTAGCGATTATTGGCACAGAACAATAAACATGCCATGTTTTAAGAGTTAATTGGACTTAGAAACGTTTAAGAACCTTGGAATCTGCAGTCTGAGGATGGTTTTCAACTGCGTTTCTGGTGCGTTAAGCCAGGCTTGGGTAGCACACAGAACGTGAGATAAGAAATAGAATAAACAACTCTGAAGTCCGAAGCTGCAAGTCTCATTTATATTTTGAACCCTGGTATTGGACTTCTGGAGGAAAAAGATTGCCTCCAGTTAGGGACTCCCAAAAGGGAGTTTCCCACAGGTACCTTTGCAATTTCCAAAAGTTCAAGAGGCTTACTGTCCAGTCTATACATGCCTCTTGGGTTGGAGTAGCTATCAGGAGGTCATCTACATACTGCAATAGTTGCCCTTCTTCTGATGGTGCTTCCCAGGATTCAGGTCCCTTGCAAGTTCTTCTCCAAATATGCTAGGACTGTTTTTGAAGCCCTGTAGCAGAACTGTCTATGTGAGCTGGGCCTTACAGCCCGTCTTTGGGCTCTCCCATTCAGATGCAAAAAATTTCTGGCTCTTTCCTTGGAGAGGGAGGCAAAAGAAACCATCCCTCAAATCTAAAACAGTGAACCAAGTTAGTTCAGGGGTCAAGCATGTGAGTAACATGTATGGGTTTGCAACCACTGGGTATAGGTCCTCAGTTATTTTGTTAACAGCTTCCAAATCCTGTACAAATCTATACTATCCATGGGGCTTTTTAACTGGTAAAATGGGAGTGTTAAAGTCAGATTGACATCCTTTCAATAATCTTATCTGCAAAAAGTTTTCAATTACTGGGCTAATTCCTTCCTTCTTTCCTTTTTCAGGGGATACTCTGACCCTAGCTGGTTGCTTTCCTTCCTTAAGCTTGACCTGCACAGGGGGTGCATTCTTTGCCCTTCCAGGTGTGCTAGAGGCCTGTACTCCCAGAAATACCTGATCCATTATTTTCCTGCAAGTCTTTTCTTTGTCTTTAGTTTTATCCTCATTAATTGCTGCATTAATTGTTAATATTAGGCTTAATATTTCTATGTACTGTTGATCTTTGACTTCCAGAAGAATCTCTCTGTTCTTGAATATGATTTTTGCTTCTAGCTGTTCCAATAAATCTCTACCCCAAAGTGCTTTTGGGGCATTAGACATGTAAAAAAATTTAAGGATTCCCCATTGCTTCCCAAGTTTGTATTTTAACAGTTTGCAAAAGTACGCTTTCTCCATTTGGCCAGTTGCTCCTCTTACCTAGATGATCATATAATCATCTGTTATAGGCATTAAAGCCTTATTCAGCACTGAATATATTGCTCCTGTATTTATCAAAATTTCCAGTTTCTTCCCTCTATTCCCTAGCTCAATTATAACCAGGGGGTCTGCCAGGGTTAGACCCTCTGGTCCCCCTCAGTCTTCTCTGACATGAGCAATCACCCCCTCTCTTTTAGAGTTCCCTCTTCTTTGTTCATCACCTTCTCTCTGGTCAAGACATTGGTTTTTCAAGTGCCCCAATTTCCTGCAAAGTGCACATTGGTCTTTCCTGAGCTGAAGTGGACCTTGTTGAGGTGATCCTTGCCTATGTCTCCCTGTTCCTTCTTCTCTTGCTACCACCACCAATTTTGTCATCCCTTGTTTATGTTTTTCTTCTGGATTGCTAAAAACTCTCCATGCTTCATCTAGTAAGACCTCTAAGTTCCCTCCCATTGACCCCTTAATCTTCTCTAGTTTCCACCTAATATCTCCCGTGGATTGTCCTAAAAATAAATTCACCAACTGCTGTATCCCTTCTTCAGATGCAGGATCTAGGGATGTATGACGTCGCATTGCATCTTGTAATTTATCTAAAAATTCAGAAGGGCTTTCTGAAGGACCTTGCTTAACTGCGTAAAGGGCTGACCAATTTATGGATTTAGGTGTTGCCCTCTCCATTTCTTTTACTAGAAATCCTTGATAATTCTCTCATATGTCTTTATGGAGTCAATTGTTCAGATCCCAATTTGGATCCTGGAGGGGAAAAAATTCTTTAATATCCTGATTTGTTCCTCTAAAAGACTCCTCTGCTAAAACCCCTGTTGTTTTCAAAACTGATTTTCTGTTTCAGTTAAAGCTTCCAGCATTAACTGCATATCTACCCAGTCTAAGTTATGCTGTTTGATCATAAATCTGAATTCCTTGGCAGTACCCATCGGATCACCCCGATAGTTCTTAGCAACTTTCTCCCATGCCCCTAAATCGACTGTAGAAAAGGGCACTTTAACTGACATCCTCATTCCCTCTGATCCCACTGCCTCTCGTAAGGGTGCTTGTATCACCCCTTTTGTTCAGCTTCTAGTTTGGGTTGCTCTGGGACTACTTTGGGGAGGTGGGCTATGGGGGAAACACAACTCATCATCACTATCACTGCTACATGGGTGTGGTGATTTGGCAGGTAAGGGAATAGGCTGCTCAGTCTTTTCCTTTCCTAGGGGAACTGAGGTGGGGGTTAAGTGTGATGATTCTCTTAAACCCGTTTCTTCCCTTCATCTACCCTGCCTTTTAGGAACTGGTCTGAACAGATCTGCTAACTCCTGTTCTTGCTTTTCTGCATGATGGACTTTATCAGGCTGTGTGCACCTCGGGTTTATAGAGCAGGCATCACAGCATTGCCTGGGTTTCCCTCTGTTAGCCTTGTTGTCTTTTTCCAAAGCTAGTACAAAGGCGTCAGAGGGAGGTCTAATCCCACAACTTCTCTGGGTGGTTTCAGAGAGAGAAGGACATATCAGCATAGGTCACCCGCTCCCATTTTTCCTCCCTTCTTAAAAATAACATCAGCAGCTGCAATAGGTGTCAAAAGATATCCAAATCCTCGGGCTCCAAATTTTTTCTACAGGCTGGACTCACTCACACTGATCATGTGCTACTTCCCAATTATAGTATCTCAGGAGCTCTGGGATACACTTGGGGCATCTTGGCCTTCTGTGGGATAGACAAGACCATCTCCTTTTGCACCCTCTACAGCGGAGAAGGACCCAGCCTGGATGCCATCCTGGTTCCCAATGAAAAACTGTCAGCCCACACACAATGCAAGGGGTCACCCCTATTTGTCCCCACTGCTGTGGGTTTCTGAGATTATCCTCACCTGGGGGTAGTTCCCAGTCAAAAGCCAAATGAGTATTCGTTCAACTCAAACATAATCTTCTTAAAAGCACCCTCGCTGTTCTTCTGTTCTTTGGTTCACTATTAACCCAGTCCCCTTCTAAATTCAAAAATTCATTAGGTTCAAGTCCAAACCATTTGGAGAGTGCTTCCCTGGATGGTCAGGCTCTTGTGGCTCGAGCCCGAGCTTCGCTGGCCACCTTTAAACAATTCACTGAGGACAAACAGCTCGTTTTAATACAAAAATTCCGAACTTACTGCAATTATAACTTTTGACACAAGATGGATGTGTTACATCATAAATGAACTAGAGAGCTATAAACCTGTTGCAATTGTAACTTTTAACACAAGATGGTAGTGTTGCCTCAAAAATACACAATAACGGTATTGCGCACAAAACTCTTGTAGAAATACCAAAGCTCACTTCACACACACTCACAAACTCACATTCGAAATGCAGAAAAAAGCAGCTCACCAAAACAGCAGCAATAAACAAGGATTTACCCCATTCACCCCCCAAACAGATGTCAACTGATTATTGGATAATTGAGACTTAAATAGCCTTGAATAGACACCATTTTAGCTCACTTTCTCAACTTGTTAGAGAGAGCTCACATCTCGTGAGTTTGTAATAGATAAGGATAATAAATTTCAGAGTGAGACTTCAAAAACAATGTTACCTGAGTTTAATTCTCCCTGACCTGGGAGCAGGAAAGAGACAGGCAATCCCACTGTATCAGAGCCCAAGAATCCTCGGATCTGACACAGAGGCACGTGACTAACTGAATAAAGGTGGCATTTTGTTTGTTTTAGCACCTGAGTTAGGTGTTAGGAGATCTCTTCTAGTTTTGTTTGGTGTGGAAAGATCCCCATCGGTCCAAACAAAGCTGCTTTTATGTTCATTTGTCAGGAATCAGGAAGCAAGCCTCAATTGTTACAAAGAGGGGCCTCAGTGAACCCAGGACACCACTGGAACACCCTGGAATCCCATGGGAGCAAGGCTCCACTTTCACCAAGTGGGGCCTCTTGGGACACAGGTGCCCCTGGGCCATGGCCAGGCCTTGTAGAAACAAGGCTCTATCATTGCACAGCACAGCCTGACGGGGCCTGGGAGGAAACTGTGTCACAATGGATTCTGATGGAATGCACCCCCTGCAGTGACCACACCCATCCACTGACCACTGCATTGATCACACCCACCTCAGTGACCACATCCCCCTGATTGACCACTACCCCACTGACCACACCCACCCCACTGACAACACCCAATGGACCAGACCCATCAAAATGGCCACACCCACCCCTTTGACAACACCCTAAAATGGGCACACCTGCTCCATTGATTACATCCCTCACACTGACCACTCCTATCCCACTGACCGCACACCCATATCGACCACACAAACTGCAGCAACCACACCCTCCCAATGACCACACCCTAATGACCACACTGACCACACTCACCTGACTGACCACTCCCCACTGACCACACACCACTGACCACCCCACTGACCATAACCACTGATATAATCACTGACCCTTCCCACTGACCACCCCAATGACCACACTCATTGACCACACCCACTGCCCACCCCAACGACCACCCCACTGAGCACATGCACTGACCACCCCCATTGACAGCACCTCACTTACCACACCTACTGACCAACCCAATGACCACTCCCAACTGACTATAACCACTGACCACACCCACTGCCCACCACAAGGACAACCCAATGACCACACCCATTGAGCCCACCCACTGGCTACCCTCATTGACCATCCCTTACTGACCACACCCAGTGACCACACCCACTGTGCACACCCACTGACAATGACTCCCCACTGACCACTCCACATTGTCCAACTCAATGAACAACCCCACTCACAGCCCCAATGACTACACCCAGTGACCACCTGTAAGAGATGGTCCCAAAGTCCCTCATCTGCATCACAACCATCGCCAAGGATGGAGACTGAAGACCCCAAAAAGGACTGGGACAAAAACCTTAAACCCCAATACAAGAGTTCTGGTCTGGCTGAGGTGGGATGTCTGCCAACCATTGTCTGCAGGTGTGCTCATTGGACCATTGCATCCCCATGGGAACCCAAGTGGAAACAATGGGCACAACACAGCAGACTGGTTTTGGGCTGGTTTGTCCTGTACTTGTCCTGTACCTGTTCCCTGAGTGGACATTTGCTCTACACATGGACAAGTGTAGGAGCGCTTCATCCTGTCTCAATGTACATGCTGATGGTCCCCCCACCTTCTGACCAACTGCCTGTAACTTTGTAAAGGACTGTAAAGAGACCCCCTAGGATAACCTGAATTGGAGATCTCCCCATGGAAGAAGCTGTGTCTATTGGTCAGTGTGCACCACGAGGACTCTGTCTCTCCATTGTTAGGTATATCCCTTCTTTTCTCTCTCTTTCTCTCTCTTCCCACTCCCTTTCCCTCTGTCACATATAGTGCTGTGTGCACTTAATAAAGTGCACTGCTGTTGAGAGCAAATTGTTGTCCCCTGCTGTGTTTTTTTTGTGCTCTGAGATCACTCGAACCATCACAACCCCCACCTGCAATAGTGACTTGGGACAAAGGTCCCAGGTGACACTGCAGGATCTTGTGTGACCAGGGCTCCTCTGTGACACTGCAGCACCAAGGAATTCATGGTGGCCCTCTGAGGCCTCATGGAACCAAGAGGCCCCTGTGACACTGCAGGGCCTTGTGGAACCATGCAGAGCATTGGGACAGAGCAGGACCTGGTGTCATGATGGGGCCATTGTGACACTGCAGGGCCCCGTGGAACCAAGGGGCCAGGGTTGCTCCTCAGAGACTCCTGGAATGAAGGAAACATGTTTGACACCGTGGTGCCCCTTGGGACCAAGAGGCCATTGTGACACTGCAGGGCCGGGATTAGGAATGGTGTGGCCAGCAGGAGCAGGGCAGGGATTCTTCCCCTGTGCATGGCACTGGTTGGGCAGCACCTCGAGTGCTGTGGCCAGTTCTGGGCCCCCAATTTAGGAAGGACATGGAGGAGCTGGAGCAGGTCCAGAAAAGGGCAACTAGGCTGGTGAGGGGTCTGGAACACAACTCCTGTGAGGAGTGGCTGAGAGAGCTGGGGTTGTTTATCCTGGAGAAGAGGAGGCTCAGGGGAGACAAGGCAGTGTCAGGGCACAGGTTGGACTTGATGATGTCCAAGGTCTTTTCCAACCTTCCTGACTCTGGGATTCTCTGAAACCCCCCTTGCAGCAGTTGCAGGATGAGGCCTGGGCCTCCTCTTCAGAAGGTCCAGCAGCCCAGGTGCCTCAGCTTCTCCTCACAGCCCCAAAGCCCATCCTGTCAGTCGTGCAGAGCCTCTGCAGCTCCTCCTCACTGCCCACAACAGGGAGCCCCACAGGCAGACACAGAAGCCGGGATGTGCCGCCCTGGCCTGGGGTGCCTCTGGCAAGGGAGCAGCAGCAGGCACTGCAGGAGCCTGCAGGCAATTCCTGAAGCACTTGGAGGAAGATCCTGCTCCCCAAGGAGCTGGCACCCAGTTCCCATGGTGCCAGCTCAGGAACTGAACTGGGGAGTGGGGCCAGAGAGGAAAGGACAACCAGGGACGGGCTGCTTGCAGGGGAAGGAACAGAGGTGGGCAAGAGGAAGAGATCTGTAAGAGGGAAGGGTCAAGAAAGCCAAGGTGAGGCAAATTAAATGGTCAGAGCAGTTTGGGGGTGGCTGCCAGGCAGCCCTGGCTCTCAGCAACAACATCTGCAGTGGCACAGCAAACTCACAGCTCATGGGAACAAACTTTCTGGCTGACTTCAGAGGCCACCACAAACCTGAGGGGTTTCCCTGCTGTGGCCCAGCCCTTCCTGGCCCCAGGGGCTGCTGGCATTTGTGCTCCCTCAGCTTCATCTCCCCACACCAAGCCCATGGGGGTGCTCAGGCCTGCTCTGGGCAGGGCAAACAGGGGCTCCTGAGGCAGTGCTGCCGTGGCTGTGCCTGCAAGGCTGCGGCAGCTGTGTGAGCTGGGGGAGAGGCCAGGGCTGCAGAGGGGGGATGTTGTTGGCAGGTGCATGAGGAGGCTGTGGGCCGCTGGCCTGGGGTGTCCAGCGCAGTGGGGATGGATCAGGCCCTGCTCTGCTGCTCCTTGCCGTGTGCTTGCCCAGGGCCCTTGCAGAGCCCCAGCCGTGCTGTTTGCCCCCAGCCTGCCCACGGCCAGCCTGGGGCTGCTGCCGGGGCTTTTCTCTGCTGAGCCTTGGCCTGGGCAATGTGTTCTGGAGAGAGCCTGGGCAAGGAGCCTGCAGCCCCCAGGCCCTGGCCTGAGGCCTCAGCACTGCTGCTGTGCCAGCAGTGCCCATGGCCTGTCCCTGCTGCAGCCCCGGCACTGCCACCCCCAGCCCTGTGCCCGGCCCCGAGAGCACTCAGGCCCTACAGCAACAGCAGGGCCAGGAGGGCAGCGGGGCAGGGCCACGGCAGCAGCACTGGCAGCACCAAGTGCTGCTGCTGCTGGGCACAGCTGCTGTGCCAGCACTGATCTGCCCCCAGCTCTGCACACAGACATTGCTGCTGCAGCTGCAGAGAAGGGAACCAAAGGGGCATCTCTGCAGAAAACTTGGCTGGGAGATCCTTGAGCTCCTTTAAAACCACCAAGAGCTCAGCCCCTCATTGACACAGTCTCTGGCTACTGGGGAGGTGGAGGGAAGCAAATGGAGAAGTAGAACAAAAATGACATTTCTCTGTGGACAATATTAAAAAAGTAAAGCAAAAGAAAAGAACCTCAAAAATGAAACCAGCAAGAAGTATCAAAGATACTTTTATTATAGATCACTTTTATTACAAGTGCTTTGCAGAAATTGGCCAGCAGTTTAATGTTCCTGACACCATCCAGTCATCAGTCTCCACACTGCAGCCTTGAGCTCCTGGTTCCTCAGGCTGTAGATGAGGGGGTTCAGGGCTGGAGGCACCACCGAGTACAGAACTGACAGGGACAGATCCAGGGATGGGAAGGACATGGAGGGGGGCTTCAGGTGAGCAAATATGACAGTGCTGACAAACAGGGAGACCACGGCCAGGTGAGGGAGGCAGGTGGAAAAGGCTTTGTGCTGTCCCTGCTCAGAGGGGATCCTCAGCACAACCCTGAAAATCTGCACATAGGAAAAAACAATGAACACAAAACAGCCAAGTCCTGAACAGGCACTAACTGCAATGAGCCCAAGTTTCCTGAGGTTGGAGTTTGAGCAGGAGAGTTTGAAGATCTGGGGCACATCACAGAAGAACTGTCCCAGGGCATTGCCATGGCACAGGGACAGGGAAAATGTATTGGCAGTGTGCATAAGAGCATTGAGAAAGGCACTGGCCCAGGCAGCTGCTGCCATGTGGGCACAAGCTCTGCTGCCCAGCAGGGTCCCGTAGTGCAGGGGTTTGCAGATGGACACATAGCGGTCGTAGCACATGATGGTCAGCAGGAAAAGCTCTGCTGAAATGAAGAACATAAAAAAAAAGAGCTGTGCAGCACATCCTTTGTAGGAGATGGCCCTGGTGTCCCAGAGGGAATTGTGCATGGCTTTGGGGACAGTGGTGCAGATGCAGCCCAGGTCAGTGAGGGCCAGGTTGAGCAGGAAGAAGAACATGGGGCTGTGCAGGTGGTGGCCGCAGGCTACGGCGCTGATGATGAGGCCGTTGCCCAGGAGGGCAGCCAGGGAGATGCCCAGGAAGAGGCAGAAGTGCAGGAGCTGCAGCTGCCGCCTGTCTGCCAATGCCAGCAGGAGGAAGTGGCTGATGGAGCTGCTGTTGGACATTTGCTCTGGCTGGGCATGGGGACCTGTTCATGGAGAAAAGGGCAGTGAAGAGTTCGTGGTGGTATCTGGAACCAAAATCAAAGGCATTTCGCATAGCGTCCCTTGGAATACACAGACAGCCTTTTGTGTTTATGAGTTCTGCAGTTTTTCTTTTAAGCTCTGTTGCCATGCTTTCGTGCCTGCTTGTTTTGGTTTTGGGAATTCTATTCCCAGGCACAGTCTTGAAGCACAAGGCCATGTTCAGTAAACAACCGAAGCTCCCACATCTGTTCCCAGAGGAGGGGCTTCGGTGATGGTCTCTGGAAAATGACCAGTGGTTCCAAGGGTCCCACCTCTGGGGTGGGCAACTTGTAAAATGTACTAAAGGAGTCAAAAAATAAAGGTGTGGTCTCTTGCCTGCAAGAGTACCACGCAGCCTTCACTGATGCACTCCCTGTCTCGTTTCCTTGGCGCCGTAATCAGTTATATAGCTCTCCCCATTTCTCTCCAGGCATTTTTGGAAATCAAAGCCTCAGCATTTCTGCTGCCCTCAGGGAGAACAGTAAAAAGATCTGTCAGCCAATGGGATGAGGTGAGACTGAGGGGACATGGTTTGACATTCTGACCTATTCAGAGCTTCTAAGGGCTTAAGCCTTTCTCAGGTGGAGGGTGATCACCTTCCCATGTTTCCCCTAAAGAATGCCCAGGTGCTGCTGAGAGCAGATGGATCCAACACAGCCCAGCCCAACTTTTGTATCCGACTCACGTTGCCCATTTCACCAACCCAACAGCATTTTCAGTGTCAGAACACCTCTGCCTTTCCCCAGGGGTCTTTCAGAGAACACAAAGATGCTGCAGGACAGGTTTGCATCCTGGACTGAAGCTCCCTGCTTGGACTGAAATCTCTGGGAGACTTCCAAGTGTCCTTGTGCTGGCATTGGGCTGAGGGAGATGCAGCTCCTGCCCTGGCTGCACTGACAGCATTGCCCAGAGCCGGGCACTGGGGACAGCGTCACCCTGAGCCAGCTGTGCCCCCTCCCAGAGCCCCCCAGGGCCGGGCAGCTGCTCCCAGCCCTGTGCTCTGCAGAGGGAACTGGGCCCGGGGCTGCAGAGCTGCCCCAGGGCTCTGCTGCAGCTCTGCCTGCACAGGAGGGGCTTCAGGCCTTGGAGCCCCAGCCCTGAGGGCAGAGGCTTGACTGGGGGACAGGAGGGAGGGGGCTTGTTCAGAGGGAGGGGCTGCACTGGAGGGGATTCTGTGGAGATCTCTAAACTCTCCCTGCCACAACATTGCTGGAGTTTGTTTTCTCTCATTGCCTCATCTTCTCACTGCTTCCTGGGGATTTTCCTCCTGCAGGGGTTTCCCTGTGCCTGAGCTCTCCCTGCCAGCACTCCCAGACCCCAAATCTCTGTGCACTCTCCTTGGCCCTACAGAACCCTGCCTGTTTGGAGGGCACTGGCTGGAGGCAGGTTCTGTTGGCAACCTGGAGAAAGGACAGCTCAGACTAAGCCTGATTGGCCCAGCCAAGGTGATGCTGGTGCTGTCCATGGGCAGAGGAGTGGCTGAAAGCACATCAGGGATCTCCTGCACACCTGCTGATCACTGAGAGTTCAGATGTCCCAGGGACATGTCAAAATTAATGATACATTTATAATTTTTTTTCTCCATCTCCCCCATTATCTAATATTAAGAAATGAAAACAAATCTCAGAAAATGTCCCCATTTTAAAATAAATCCTTAGCTTGGGAATATTTTGGGAATGGGCAGAAGCTCTCAGTGTGTCAGAGCTTCATGAGCATTTCACATCCCCTGCACCACAAATACTCAGAGAGCTGTACTCACAGAGTTTGGAGGCATTGGGCTGCTCCAGCTTGAAGAGATTCCTGCAGGAGCTGCAGCTGCATTGTCCTGCAGCCAGAGGTTCCTGTGCCAAGGGCTGGCAGTGATTCTCCCCCGGTCTCTTCTCAGCATCTTCCCAGCCCGGAGTGATTGAAGCTCTCTGTGCCTGTGTGCTGTGCCTGGGGTGGCTGCAGGCAGTGCCCCAGCCCTGCTGGACTGGGAGAAGAGCTGCTCAGCTTTTTAAGCTCTTCTTGGTTGCCAGGAGCCCAGCCCAGCTCATTAGCACAGACACAGCAATAGGACTTTAATGACCCTCTTGAGGCTTGTTTTGACGCCCTAAACATCAGTCCCTGAGAGGGAGATGAAGAAACCTCTTAAGAACTCCGAGTCAGAATCCAACTCCAAAGTTTCTGGAAGTTTTAATGGGTCCCACTGAGGCACACAACAGAGAAAGTGTCTGCAGTCCCCAGGCAGAGCAGAGAACTGCAGGCAGTGATGCCAGGAGGGGACAAAGAGAAGCCAAGTCTTGGTGGCCTGGGGCACAGCAGGGTCTGTGCCACCAAGAGCTGTCAGGAGACACCTTGTCCTGAGGCCCTGGGGCCTCCTGGCACAGCCCCAGCAAGGCTGGGCACTGTCAGCCCCTTGTCCTGCCCTCAGCATCCCCCTGACAGCCCAGTGGCCTCAAGGATGTGCTGGAAGTAGTCCCTGGGGAGCCTTGGTCAGGAATGGCCCTGGGGGGCTCCTGAATGCTCCCAGGCACTGCAGGTTCTTCAAAGGACTTTGGGTTTGGCTTTTGCCTTGGAGTTTCTGACAAGGTTCTGAAATCATGGGCTCCAATTACCTGCTTTAATTAGTCCCTTGAGAGGCTTTGTCAGTAACAACACTCAGTGGGGCTCATTAATGCTTCAGGGTACTTCAGTTATTTGAAGGTACTTGGTGTTTCCCTTTAAATCTGATTCTGTGAGAAAGATTTTGCAATCATGGCCCCAATTATCTACTTTAAAAAGTCCCTTGGGATCCTTAGTCAGTAAAAACACTCAGTGGGACTCATTAATATTTTAAGGTACTCAAAGTTTCCTAAAGAACATTTTTTGACAGTGAGTTTGAAAAGTTTATGAAATCATGGCATCCAATTATCTACTTTAACAAGTCCCTTGGGATTCTTAGTGAGTAAAAATACTCAGTGGGGCTCATTAATACTTTAAGGTACTCAAAGTTTCTTAAAGAACTTTTTTTTGGCCACTGAGTCTCTGGGAAGTTTTTGTGTGATCCTGGCCTCTAATTATCTGCTTTAATGAGTCCCTTGAGAGCTTTGCACTGACACTCAGTGGGGCTCATTAATAGTTTGAGATACTCAAAGTTTTTAAGGTACTTTGGAATTTCCTGCCCACACTGAGTCTCTGAGAGGTTTTTGTGCAATCCTGGCCTCCAATTCTCTCCTCCAAGGAGTCCATGAGGACCCTGTGTTGGGGATGGACCTCAGTGCAACCCATGAATGCCTCAAGACACTTTGGGTTTTTCTTCTGACTCTGACTCCTGCAGTCTCCTCTCAGGCCCTGAGGGCTCAGCACCAAATGCACCATGGGGCTCATTAGGATCAAGCAATTCCTGACAAACCATGGCTGTGCCTTGATTTCCCTCTGGTCTGGTGCAGTTCATTAGGAAAGTTTCCTGCTACAGTTATGGAGAAAGATTTCAAAGAGTTTTTTAAAAGGACACATTCCTGTTACAAAGGGTGTCTTTTATTACTGCTCTGTTTAGAGCAGAGGTGATTGCAGCATTCAGTGACTGATACTGCCCCAGGGTCTCTCCTCAGGAGGTCTGGCCTGCTCAGAGAAGCTGTGTCCTGAGGTCTGACCCAGTGTGGACAACCTTGCTCCACATTGCCCAAGCCATCCTGTCCCTCCTCACTCACCTGGGACCTACTTTGCTTGGCGAGCTGCCCACCCTCAGGCAAACAGGGCCTTCCTATTTTTTTTTAGCAATGTAAAACTCCTCATTTTCCCCACTGAAAACAGACACCCTCCTCAGGTGTGTGCCAGCCCAAGGTGCCACCAAGGCCACTGCAGCCCTGGCCTGGGCCAGGAGTGAGGGTGGATCATCATCCCAACCTGCCCTGGGCCATTGCAAGGGGCTGTGGACATGGACACTGCACTGACCCCACTGCTGGGTTTGGGTGGAATGGCAACCTCCATCAGTTCAAGGTTCCTTGGGAAGCACCCCAAAGAGCCATTTCTGCAGCCAGGTTCCATGGCCAGGGGGATGTGGGGGGCTGCAGGTGGTCAATGCCCCATCCCTAGAAACATTCCAGTCTAGCTGGGACAGGGCTCTGAACAACCTGATCTGCTGAAAGATGTCCCTGCTCATCCCAGGCCTGGACAAGAGGCTTGAGTGAGGCCTGAACAACAAGCCCTGAGCCAAAGGTGACCTCTGGGTGAACCTTCCAACCCAAGGTTATCTTTGTACCTGCTCATTAGTGAAATATGCATGGTCATTAGCACTGTGATTGATGGATCCACTCATTAGTGAAACATGGATTGACCTTTCTGTGTTTAGAATTTGGACAAGGCCATGAAATCTGACATCTGACCTTGTTTGGGGCTGTATGGTCAGAGTCACCTCCCTTGGTTCCTCCTTGGGCCCTGGCCAGGCTTTGGGAGGGACCCAAGAGGAGGATGAATCCAGATGTTCCCACTCTAGAAGTGCTGTCAGTTTGTTTATTCAGCACAATCAGAGCTGGGCCCTCTCCCAGCGAGGCTGGAGCCTCACCTGTGGCTGGAGGCACCTGCAGGAATTCCCAGCGTCCAGGAGTGGCTCTGCAGTCCTTGGCTGTGACAGCTTCCCCCAGCTGATGTGTGGATGTGAGTGATGGGAAAGTCTGAGGGTCACTGCTGATGGATCTTTCTTACTCACTGCGGGCAATCTTTGGTAGTGATGGTTGGGTGCATTGCTGAGCTGCTCCTTTTGTGCTCCTTTGCCTCAGTTCTCACTCACCCCTGAGCTTCAGCCCTGGCTAGCAGTATGCTTGGGGGGAAACTGAGGCAAGGAGGAAGATAAAAGACAAAAGGTGCTGTTAATCCTTCAGGAACACAGTCCCACAGTTTAATGCAGAACCTACTCCATGCAGCTTGGGGGAGTTAAGAGAGGAATTAAGAGAGGAATTCAGAGGGTGATTCCCTGCCAGAGGGCAGTTTTATGCCCTCTGCCAAGGAGGGGGAGGGGAGGGGGTCTACCAGCCGATGGGGATTGACCTGGGGGAGGTGAGGCATAGGTGGTGTCAGGGAGAGGGGATTCAGTGCAGGGGCTCATGGGAAGGTACAGCAAATGCTTTGTGTGAACACATATAACAGAAACACCCAGTGCAATATAAGAAAGTGAACTAACTACTTAGTGCAATACAACATCTCACCCTTTTCTGTTACAATAAAACTGAAAGACACGCTTTAGGCCTATATTGATGCAGAATATGTTTTTGCCCACCATTTCTGATTTGCAGGCAGTTTTGTCTGTTCTTGGCCTGCAAGCTCTGCATGGCTGACTTCTGAGGTGGTAGGGATTAAACCATTGAGGGCCTTTGAAACCAGGCAGCAAAGAATTCCGAATGCCAACACAATTAAAAACAAGTCAACAAAAAGCAACAGGATTGTAAAAGCAAACACAAACACAAAGCATATTAACAATCTGAGATCTGCCAGAAGTAACCCAATTTTTAAGAAGGCTCTGTCTTCTCTTTCCGGCGGCACCTTCTTTTTGAATTGATGGCTGCTTGCTTCTCATCATCTTCTGTTGGTGCTGGGTTTTGGGAACAAAAGGTTTTGCCACTTTTGTGGTATCCAGTGTGGGCCCCAGGGGGTGGATACACACACGTAGCCACATCCCCAGGTCACGAGCTCATAGGGACCTTTGATCTCCCAGGTTTCTGGGTCCCTAATCAAAACTGGTGGGTGCTGTGACAGCTTAAACTGATTACTGCTGTTAGAGCGATGTACCACTGGAGGACTCATGTTTTCAAATGAGCAATTCAGAAAGTTAATGGTAAACATGGCTTTGCAGAGTTTTTGTGTTGGTGACATCCATGCTCTGGAAATGTCTTGCCCAGCCAGGACCTTTTTGAGTGTCTGGTGGGCACGCTCGACCACAGCTTGGCCTGTGGGGGAGTGGGGGATGCCTGTTATATGTTCCATTCCCCACTGCTGGACAAACTCGAAGAATTCCTTGCTTTTGTATCCTGGGCCATTGTCAGTTTTGATTTTCTTAGGGATCCCCAGTACTGAAAAGGCTTGCATGAGATGTTTCTTGGCATGTGCAGCCATTTCTCCTGCATGGGCAGAGGCATAAACTGCGTTTGAATAGGTGTCAATGCTCACATGCACATATATTTGGAGGCCGAAACTAGGAATGTGTGTGATGCCTTTCTGCCACTCTTGGCAGCTTCCAAGCCCTCTGGAGTTAACCCCCATTGTAGAGGAGTTTTTAGAAGAGCGAGGCCACAATCCATTGATGGGAGGTTTGAACAATCCTTGCTATCAGGGAACAGTAGGGGTTCTTGTACTGTGCCTGCTGTGTACTCTGCTGTTCCTACATTGCCTTGAATTAGCAAAAAGGTAGCAAATGTAATAACTCATTGGTCCTTCTCACAGATGTTTCCTCTCAGAGGCTGTAGACATGTAACAATTTGTTGTACCTTCTCATAGATGCTGAAGGCAGAAATGCTGATCATAAGACAGAACAAAGAAGAAGTTGCTACCAAAAAACATGAACCAATGAGCAATCATTTAGAGTGCTTGAACATGAGATTTTAACAATTCAACAATTGTTTAGCTGTGCCTGTTTTTACTCTGTATCCACATAAATATAGGGAATAAGGAATAAACAGGGAGATCAAACCTAATCATATTGATGTCCATTTGATACTCGGCTCCTTCCTCACAACAGTTTCCATGGGTCCCCAGAGTGTCACAATGGCCCCTTGCTTCCATGAGGCCTTGCAGTGTCAAAATGGTTTCCTTGGTTCCATGGAATGGAACAATGCACAATGAACAATGCACAACTGCACAATGACACAGTGGCCCCTTGGTTCCAGGAGGCCTCAGAGTGTCACAATGGTCTCCATGGTTCCAGATAGTCCTGCAGTGTCACAGTGGTGCCTTGGTTCTATTGGGCTCCTCAGGATCACAATGGCCCTTTGGGTGCATGAGGCCCAGCTCTGTCACACTGGCCCCTTGCTTCCATTGGGCCCCGTAGGGTCACAATTATTCCCCCTTTACTTCAATGAGGCCTTCAGTGTCACAGTGGTCTCCTTGGTACTGCAGTATCACAATGGACCCTTGGTTCAATGAGGCCCCGCAGTGTCAAAATGGCCTCATTTGCTCCATAAGGCCCTGCAGAGCCTCTTGGTTCAACAAGGCCTCAAAGTTTCATAATGTTCTCCAGGATTCCATGAGGGCCCTGCAATGTCACAATGGACCTTTACTTCCATGGGCTCTCACGCTGTTCCATGAATCCTTAGTTCCATGGGGCCCTGCAGTGTCACAATGGACCCCTTGGTTCAATGATGCCACAGAGTGTCGCAATTGTCCCTCGGTTCCATTAAGCCCCACAGTGTCACTATGGACCCCTTGGCTCCCCAGGGCTCTGAAGTGCCACAATGGCCCTTTGGTTTCTCAGGGCCTCAAGGTGTGCAAATGGCCTCCAGGGTTTCATGGGGCCCTGCTGTGTCACAATGGACCTTTGGTTCCATGATGCCCCATAGTGTCACCATGGTATCCTTGGTTCCACAGTGTCAGAATGGACCCTTCATCCCATGGACATCCACAGTGTTCACTGCAGCCCCCTTGATTCCATGAGGCCCTGCTATGTTATAATGGCTCCTTGGTTCCAGTGGGTTCTAAAGTGTCAGAATGGTCTCCATTTTTCCATGAAGCCCCACAACATCACTGTGGTCCCTTAGTTACACAGGGCCCCACAGTGGAACAATGGACTCTTGGTTCCATGAAGTTCCTCAGTCCCAGTGGCTCCTTGGCTCCATGTGGCCACACTGTGTCACAATGGCTTGTGGTTCCATGAGGCCCTACAGGTTTGCAATGGACCCTTGGTTCCATGAGACCTTGCTGTGTCACAATTCTGAGACACAGTAAGAGTTCTGGTTCCATGAGCTTTCCTACAGCAAACAGTCTCCTTGTTTTTGCAGTACCACCATGGACCCTTGGTTCCAGGAGGTCCCACAGTATAACATGGTCACTTTGGTTCTGTGAGGTTCAGCAGTGTCACAATGGCCTCCTTGATTCTACAAAGCCTTGCTGGGTCAGAATGGCGCCTTTGGTTCCACGAGGCCCCACAGTATCACCATGGACTCCTTATGTTGGAGTCCAGGGCATTCCTTTGGATACCCTGGACAGTCAGAAACCTGTACAGGGGGGTTTAAAACCTGTACACAGGAGTGCAGGATCTGTACAGGGGGGTTGGAGACCCTGGCACAGAGCCCAGAAAGGCAAGGACTTTGACTTTGGTCCATGGAAGGGACTTCCAACATTGGGAGAGGAGTTATAAGCCACAGAGTGTAATAAAGAATAGTATAGTTTTCACATTTGGGTTTCTAGAATAGGGGTGAATGGGGACAAGATGGAGGATTCTGGGCAGTGCCCTGGGGTCTTCTTCTTCTTCATCCCCATCTTCTGCTGTGACAGTGGCACAAAGTAGCTTTAGAGGGACTGGGTTAGTGTAGAAGTAACCTGTTTAGTATAGAATGTAGATACTGGTTTGTAATTGTAAATAATAGACACGTAATAATCAGTATAAGAGATGACGAGCCTTCTTCAAGGGCAGGAGTCTACGCCTGATGCCCGTGCTGTGGAGACCTAGGCTGGGCACAGGGAAAAATGAAATGATAAGAAATAATGAACAAGATGAAAATCCTTGAAAAAGAACATCTGAAGACTCCGGTTTATTCCTGCGTCTGGCTTGAGGCTTTCAGAGGGCAAAGGACACTCAACCACCCTAATCTCAGGTGACCAGCCAAACCCGAGATCCTTGGATCCCCATGGTCACGATGGACCTTCCATTCCATGCAGCCCTGGTGTGCCACAGTGGTCCCTTGGTTCCATGAGTTACTGGACTATCAACAATGGTTCCCTTGCTCAAACAAGGCCTTGCTGTGTCCCAATGGACTCTTGGTTCCATGAAGCCTTTCTCTGTCACAATGTACTTTGGATTCCATGAGGTTCCATCATGTCTCAATGGTCTCCTTGGATCTGCAGTATCACAATGGACCATTGGTTCCATGTGGCCCTGCTGTGTCACAAAGGATTTTGGTTCCATCAGGGTTCAAGGTATCACACCTGACTCCTTGATTCTGTGAGGTCCTGCTGTAACCAAATCCCTGAAATATCAGAATAAGACTCCTTAACACTATCTTGGTGTTTAGGAGGGGATCACTGATTCAGGCTTGAGGTCCAACATTTGGTAACTCATAACCTTACATGGACATGTGATTCTAAAAGAGTGTTACTTATATACATTATAAATATACTTAACATATATGTATAGCAATTTAGCCATAAACATAAAACCCACGCCAAGTTCCCACATTCCCTCTTTGTTTTTTCTATCACTGCACCCTTGAGCCAGATGTCTTCTTCTCTTCCAGCCATCCCTGCTGAGAAAGCAGGCCCTGCATTCCTTCTTCCTGTGCTAGAAGTTCACAGGCATTGTAAAAATGGAATGAACCCTTTTGGTATCCAGCCCAAGGCTGTGTGTGCCCAGGCAGAGGCAGGCAGGACGCAGAGCTGTCAGCAAAGGAAGGGCCCAGCCAGGTGGGGCAGCCGCGGGTGACGACAGCCTGCAGGGACAGAGGCACAGGGCATGGACACCGTAGGACAGCCTGGGCTGCACAGGCCACAGGGATGGGCAGCAGCTGCAAGGCCCTGACACAGCCAACTCCTGCAGCACTTGGGCCATGGCTGCTGGCCCTGGGCCTGAGCCAGCAGGAGGGGACAAGTGACCCTTGCAGGCCTGCAAGGGCCTCATGGCCTCCTTGTCCCTGCTCAGCAGCCTGGCAGGGGCTGCCCCATGGTGCTGCCCTTGGCATTGCACATCCCCACATGCCAGTGGCCTGGGAAGAGCCCTGAGCAAGGCGGGAGGGACAGGATGTGCCTTGGCAGGAGCTGGGGCTCAGGCCTTGGCCCTTTACATTCCTGGAACACATCCAGGTTTGGTCAGCATCAGAGACACCTTTGCCTTGTTTGTGCCCACCTGTCCTCACTGCCTGCAGTGTTCTGCTCTATATGAAACCTGGGGACACTTTCTCAGTCCTTTCTCTCAGCGGGACTTATTAAAACTTCAAGAAAGTTTGGACTTTGAATCTGACTTTAAGTTCTTGAGAAGTTTTTTGAACTTCAGAAATCTGTCTAATTGACCACAGAAGAATTGAAAACTGAAAATGTTCCCAGGGGCTTTTTTTTGTCAAAGGTGTTTTGAACAAATGTTTATGAGCAGTTCTCAGTGAATTCCTGAACTGAAAAGCTCAAGAAAGAAGAGGCCTATGGAAAAGTAAAATTTACCAGCAGCCTTCAAGCGGCTGAGGATCCATCCTCACCAGAGCAGCAAGGAACAGAAATGGGCACAGCTTTCTGGCTGCCCCAGCTTTGGGATGGGCCCTGGGCCTGCAGCAGGAGCAGCTCTGCAGGGCCCCAAGGCCGCGGCTGTTGTGCTGGCCTGGGCAGATGGGATGGCAGCAGGGGCTGCAGAGCTCTCAGGAGCTGAGGGAGAGGGGAGCAGGGCACCCAGGGAGCCTGGTTTTGCCTTGGGCCAGCACCTTGGCCATGGCTGGGGCTGAGCCCTGTGGGAGCTGCAGCTGCTGCTGTGCCCTTGCCAGGGGCTGAGGCCGTGGGGCCCCTGGCCAGAGCAGCCTGGCCTGAGCAGAGCTGTGGGGCCAGAGGCGGCTGGGCTGTGCTGGGGAGAGGCCCTTGGTGCTGCAGAGAGCTCAGGGCAGCTGGCAGAGCTTGCAGGGAGCTGGGCTGGGCTGAGAGAGCCTGGCAGAGATACCATCAGTGTCCATTTCAGCCTGTGTGACCTGTGTGACAGGGTGTAAAGAAAAGCACCCCAGGCTGCACAAGTTCTCTGTGTGGGAGCTGAGCTTGGGACCCCTGGAGCCCTCCCAAGTGCTGAGATGGGACAGATGCGAGCAGGGACAAAGTATTCCTGCTGGATTCTTTCTTGTGTTTGCTTATACCGGTGAGTTGTATTCATATGTAGAGGAGGTGTTTTGTGTCAGATAACACTGGAAGAATGATAAAAATAATATTTTTTAGCTGAAAATAGTATTTCATTCATAATACACAATGAAAAAAAGAGGACACATATGATCAGAAGAGCATCTGAGTTTTACAAAGGATAAGAGACTCATTTATGTTTTAGGAGTCAAACCTGTTCATATCCTTCCCTCAGGGCTTCCTTGAGATGAGAGGTGACCAGCAGAGGCCAAGGCCAGCCAGAGCTCTCTGTCCTGGCAGCTTTTGTCTGGGAGAACCCTTGCATAGAGGGAATTTTTTCCAGGGGAGTATCAATTTTGGGTGTGGACATCTGGAAAGATGAATGGTTCTTTTCCATAGGAAGAAAAGCACAGAGCCCCTCAGTTCTCCAGGAGTTGACGAGAGGCAGCCCTCAGCATTTCAAGATCAGCTGGACCTGTGTCCTGGGTTGATGCTACACTGTATCTACAATCGTCTGTTTGGTTTCTGTTGGATCTGAGAGTAACGGGGAGAAAGTGCAAAGTTTGTTGTCAGGAATTGCACAGACTGGCCTTGAGAATGTGAGTCACTGGCACGGAGATGCAGTTTTTTGGTTTTTTTTCCTTGCAGCACTCACTTTTGCTTTGCTTTGCTGTAGTTAGCTTAGCTTAGTTAGGGCTGAAAAGCTTTGCAATTTTTTTTCTTTCTTTTTTTCCCCTCCTTTTCTTTTTTCCCTTTTTTCCACCTGTTTTTCTGGAACGGTTCAAACCTCCCCCACACCGAGGACCCGGCGGGGGCCGCCGGGGGAGCCGACACCTGGATCCACTGGGAGCTACCCTTCGCAGCAACATCCACCACTGCGGAAAAGAACCGAGAGGAGAAACCATCTATAAAAGGGACTTTGCTTTCCATAATTCATCATCTGGTATTGTTCGATCTATTGCACTGGGGGAGTGTTTTGCTGGTTTAATAAACAGGTTTCTTTCCACTTTCTCTCTCCAACGAGTTTTCTCCCGAACCGGCTGGGAGAGGGGAGGGGGGTGGGGGGAAGGGTTTTCCCTCAGAATTCTCCTCCCAAATTGGCCTTAAACCATCACAACCTGTCAGGTGGTTTCTGGGAGGCCAAACCAGCCAGATCTGTTTCAGATCCCCTTGCTTCCATGAGGCCTTGTAGTGTCACAATGTTCTCCTTGCTTCTGAGGTGTCACAATGGTCCCTTGCTTCTATGAAGCCTAGCAGTGTCACAGTGGCCCTTTGGTTCTGTGGGGTCCTGCAGTGTCACCATGGTCTCAACAATTCCATGGGGCCTTGCAAAGTTGCAGTGGTCTCCATGGATCCATGGTGCCCTGCAACATCACAACAGCCCTTTGTTCCATGAGGCCATAGAATGTCACAGTGGTCCCTTGGTTCTTTTGGGCTCCTCAGGATCACAATGGCCCCTTGGCTGCATGAGGCCCAGCTGTGTCACACTGGCCCCTTTCTTCCTTTGGGTCCTGTAAGGTCACAATTGTTCTCCTTTTCTTCCGTGGGGCCTTGCCATGTCACAGGGGTCTCCTTGGTACCACAGAATGACAATGGACTCTTGCTTCATGTGGGAGTCCAGGGCATTCCTTTGGAAACCCTGGACGAACAAAAACCTATACAGGGGGGTCTGGGATTTGTACAGGGGGGGTTACAGGCCTTGGCATAGACCCCAGACAGACAAGGGCATAGACTACAGTCCATGGGAAAAGTTACTAACACTATGGGAGGAATTGCAAGCCCTCAAAGGTAAAAGAAAGTATTAATATTTTCACATTAGGGGTTTTAGAATAGGAATGACCAGAGACAAGATGGAGGATTCTGGGCATTGCCCTGGGGTCTTCTCCTTCTTCTTCATGTCCATTTTGTGCAGTGGTGATGACACTAAGTAGATTTAGATGGATTGGGTGAGAGTGGAAAACACCTGTTTAGTATAGAATGGTTTGTAATTGTAAATAAGATGCTGTCTTGGTTTAGGGCAAAATTGAGAGGGAACCTCCGAAGGGGTTCCTCTGAAAAGTAAACTTAAACGGCTTTTTTCTTTAGCTGGTCTAGGAAAAGAACTTCTTTAGAGAAAAGTGGAAAAAACTATTTATTTAACAAACAAAATTACCACAAATGCAAAGAATTAATAATATGAAACAATAAAACTTCTGGCCGTTCTGCAGAGAGATGGCAAACAGAGACAGTCCTTGCCGTGGGTGTAGCTCAGCTCACTCAGTCTCTCACCAGCTCCACTCCCTCCGCAGCTCCAGGCCTGGCAGGCCGCAGGTGCCAGCCCTCGCTGCTCCTCTGGGTTTGTTGGTCTAGAGCAGATTTAAACAGTTTTAAGGAAAAAAAAAGGAAGGAAAAAAAAGGTCTAGGGAGTTTTCTCTGCCCTAGCTAGCTAAACTAACTAAAAGCACAGGAGATTTTTGTCTCACTGCTGTCTGTGCTTAGACGAACGCTGGAGAGCAAGACGTGGGGGAGTCAGGCCGTTTTTTAAAACAAACTGTGCGCTGCTGCTTTCTCCCCCTTCGCTCTCAGAACAAGTTTTAAAGGTACAGAACTGAATATACAGCACAAACAGAGCAGACGATTGGGGATACGAGCAGTAAAAGTCACCCTACCACAGATGCACGTAATTTTCTGTATATAAGATGACAAGCCTTGGGCAGGCGGGCAGTCATCACCTGTTGCCCGTGCTGTACAGACCTTGGCAGAGCTCAGAGAAAAAGAATTGTGATAAGATAAAATAAGCAAGAAGAACAACCTTGAGAACGAACATCTAAAGACTCCTCGTCTTTTCTGCGGGCGGCTTGGGGCTTTCCAAAGGACAAAGGGCAAAGATCACCCGAATCTCAGACAAGCAAAGACCCCGAGAGCTTCAATGAGGCCTTGAAATGTCACAATGATCTCCAGTATTCCATGACTCCCTGCAATGTCACAACGGAACTTTGGTTCCATGAGTCCCACATTCTTCCATGAATCCTTAGTTCCATGGGGCTCTGAAGTGTCATGTTTGTCTCCTTGGTTGAATGGTGCCACACAGAGCCACAATTACCCTTTGTTCCAACAGGGCCTCATGGTGTCACAATGGACTGCTTGGCTCCATGGGGACGCAAAGTTGCTCAATGGCCCTTTGGTTTCACAAGGCCTCCAAGTGTAAAAATGGCCTCTGTGGTTTCATGTGGCCATGCTCAGTCACAATGGATCTGTGGTTCCATGATGCCCCACAGTGTCACAATGGACTCCTTGGTTCTGCACCATATAATTTCCCCCCCTTGGTCCCTTGGAGCCCCAGAGTGTCACTATTGTGCCCTTGGTTCCATGAGGCCCTGCACTGACACAATGGTGCTTTGGTTCCACAAGGCCCCATTGTGTCATAATGGTCTCCATGGTTCCATGAGGCCCTGCTGTGTCACAAGGGCCTCCTTGGTTCCATGATGCCCTGTGGTGTCACAAAGCTCTCCTTGGTTCCATAAGGTCAGTATGGCCCCTTTGTCCCATGGAGCCCCACAGTGTCACTGTGGTCCCCTGGATTCCATCAGGCCATTCTGTGCTGCAATGGCCCCTTGGTTATACAAGGCCCTGCAGTGTCACAATGGCCCCTTGGTTCCAGTGAGTTCCCAAGGGTCACAATGGTCTCCAGTGTTCCATGAGGCCCCACAATATCCCAACAGATCCTTGGTTCCAAGGGGACCCACAGTGTCACAAGGCTGCCTTAGTTTGATGAGGCCCTGCAGTGTGGTAGTGGCTCCTTGGTTCCATGAGGCAAAGCAGAATCAGAGTGGCCCCTTTGTTCCATGGAGTACCACAGTGTCCCTGTGGTCCCCTTGGTTCCACAGGGCCCCACAGTGTCACAGTGGACCTTTGGTTCCATCAGGTTCCTCAGGGTCTCAATGGCCCCTTGGCTCCATGTGGCCCCGCTGTGCCACAGTGGCAGGTGGTTCCATGAGGCCCCACAGTGTCCAAATGGTCTCCTTGGTTCTGTGAAGCCCTACAGAACCACAGTGGACCCTTGGTTCCATGAGGCCTTGCTGTGTCACAATGGACTTCTGGCTCCATGAGCTTTTGCACTGTCAGCAATGGTCTGAGTTCCACAGTGTCACCATGGATCCTTTGTTCCATGAGGTTCCATGGCAGACCATGATCACCTTGATTCCAGAAGGTTCTGCAGAGTCACAATGGACCATTGGTTCCATGCAGCCTCACACCTTCACAATGATCCCATGACCTTCTCTACTGCCAGCAATGGTCTCCTTGGTTCCATGAGGCCCTGCTCTGGTACAATGGACCTTTGGTTCCATGGGGTTCCACTGCATCACAATGGAGCCTTTGTTCCATGAGGTTCCAAGGTATCACAGCTGACGCCTTGATTCTGTGAGACTCTGCTGTCACCAAATGTCCAAAAGATCAGGATAAGACTCCTTAACACTAATTTAGTTTTTAAGAGGGCATCACTTATTCAGGCCTGAGGTTATCCATGGGATAACTCCTAACCTTATGTGGATGCTGAATTCTACAAGTGTATTGCATATATATACAGTCACTAAATGCCTATTACAATCTAACCATTTCCATAAAACCCACCCCAAGTTCCCAGATTCAGTCCTTGTTTTCCCTATCACTGCACTCTTGTGCCAGATGTCTTCTTCTCTTCCAACCATCCTTGCTGGGAAAGCAGGCCCTGCATGCCTTGTTCCTGTGCTAGAAGTTCACAGGCACAGTAAAAATGGAATGAACCCTTTTGGTATCCAGCCCAAGGCTGTGTGTGCCCAGGCAGAGGCAGGCAGGACGCAGAGCTGTCAGCAAAGGAAGGGCCCAGCCAGGTGGGGCAGCCGCGGGTGACGACAGCCTGCAGGGACAGAGGCACAGGGCATGGACACCGTAGGACAGCCTGGGCTGCACAGGCCACAGGGATGGGCAGCAGCTGCAAGGCCCTGACACAGCCAACTCCTGCAGCACTTGGGCCATGGCTGCTGGCCCTGGGCCTGAGCCAGCAGGAGGGGACAAGTGACCCTTGCAGGCCTGCAAGGGCCTCATGGCCTCCTTGTCCCTGCTCAGCAGCCTGGCAGGGGCTGCCCCATGGTGCTGTCCTTGGCATTGCACATCCCCACATCCCAGTGGCCTGGGAAGAGGCCTGAGCAAGGAGGGAGGGACAGGATGTGCCTTGGCAGGGGCTGGGGCTCAGGCCTTGGCCCTTTGCATTCCTGAAACACATCCAGGTTTGCTCAGCATCAGAGACACCTTTGCCTTGTTTGTCTCCACTGGTCACCACTGCCTGCAGGGTTCTGCTCTAACTGAAACCTGGGGACACTTTTTCAAGTTGTGTTTCTCTGTGGGACCCATTAAAATTTCCAAAACCTTCAGTGTTTCAATCTCATTTTGAGTTCTTGAGAAGTGTTTTGAACTTCTAAATTCTAATAAACCACAGAAGAATTGAAAACTTAACTTTTTTTCCCAAGGGGCTTTTTTGTTAAGTTGTTTTGAACAAATGTCCATGAGCAATTCTCACTGAATTCCTGAACTGGAGAGCTCAAGAAAGAAGAAGCCTCTGGAAAAATAAAAATCACCAGCAGCCTCCAAGAGGCTGAGGATCCATCCTCATCAGAGCCGCAAGGAACAGAAATGGGCACAGCTTTCTGGCTGCCCCAGCTCTGGGATGGGCCCTGGGCCTGCAGCAGGAGCAGCTCTGCAGGGCCCCAAGGCCGCGGCTGTTGTGCTGGCCTGGGCAGATGGGATGGCAGCAGGGGCTGCAGAGCTCTCAGGAGCTGAGGGAGAGGGCAGCAGGGCACCCAGGGAGCCTGGTTTTGCCTTGTGCCAGCACCTTGGCCATGGCTGGG
Source organism: Phylloscopus trochilus trochilus (assembly GCA_016584745.2). Taxonomy (NCBI): domain Eukaryota; kingdom Metazoa; phylum Chordata; class Aves; order Passeriformes; family Phylloscopidae; genus Phylloscopus; species Phylloscopus trochilus. The sequence continues at coordinate 191,590 of WQNJ02000102.1, forward strand.
GCTGAGCCCTGTGGGAGCTGCAGCTGCTGCTGTGCCCTTGCCAGGGGCTGAGGCCGTGGGGCCCCTGGCCAGAGCAGCCTGGCCTGAGCAGAGCTGTGGGGCCAGAGGTGGCTGGGCTGTGCTGGGGAGAGGCCCTTGGTGCTGCAGAGAGCTCAGGGCAGCTGGCAGAGCTTGCAGGGAGCTGGGCAAGGCTGAGAGAGCCTGGCACAGACACCATCAGTGTCCATCTCAGCCTGGGTGACCCTGCAGGGGTCAAGAAAAGCACCCCAGGCTGCACAAGTTCTGTGTGGGAGCTGAGCCTGTGACCCCTGGAGCCCTCCCAAGTGCTGGGGCTGCACCTCCATCTCCAGAGTAGTTGGGACAGATGGGAGCAGAGACAGAGAATTCCTGCTGGCTTCTTTCTTGTGTTTGCTTATTTAGTTGACCTGGATCCATCTGTAGAGGAGGTGTTCTGTGTCAGATAATGCTGGGAGAGTGATAAGAAGAATATGAAAATAGTATTTCATGCATAATATAGACAATGAGGAAAAAGGGACACATATAATCAGAAGAGCATCTGAGTTTTTCAGAGGATAAGAGGAGAGTCACTGATGTCTTAGTAGTCAAACCTGTCCAAATCCTTTACGCAGGACTTCCTTGAGATGTGAGGTGACCAGCAGAGGCCAAGGCCTCTGTCTGAGAAGCCTGAGCTCTCTGTTCTGGCAGTTTTTGTCTTGGAGAACCCTTGCACATAGGGAATTTTTCAGGGGGAGTATCAATTTTGGCTTTGGGCACCTGGAAAAGCAGATAGTTCTTTTCCATAGGAAGGAAGGCACACAGCCCCTCAGTTTTCCAGGAGCTGATGAGAGGCAGCCCTCAGCATTCCAAAATCAGCTGGACCAGTCAGGTGAACCCTGGGAGTCCAAAGCAGCCAGATCTGTTCCATCTCCCCTTTCTTCCATGACTCCCAGTTGTGTCACAATGTTCTCCTTGCTTCTGAGGAGTCACAATGCCCCCTTGGTTCTGTGGAGCCCCACAGAGTCACCATGGTCTCATTTCCATGGGGCCTTGCAGTGTCACGATAGTCACCATGGATCTATGGTGCCCCGCAGGATCACAATGGCCCTTTGGTTCCACAAGGCCACAGAGTGTCACAGTGGTCCCTTGGTTCTATTTGGCTCCTCAGGATCACAGTGGCCCCTTGGCTGCATGAGGCCCAGCTCTGTCACACTGGCCCATTGCTTCCATTGGGCCCTGTATCATCCCAATTGTCCCCCCTTGCTTCCATGAGGCCTTGCAGTGTCACAATGGTCTCCAGGATTCCATGAGGACACGCAATGTCACAATGGACCTTTCCTTTCATGAGTCCCACATTGTTCCATGAATCCTTAGCTCCATGTGGCCCTGCAGTGTCACATTTGTCTCCTTGGTTCAATGGTGCCACACAGTGCCACAATTGCCCTTTGGCCCAACAGGGCCTCATAGTGTCACAATGGACTCCTTGCTTCCATGAGACCTTGCAATATCACAATGGACTCCTTGGTTCCATGGGGATGGAAAGTGCCACAATGGCCCTTTGGTTTCACAAGGCCTCCAAGTGTCAAAATGGCCTCTGTGGTTTCATGTGGCCATGCTGTGTCACAATGGACCTCTGGTGCCGTGATGACCCATAGTGTCACAATGATCTCATTGGTTTTGCACTGGAAGATTCCCTCCTTGGTCTCTTGGAGCCCCGGAGTGTCACTACTGTGCCCTTTGGTTCCATGAGGCCCTGCAATGCCACAATGGTGCTTTGGTTCCATGAGGCCCCATGTGTCATAATGGCCTCCATGATTCCATGAGGCCCTGTAGTGTCAGAAAGCTCTCCTTGGTTCCATGGGATCAGTATGGCCCCTTTGTCCCATGGAGCCCCACAGTGTCACTGTGGTCCCCTGGATTCCATCAGGCCCTGCTGTGCTACAATGGTTCCTTGGTTATAAAGGCCCTGCAGTGTCACAATGGCCCCTTGGTTCCAGTGGTTTCCCAAATGGCTCAATGGTCTTCAGTGTTCCATGAGGTCCTAAAATATTCAAATGCACCCTTGGTTGCAAGGAGGCCCACAGTGTCACAAGGCTGCCTTGGTTTGACAAGGCCCTGCAGTGTGGTAGTGGCCCCTTGGTCCCACGAGGCAAAGCAGAATCAGAGTGGCCCCTTTGTTCCTTGGAGTTCCACAGTGTCACTGTGGTCCTCTTGGTTCCACAGGACCCCACAGTGTCACAATGGACCTTTGGTTCCATCAGGTTCCTCAGTGTCTCAATGGCCCCTTGGCTCCATGTGGCCCTGCTGTGTCACAGTGGCAGGTGCTTCCATGATGTCCCACAGTGTCCAAATCATCTCCTTGGTTCTGTGAAGCCCTACAGAGCCACAATGGAACCTTGGTTCCATGGGGCTTTGCTGTGTCACAATGGACTTCTGGTTCCAGGAGCTTTTGCACTATCAACAATGGTCTGAGTTCTGCAGTGTCACCATGGATCCTTTGTTCCATGAGGTTCCATAGCATAACATGATCAACTTGATTCCAGAAGGTTCTGCAGTGTCACAATGGACCATTGGTTCCATGCAACCTCACACCTTCACAATGATTCCATGAGCTTCCCTACTGCCAGCAATGGTCTCCTTGTTTCCATGAGGCCCTGCTCTGATACAATGGACCATTTGTTCCATGGGGTTGCACTGCATCACAATCTACCCTTTTCTTTCATGAGGTTCCAAGCTGTCACAGCTGATTCCTTGAATCTGTGAGCCTCTGATGTCACCAAATGTCCAAAAAATCAGAATAAAACTCCTTAACACTGATTCGGTGTTTAAGAGGGCATCACTTATTCAGGCCTGAGGTCCACCATGGGATAACTCATATCCTTATGTGGATGTGTAATTCTACAATTGTATTGCTTATATACAGTCAGTGAATGTGTATTACAATTTAGCCATTTCCATAAAACCCACCCCAAGTTCCCAGATTCACTCCTTGTTTTCGCTATCACTGCACTCTTGAGCCAGATGTCTTCTGCTCTTCCAACAATCCTTGGATTGGTGGAAAATATGGCCCTGCATGCCTTGTGCCTGTGCTAGAAGTTCACAGGCACAGTAAAAATGGAATGAACCCTTTTGGTATCCAGCCCAAGGCTGTGTGTGCCCAGGCAGAGGCAGGCAGGACGCAGAGCTGTCAGCAAAGGAAGGGCCCAGCCAGGTGGGGCAGCCGCGGGTGACGACAGCCTGCAGGGACAGAGGCACAGGGCATGGACACCGTAGGACAGCCTGGGCTGCACAGGCCACAGGGATGGGCAGCAGCTGCAAGGCCCTGACACAGCCAACTCCTGCAGCACTTGGGCCATGGCTGCTGGCCCTGGGCCTGAGCCAGCAGGAGGGGACAAGTGACCCTTGCAGGCCTGGGGCCTCATGGCCTCCTTGTCCCTGCTCAGCAGCCTGGCAGGGGCTGCCCCATGGTGCTGCCCTTGGCATTGCACATCCCCACATCCCAGTGGCCTGGGAAGAGCCCTGAGCAAGGAGGGAGAGACAGGATGTGCCTTGGCAAGGCCTGGGGCTCAGGCCTTGGCCCTTTGAATTCCTGAAACACATCCAGGTTTGCTCAGCATCAGAGACACCTTTGCCTTGTTTGTCCCCACCTGTCATCACTGCCTGCAGGGTTCTGCTCACACTGGAACCCAGGGAAATTTTCTCAATTTGTGTTTCTCAGTGGGACCCATTAAAACTTCCAAAAACTTCCGTGTTTCAATCTCACTTTGAGTTCTTGAGAAGTTTTTTGAACTTCTAAATTCTAATAAACCACAGAAGAATTGAAAACTTAACTTTTTTTCCCAAGGGGCTTTTTTGTTAAGGTGTTTTGAACAAATGTTTACGAACATTTATTAACTGAATTCCTGAACTGGAGAGCTCAAAAAAGAAGAAGCCTCTGGAAAAATAAAAGTCCCCAGCAGCATCCAAGAGGCTGAGGATCCATCCTCATCAGTGCAGCAAGGAACAGAAATGGGCACAGCTTTCTGGCTGCCCCAGCTCTGGGATGGGCCCTGGGCCTGCAGCAGGAGCAGCTCTGCAGGGCCCCAAGGCCGCGGCTGTTGTGCTGGCCTGGGCAGATGGGATGGCAGCAGGGGCTGCAGAGCTCTCAGGAGCTGAGGGAGAGGGCAGCAGGGCACCCAGGGAGCCTGGTTTTGCCTTGTGCCAGCACCTTGGCCATGGCTGGGGCTGAGCCCTGTGGGAGCTGCAGCTGCTGCTGTGCCCTTGCCAGGGGCTGAGGCCGTGGGGCCCCTGGCCAGAGCAGCCTGGCCTGAGCAGAGCTGTGGGGCCAGAGGCGGCTGGGCTGTGCTGGGGAGAGGCCCTTGGTGCTGCAGAGAGCTCAGGGCAGCTGGCAGAGCTTGCAGGGAGCTGGGCTGGGCTGAGAGAGCCTGGCACAGACAGCATCAGTGTCCATCTCAGCCTGGGTGACCCTGCAGGGGCCAAGAAAAGCACCCCAGGCTGCACAAGTTCTCTGTGTGGGAGCTGAGCTTGTGACCCCTGGAGCCTTCCCAAGTGCTGGGGCTGCACGTCCAGCTCCAGAGGAGATGGGACAGATGGGAGCAGAGACAAAGAATTTCTGCTGGATTCTTTCTTGTGTTTGCTTATCCAGGTGATCTGGATCCATATTGTAGAGGAGGTGTTTTGTGTCAGATAACACTGGTAGCATTATAAGAATGATATTTATAACTGAAAATAGTATTTCATGCAAAATACACAATGAGAAAAAAACCCCGCACATATGATCAGAAGAACATCTGAGTTTTTCAGACGATGAGAGACTCCTTGATGTTCCAGTAGTCAAACATGTTTATATCCTTTCCTCCAAGGTGGCCCAGCTGACTCCTTGTTTCCTTGAGATGAAAAGTGACCACCAGAGGCCAAAGCCAGCCCTAGCTACCTGTCCTGGCAGCTTTTGTCTGGGAGACCCCTTGCATTTGCATAGACGAAATTTTTCAGGGGGAGTATCAGTTTTGGCTGTGGGCATCTGGATAGATGGACAGTACTTTTCCATAGAAAGGAAAGCTCTAAGCCCCAGTTCTCCAAGGGCTGATGAGAGGCAGCCCTCAGCATTCCAAGATCAGCTGGACCTGTCAGGTGGCCCCTGGGAGGCCAAACCAGCCAGATCTGTTCCATCTCCCCTTGCTTCCATGAGGCCCAGCAGGGTCACAATGGTTTTTTGGTTCTGTGGGGCCCAACAGCGTAACTTTGCTCTCCATGATTCCATGGGGCCTAGCAATGCCACAATAGTCTCCATGGATCCACGGTGCCCTACAGGGTCACAATGGCCCTGTGGTTCCACAAAGCCTTCTGCTTCACACTGGCCCCTTGGGACCATGCAGCTCAACAGTGTCACAATGGTCCCTGGGATCCATGAATTCCCACAGTGCCACACTGGTCCCTGGGATCCATGGTACCCCACAGTGTCACAATGGCCCCTTGGTTCCATGGTACCCCACAGTGTCACCATGGTCTCCACAGGAAGGAAAGCATGGAGCCCCAGCTGTTTCAGGGGCTGATGAACGGCAGCCACCAAAGGCCAAGGCCAGCCAGAGCTGTCTGTCCTGGCAGCTTTCATCTGAGAGCAATGGAATAAATATCCTGAATTCCAGATCTCGGATATATGGAATTTTTGGGGCAGAATTCTGATATCAGCCATAAGCACCTGCATGGGAAGGCCAGTTCTTTCCCATAGCAAAGAAAGCACAAAGCCCCAGGATTTCCAGGGCAGATTAGAGGTGATCACCAGAGGCCAAGGTGAGCCAGGCCTGTCTGTCCTGGCAGCTTTAGTCTGGGAGAAACCCTTGCATAGAGTCAAGTTTGGAGAAGTACCAATTTTGGCCATGGGTGCCTGAGCAGGAGGGATGGTTCTTTTCCATAGGAAGGAAAACCCAGAGTCCAGGGTTTCAGGGGCACATGAGAAGAGACCCCTAACATGCCAAGGTCAGTTGATCCAGTCAGGCCCAGCCAAGCAGACCTGTTCCCTGTTCCCTTGGATCCACAGGGCCCCACAGTGTCACAATGGTCCCTTGCTTCCATGAGGCCTTGCAGTCCCAAAATGGTTTCCCTGGTTCCATGGAGCTGCACAATGACACAGTGGCCCCTTGGTTCCATGAGGCCTCAAAGTGTCTCAGTGGTGTCCATGATCCCAGATAGTTCTGCAGTGTCACAGTGGTGCCTTGGTTCTATTGGGCTCCTCAGGTTCACAATGGCCCCTTGGCTGCATGAGGCCCAGCTGTGTCACACTGGCCCCTTGCTTCCATTGGGCCCCGTAGCATCACAATTGTCCCCCTTTTCTTCCATGAGGCCTTGTCATGTCACAGTGGTCTCTTTGGTACCAGAGTATCACAATGGACCCTTGGTTAAATGAAGCCTTGCAGTGTCACAGTGGACCTTTGGTTCCGTGGGCTCTCACGCTGTTCCATGAGTCCTTAGTTCCATGGGACCCTGCAGTGTCACAATGAACCCCTTGGTTCAATGGTGCCACACAGGGCCACAGTTGTCCCTTGGTTCCATTAAGCCCCACGGTGTCACTATAGACCCTTTGGCTCCCCAGGGCTCTGAAGTGCCACAATGGCCCTTTGGTTTCCCAGGGCCTCAAGGTGTGCAAATGGCCTCCATGGTTTCATGGGACCCTGCTGTGTCACAATGGACCTTTGGTTCCATGATGCCCCAAAGTGTCACAATGGTGTCCTTGGTTCCACAGTGTCAGAATGGACCCTTCATCCCAGGGACACCCACAGTGTTCACTGCAGCCCCCTTGATTCCTTGAAGCCCTGCCATGCTCTAATGGCCCCTTGGTTCCAGTGGGTCCCAAAGTGTCAGAAAAGTCTCCATTGTTCCATCAGGCCCTGCAATGTCACTGTGGTCCCCAGGACAGCAGAATGTAACAATGGACTCTTGGTTAAGTGAGGTTCCTCAGTCACAGTGGACTCTTGGCTCCATGTGGCCACACTGTGACACAATGGTTTCTGGTTCCAAGAGGCCCAACAGAGTCACAATGAACCCTTGGCTGCATGAGACCTTGCTGTGTCACAATGGAGTTCTGGTTCCAGGAGCTTTCATACTGCCAACAACAGTCTCCTTGGTTCTGCAGTGTCACCATGGACCCTTGGTTCCTGGAGGTCCCACAGTATAACATGGTCACTTTGGTTCTGTCAGGTTCACCAGTGTCACAATGGCCTCCTTGCTTCGTCAAGGCCTTGCTGGGTCAGAATGGCCCCTTTGGTTCCACGAGGCCCCACAGTGTCACCATGGTCTCCTTGGATCCCCATGGTCACAATGGACCTTCCATTCCCAGCAGCCCTGGTGTGTCACAGTGGCCCCTTGGTTCCATGAGTTACTGGACTATCAATGATGGTTCCCTTGCTCAAACAAGGCCTTGCTGTGTCACAATGGACTCTTGGTTCCATGAAGCCTTTGTCTGTCACAATGTACTTTGGATTCCATGAGGTTCCAGAGTGTCAAAATGAACTCCTTGGATCTGCAGTACCACAATGGACCATTGGTTCCATGTGGCCCTGCTGTGTCAAAAAGGATTTTGGTTCCATGAGGGCCCAAGGTGTCACAGTAGACTCCTTGGTTCTGTGAGACCCCACTGTCACTGAACCTCCCAAATATCAGGATAAAATTCCTTAACACTAATTTGGTGTTTAAGAGGGCATCACTTATTCAGGCTTGAGGTCCAACTTGTGGTAACTCATAACCTTACATGGACATGTGATTCTAGAAGTGTTATTTATGTAGAGTCACTACATGTGTATTACAATTTACTCATCACCATAAAACCCAGCACAAGTTCCCAGATTCAATCCATGCATTTCCTATCACTGCAATCTTGAGCCAGGTGTCTCCTTCTCTTCCAACCCTCCTTGCTGGGAAAGCAGGCCCTGCATGCCTTGTTCCTGTGCTAGAAGTTCACAGGCACAGTAAAAATGGAATGAACCCTTTTGGTATCCAGCCCAAGGCTGTGTGTGCCCAGGCAGAGGCAGGCAGGAGGCAGAGCTGTCAGCAAAGGAAGGGCCCAGCCAGGTGGGGCAGCCGCGGGTGACGACAGCCTGCAGGGACAGAGGCACAGGGCATGGACACCGTAGGACAGCCTGGGCTGCACAGGGCACAGGCATGGGCAGCAGCTGCAAGGCCCTGACACAGCCAACTCCTGCAGCACTTGGGCCATGGCTGCTGGCCCTGGGCCTGAGCCAGGAGGAGGGGACAAGTGACCCTTACAGGCCTGCAAGGGCCTCATGGCCTCCTTGTCCCTGCTCAGCAGCCTGGCAGGGGCTGCCCCATGGTGCTGCCCTTGGCATTGCACATCCCCACATCCCAGTGGCCTGGGAAGAGGCCTGAGCAAGGAGGGAGGGACAGGATGTGCCTTGGCAGGGGCTGGGGCTCAGGCCTTGGTCCTTTGCATTCCTGAAACACATCCAGGTTTGCTCAGCATCAGAGACACCTTTGCCATGTTTGTCCCCACCTGTCCTCACTGCCTGCAGTGTTCTGCTCTACCAGGATCCTGGAGAAACTTTCATAGTTGTGTTTCTCTGTGGGACCCATTAAAACTTAAAGAAAGTTTGGACTTGGAATCTGATTTGAAGTTCTTGAGAAGTTTTTTTTGCACACTCTGAGGGACTGAATCTGATGTAAACAGCACGAAAGTCCCAAGAGATTAATTAAAGTCCTTGTGCTGTGTCTGTGCTGATGAGCTGGGCTGGGCTCCTGGAAGAGAGGATGATCTTGGAATCCAGGAAGAGCTACAAAAAGACATTTCTCCTGAGGAGCAGCTCCTCACTCAGCCCAGCAGGGCTGAGGGCACTGCTTGCAGATACCTGAGAGCAGTGAAGCAGACAGAGGCTTAAAGGGACAGGAAGGACAATTCTGAGATTATTCACGGAGAAATCTTCACAGCTTTTGAAAACTCTGAGCTTCTTTCTGGGGAAATTTTTACAGCTTTTGGCACACTCATTCTCTGGCTGCAGGGATCTCCTCAAGCTGACCCAGGACAGCACTGAGGTGACTGTAAGGATGGCTCTGCTGCCCTTTCTGCTTTGGGGGAGGATGTGCTCCAGAGCGGGGCTGCCCTGGGCACCGTCAGAGGGACAGGGCAGGACGGCTCCTGCTGCCAGGGACGGCTGCAGGGGCTGAAGCTGGGGCTGCAGCCAGGGCTGCCCAGGGCTGTCCTGCACAGCAGCTCCTGCAGCCCTCAGGGCTCTTGGCCAGCCCAGGGCATCTGCCACCTGCCAGGGGCAGCTCTCAGCCTGCCTGGGAGCTCCCATGGATGGTGGAGGGGAGCAGTGGGTGCAAGGAGTGACTCCTGCCAGGGCAGGTCCTGCTGCTGCTGCTGCTGTGGAGAGGGTGCTGTGTGTGCCAGGGCTGCTCAGAGCTCCAGCTCATGCCCAGGTCATTTCTGAGGGGAATTTTCATCAGCTCATTCAGGGCAGGGGTTTCCTGCTTGTGTCTCTGCTTTCCTGAATCTGTGCTCCCACTTTTCCCTGGCTCAGCTTGGTGGCAATGCAAACTCAGCTGTGCAGGGCAGAGCAGGGGCTGAGGCTCTTCAACCATCCCACGGAGTTTTCCTGGGAAGCTCAGCAAGTGCCTGCAGCTCCCCAGGTTCCAGATCCATGCAGCATCAGCTTTCCATGGTGCCCAGGCCTGGGGGAGCTGTTCTTTAATGCCTGCAGCCAGGAGCAGCTGCAGGGCAGAGCTGGCCCAGGGGCTGGGCTGGGCTCTGGCAGCTGTGGCAGGGAAGGAGCCCGGGCCCACAGGAACAGCTCGGGCTGGGACAGCTGCAGCAGCAGAGCCCTGGGCAGGGAGGGAGGGAGGCAGTGCTGAGGGCAGCCCTGCTGCTGCTGCTGCTGCAGGGGAGATGTGGCAGCTGCCAGCCCTGCCCTGCAGGGCAGACACTGGCCTGAGCAGCACAGCTGCTGTGTCCCCTGGCAGCCAGCACAGCCCTCAGCCCGGGGGCTGGGGGCCCTCAGTCCCCTCCTGGGCCGGCAGAGCAGCTCCAGAGATGAAGGGCATCTCTGCTGCCATGTGCCCATTGCCTGCTGCCCAGGGCCTGAGGGCCACTGTCCTGCACTGCTGCTGCCTGCACTGCAGGGGCTGGGCAGGGCTGGGCAGGGAAAGGCTTTTCCTCAGGGCCCGGCTCTCTCTCTCCTTGCCTTGCCCAGCTGCTGCTGCTGGCATTGCTGAGGGGCTCTCTGGGAATGGCACTTCCAGCTGCAGGCTCAGGCTCAGCCCTTGGGCTCCTCCTGCTCAGGCTGAGCACAGCAGTGGGGTGTCCTGCGCACCTGATGGATCCTCAGCCCCTTGGGGGCTGCTGGTGAATTTTACTTTGCCAGAGGCCTCTTCTTTCTTGAGCTCTTCAGTTCAGAAATTCAGTGAGAAAAGCTCCTAAACATTTGTTCAAAACACCCAAACAGGACAAGCTCCTGGGAATATTTCCTCTGCCCTGGGGAGCTCTAGGCTGGGCAGGCTGGCAGGCTCTGAATGAGCTGACTCTCCCAGACTTTGGGAAAGGCAGGAGCCACTCTGTGTGCCAGGGATCCCTCTGCTCTCAGCAGTGTCTCCTGGCTTTCCAGGGAAACACAGGAGTGGAGCTCAGAAAGGTACAAGTCCAGAGCAGCTGGGAACAGCAGAGAGGGACAGAGCAGCTCCCCTCAGTCTGCACTAAGGCTCAGACAATCCTCCTGCCTCACTGGACTCTCTGTTCTCCCCAGGTGCAGCAGAATCTCTCGTTCTGCCCCCTGCAATCCCCATCTCTTTGCCCTGGAAGGCCCCATGCTTTAGGGGCAGATTCTTTGTCCAAGTTCAAACAACAGGCTGGCCCCTGCCCTTACTGTTCCCCTGCACTGTTTGCAGGGGTGGGCTGACTCCCAGGTTTTCCTGCAGGTCAAGGTCTGGCTCCTCACACAACACTGGCCAGCAGCAATAAGGACTACAGCATCCAAGGTAAAGGAAAATCTCCTGAACATAGACGAGGGGGAGGTGCTTAGTGTCAGCAGAGGGTCTGTGACACAGGACTTTGACTTTTCTCTGAGAAATCTTCTGTCACTTTTCATTGTCTTTCCTCCTTCAAGAGGTTCCAATGTCCAGAGACAGCAAATGTCCATCAGCAGCTCCATCAGGCACTTCCTCCTGCTGGCACTGGCAGACAGGCGGCAGCTGCAGCTCCTGCACTTCTGCCTCTTCCTGGGCATCTCCCTGGCTGCCCTCCTGGGCAACGGCCTCATCATCAGCGCCGTAGCCTGCGGCCACCTCCTGCACAGTCCCATGTTCTTCTTCCTGCTCAACCTGGCCCTCACTGACCTGGGCTGCATCTGCACCACTGTCCCCAAAGCCATGCACAATTCCCTCTGGGACACCAGGAACATCTCCTACACTGGATGTGCTGCCCAACTATTTTTTTTTGTCTTTTTTATCTCAGCAGAGGTTTCCCTCCTGACCGTCATGTGCTACGACCGCTACGTGTCCATCTGCAAACCCCTGCACTACGGGACCCTCCTGGGCAGCAGAGCTTGTGCCCACATGGCAGCAGCTGCCTGGGCCACTGCCTTTCTCTATTCACTGCTGCACACAGCCAATACATTTTCCCTGCCCCTGTGCCATGGTAATGCCCTGGGCCAGTTCTTCTGTGAAATCCCACACATCCTCAAGCTCTCCTGCTCCGATTCCTACTTCAGGGAACTTGGGCTTCTTGGTGTTAGTGTGTGTTTAGGACTTGGTTGTTTTGTGTTCATAGTTTTCTCCTATGTGCAGATCTTCAGGGCTGTTCTGAGGATCCCCTCAGAGCAGGGACGGCACAAAGCCTTTTCCACCTGCCTCCCTCACATGGCTGTGCTCTCTCTGTTCATCAGCACTGGCATTTTTGCCAACCTGAAGTCCCCCTCCATCTCCTCCCCATCCCTGGATCTGTCCCTGTCAGTTCTGTACTCAGTGGTGCCTCCAGCCCTGAACCCCCTCATCTACAGCCTGAGGAACCAGGAGCTCAAGGCTGCATTGCAGAGACTGATGACTGGCATATTTCAGAAACATTAAAGTACTGGTAAGTTTCTGCAAATCACTTGTATTCAAAGTCATCTTTGATACTACTTCTTGATTTAGATCTTGGTTTTTTCCTGTATTTTATAATTTTAATAATAAAAGCCATTTATTGTAACATTTCTCATTTTGTTTGTTTCACACTCCCTTCTTCCCTCAGACTATATCAATGAGGGGCTGAGCTCTTGGTGTCTTTAAAGGAACTCAAAGATCTCCCAGCCAAGTTTTCTGCAGAGATGCCCCTTTGGTTCCCTTCTCTGCAGCTGCAGCAGCAATGTCTGTGTGCAGAGCTGGGGGCAGATCAGTGCTGGCACAGCAGCTGTGGCCAGCAGCAGCAGCAGCACTTGATGCTGCCAGTGCTGCTGCCGTGGCCCTGCCCCACTGCCCTCCTGGCCCTGCTGTTGCTGTAGGGCCTGAGTGCTCTCGGGGCCGGGCACAGGGCTGGGGGTGGCAGTGCCGGGGCTGCAGCAGGGACAGGCCATGGGCACTGCTGGCACAGCAGCAGTGCTGAGGCCTCAGGCCAGGGCCTGGGGGCTGCAGGCTCCTTGCCCAGGCTCTCTCCAGAACACATTGCCCAGGCCAAGGCTGAGCAGAGAAAAGCCCCGGCAGCAGCCCCAGGCTGGCCGTGGGCAGGCTGGGGGCAAACAGCACGGCTGGGGCTCTGCAAGGGCCCTGGGCAAGCACACGGCAAGGAGCAGCAGAGCAGGGCCTGATCCATCCCCACTGCGCTGGACACCCCAGGCCAGCGGCCCACAGCCTCCTCATGCACCTGCCAACAACATCCCCCCTCTGCAGCCCTGGCCTCTCCCCCAGCTCACACAGCTGCCGCAGCCTTGCAGGCACAGCCACGGCAGCACTGCCTCAGGAGCCCCTGTTTGCCCTGCCCAGAGCAGGCCTGAGCACCCCCATGGGCTTGGTGTGGGGAGATGAAGCTGAGGGAGCACAAATGGCAGCAGGGCCTGGGGCCAGGAAGGGCTGGGCCACAGCAGGGAAACCCCTCAGGTTTGTGGTGGCCTCTGAAGTCAGCCAGAAAGTTTGTTCCCATGAGCTGGGAGTTTGCTGTGCCACTGCAGATGTTGTTGGTCAGAGCCAGGGCTGCCTGGCAGCCACCCCCAAACTTCCCTGACCATTTCCTTTGCTTCACCTTGGCTTTCTTGTCTCTTCCCTGGTGCAAATTTCTTCGTATTTCCCACCCCTGTTCCCTCCCCTTCAAACAGCCCATCCCTGGTTGCCCTTTCCTCTCTGGCCCCACTCCCCATTTCAGTTCCTCACTTGGCACCATGGGAACATCCCTTGGGGAGCAGGATCATTCTGCAAGTGCTTCAGGAATTGTCTGCAGGCTCCTGCAGTGCCTCCTGCTGCTCCCTTGCCAGAGGTACCCCAGGCCAGGGGGGCACATCTGGGCTGCTGTGTCTGCCTGTGGGGCTCCCTGTTGTGGGCAATGAGGAGGAGCTGCAGAGGCTCTGCAGGACTGACAAGATGGGCTTTGGGCTGTGAGGAGAAGCTCCTGAGGCACCTGGGCTGCTACACCTTCTGAAGAGGCGGCCCAGGGCTCATCCTGCAACTGCTGCAAGGGTGGTTTCAGAGAATCCCAGAATCAGCAATGTTGGAAAAGGCCTTGAACATCATCAAGTTCAACCTGTGCCCTAATACCACCTTGTCTCCCCTGAGCTTCCTCTTCTCCAGGATAAACAACCCCAGCTCCCTCAGCCACTCCTCACAGGACTTGTGCTCCAGACCCCTCACCAGCCTTGTTGCCCTTCTCTGGACACGCTCCAGCTCCTTCATGTCCTTCCTAAATTGGGGGCCCAGAACTGGACACAGCACTTGAGGTGCTGCCCAACCTGTGCTGAGCACAGGGGAAGAATCCCTGCCCTGCTTCTGCTGGCCACACCATTCCTGATCCAGGCCCTGCAGTGTCACAATGGATCCTTGGTTCCAGGAGGTCTGGCAGTGCAACAATGTTCTCCTTCGTTCCACAGGGTCACATTGGTCCCAAGGGGCACCACGGTGTCAAACATGTTTCCTTCATTCCAGGAGTCCCTGAGGAACAACCCTGGTCCCTTGGTTCCATGGGGCCCTGCAGTGTCACAATGGCCCCATCATGACACCAGGTCCTGCTCTATCCCAATGCTCTGCATGGTTCCACAAGGCCCTGCAGTGTCACAGTGGCCTCTTGGTTCTCTGAGGTCTCAGGGTGCCACCATGAATTCCTTGGTGCTGCAGTGTCACAGAGGAGCCCTGGTCACACAAGATCCTGCAGTGTCACCAGGGACCCTTGTCACAACCCACTAATGCAGGTGGGGGTTGTGATGGTTCGAGTGATCTCGGAGCACAAAAGACACAGCAGGGGACAACAACAATTTGCTGTCAGCAGCAGTGCACTTTATTAAGTGCACACAGCACTGTATGTGACACAGGGAAAGGGAGTGCGAGGAGAGAGAGAGAGAAAAAGAGAGAGAAAAGGGGGTATAGCTACCAACAGAGAGATGAAGCCCTCATGGTGCACGCTGACCAATAGACACGGCTTCTTCTGTGGGGAGATCTCCAATTCAGGTTATCTTGTGGGGGTCTCTTTATAGTCCTTTCCAAAGTGACAGGCATCTGGCCAGAAGGTGGGGAGACCATCAGTAGGTGCCTTGAGACAGGACAAAGTGCTCTGGTGCTTGTCCATGTGCAGAGCAAATGGCCACTCAGGGAACAGGTACAGGGCAAGTACAGGACAAACCAGTCCAAAACCAGTCTGCTGTGGTGTGCCCATTGTTTCCATGTGGGTTCCCATGGGGATGCATTGGTCCAACACGCACACCTGCAGACAATGGTTGGCAGACATCCCACCTCAGCCAGGCCAGAACTCCTGTATTGGTGTTTCAGGTTTTTGTCCCAGTCCCTTTTGGGGTCTTCAGTCTTCATCCTTGGCAATGGTAGTGAGGCTGATGAGGGACTTTGGGACCATCTCTTACAGGTGGTCACTGGGGTGTAGTCATTGGGGTTGTGATTGGGGTTGTTCATTGAGTTGGACAGTGTGGAGTGGTCAGTGCGGTGGTCAGTGAGGAGTCATTGTCAGTGGGTGTGCACAGTGGGTGTGGTCACTGGGTGTGGTCACTGGGTGTGGTCAGTGGGGGACGGTCAATGAGGGTAGCCAGTGGGTGGGCTCAATAGATGTGGTCTTTGGGTTGTCCTTGTGGTGGGCAGTGGGTTTGGTCAGTGGGTATGATCAGTGGGGTGGTCATTGGGGTGTGGGCAGTGGTGTGGTCAGTGGCTGTTATCAGTGGGGAGTGGTCATTGGGTTGGTCAGTGGGTGTGGTGAGGTGTTGTCAATGGGGGTGGTCAGTGGTTGTGCTCAGTGGGGTGGTTGTTTGGGTGGGTAGTGGGTGTGGTCAATGGGTGTAGTCATTGGGGTGGTCAGTGGGTGTGGTCAGTGGTTATGGTCAGTGGGGTGGTCAGTGGAGTGTGGTCAGTGGAGAGGGGTCAGTGTGGTGGGTGTGGTCAGTGTGGTCATTAGGGTGTGGTCACTGGAGGGTGGGTGTGGTCATTGGGATGGGTGTGGTCACTGCAGTGGGTGTGGTCAGTGTGGATGTGTGGTCATTGGGATAGGAGTGGTCAATGTGAGGGATGTGATCAATGGAGTAGGTGTGGCCATTTTAGGATGTTGTCAAAGGGGTGGGTGAGGCCATTTTGATGGGTCTGGTCCATTGGGTGTGGTCAGTGGGGTGGGTGTGGTCAGTGGGGGAGTGGTCAATCAGGGGATGTGGTCACTGAGGTGGGTGTGATCAATGCAGTGGTCAGTGGATGGGTGTGGTCACTGCAGGGGGTGCATTCCATCAGAATCCACTGTGACACAGTTTCCTCCCAGGCCCCGTCAGGCCGTGCTGTGCAATGATGGAGCCTTGTTTCTACAAGGCCTGGCCATGGCCCAGGGGCACCTGTGTCCCAAGAGGCCCCACTTGGTGAAAGTGGAGCCTTGCTCCCATGGGATTCCAGGGTGTTTTTGGAGTCTCACTCTGAAATACATTATCCTTATCTATTACAAACTCAGGAGATGTGAGCTGTCTCTAACAAGTCAAGAAAGTGAGTTAATATGATGTCTATTCAAGGCTATTTTAGTCCCAATTATCCAATAATCAGTTCACATCTGTTCAGGGGGTGAATTGGGCAAATCCTTGTTTATTGCTGCTGCTTTGGTGAGCTGCCTTTTTCTGCATCTCGAATGCGTGTGTATATCTGTGTGTGCGTGTGTGTGAAGTGAGCTTTGGTCTTTCTACAACAGTTTTGGCAGTTATTGTGTATTTTTGAGGCAAGGCTACCATCTTGTGTTAAAAGTTACAATTGCAACAGGTTTATTGCTCTCTAGTTCATTTATGATGTAACACTCTTATCTTGTGTCAGAAGTTATAATTGCAGTAAATTGGGAATTTTTGTATTAAAATGAGCTGCTTGTCTTTAGTGAATTGTTAAAGGTGGCCAGAGAAGCTCGGGCTCGAGGCACAACAGCCCGGCCATCAAGGGAAGCACTCTCTAGGTGGTTTGGGCTTGAACCTAATGAATTTTTGAATTTAGGAGGGGACTGGGTTAATGCTGATCGAAAGAACAGAAGGACAGTGAGGCTGCTTTTTAAAAGACTGTATTCAAGTTGAATACTCATTTGGCTTTTGACTGGGAACTACCCCCAGCTGAGGATAATCTCAGAAACCCACGGCAGTGGGGACTAATAGGGGTAACAGCTTTCATTGTGTGTGGGCTGACAATTTTTCATTGGGAACCAGGATGGCATCCAGGTTGGGTCCTTCTCCACTGTAGAGGGTGCAAAAAGGAGATGGTCTTGTATATCCCACAGAAGAAGACCTAGATGCCCCAAGTTTATCCCAGAGCTCCTGAGATACTACAATTGGGAAGTAGCACATGATCAATGTGAGACAGTGAGTACAGTCCATGGAAAAAAAATTGGAGCCCATGGACTTGGATATCTTTTGATACCTTATTGCAGCTGATGTTATTTTTAAGAAGGGAGGGAAAATGAAAGGAGGTGACCTATGCTGATATGTCCTTCTCTCTCCAAAACCATCTGGAATGGCAGAGAAGTTGTGGGATTAGACCTCCCTCTGATCCCTTTGTACTAGCTTTGGAAAAAGACAACAAGGCTAATAGAGGGAAACCTAGGCAATGCTGTGATGCCTGCTCTATAGACCAGAGGTGCACACAGCCTGATAAAGTCTGTCATGCAGGAAAGCAAGAACAGGAGTTAGCAGAACTGCTCAGACCACCTCAAAGGGCAGGGTAGATGAAGAGAAGAAACGGGTTTAAGAGGATCATCACACTTAACCCCCACCTCAGTTCCCCTAGGAAAGGAAAAGACTGAGCAGCCCATTCCCTCACCTGCCAAACCACCACACCCATGTAGCAGTGATAGTGATGATGAGTTGTGTTTCCCCCATAGCCCACCTCCCCAAAGTAGTCCCATAGCAACCCAAACTAGAAGCTGAACAAAAGGGGTGATACAAGCACCCTTACGAGAGGCAGTGGGATCAGAGGGAATGAGGATGTCAGTTAAAGTGCCCTTTTCTACAGTCCATTTAGAGGCATGGGTGTGGAGTCTCTTGTACCCCTCCCAGGTGTGGCAGGGGCTTCCCCCATGGTTCCCTGCAGACATTGTGTAATCTTCTCCCTGGGTTTCTCACACCCATCACCCCCCATGGTATCCCCTGTCCCTGTTGTCCCATTGGCTCTGGCGGCCTGGTGTCCAGTTTCTGTCTTCCCTGTGGTCAGTTGCTCCCTGCCCTGCCCCCTGTGCTGCCCACGAACCTGGGACACTGTATAGCTGAGAAAAACCACATGAACCCGCTCTTTGTGCTCATCCCCCTCCCTGGCCTGGGGTGGGGGAAATAAAATGGATTCTTGAGCTTAACAAAGAGACTTGTCCCATCTGTTTCCCTGCTGGCAGCTGAACCTCCCTGGACACGATGATCACTGCTGCCACACGCTGCTACAAATGGTGGAGAATTGTGAGCAACCAGTGAGGACAGCACGACCAGCACCCCGTAAATCACCCCCTGTGGGACCCCCATCTTAAAAAGGAAGACTCAAGAGTACCATGGCTGGAGACCAGGCTGAGTATGACCTTAAAAACATGGGGATAAAAGGCTTACAGGGAGGGAAATACCCAGTAAGGGGATCAGCTTACTGGGACTGAGAGATGAGACTAACATCTACCATCACAAGTCTTCTCATTCTTCATGGGAGGGAGTTTTTAAGAGCTACAAGTGGCTGGTTTGCCTGCAAAAAGGATCATGCTGGGACTCTCACCAACTCTCCTGACATGTTTGCTGCAGCTTATGGACAATAAATCCCTGGTGGCAACTTATGGACAATTATGGACAATTGCATGCAAAGTGCCCTAGATCAGTGGTCCTCCCTCCTGTGGAACCTCACGTTTTTCAGTTTCTGTGAAGCTGCCTCTTTCCTTACCCTTTGCTCTTAAGAGTGCAGCAAGGAGTGAAAACTGCCAGGATGCACAGTTGTTACCATCTGTCACTCCGTGCCCCTCTCCCTTTCCCTGAAGGCAGGACAAGGTCAGAAACAGTCCAGAGGTGACACAGGTGTGCTACTGTCCTCCTGCCGTCCTTTGTCCTCCTTTGGGCCCTGTCTTTCCATATCCCCTGTTCCCTGCCCAGGTAGTCCTTCTAAAAAAATGGCACTGACCACGCAGTTTTGAGATCCCCTCTTTCCCACCAGTCCATCTTTTCCAGTCTTGTGCCTGCCCTTTCCCCCCACCCACCTCCCCCCTTCCTGCTGTGCCTGCAGCTGCCCCCACCCCAGGCCCACATGGCAGAGGTGGTGTGGCAGAGCTGGGCAGCCCCGAGGGAGAGCCAGGCCCTGCCCTGCCAGCTCCACCACTGCTGCTTTCACCCTTCCTTGCTTCACAGTCATCGTCATCAACCCAACAGAGAACACCTGCAACACCAGTACCAGACCTGAGACCAAACACTAAGAACTGTGCCCCTTGTGAAGAGGAGATGAAGGAACTGCACCCCTTCTGCTGAGAAGATCAAAAGCCAAGAAGATTGAATTATTAGCTCATTAAGTGAAAATATATTAATTTAATTCAGTATCATCATTTCTGTTACTTTATCCTCTGTAATTAAGTCTCAAATGCCTTTCTATTGCTTGTTAATTCAGCTTAATAATGTTCCTTTTAGTTTTGTAAACCATTAAGTCATATTCCGGAGAATCCCCTTGTTACAAACAATTTAAAAACAGTGGAGTTATGGAGTCCCTTGTACCAGGAAAGGAATTTCCAACTGCCTTGCCCTGGAAAAGCGACCCCTCCCAGATGGAACAAAGGCTTCTCCCCCACAGTTCCCTGCAAACACTGTGTAATCTTCTCCCTGGGTTTTTCAAACCCATCACCCCCCCATGTATTCCCTTTCCCAATTTCCCTGTTGGCTATGGGGGCCTGGTGTCCAGTTTCTGTCTTCCCTATGGTCAGTTGCCCCCTGCCTTGCCCCCTGTACCACCCATGAACCTGAGACACTATATAACTGAGAAAAACCACATGATCAACCCTCTTTGTGCTCACCCCCTCCCTGGTTCAGGGTGGGAGGAATAAAAAAGGATTCTCAAGCTTAAGAAAGAGACTTGTCTCATTTGCTTCCCTGTCAGCATCTGAACCTCCCTGGACACGATGATCACTGCTGCCACACGCTGTTACACACCATGACCTTGTGTGTACAGCAACAGGAGATATCCTGGAATTCCTTCAGGAGTGTGGGATACCCCAGAACCCACTCAGGATCAGGGTCTCACTCGGCCTCATCATCCTCAGCTTTCAGCTGACCAGACCCCATCCCACCCTCACAATCCTCACCCCACCACATCCCACTGCTCCTGGGTAGGAAGTGCCATCCAGCCTGGCCTTGTACACTTCCAAGGATGGGGCAGCCTCAGCTTCTCTGGACAACCAGTGCCAGGGCCTCAGCACCCTCAGAGGGAAGAATTCCTTCCCAACATCCCATCTAACCCTGCCCTCAGGCAGTGGGAAGCCATTTCCCCTTGTCCTGTCCCTGCAGGCCCTTGGAAAGAGTCTCTCTCATCCAAGAATTGCTGCTCCTCCCTGCCGTGGGGCAGAAGTTGGAAGTTGATTTTCTCCCCGTGGCCCCGGGCCAGCCCTGAGCCAGGGGCAGGACCTTTCCCTGGAGCTCTGCGGGCGCTGGCTCGGTTCGGCCGCAGCCCAGCAGACGGAGCTCAGAGCTCCCCGGGGGCTGCGGCTCCTCCCGAGGGGCAGCGCTGGGGCAGCTCCCACCTCTGCCCCGGGGCAGCAGCAGGGACAGCAGCCGAGGGAAGGGCTGGGGCTGGGCCAGGCCAGGGCTGGGCTGCACAGCAGCAAAAGCTTCTTCCCCCACAGGGGGCTCAGCCACTGCCCAGGCTCCCCAGGGAATGGGCACAGCCCCGAGGCTGCTGCAGCTCCAGGAGCCTTTGGACACCGCTCCCAGGGATGCTCAGGCTGGGATTGTTGGGGTGTCTGTGCAGGGCCAGGGCTTGGACTCCATGATCCCGGTGGGTCCCTCCCAGCTCAGCCCATTCTGCAATTCTCACCCTTTGGCTCAGCCTTTCTGTCCCCAGCAGGAGCTGGCAGAGCTGCTGGGCTGGGGCAGGAGCAGGGCAGCCCCAGCGTTGCCCTCTCTGTGACACCACAGCAGTGACAGCCCCAACATTCCATGCCTGGAGACACTCCAAGGGAAGTGTCCAGAGCCGTGTCCAGTCAACAGAACTGCCCGGCCACTGACCCTGAGTGACCATGGCCCTGCCAGCTCGGAGGCACCGCTGGGGCAGCTGCACCTCAGCCCTGTGATAAATGAATGATTTTGTGCTAACTGAATTGTAACTATATCAGTATTTTAGAAAAAGACAAAAGATATCTTCTTAGTGTCAGAAAACTGATGTTTGCAGATGTTTATGTAAAAAACAGGATGCAGGATGTAACTTGAGGTAAGTAAAACCCCAAAACTGAATAAGTCTTGGGATAATTGGAAGATTGGCCTTGAGATGGACAATTGGGATGGCTCCAGGCACAGAATTTATGTTGTGTTTTTATTGAAGGCTTTGTTTTGGAATAAGACGTTGGCTAACGTAACACAAGACTTGGGGTGCGTGCACAACCTGTAAGGTTATCCAGAGGACAACAAGGAAGACTGTGAGCCTTCATCCAAAAGACCACCAAAAGAAGACAGAAGACCCCCTAACAACAAGTGAAGCATGCACCATGAAGTGCAGTGACATGGATTTTTGGAATGGGAAATAGGACAAAACTGAAGGGAAACATTAATGAATAGGTATTAGCAGATAGTATCTAAGTGTAGTCTGAATTGCTCTGTTTTGTACCTGAGGTGGGGTGAGAAGCCCTTCCTGTAGCCCCGTCAGTTTTGCTTATGCCTTATCAGAACCTTAACCAGATTTAAATAATTATTGCCAGATATTTTACTATCTTTAATTTTATATTTAATTGCTATTAAAATTGTTGCTAAATTTAAAAATGTTGTTTATTTTATTAGTATTTATAACAGGGGCCTGCCTTGTTCCAGGGCTGCCAGATGGGCTTGGGGCTGCATCATCCTGGGGATCAATATCAACTGGAGATTTCTGATATCAATCTATAAACAGGAAAACAAAACTAAAGAGGACAAAAAAAAATAACCCTTTGCATTTAAAAAAAATATAGTATATTCTCTTTGAATACACTTCTGAAATCTGTACAATTAACCATAGAAAAACTGAAGACTTAAATTATTCCTAGGGGCTTTTGTTGTTAGAGTGCTTTGGAATGTTATTGAACCTTTGGCACTGAATTCCTGAACTGAGGAGCTGAAGATTGAACAAACCCCTGGAGAGCTGAAAATCATCAGGGAACCTTCAAGTTGCTGAGGATCCATCCTCAGCAGAGCAGATTGAAGAGATTGCAGGGGTTTCCAGCTGCTCAAGAGCTGTGAGCTCACGTGCAGGCACAGGGGCTCCATGGTGGCATCTGAGGGGTCTCTGGCCTCCTGAAGATCTCTTTGGTCACACTCAGTCCCAAGGGCTCTATGGTGACATCCCAGGGCTCCTTAATCTTCCTAAGGGTCATGAGGTGACAGTCCCAGTGCTGCAGAGTGACAACAGAGGTGTCTGTACCCTGCCAAGGAGCCAATTTGTCCCAGGCAGTGGCAGGAGTCCAGTGGTGACATCCCTGTGCTCCTAAAGAACAGCGAGGTCACTGAAACTCACAGGGACTCCATGGGGACATCCCAGGAGTGTCCAGGCTGCCAAAGAGCTGGGATGTCACAGACACTCCCAGGGGCTCCATGGGGACATCCCAGGAGTGTCCAGGCTGCCAAATAGCTGGGATGTCACAGACACTCACAGGGGCTCCTGTCATGGGCAGAGTGGCACCTTCAGGCAAAGTTTATTAGAGGAGCTCCTGTTGGGTCATGAGGTTCACAAAGGACCCAAACCAGGACCCCCAGGCTTTCTAAACTCCTTCTGGGAGAGGATCCTGGCAGTGCCTGGATCCAATCCCAGCCCCAGACTTTCTCAAGGATTTATACCTAAAGGATTATACAGGTGGAATTGAACCTTTGTACAACTTTGTCCCTCAACATTAAGGATGGCAAACCAGAAGTATTTATGGACATATAGATATGACTGATTATGATCATGATTAGACAAAAAGGTCTTAATCAGAATGATTTACTCCACAGTACAGGAGCTGTAACATCTATTTTTAGTTAGTGCTCTAGGAAGCAATTTTGAAGCAATTGTATGAAAGCAAAAGCAGTTATTAACCAGAGATGGGTGTCACTCCCCCAGACCAATGACCATGGGCAAATCTCTTTAGCTCAGCCTCAGGCAGTGACCTGGAGGGGTGTCCCCACTCCAGGGAGGAATCTCCACACCCCCCCAAGAAGGGAAATGTCAGGAGATGCTGCAGTTAAAATTTGGGATGGGGCTTTTCTAGTCTGAAGTCCTGCCCTGTCAGTCAGATGTGCCCAGGCTGGGCCAGCTCAGCAGCTCTGCAGAAGCTCTCTGTGGTGTCCCTGGGTTGTTGCTTTCTCTGGGGATTTGAGCAGCTCTGCCACAGCTTCAGCTCCCTCTCAGCATGTGGAACTTTGGCATGGAGGAGTCAGGCTGCTTTCAGCATTCTTCACCCCCAAAGCAGCGTGATCCCCTTCTTCATTTCCCACTGGGGGCTTTGCAAACAGGGCCTTGTTGGAGCTGTTTGAGCCCATTGCAGGCAGAGCCTCCTGCTCCAGCAGGAACTGCCTTTCCTGTGCCAGGACCAGGGCAGCTCCTGCTGCAGGAAAAGCCCCAGGCCAGCCCCAGCAGAGGGAAGGGCTCGGGCACAAGTGCAGAGTGCCGTGCTGGGAGCTGTGCCAGGGAGAGCCTGAGGCACCAAAGGCCCCTGGGCAGCAGCAGCTGCTTCCAGGCCATGGCCAGAAGCCTCCCTTGGCCACCGGGCCTGGTGGCCATCAGTGCAGAGCTGCTGGCTCAGGGCTGATTTCTGCCTGGGCTCTGCCCCAGCCCACAGAGTGTCAGCTCAGCCCTGACTCTGGCACAGCCCCTGGGCCTGAGCCCTGCAGAGCCTCAAGGTCACCTGTGCCAGCCTGGTGCTCATCCCTGGCTCTGGCACTGTCACTTCTGTGCTGGCTGCTGCCTCCAACACTGAACCCCCTCATCCACAGCCTGAAGAACCAGGAGCTGGAGGATGCCCTGAGGAATATGACCACTCTGTGCTTTTCAGAAACAATCAGGTGCCTCTTTGTTTCTGCACAGCATTCAGAATGGAACTCATTCCAGGCCAGGACTGCTTTGTGCCATGTGTCTTCTTTTCTATTTGATGTAATAATTCTTTCCTTTCCTTTCCTTTCCTTTCCTTTCCTTTCCTTTCCTTTCCTTTCCTTTCCTTTCCTTTCCTTTCCTTTCCTTTCCTTTCCTTTCCTTTCCTTTCCTTTCCTTTCCTTTCCTTTCCTTTCCTTTCCTTTCCTTTCCTTTCCTTTCCTTTCCTTTCCTTTCCTTTCCTTTCCTTTCCTTTCCTTTCCTTTCCTTTCCTTTCCTTTCCTTTCCTTTCCTTTCCTTTCCTTTCCTTTCCTTTCCTTTCCTTTCCTTTCCTTTCCTTTTCTTTTCTTTTTCTTCTCCTCTCCTCTCCTCTCCTCTCCTCTCCTCTCCTCTCCTCTCCTCTCCTCTCCTCTCCTCTCCTCTCCTCTCCTCTCCTCTCCTCAGCCCCTCTCTGTCTCTGCAGGGCCAGTGCCTGTGAGCAGAGGTGCAGGGCAGAGACTCCCAGCACAGCAGCACAGCCAGGGACAATGGCCCTGGCTCTTCCCACAGCTGCTCTTCCCAAGTGCAGCCTCTCCTTCCCAGCCCTTCTGTGGCTGTCAGGCCGCAGGGCTGTGGCAGCTTGGTCACTGTCCTGCTGTGTGTGCGTGCTGTGAGCACAGGCAGGGCCAGGCCATGGGCACTGCTGGGACACAGCTGGGCTCCAGCACAGCAGCTCCAGCAGCAAAGGCCATCATCTCCTGAGGGCAGCCCAGGAAGGCTTTGCTCTCCCTGCACAGCTGCTCTCAGCAATGGGCTCCAGGAATGCCCTGGCAAAGCAAAGCCCAGTGCCCAGGGGCAGAGGGGCAGTGTGCAGGGGGGCACCCAGCAGTGTCCTGGCACAGCCAGAGCTCCTGGCATGGACATGAGGGAGCAGCAGAGCAGGGCCTGGGCTGTGTCTCTCTTCTGGGGACAGCCTGGGAAGGTGCCCCAGGGCAATTGTCCCACACCAGCCCCTGCAACCACCATGGCCAGCACAGGCCTCTCCCCACACCTGCAGGAGGTTGTTTGTCCCTGCATGGAGGGACACCAAGTGACCAGGCCAGCAGTGCCTGTTTGCTCTGTACTGAGGAGATTTCAGCAGTGCATCCTGTGTGTGTGTGTGTGGGGAGATGAAGCAGAGTGAGCACAAACACCATCAGCAGCACTCGGGGCTGGCACAATTCCAGAGGCACAAACAGGGCCTTGAGGCCACTTCACTCTGAGACTGAAATCCTCTGGGAAACCACCTGAATTCTATATTGGGCTGTGCTTGGGACTGCAGAGAGGAACATCCAGGGCAGGGAGGCTCCAGGGAAACTGCTCAGCACAGCCAAGAACTGCACAGAGAGACCATTGGGGTGGGGCTGTGTGGGGAGAAATCACAGCTGCCTCCCTTGTGAACCACCCCCAGGACCTGGACAGGGCTGTGCTGTGTTCTGGACACTGACCTGGAACTGAGGGATGTGGAAAAGGCCTTTGGTGTCAGGGCTGTTGAGAAGGCTGGGCAGTGTCACTGGGAGAGCTCTCTCAAACCCCTTGGAAAGGGCAGAGCCATGCCAGAGGGTCCTGGGAACCTGGGAAAGGCAGACATGGAGCCAGTCTGCAAACAGGGCAGGGAGGGGATCTGGGAGAGTCCCAGCCTGGTCAGGCTCAGCAGAGAAGGGAATGTGGCAAATCCTCCTGCAGCCATTCCAGGCACTGGCAGGACAAGGCAGGGATTGCAGAACCCAGGTGGGAGGGAAAAGAAGGGGATGTTGTGTGCCCAGACTTTAGCCAGGCCTGTGACACGGTCTGCTGTGGTCTCCTCAGAGCCAGACTGGAGAGAGCTGGGCTGAAGAAATGGAACATGGGCTGGGTGGAAATTTGGCTGAACAGTGAGGGTCAAATGTCAAATCCATGGTACAGAGTCCTCTTGGCAGCCACTGCCTGGTGACATCCCTCAGTGACCAGCCTTTGACCACCACTGGGGAACATTTCTATTATCTCTGCAATGGCATCAAATGCACTTTCAATTCCTTTGTGGATACTACCAAATTATAGGGAGTCTGTGACCAAACTCCTGCAGTTGATGGTGACTGCAAAACATAATTGGGCATAATTGTGCTTTTCTTTCCTATGGGCAAGATGACTGAGTTGAGTCAATTTGTCTTGCCTGAGCTGAGTCAATTTGTCTTGCCATCAGGTGCCAAACAAGCCACAAGAAAAGGGAGAAAAAACTCATGCATCAGAAAATGGCAGTTCAAAAGGGAAAAATCCAAACCCAACAATAAAAACCCAAAGCAAGACCCACCCACAAGAGTACAAAAACCCTACAAACAAACCAACAACAAAAAGCTAAGGCCACAAAGAGAAGGAAAGCAAATCCACAGGAAATCTTCTATCAGCAAAAAATATATAATTATCTTGTGGCAGAAGAGGATTCTTTATATATCAGTGACGTTTTGAATTAAAAATTTCTCTAAAAAGAAATTAATTCCCTACCCCCCTTGCCCCCCCATTCCCTGCAGTTTATTGCTGATCGTGGTGTGACATGCAATGGAACATCCCTTGGGTCAGTCCAGCCCAGCTGTCCCATCCCTGTTCCCTCAGGAACACTTGCCCACCCCAAGCCCATAGGTTGGGGGTTGCAGACACACCTCAGGCGGGGAGAGTGCTGTGACAAGGACAGGAGAACAGAACAACATTGACTCTTATCAAGGACAGTAGAACAGAACAGCACAGCCTTGGAGAAATGGATCAAGGATGTAACTCTGGCAAACAGCAGTCATTCAAAATGCAAGAAAAATGTCAGCTCAGCTCTACAAGACTGACAAAACAGAAACTTTGCAAAACAATAATATTGCCCATACTCAAAAGTGGAGGTCAAGGAACAGCCACCTAGAAAGGACACTGGATGCTAAAGACAGACCCCAAAGAACCAGATAAGAACTTGTGAGAAGGGGTGCAACTATGTCAAGTAAATTCAGAGGAAGTGGGGATGGTTAATGAATGCATAATCAGTGTGTGTGATCAAAACTCTGTTCATTTGATGCTCAGTGCACTCAAATGGAGGAAGGATCTCCCAGTGACCAGCACACTGTAATAAAGAATACCTGCTCTCAAATACTCAAAAGTGTGTGCAAAAGTTTCTATCCAGTGGATTTCAGTATCAACGATGTCCTTGACTCCATTATCCCCCACAGTGTCACAATGGCCCCTTGGTTCCATGAGGCCCTCCTGTAGAACAATGGACCCTTGGTTCCATTATCAAATAAGTCAAGCACGGACAAAGACTCTCCAACTAATTAAAGTTAGAAAGTGGTATGTTTAATCCAGTGCTAGGCAACACGGGGAGTAACCCAAACATGTGCAAAAAACACAGAGCTCCGGCTCTCTTTTTATCTACAAAATCTTACATATTCGTGTAATAATTCCAGACACCTATACATACTTATTATTTAACCCCACCTTCTCTCCTCTTCATCATAAAATGAGCTCCAAGTCCTTTCATGCTTGTACAGTCCTCCACTCAAATTGGGTCGGTGGGTTTTGAAATGGGTCAGTTGTGCCTCAGGATGAAGTCAGGAATTTCTTCTTCAAGGTAGACTTTTCACCTCGGTCTTGTTGGCAGGCCCTCTGACCCCTTGGGCGTATTTTTAGCTCTCCTGCCTGCTTCTGACTGCTTTTGGGAGCCCAGGTGCAGCTACAGTTTCTCCACCTTTACAATACTCCGTCCTCCCCTCAGAACTTCTACAAACACAGCAAAGTCAGGGAAATGATATATTGTCTTCTCAAACTAGCTTCATCTGACAATGATTAACTATCATTATATCTACTCTAAACTCTTCATTAATATCCATTGCTTCTTGCTTCTATCCCTTCAGCTATACTCTTTAACCTTTGATTCCTTCTCAACCCTTGATTCAATTAGGGTCCATCCTGTCAAAATGGCCTCCTTGGTTCTGCACTGCCACAATGCTCTCCTTGGTTCCACAAGGCCTTGGTGTGCCACAACAGCCCCTTGGTTCCCTGAACTGCCATAATGTCACCACGGTCTCTTGCATCTGCAGTATCACAATGGACAATTGGTGACAAGCAGCCCTACTATGTCACAAGGAATATTTGATTCCATGGGGCCCCACGGTGTCACACTCGCCCCTTGGTTCCACCAGGCCTCACTGCATAACAATGGCCCCTCAGTTCCATGAGGTTTTGTACTGCCAACAATGGTCTCCTTGGTTCTGCATTGTGCAAATGGCTGCTTGATTCCATAAAATTCCTACGTGTCGCAGTGGTCTCCTTTGTTCCATGAGGCTCTGCTGTGCCACAATGTCCCATAGTTTCCATGAGCATCTTCCATACTATCAGCAATGGCCTTTGTTCCAAGGAGGCCCCGCAGTGTCACAAGGGCTCCTTGTATCCATGAGGTTCTGCAGTGTCACCATGGTCTCCTTGGATCTGCATTGTCACAATGGACAATTGGTTCCTTGGGGCCCAACTATGTCACAAACAACCCTTGTTTCCATGAAGTTCCATAGTATCAGCATGGCCTCCTTGGATCCACAGTGTCACTAATGGACCATTGGATCCATGTGGCCCTGCTGTGTCATCATGGCTTTTTGGTTCCATGAAGCCCAACTGTTTCACAACTGACCCTTGATTCCATGAGGTTCTGTGCTGTCAAAATGGTCTCCTTGGTTCTGGTTGGCATCAATGGACCCTTGGTTCCATGAGATTCCATAATGTCACAATGCTCTCCTTGGTTCCATGAGGCCTTGCTGTGTCACAATAGCCACTTGGTTCCCTGAGCTTCTGTAGTGTCACCATGGTCTCCTTGGATCTGCATTATCATAATGGACAATTCCTTCCATGCAGTCCCAATGGGTCAGAATGTCCCCTTAGTTCCATGAGGCCCTGCTTTGTCCCAATGGCCCCTCGGTTCCATAGGTTTGATGCTGTACCAATGGACTCCTTGGTTCTAGGAGTTACCCTGCTTTTAGCAGTGGTTTCTTTGGTTCCTGCAAGGCCCAGCTGTGCCTCAATGCACCCTTGGTTCCACAAGGCCCTGCTGTGTCATGATGGACCCTCTAATCCATGAGGCCCTATAGAGTCACAATGGACCCTTGGGTCCATGGGATTCTATCATGTCCCACTGGACTTTTCATTCCATGAGTTTTTGTACTGTCAATAACAGTTTCCTTGGTTCTGCAGTTTCACAATGGCCCCTTGGTTCCATGAGCTTCTGTAGAGTAACATGGTCACCTTGATTCCATGAGGTTCTGCAGTGTCACAATAGAAACTCTTGTTCCATTAGGCCTCCAAGTTTCACAATGTTTGATTCCAGGAGGCACCACAGCGTCACAATGGACCCTTGGTTCTGTGAGGTTCCATAGCATCCCAATGGTCACTGTGGTTCCATGGGTTTCCTTACTGTCACAATGGTCTCCATGGTTCCAGTAGGCCCTGCCTTGTCACAATGGTCCCCTGCGTTCCAACGAAGCCCTGCTGTGTCACAAAGGACCCTTGGTTCCATCAGGTTCTGTGGTGTCACCATGTTCTTCTTGACTCTGCAGTGTAACATTGGACCATTGGTTCCACACGGTCTGGCTGTGTCACAAATGTCTCCTTGATTCCATGACTGCCACAACAGCGACTTGTTTCTAGGAGGTTCCCTACTGTCACAATTGTCTCCTTGATTCCATGAGCCCCCCGCTGTGCCACAACGGACCCTTGATTAAACAAGGCCTTGCAGTGTCTCAAGAGTCTCCTTGGTTCCAGGAGGAAAACAAAAGCTTTGCATCAACGTTGAGCAATGCTTCCTTTACACACCTGGGAACCTCTGTCTGTATTCCAAAGAAGGGTTCAAGCTGAGGATGGCACCAGTAGCTTCCATCTGCAACAGAGATCCAGGACAGGGACAGAGAATTCAGCTGAGAGACTCAGAGAATTCTGCGTCCAGAGCTCATTTCTGGTGACACTGTCCCTTGTAGAAAGGTGACATCATTCCAGGCAGCCTGTCCTGAGCATGTGGTTCCTGAGTGGGCTTTGTTGTTTAGGAAACCTGCTCAGGCTTTTCCATCCTTTCCTCACCGAGAGGAAAACTTCTCCTGGGCCTGTGTGCAGGCAGAGGCCTGAGGAGAGCAGGTGGGACATGGTGCAATGGGCTGGGACAGGCAGCTGCAGAGCTCAAGGGACAAGGTTGTGCTGCAGGGCACAGGGATGTCAGTGCCAGGTGGGCAATGTCAGACATGGTGAGGTTGGGGTGAGGAGCAGCTTGTCCAAACAGGGTCAGCCTGCAAGGGGCTCATTCTTCTCTGTGCCCAGACCTCCTAAATAAATATTTAGCATCAAGATCACTTGGAGATTGTTTCTGTCAGCTCTTCAATGAACTGAAAATTTTTAAAATACTTATGTGTTAAAAAAAACAAAAATCATGAGGTGGACTTCCAAATCTCCTGTCTGAACAGGATTCCAAACTGACTCCAGTCAGCTGCACAAACCCTGGAGACTCAAAGGCAGTTGAAGAAAGACAAAAAGCTCTTGAGAGCTTTCTGTATTTTCATCAGCCCTACACTGGATTTGGGGCTGAGTCCAGGACCCCCAAGCACTGAGAGAAGGTTGAAGAAGCTGCTGAAGGAGTCAGAAGTAAAACTCCAAGTCCCTTGGAGCATCCCTGGGCCCCACTGAGGGCAGGGAGTGCCAAAGGCTGCCCAGGCACTGGTGAGAGCAGCTCCTTGAGGCCAGGATTGCAGGGAGCCCAAGGCTGTGAGCAGGGACTGCAATGCTGAGCAAGGCCTGGGCTGGCTGGAGGGAGCAGAAAGGCCAAGGCCTGAGCCCAGGCCTGGCACAGCAGGGCCTGTCCCTCGCGGCTGGCTGGGGGCTGTTGGTGGGGCAGGGGGATGGCAGGGGCAGCAAGGACAAATGTCCTAAAGCTGCAAGGCCTGCCAGGCTGCTCAGGGAGGGGCCAGGCAGAAGCCAAGTGCAGGCTTTCCTGCAAGGAAAGTTCCTTCTGTGGGGCCTGCAGAGGCGCTGGCAGAGCCCAGGGGACAAAGGCCTGGGTGCCTGTGGCCCTGCCAGCCCTGCCCAGCCCTTGGCCATCTCTCCTGCAGGTGGGAGTGTGGATCTGCTGGAGGGCAGGAGGGCTCTGCACAGGGCCCTGGACAGGCTGGATCCAGGGCCCAAATCCAACAATGTCAGGTTGAACAAGACCAAGGGCTGGCTCCTGCACTTCGGCCACCACAACCCCTGCAGTGCTACAGGCTGGGGACAGAGTGGCTGGACAGCAGCCAGACAGAAAGGGACCTGGGGCAGTGCTGGACAGCAGGCTGGACATGAGGCAGCAGTGTGCCCAGGGGGCCAAGAAGGCCAATGGCTCCTGGCCTGGATCAGGAATGGTGTGGTCAGCAGGAGCAGGGCAGGGATTCTTCCCCTGTGCTCAGCACTGGTTGGGCAGCACCTCAAGTGCTGTGTCCAGTTCTGGGCCCCCCAATTTAGGAAGGACATGGAGGGGCTGGAGTGTGTCCAGAGAAGGGCAACACGGCTGGTGAGGGGTCTGGAGCACAAGTCCTGTGAGCAGTGGCTGAGGGAGCTGGGGTTGTTTATCCTGGAGAAGAGGTGGCTCAGGGGAGACAAGGAGGTATCAGGGCACAGGTTGGACTTCATGATATCCAAGGTCTTTTCCAATCTTGCTGATTCTGTGATTCTCTGAAACCACCCTTGCAGAAGTGGCAGGATGAGCCCTGGGCCTCCTCTTCAAAAGGTAAAGTAGCCCAGGTGCCTCAGCTTCTCCTCACAGCCCCAAAGCCCATCCTGTCAGTCCTGCAGAGCCTCTGCAGCTCCTCCTCATTGCCCACAACAGGGAGCCCCACAGGCAGACAGAGCAGCCCAGATGTGCCCCCCTGGCCTGGGGTGCCTCTGGCAAGGGAGCAGCAGAAGGCACTGCAGGAGCCTGCAGACAATTCCTGATGCACTTGGAGGATGATCCTGCTCCCGAAGGGATGTTCCCATGGTGCCAAGTGAGGAACTGAAATGGGGAGTGGGGCCAGGGAGGAAAGGGCAACCAGGGATGGGCTGTTTGCAGGGCAGGGCTGGGAAATAAGAAAAAATATGGAGTAGGAGAAAGGAAAGCAAGCCAAGGTGAAGCAAAGGCAATGGTCAGGGCAGTTTGGGGGTAGCTGCCAGGCTCCCCTGCCTCTGACCAACAACGTCTGCAGTGCCACAGCAAACTCACAGCTCAGGGGAACAAACTTTCTGGCTCTGACTTCAGAGGCCACCACAAACCTGAGGGGTTTCCCTGCTGTGGCCCAGCCCTTCCTGGCCCCAGGCCCTGCTGGCATTTGTGCTCCCTCAGCTTCATCTCCCCACACCAACCCCATGGGGGTGCTCAGGCCTGCTCTGGGCAGGGCAAACAGGGGCTCCTGAGGCAGTGCTGCCGTGGCTGTGCCTGCAAGGCTGCGGCAGCTGTGTGAGCTGGGGGAGAGGCCAGGGCTGCAGAGGAGGGATGTTGTTGGCAGGTGCATGAGGAGGCTCTGGGCCGCTGGCCTGGGGTGTCCAGCGCAGTGGGGATGGATCAGGCCCTGCTCTGCTGCTCCTTGCCGTGTGCTTGCCCAGGGCCCTTGCAGAGCCCCAGCCGTGCTGTTTGCCCCCAGCCTGCCCACGGCCAGCCTGGGGCTGCTGCCGGGGCTTTTCTCTGCTGAGCCTTGGCCTGGGCAATGTGTTGTGGAGAGAGCCTGGGCAAGGAGCCTGCAGCCCCCAGGCCCTGGCCTGAGGCCTCAGCACTGCTGCTGTGCCAGCAGTGCCCATGGCCTGTCCCTGCTGCAGCCCCGGCACTGCCACCCCCAGCCCTGTGCCCGGCCCCGAGAGCACTCAGGCCCTACAGCAACAGCAGGGCCAGGAGGGCAGCGGGGCAGGGCCACGGCAGCAGCACTGGCAGCACCAAGTGCTGCTGCTGCTGCTGGCCACAGCTGCTGTGCCAGCACTGATCTGCCCCCAGCTCTGCACACAGACATTGCTGCTGCAGCTGCAGAGAAGGGAACCAAAGGGGGTATCTCTGCAGAAAACTTGGCTGGGAGATCCCTTTAGTTCATTTAGAGCCACTGAGAGCACAGCTCGTCATTGACACAGTCTTTGGCCCCAGCAAAGATGGAGAGAATCGAAATGAGAAAAACCACAAACTATTGCCTTGCTTTGTGAACAATGTTGAAAAACTAAAAAAAGTCAAAAACCACTCCACAACCAAACCAACAGGAAGTATCAAAAATGTTTTTTATCAGAGATGATGTGCAGCAACTGCCAGCAGTATAATGTTTCTGAAATGGTCCAGTGATCATTGTCCAAACTACAGCCTTGAGCTGCTGGTTCCTCAGGCTGTAGATGAGGGGATTCAGGGCTGGAGGCACCACCGAGTACAGAACTGACAGGGACAGATCCAGGGATGGGGAAGAGATGGAGGGGGGCTTCAGGTAGGTAACGAAGCCAGTGCTGACCAACAGGGAGACCACGGCCAGGTGAGGGAGGCAGGTGGAAAAGGCTTTGTGCCGTCCCTGCTCAGAGGGAATCCTCAGCACAACCCTGAAAATCTGCACATAGGAGAAAACAATGAACACAAAACAGCCAAACATCCAACAGACACCAGTCACAATCACCCAAATGTTGCGGCTTATTTAGCCATCATCTTGGTGGCCTGGGTTTGAATGGAGACACGACCGCCACGAGCTGCGAGCGTGGGGTTCGGGCAATGACTCAGTAAAACACCAATGTGGCTTATTCAGTCAAATGCCTTTATTATCTAAAACACAGGGTTTAAGTACCTTCTAGTTTTTGCTACGTCATAGGGGGTCTTACTAGTTTCTTAAGGGTAGTAGAAAAGTACTGGCATGCAGGGAAGGAGAGAGAGGGGTCTGTGACCTTGAGATAAGGGTTATCTGTGGAGAGAGATGTGCCAGGCCCTGCTCCGTTACAGCCCGATTGTCTTCCGCAACGCAGTCTGTCCCTTCCAACTCACATTCTCTCCACATCTCCCCCTCCCTCTATCACAAAAAAATGAGGTAGTTATACATATATATATATAGATAGATACTAAATGAGGTAGAAGGCTAATACTTAATCATGCATATATGTATATAGGTACTAAATGAGGTAGAAGGTTAGTATTTAGCAAAAGGAAGAAGGTGTTCGGGAAACCTGAGTAAGTTTTCTGTCAGGCAAGTTTGGAAAAGCTTGTGACTGGCATTTTTCTGATTGATTCACAGCATTTCGTGTTGGTGCATGAACAGAATGTTAGTTTGCTCTACGCGAGCTCTGATAAATGAGACTATTTTGTTCAGCAGGCATGGTCCGAAGATGGCAGTTAAAAGTAACATTGCCAATGGGCCTACTAAGGAGGAAATCAAAGTGGTCAACCATGGAGATTGGTTAAACCAGGATTCGAACCAGCCCTGCTGAGCTTCTCTATCTTTTTGTCTCTGAGCCAGTCTGCTTCGGAGCTCAGCCATTGAGTCTCGGACGACTCCAGTGTGGTCTGCGTAAAAACAGCACTCTTCTTTCAGGGCAGCGCACAGACCTCCTTGTTGCATGAACAGGAGATCTAGTCCGCGCCTGTTCTGCAGAACCACTTCTGAGAGTGAAGAGACTGACTTCTCTAGGTAGGAAATGGATTTCTCGATCCTCTGCAAGTCCTCATCTATGGTCATCTGCAGCTGAGACAGTCCTCGGTGCTGTGTTGCTAGGGCCGAGACACCCGTTGCCGTTCCAGCTGCTCCTAAACCGAGCAGCATCGCGATGGTTATTCCTGTTATTATTTCTCTTTTGCGAAGACGGCTGGGTTCTTCGAAAAGGCTGTACACCTCTTCATCAGAATGGTACAAGACCCTAGGAACAATCAGAACTTGGACACAGAAGTCATTAGAATCATTGAACTTGGGAAGGAACACACAGGGACTTACTCCAGACCTCTGACAAACCCACATTGCAGATGAAGCTGGGACAACCCACTTATTGTTTTTTCTGTTGGGCTTTACAATTTTGGCGCAAACATCTCCTTTCTGTTTAGCTAGGGTTGGATTGCCAAAGCACCTGCCCCGACCTGAGACCTGACTCAGGGTGATACCTCTGCAAGGTGTGTCCCACCTGCACTGATGTGGAGCGTCGGCTGAGGAGTAAGTGAATGAGGTATTTACAGCAACTCCTTCATAGAATGGAGGTTGGACTTCATAGCAAAGCCAACAGGAATTAGTTAGGTCAGGATTAGATTCATTCAGGGATAAAAAGGTAGCATCTAACATACGAAGGATTGGGTCTGGGTCTGATTTAGCTGAACGGCCTATCTGAAAAGTTTTCTCATCACTGGTTTGGTCTTTGGTGACACTCGTGGGTAGGATTTCGGGGTAAGTTATGTTTTTCTCTGTCTGTGTGCTTTTAATCACCTTGTTGGGTCCAACTGCTCGGGGTGCTGATGGTTGGAGCCTGGTAATTTGCACATTCACCCACTCTTTCGACTTTTGAATGACCACTGTCCACGTCCTTCCCACCGTCCAGCTAAAATCATCGGGCTGCAAGACCGTCATGTTGTAATGTATACAAATTCGGAATTTGGGGATTTTATAACTGTTTCGGTAGGAACTTCCGTGTGAAAAAAGAGGTGGTTTGCAACCTGCCGGTGCCCATGAGAACTATAGGAACTTGTCGGGGGCTGGTGGGTCCCACCCAGGCCCTGACGGCCTGGCATCTGTAACAATGGTTTCACAGCCCCAGTGCCCACAGTATCCCCACCCAGGTAAATTACAATAGCTTTTCCCTGGGTTTGAAGCTGGGCACCAATAGGATAGATACATTTGTGATGAGTGTGGAGACCTAGGAATTACCTTTGGTTGTCCTGGAAATAAATCTGTAAAACGGAGCACGAAAGATGGAGCGTTTGGTGTGGTGACGTCTCTGAGCACCTTACCACTGGTTAGGTGTCTCATGACCCACCTGAACGGCTGATGTGGGTGGTAACTTGGGCTGGCTTGTCCTCTGGCAACAAGCCCCAATAACAAAATCACGCAGACATGTTGCTGATGTCTGGGTCTCTCTCGCGTGGGTTTCTCTGCCGCTGTCTGACGTTTTGGTGGTGGGTCTCGTTCCTCTTGGAGGGGCATATATGCATTACGTGGTCGCCCCACCAGCAAATTCTGTAAACAGAAACTCACAATTCTCATTAGTCTCATCCTGCTCATTGTGAAGATCAGGTTTAATTGATTTGAGAGGACACCACCTGATTTTCCCGTCTTTTTTGACAGCCGCATACCCTCGCCCTGCGAGCATCAATCTCCAGCCCCGTTCCCACTCACCCAGCTCATTTTTAATTACAACCTGCGGGCCCACCTCTATTGCTTTGGAGGCCCAGTGTTTTTGAATGGGACTGTTTGTTTCATTTCCTCTAGGAAATTGATTCAATGCCATCAGAGCAGTTACCAATATACGTGTCTACTCTCCTGAGGGGATGGAGTTGGTCAAGCCTTCTGCTTTTGCCAACACCTCTATTTTGGATTTCAGGGTTTGGTTTGCCCGCTCAACTATAGCTTGTCCGGTGCTATTATATGGAATACCCTGTACTAAAGTGATTTGCCATTTGGAAGCAAATTCCTGCACTGGTTTAGAAATAAAATTGGAACCATTGTCTGTTTTGATCTGCTTGGGGATACCAAGCCATGCCATGGCTGTCAGCCAGTGCTGAATTGTGGCTTTGGAGTTAGCTTTGCGATGCTGTGTGGCCACGATCATTCCACTGAATGTGTCCACTGTCACAGCAAGCCACGCTTGAGGCTTCAGCAGTTGACACAAGGTGAAATCTGACTGCCAGATTTCTGAGGGCTTGAGACCTCTCGGGTTGACCCCACTGGTCCACAGGGGTGACTTCTGGCAGTGAGGACAGGTGGCCACTACATGTTTGGCATCCGTTGTGGTGATTCCGCATCTCTTTGCCAGTGCTTTGGGACCAATGTGAAGGGATTCGTGCAATTGACGAGCATCTTGCAGCGTCCAGACGCCTTTTGCTGCAGTGTCTGCCTTGTCATTGCCGATCTGGAAGTAACCTTTGACTGGGTTGTGGCTGTTGATGTGAATGACGGATACTGTGCCCTTTCGCGAGGAGAGTGCTTCTTCTAGCATCAGGGCTGCTGTTGATGTTGACACACCTGGTCCTGTCATAGCCAGACAGAGCTTTGCCACGAATATAGAGTCTGTTACAATGTTCAGGTGTTCGTCTTGGAAAAGTCCACACGCCAAGACTACTGCTGTCGCTTCCAGTTGCTGCACTGACAGTGTGGGGTCGCATGCTTTGATGCAATGCCATTGCTCTTCTGCCTGCCACACTGCTGCTGCGGTGGAAGTCGTGGAGGAAGCGTCTGTGAAGACTGTTGGTCCTGGCTGTGGTCTGTCCATGACCTTTGGTGGCATGTCTATGTCGACTATGGTCAGCAGCTGAGTCCAAGGTGGTCTGGTGGAGTTGAAGATTTCTCCTCCGAATCCGATGAGAGCAAGGGCTAAATGTTCTGAGATTGTGGTTGACTCTGTGGCTGCTTGCTTGCGAAAAGGAAGGTGGATTCTCGCTGGCTCGGTCCCTAGGTGTTTCAAGGCAAGCTTCCTGCCTTTCATGATGAGATTTGAGATGCATTCTATTGCTGGGGAAAATGCACGAGCTGGTCTTCCAAGGACCACCCATTGAATCGGTCGAGCCTTTTCAGAAGGTCCTTGGGCCAGTGCTCCCACTCCCCCCTTTGGTGTGAAGTGTACGTACAGGTCCAGAGGCATCGCTGGGTTCCATCTGGCAAGTGTGCCGGTGGACATCTGCTGTTCGATGAAGTCGAGGGATCTCGCTGCTTGCGGTGTCAGCTCCTTGGGTTCCCAGGGGTGTTTTCCTTTCAGGAGGTCATACAGAGAGTCCATGACCTCAGGAGGAATCAGGACGATGTTGCAAAGCCATTGCAGCGATCCCACCAGGCGTTGCACGTCGTGGAGCGTCTTGATGTCTCGGTGGACTTTCACCTTGGGAGGTGTCACGTAGGAATTCGTGATCCCACTCCCAGGAAGGTGATGCAGGGTCCTTTTTTGATCTTCGCGCTCGCAATCTCGAAGCCGTTGGCCTGGAGAATCTCTGTGATCGTGGATGCTAGCTGATCCACTTGGCTCGCCGATGGTGCTGAGACTAGGATGTCGTCCATGTATTGTATGATGGTTGCAGTGGGGTAGGAGTGTCAGACTGGCGTCAACGCTTTGTCCACGGTGATCTGGCAAATTGCCGGGCTATCAACGAGACCTTGGGGTAATACCCTCCACTGGAAACGCAGGCTAGGCCACTTGCCATTTGGGAAAACCACGGAGAAGGCAAATCGTTCCCTGTCCTCAGGATGCAAAGGTATTGAAAAGAAACAGTCTTTAATGTCCAATACTGCACACGGTTGTCCTTCAGGGATGGCTGAGTTCATAGGTAACAGTGTCTGAACTGGACCTATGGGTCTGATTGTTTTGTTCACTTCCCTCAGGTCGTGGACTAGGCGATAGCCTTCTCCAGACCTTTTGGGAATTACAAACACAGGGGTGTTCCATGGGCTTGTGGAGGGTTCTATGTGACCCTTTTGCAGTTCCCGTTCAACCAGTTCCAACAATGCTGCTATTCGAGGCTCTGAGAGGGGCCACTGCTCGACCCAAACAGGGTCTGATGATTTCCAAGTCAATTTGATTGGCAACAAAGGATGCACAGCAGTGGCCCTCATTATAAATTTGTGATTCTGACTCCGAGCATGGCTAGGACATCTCTTCCTATCAAGGGTGGAGAATTTTGCAAAATGTAAGGGTAAATTGCCATGGTTTGTTCTGGTCCCTTTTTTGTGTAAATTGTTATGGTTACCAACTGGGTGCTTTTCCAAGCTCTGGATTGTCCCCCCACTCCGTTTACTGGAGGGACTTCTTTAATTTGCCAATGTCTGGGCCAATGTAATTGAGGTATAATGGTACAATCTGATCCTGTGTCTGTCTGAAACTCGAGCCCAAAAACATGAGGGTCCCGACTGCCATAGAGCTGGCACACTCCCCACACGATCAGGGGCTCTTTTCCCGCCTTCATGACTAGGGCCACCCAGGGATTCCACTCTGTGTCGCCCCCTGCTGACCCTGTGACACTGGAGCAGTTTGTGGCGGTGGAGGGTGCATGGTTACCACTGGTGGTGCTGCACCGCTCTGCCACGGAATGGTTGATGGGGATGTGACACTGACTGGTTCCTGTATATATATGGGGTATTAAGGTCCCCCAGCCCACTGGGTGTTGGGAAAGATGGGCCATCTCACAATGGGAGGAGGCTGAATGTGGCCCGCACGCCCCCTCCCTCTCCCGTTTCCCCAGAGCTTGGATCTGCATTCCCTGGCCATGTGACCCTTTTTCCCACAATTCCAGCAGGTGGGTCTCTGGCGCTGTTGGGTTGTGGGTGCTGCCACAGGTTGCTGTGCCATGGGTTGCTGTGCTGGCTGAGGACAGTTAGCTGCCAGATGACCTGCTTGGCCGCACTTCATGCATGTTAGTGCATTGGTTATAGTATGAAGCGTAGCCTGCATGGGGATCAGCTGTTCCTCCCTTACCACATGTTTGATCATGTCAGCCAAGCTGGCTCCTGCTGGCAGAGAGCGCAGGATGTCCTTGGTGACAGTGTTACACTGTTGTTTCAGACAATCCAATGCTACAGGTCCTCTTGCCTCTACAGGCAGGGTGGAAGAATCGATGGCAGCTTGCAACCGATCTACAAAGTGTGTGAAAGCCTCACTTTCCCCCTGTTTGATGGTGGACCATGGTGATGATTTGTCCACGACCCGAGAAACAGCCCGTATGGCCTCTCTGGCTGCTCTCGTTGTTGCCCTGACTTCCTCTGCTGTGAGGCGTGCTGCCTGATTCTGCGGTGTAGCCACATCATCATGTTTGCCCAGCAGCCTGGACAGGGTGGAGCCATGGAGAGGCTGTCCCTGTCCTGAGCCTTGGGCTAAAGCAGCTGCGCATTGGTCTGACCACTCTTGCTGAAACACAATCAGCCCTGCCCCATCAAAAAACATACGAGTTATCTGGGAAATATCAAAAGGTAACATATCATCATTGCTAACGAGTCCGTCCACCAAAGTGGACACAACAGCTGATCCTATCCCCTTTTCTTGAATTGCCTTCACCACTGCTTGTATCTCTTTCGTGTTCAAAGGGGTATAGGTTCGCCTTAAATTCTGCCTTGCCCCAGTAACTCGTACTGGGAAAGCATGGATTGCCGCAGCTGGCTCCCATTCAGCACAGGCTATCTTTATTTTTCCCCAGTTGGTAAGTTTATATTGTGTTGTTTCCCCTGTATTGTAAAAAACTTTGCTCGGTTTTGGTAAAAAATTCATAAATTCTGTTATCTCCGTTTCCGAATCTGTGTCAGATTCGGAGCTCTCAGTGAGACTGGCCTCTGAGTTGTGATCCCACTCAGAGTCGGAAGTCGACTGCTGGCACACTTCCGGCTTGCTGTGCCTTTTTGTTGGGCTCCGTCCCCGTCCCGCCTCCCAGGGGTGGGCTTTGCCCGCCTCCCGGGCTCGGCCCCGTTCCGCCTCCCGGGGGTGGCCCTTCCCCTGCTCACGGGGGCGGCGCTGGCACGCCTCCTGGGGGCCGTCCCATTCCCGCCCCCTGTGCACGCCGTGCCCCCCCCAAGAGGTGGTATTTCCTTTGTAAAATGACCTTGGGAGCGATTTCCGGTCGCGCGCGCGCGCTTCCTCGCTCTCCCGCGCGTGCGCGGTGTAAACCGGGGCGTCTAAGCTCCCCTCTCGCACATGCGCTCCCGCGGGGACCCGCGCTTCGGGGTTTTCAGCGCCACGCGGCCGATCTCCCCGCCCCCACTCCGTGGCGCGGTCGCCATATTCGAAATATGGCGGCGGCAGCACGGCCGGCTCCAGTGTGGGGGCGGCGGCGCGGCGCAATCGCGGCGCAACCGGTCCCGGCGCTGCCGGCTCCGGCGTGGCGCGGGCTTCTCTCTCTATCTCTCTCACCTCCCGCGCGAGCTCTTCCCAGACGGACCACGGTTCGTCCCCCCCCCGCGGCTCTGGCTCGGCGACCGGGGCAGTTGCGAGCCCCTTCCCGGGTTCCGGAGGGCGGCTGTCCCGCGCGGGCAGCGGCAATGTCTCCGGACCCGCTGATTCGCCGATATCGGGCGAATCTGGGTCCCGCGGGCAAACGCAGGGAGGAGGTAAAGGCAATAAAACCGCAATATTTTTGGGGGTTCTGGGGGGGTTTTTGGATCCGGGGGGTCCCGCGGAACGGCTGGAGAGCCCCCCCCACGGTCCGGGACATCCGGGCGTGGGCTCTGGGGAGGGCACAACGCACCCTCCTCCCGCGCGTTCCCGCCGTGAGACTGGGCATTCCCCGGGGGTCCCGTGGGTCCCGTGGGTCCACCGCCTCCCCCTTTCGGCTGCGTGACGGCAAATAAACATGTTTTCGCCGCATTCCATGTCTCCTATTCCTCCCTTGCTTTTTGCAAAGCCGTCTCCACTTTTCCCCACACTTTTAGAACTTTTCCACTGCCGGTGGCTTTTGTATCCTGTGCCAGAGCGGCTGTGTAACTCTCCCACCTTTCTGAATCCAATATATCAACGGGCCGCTGAATTGTGCCCAAATCTATAAGCCT
Organism: Phylloscopus trochilus trochilus; assembly: GCA_016584745.2. NCBI lineage: Eukaryota > Metazoa > Chordata > Aves > Passeriformes > Phylloscopidae > Phylloscopus > Phylloscopus trochilus. The sequence continues at coordinate 233,124 of WQNJ02000102.1, forward strand.
TGCAATAGCAAGATATAAATTCTTTCGCTCACAGCGTATTCCCCATTTCCCTTCCATAAGTTTTACAACCTGCGCGATGGCTTCCATGCCGATCACTGGTTCTGGGGCGTCCCCCTGATCCTCCACGGTAGTCCGGAACCTGCCGGTACCGTCGTCGTCCACCGTCCAGGCGTTTCCCGTCCCCCAGGTTCTATTCCCGGGCTTTTGGCACCAATATGTTGTGGCTTATCCAGCCACCACCCTGGCGGCCTGGGTTAGGTAGAGACACGGCCTCCACAAGCTGCGTGTGGGGCTCGGGCTTTATGACACAGCAAACGCCAATATGGTGAATTGTCAGAAAGCGTTTATTATCTAAAACACAGGGTTTAAGTACTATCTGGGTCTCGCTACGTCATAGGGGGTCTTACTAGTTTCCTAGGGGTAATGGAAAAGTACTGGTATGCTAGAGGAGAGGGGTTTGTGTCCCTGAGATAAGGTTATCTCAGGGGTGGAACGTGCCTTGCCCTTACCCGTGACAAACCGGTTTATCTTGCGCAGTGCCTGTCCCTTCTCTAATTCAAATCTTCCCCACAGCAGCCCTCAACCTTCCATGAGCAGCTGGACCTTTCAGGTGGCCCCTGGGAGGCCAAAACCAGCCAGACCAGTTTCATCTCACTTGGTTCCATGAGGCCATGTAGTGTCACAATGTTCTCCTTGCTTCTGAGGTGTCACAATGGCCCCTTGGTTCCATGGGGCCCCACAGTGTCACCATGGTCTCCACAGGAAGGAAAGCACAGAGCCCCAGTGCTTCTGGGGCTGATGAACAGAAGCCACCAGAGGCCAAGGCCAGCCAGAACTGTCTGTCCTGGCTGCTTTCATCTGGGAGCAATGGAATATACATCTTGGGTTCTGTATCTTGGATATATGGAATTTTGGGGGCAGAATCCCATTTTCACCCATGAGCACCTGCATGGGAAGGCCAGTTCTTTCCCATAGGAAGGAAAGCACAGAGCCCCATGATTTCCAGGCCAGATCAGAGTTGATCACCAGAGGCCAAGGTGAGCCAGGGCTTTCTTTCCTGGCAGCTTTAGTCTGGGAGAAATCCTTGCATACAAGTGAATTTTGGAGAACTACCAATTTTGGGAATGGGTGCTTGAGATGGAAGGATGGTTCTTTTCCATAGGAAGGAAACCCCAGAGCCTCAGGGTTTCAGGAGCACATGGGAAGAGCCCCTCAAGATACAGATGTCAATTCAGCCAGTCAGGCGCAACCAACCAGACCTGTTACCTGTTTCCTTTGTTCACATGGGTCCCCATAGTGTCACAATGGTCCCTTGCTTCCATGAGGCCTTGCAGTGCCAAAATGGTTTCCTTGGTTCCATGGAGCTGCACAATGACACACTGGCCCCTTGGTTCCATGGGGCCCCGTAGCATCACAATTGTCCCCCCTTGCTTCCATGAGGCCTTGCTGTGTCACAGGGGTCTCCTTGGTACTGCAGTATCACAGTGGACCCTTGGTTCAATGAGCCCCTTCAGTGTCACAATGGTCTCCAGGATTCCATGAGGCCCCGCAATGTCACAATGGACCTTTGGTTCCATGAGTCCCACATTGTTCCATGAATTCTTAGTTTCATGGGGCCCTGCAGTGTCACATTTGTCTCCCTGGTTCAATAGGGCCACACAGTGCCACAACTGCCCTTTGTTCCAACAGGGCCTCATGGTGTCACAATGGACACCTTGCTTACAGGAGGCCTTGCAATATCACAATGGACTCCTCAGTTCCATGAAGATGCAAAGTTCCACAATAGCCCTTTGGTTTAACAAGGCCTCCAAGTGTAAAAATGGCCTCTGTGGTTTCACAGTGTCACTGTGGTCCTCCTGGTTCCACAGGGCCCCACAGTGTCACAATGGACCTTTGGTTCCATCAGGCTCCTCAGTGTCTCAGTGGCCCCTTGGTTCCATGTGGCCCCTCTGTGTCACAGTGACAGGTGGTTCCATGAGGCCCCACAGTGTCCAAATGGTCTCCTTGGTTCTGTGAAGCCCTACAGAGCCACAATGGACCCTTGGTTCCATGAGGCCTTGCTGTGTCACAATGGATTTCTGGCTCCATGAGCTTTTGCACTGTCAGCAATGGTCTGAGTTCCACAGTGTCACCATGGATCCTTTGTTCCATGAGGTTCCATAGCAGACCATGATCACCTTGATTCCAGAAGGTTCTGCACTGTCACAATGGACCATTGGTTCCATGCAGCCTCACACCTTCACAACGATCCCATGAGCTTCCATACTGCCAGCAATGGTCTCCTTGGTTCCATGAGGCCCTGCTCTGATACAATGGACCTTTGGTTCCACGAGGTTCCACTGCATCAAAATGGACCCTTTGTTCCATGAGGTTCCAAGCTGTCACAGCTGATTTCTTGATTCTGTGAGCCTCTGCTCTCACCAAATGTCCAAAAGATCAGAGTAAGACTCCTTTAACACTAATTTGGTGTTTAAAAGGGCATCACTAATTCAGGCCTGAGGTCCACCATGGGATAACTCCTAACCTTATGTGGATGCGTAATTCTACAAGTGTATTGCATATATATACAGTCACTAAATGCCTATTACAATCTAACCATTTCCATAAAACCCACACCAAGTTCCCAGATTCAGTCCCTGTTTTCCCTATCACTGCACTCTTGTGCCAGATGTCTTCTTCTTGTCCAACCATCCTTGCTGGAAAAGCAGGCCCTGCATGCCTTGTCCCTGTGCTAGAAGTTCAAAGGCACAGGGAAAATGGAATGAACCCTTTTGATATCCAGCCCAAGGCTGTGTGTGCCCAGGCAGAGGCAGGCAGGACGCAGAGCTGTCAGCAAAGGAAGGGCCCAGCCAGGTGGGGCAGCCGCGGGTGACGACAGCCTGCAGGGACAGAGGCACAGGGCATGGACACCGTAGGACAGCCTGGGCTGCACAGGCCACAGGGATGGGCAGCAGCTGCAAGGCCCTGACACAGCCAACTCCTGCAGCACTTGGGCCATGGCTGCTGGCCCTGGGCCTGAGCCAGCAGGAGGGGACAAGTGACCCTTGCAGGCCTGCAAGGGCCTCATGGCCTCCTTGTCCCTGCTCAGCAGCCTGGCAGGGGCTGCCCCATGGTGCTGCCCTTGGCATTGCACATCCCCACATCCCAGTGGCCTGGGAAGAGGCCTGAGCAAGGAGGGAGGGACAGGATGTGCCTTGGCAGGGGCTGGGGCTCAGACCTTGGCCCTTTGCATTCCTGAAACACATCCAGGTTTGCTCAGCACCAGAGACACCTTTCTCTTGTTTGTCCCCACCTGTGACCACTGCCTGCAGTCTTCTGCTCTACCTGGAACCTGGGCACACTTTCATGTGAGTTGTGTCCCTCAGCAGGACCCATTAAAAGTTCAAGAAAGTTTAGACTGTGAATCTGACTTGGAGTTCTTGAGAAGTTTCTTGAGCACACTCTGAGGGACTGAATCTGATGTAAACAGCACCAAATCCCCAAGAGATTAATTAAAGTCCTTGTGCTTTGTCTGTGCTGATGAGCTGGGCTGGGCTCCTGGCACAGAGGCAGCAGCTCCTGGCAACCAAGAAGAGCTTAAAACTCATTTCTCTTGCTGAGCAGCTCTTCTCCCAGCCCAGCAGGGCTGGGGCACTGCCTGCAGCCACCCCAGGCACAGCACACAGGCACAGAGAGCTTCAATCACTCAGGGCTGGGAAGGGGCTGAGAAGGGACTGGGGGAGAATCACTGCCAGCCCTTGGCACAGGAACCTCTGGCTGCAGGACAGTGCAGCTGCAGCTCCTGCAGGGATCTCCTCAAGCTGGAACAGCCCAATGCCTACAGACTCTGTGAGTACATTCTCTGATTCTCTCTTGTGCAGAGCAGACAGGGGTGCCCAGGGCTGTCCTGCAGAGCAGGGTCCTGCAGCCCAGGGTGCTGTGCTGGGGCAGGGACTCTGCTGCCTGCCAGGGACAGCTCTCAGCCAGCCCTGGGAGCTGCTCACAGCACTGGGGAACAAGATCTGGGTGGAAGGAGACAGCTGGGAAGGCATGGAAGTGTTCTCCTTGTGTGGTGAGGGTGCTGCATTGTTCAGGACTGCTCCCAGCAGGACATTTAACTGCAGAACATTTCCAAGTAGATTATACAGAGAGCACAGTGAGGCAGCGGCTGCACAAAATGGAAAATCCTGCTTTTAAATCTACTGCTCTGGGTTGCCTGGATGGGAAATTGCACATAGGTACTAACTTCTCAATTCAGGTTGAGAAAAAGAAAACAATTTCCTCTCAGATCCTAATGAACCAGGCAGTGACAGAAATCAGCAGAGGGTCCCTTGCAGGCAGCACCAGGGTTGCTTTTCCAGCCTCCTCAGTGTTGCTCTGAGGTTGCCATCAGAGCCTGCAGAGGCAGAGCTGCCCCTGGGCAGTGCCTGAGCTGGGAGGGCTCTGCAGGGCAGAGCTGAGCCCCCAGGGCTGGGCTGGGCTCTGGCAGCACTGGCAGGGCCCAGCCCTGGGCACAGGGAAGCAGCTGCAGGCAGGGGCAGCTCCAGGCAGCAGAGCCCTGGGCAGGCAGTGGGGGGAAAGTGCCCCCAAGCTGGGCTGGGATATTGAAAGTCCTCTCCAAACCAAACTATTCCAGGATTACTTTTTTTACAAATCCCCATGCCAGGACACCACAAATGGGGTGTCCCAGCTCCCTGTGCCTGGGGATCTCTGGGCAGGGCAGGCTGGCAGGCTGGGAATCAGCTGACTCTCCTCCAGCAGGGCCATGGACAGGACCCTTGGTGTGTCCTGGGGATGCCATCCAAGCTGTCAGCTGCCTCCAGGGGACACTGGGGGACAGGAGTGTCCTTGGCCAGGGCTGGGGCTGAGTCTCTGATAAAGGCTGACACACTTTGCTCTGCTGTGGCTCCCTCTGCTCTCAGCTGTGTCAGGCTGATTTCCAGGGGAGCCCAGTGACTGCCCTGGATCTCAGAAAGGGAAGCTGGGGACAGATGGAGTGACAGAGCAGCTCCCCTCACCCTTCACTGAGTTACAGCCAATGCTCTTGCCCTGCACAGTTCTCTCTGATCTCCCTGGGCACAGCAGGAAACCCTCTCCAACTGCCTTGGCCATCCCCGTTCCTCAGCCCTGGCACAGGAGATGCTGCCAAGCTCCTCTGCCTCAGCAGCACTTTGGGCTGATGAAGTCCAACCCCAGGACTGGCCCCTGTCCCTGTTCCCATGGCCCCACTGCTGCAGAGCAGGGCTGAGCCCTGGGTGTCCATGGGCAGAGCCCCTTCTGGTCAGCCACGGGGCCAGATCCCAGCAGACCTCCAGGTACAGGGCTGAAGGAAGGGCTCTGAGAAAAGGAGAATTGAGTGGCACAGAGCAGCAGGGGCAGGGCTGGGAGAAAGGGCTTGGACATTGCTCAACAAAGTCTGCCCTGACTTGTCACAGTGTCCTCCTTCACCAGGACTCCATGGGCAGAGTGAGGAAATGTCCAACAGCAGCTCCATCAGCCACTTCCTCTTGCTGGCATTGGCAGACAGGCGGCAGCTGCAGCTCCTGCACTTCTGCCTCTTCCTGGGCATCTCCCTGGCTGCCCTCCTGGGCAACGGCCTCATCATCAGCGCCGTAGCCTGCGGCCACCACCTGCACAGCCCCATGTTCTTCTTCCTGCTCAACCTGGCCCTCACTGACCTGGGCTGCATCTGCACCACTGTTCCCAAAGCCATGCACAATTCCCTCTGGGACACCAGGAACATCTCCTATGAAGGATGTGCTGCACAGATCTTTTTCTTTCTGTTCTTCATTGGAGCAGAGTATTTCCTGCTGATGATGATGTGCTATGACGGCTACGTGTCCATCTGCAAACCCCTGCACTATGGGACCCTGCTGGGCAGCAGAGCTTGTGCCCACATGGCAGCAGCTGCCTGGGCCAGTGCCTTTCTCAATGCTCTCATGCACACAGCCAATACATTTTCCCTACCCCTGTGCCATGGCAATGACCTGGGTCATTTCTTCTGTGAAGTGCCACAGATCCTCAAGCTCTCCTGCTCCAAATTCTACCTCAGGGAACTTGGGCTTATTGTGCTAAGTGTTTTTCTATATTTTGTCTGTTTTCTGTTCATTGTTTTCTCCTATGTGCAGATCTTCAGGGCTGTGCTGAGGATCCCCTCTGAGCAGGGACGGCACAAAGCCTTTTCCACCTGCCTCCCTCACCTGGCCGTGCTCTCTCTATTTCTCAGCACTGCTATGTTTTCCTACCTGAAGCCCTCCTCCATGTCCTCCCCATCCCTGGATCTGGCCCTGTCAGTTCTGTACTCGGTGGTGCCTCCAGCCCTGAACCCCCTCATCTACAGCCTGAGGAACCAGGAGCTCAAGGCTGCAGTATGGAGACTGATCACTAGCATATTTCGGAAACATTAAACTGCTGGCCTGTTTCTGCAAATAACCTGTAATAAAAGTCATCTTTGGTACTTATTGTTTGTTCCATTTTAGAGGGTCTTTTTCTTTGTTTTATTTTTTCATATTTTCCAAAAACAACTGTCTCTCTGTATGCCATTTCTCATTTTGTTTCACTCCACCTCAACTCTGGCCACAGACTGTGTCAATGATATATTGCGCACTTGGTGTCTTCAAAGAAACTCAAGGATGTCCCAGCCCAGTTTTCTGCAGAGATGCCCCTTTGGTTCCCTTCTCTGCAGCTGCAGCAGCAATGTCTGTGTGCAGAGCTGGGGCAGATCAGTGCTGGCACAGCAGCTGTGGCCAGCAGCAGCACTTGGTGCTGCCAGTGCTGCTGCCGTGGCCCTGCCCCGCTGCCCTCCTGGCCCTGCTGTTGCTGTAGGGCCTGAGTGCTCTCGGGGCCGGGCACAGGGCTGGGGGTGGCAGTGCCGGGGCTGCAGCAGGGACAGGCCATGGGCACTGCTGGCACAGCAGCAGTGCTGAGGCCTCAGGCCAGGGCCTGGGGGCTGCAGGCTCCTTGCCCAGGCTCTCTCCACAACACATTGCCCAGGCCAATGCTGAGCAGAGAAAAGCCCCGGCAGCAGCCCCAGGCTGGCCGTGGGCAGGCTGGGGGCAAACAGCACGGCTGGGGCTCTGCAAGGGCCCTGGGCAAGCACACGGCAAGGAGCAGCAGAGCAGGGCCTGATCCATCCCCACTGCGCTGGACACCCCAGGCCAGCGGCCCACAGCCTCCTCATGCACCTGCCAACAACATCCCCCCTCTGCAGCCCTGGCCTCTCCCCCAGCTCACACAGCTGCCGCAGCCTTGCAGGCACAGCCACGGCAGCACTGCCTCAGGAGCCCCTGTTTGCCCTGCCCAGAGCAGGCCTGAGCACCCCCATGGGCTTGGTGTGGGGAGATGAAGCTGAGGGAGCACAAATGGCAGCAGGGCCTGGGGCCAGGAAGGGCTGGGCCACAGCAGGGAAACCCCTCAGGTTTGTGGTGGCCTCTGAAGTCAGAGCCAGAAAGTTTGTTCCCATCAGCTGGGAGTTTCCTGTGCCACTGCAGATGTTGTTGCTCAGAGCCAGGGCTGCCTGGCAGCCACCCCCAAACTGTCCTGACCGTTTCCTTTCCTTCACCTTTGGCTTTCCTTACTCTTCATGGTACAAATTTCTTCCTGTTGCCTACTCCTGTTCCCTCCCCTTCAAACAGCCCATCCCTGGTTGCCCTTTCCTCTCTGGCCCCACTCCCCATTTCAGTTCATCACTTGGCACCATGGGAACGTCCACTGGGGAGCAGGATCATCCTCCAAGTGCTTCAGGAATTGTCTGCAGGCTCCTGCAGTGCCTCCTGCTGCTCCCTTGCCAGAGGCACCCCAGGCCAGGGGGGCACATCTGGGCTGCTGTGTCTGCCTGTGGGGCTCCCTGTTGTGGGCAATGAGGAGGAGCTGCAGAGGCTCTGCAGGACTGACAGGATGGGCTTTGGGGCTGTGAGGAGAAGCTGAGGCACCTGGGCTGCTGCACATTCTGATGAGGAGGCCCAGGGCTCATCCTGCAACTGCTGCAAGGGTGGTTTCAGAGAATCCCAGAATCAGCAATGTTGGAATGGACGTTGGACATCATAACGTCCAACCTGTGCCCTGACACCTCCTTGTCTCTTCTGAGCCTCCTCTTCTCCAGGATAAACAACCTCAGCTCTCTCCGCCATTCCTCACAGGACTTTTGCTCCAGACCCTTCACCAGCCTTGTTGCCCTTCTCTGGACACGCTCCAGCCCCTCCATGTCCTTCCTAAATTGACGGGCCCAGAACTGGACACAGCACTCGAGGTGCTGCCCAACCAATGCCGAGCACAGGGGATGAATCCCTGCTCTGCTCCTGCTGGCCACACCATTCCTGATCCAGGCCAGGAGCCATTGGCCTTCTTGGCCCCCTGGGCACACTGCTGCCTCATGTCCAGCCTGCTGTCCAGCAGTGCCCCAGGTCCCTTTCTGCCTGGCTGCTGTCCAGCCACTCTGTCCCCAGCCTGTAGCACTGCAGGGGTTGTTGTGGCCAAAGTGCAGGAGCCAGCCCTTGGTCTTGTTCATCCTGACATTGTTGGATTTGGGCCCTGGATCCAGCCTGTCCAGGGCCCTGTGCAGAGCCCTCCTGCCCTCCAGCAGATCCACACTCCCACCTGCAGGAGAGATGGCCAAGGGCTGGGCAGGGCTGGCAGGGCCACAGGCACCCAGGCCTTTGTCCCCTGGGCTCTGCCAGCGCCTCTGCAGGCCCCACAGAAGGAACTTTCCTTGCAGGAAAGCCTGCACTTGGCTTCTGCCTGGCCCCTCCCTGAGCAGCCTGGCAGGCCTTGCAGCTTTAGGACATTTGTCCTTGCTGCCCCTGCCATCCCCCTGCCCCACCAACAGCCCCCAGCCAGCCGCGAGGGACAGGCCCTGCTGTGCCAGGCCTGGGCTCAGGCCTTGGCCTTTCTGCTCCCTCCAGCCAGCCCAGGCCTTGCTCAGCATTGCAGTCCCTGCTCACAGCCTTGGGCTCCCGGCAATCCTGGCCTCAAGGAGCTGCTCTCACCAGTGCCTGGGCAGCCTTTGGCACTCCCTGCCCTCCCTGGGGCCCAGGGATGTTCCAAGGGACTTGGGGTTTTGTTTCTGACTCCTTCAGCAGCTTCTTCAACTTTCTCTCAGTGCCTGGGGGTCCTGGACTCAGCCCCAAATCCAGCGTGGGGCTGATGAAAATACAGAAAGCCCTCAGAAGCTCTTTGCCTTCCTTCAATTTTCTTTGAGTCTCCAGGGCTTGTGCAGCTGACTGGAGTCAGTTTGGAGTCCTGTTAAGGAGGGAGATTTCAAAGTGCACCTCATGACTTCCTTTTTTAATCAAGCTTTTTTTTTTTTTTTTCACATCAGAGAAGAGTGCATAGAAACATTCCCCATGGGATCTTGATGCTGAATGTTTCTTTAGAAGGTCTGGGCATAGAGAAGAATGAGCCCCTTGCAGGCTGACCCTGTTTGGACAACCTGCTCCTCACCCCAACCTCACCATGTCTGACATTGCCCACCTGGCACTGACATCCCTGTGCCCTGCAGCACAACCTTGTCCCCTGAGCTCTGCAGCTGCCTGTCCCAGCCCATTGCACCATGGCCCACCTGCTCTGCTCAGGCCTCTGCCTGCACACAGGCCCAGGAGAAGTTTTCCTGTTGGTGAAGAAAGAATGGAAAAGCCTGAACAGGTTTCCTAAACAACAAAGCCCACTCAGGAACCACATGCTCAGGACAGGCTGCCTGGAATGATGTCACCTTTCGACAAGGGGCAGTGTCACCAGCAATGAGCTCTGCAAGCAGAATTCTCTGAGTCTCTCAGATGAATTCTCTGTCCCTGTCCTGGATCTCTGTTGCAGATGGAAGCTGCTGGTGCCATCCTCAGCTTGAACCCTTCTTTGGAATGCAGACAGAGGTTCCCAGGTGTGTAAAGGAAGCGTTGCACAATGTGGATGTAAAGCTTTTTTGTTCCTCCTGGAACCAAGGAGACTCTTGAGACACTGCAAGGCCTTGTTTAACCAAGGGTCCAGTGTGACACAGCGGGGGCTCATGGAATCAAGGAGACAATTGTGACAGTAGGGAACCTCCTAGAAGCAAATCTCTGTTGTGGCAGTCATGGAATCAAAGAGACATTTGTGACACAGCCAGGCCGTGTGGAACCAATGGTCCATCGTTACACTGCAGATTCAAGAAGAACATGGTGACACCACAGAACCTCATGGAACCAAGGGTCCTTTGTGGCACAGCAAGGCCTCATTGGAACCCAGGGGACCATTGTGACAAGGCAGGGCCTAATGGAACCATGGAGACCATTGTGACACTAAGGAAACTCATGGAACCACAGTGACCATTGGGATGCTATGGAACCTCACAGAACCAAGGGTCCATTGTGGCCTTGTGGTGCCTCCTGGAATCCAACATTGTGAAACTTGGAGGCCTAATGGAACAAGGGTTTCTATTGTGACACTGCAGAACATCATGGAATCAAGGTGACCACGTTACACTACAGGAGTTCATGGAACCAAGGGGCCATTGTGACACTGTGGAACCAAGGAAGCTGTTGTTGGCAGTACGAAAACTCATGGAATGAAAAGTCCAATGTGACATGATGGAACCCCATAGACCCAAGGGTCCATTGTGACACAGTAGGGCCTCGTGGAGCCAAGGGTGCATTGAGGCACAGCAGGGCCTTGCTGGAACCAAAGAAACTCCTGCTAAAAGCAGGGTAACTCCTGGAACCAAGGAGTCCATTGGTACAGCATAAAACCTATGGAACCAAGGGGCCATTGGGACAAAGCAAGGCCTCATGGAACTAAGGGGACATTCGGACACATTGGGACTGCATGGAAGGAATTGTCCATGATGACAGTGCGGATCCAAGGAGACCATGGAGACACTATGGAACCTCATGGATCCAAGGGGTCATTGTGACACCAAAGAACTTCATGGAACCCAGGGTCCATTGTGACATAGCAAGGCCTCATTGGAACAAAGGAACCATTGTTGACAATACAGAAACTCATGGAACAAATCTGTTGTGGTGACACAGCAGGATAACATGGAACCAAGGAGACCAGTGACATTTAGGAACCTCATGGAAACAAGGGTTCATTACAACACTGCAGAAACGAGGAGACCACTATGGAAGCTCATGGAACTAAGCAGTCATTGTTATACTCCAAAGTGTTGTTGAACCAAATAGACCATTGTCCAACTGCAGAACCTCATGGCACTAAGGCTTCACTGTGACACAGCAGGGTTCCATGAAACCAATTGTCCATTGTGACAATGCAGATCCAAGGAGACCATGGTGACACTAGGGAAGCTCATGGAACCAAAGGGCCATTGTGACACAGCAAGGCCTCGTGGAACCAAGGAGACCATTGTGACATTATGGAATCTCATGGAACCAAGGGTCCATTGTTACAGTTCAGAACCAAGGAGACCATTTTGACACTACAGAACCTCATGGAATCAAGAGTCACTTGTGAAACAGTTGGGCTTCATGGAACCAAGAAGCCATTGTGACACAGCAGGGCCACATGGAAGCAATGGTCCATACTGTGGATCCAAGGAGGCCATGCTGATACTATGGAACTTCATGGAACCAAAGGTCCATTGTGACACAGGTGGGCCCCAAGGAACCAATTGTCCATTGTGACAATGCGGATCCAAGGAGATCATGGTGACACTGCAGAACCTCATGGATCCAAGGAGCCATTGTGACACTGTGGGGCCTCCTTGGAACAAAGGGCATTGTTGATAGTATGGAAGATGCTCATGGAAACTGTGGGACATTGTGGCACTGCAGAGCCTCATGGAACAAAGGAGACCACTGCCACACGGAGGAATTTTATGGAACCAAGCAGCCATTTGCACATGACAGAACCAAGGAGACCCTTGTTGGCAGTACAAAACCTCATGGAACTGAGGGGCCATTGTTATACAGCAAGGCCTGGTGGAACCAAGGGGCCAGTGTGACACCGTGGGACCCCATGGAATGAAATATTCCTTGTGACACAGTGGGGATGCTTGTCACCAATTGTCCATTGTGATACTGCAGATGCAAGAGACCGTGGTGACACTATGGCAGTTCATGGAACCAAGGGGCTGTTGTGGCACACCAAGGCCTTGTGGAACCAAGGAGAGCATTGTGGCAGTGCAGAACCAAGGAGGCCATTTTGACAGGATGGACCCTAATTGAATCAAGGGTTCAGAAGGATCCAAAGGGTTAAGAGTTTAGCTAAAGAGATAGGAGCAAGAAGCAATGTATCTTAATGCAGAGTTTAGAGTAGAAGCAATGTAGGATAGTTGATCATTGCCAGATGAAGCTCGTTTGAGAAGACAATATATCATTTGCCTGATTTTGCTGTGTTTGTAGAAGTTCTGAGGGGAGGATGGAGTATTGTAAAGATGAAGAAACTGTAGCTGCACCTGGGCCCCCAAACCAGTCAGAAGCAGGCAGGAGAGCTTGAACTATGCCCAAGGGGTCAGAGAGCCTGCCAACAAGACCAAGATGAAAAGTTTACCTTGAGGAAGACGTTCCTGACTTCATCCTAAGGCACCACTGACCCATTTCAAAACCCACCAACCCAATTTGAGTGCAGGACTGCACAGGCGTGAAAGGACTTTGAGCTCATTTTATGATGAAGAGGAGAGAAGGCAGGATTAAGTAATAAGTATGTATAGGTGTGTTGAATGATAACATGAATATGTAAGATTTTGTAGAGAAATAGAGAGCCAGAGCTCTGATTTTTGCACATGTCTTTGGGAGGTTACTCCTCGTATTGCCTGGCACTAAATTAAACACACCACTTTCTAACTTTAATTAGTTGGAGAGCCTTTGCCCGTGCTTTATTTACTTGATAATGGAACCAAGGGTCCATTGTTCTACAGCAGGGCCTCATGGAACCAAGGGGCCATTGTGACACTGTGGGGCATAATGGAGCCAAGGACAGTGTTGATACTGAAATCCGCCTGACATAAACTTTTTAATACAACTTTGAATATTTGAGAGCATTATTACAGTGTGATAACACTGTTTTATTCTTCATTAAATCCTGCTGGTCACTTGGGCAATCCTTCCTCCATTGGTGTGCACTGAACATCAAATGAACAGAATTTTGATCACAACACACTGATTATGCATTCATTAGCTATTCCCTCTTCCTTTAAATTTACTTCACATTGTTGCACCCCTTCTCACAAGTTCTTATCTGGTTTTTTGGGGTCTGTCTTCAACATTCAGTGTCCTTTCTAGGTGGCTGTTCCTCAACCCCCACTTTTGAATATGGGCAATATTATTGTTTTGAAAACCTTCTGTTTTTTCAGCCTTGTAGAGCTGACCTTATTGTTGCATTTTGAATAACCTCTGTTTTCCAGAGTTACATCCTTGATCCATTTCTGCAAGGCTGTGCTGTGCTGTTCTACTCTCCTTGAGAAGAGTCAATGTTGTTCTCTTCTCCTGTCCTTGTCACAGCGCTCACCCCGCCTGAGTTGTGTCTGCAACCCCCCAACCTATGGGCTTGGGGTGGGCAAGTGTTCCTGAGGGAACAGGGATGGGACAGCTGGGCTGGACTGACCCAAGGGATGTTCCATTGCTTGTCACACCATGATCAGCAATAAACTGCAGAAAGCATGGTGGAACAAGGTGGGAAAGGGATTAATTTCTTTTTAGAGAAATTTTTCTTTCAAAACATCACTGACATATAAAGAATCCTCTCCTGCCACAAGATGGTTACATATTTTCTGCTGATAAGAGATTTCCTGTGAATTTGCTTTCCTTCTTTTTGTGGCCCAGCCCGATTCCCGCAGGATTTTACCTGGTCGCTCGCCCAGGGAAAAGAGGGCGGCTCCTGCACATTTTCACTTTGGTGTGGGTATTACCAAAAGTTGCATTTTGTTTCCTCAGTGGTTAAACTACATGCCAGTGGCTAAGAACTGGTTCTTGATAGGTTTATTCTTTTTAAAGAAATTTAAAGGTTTCAACTGGAACTAAACGGCATTAACTTATGAAAATATCTACCCCTTGGCTTTTGTGAAATATACATATAAAACTTATTATTAAAATTACATACAACTTTTATGTACTTAAACAATAACTATTTAAATTTTAGATAGTTTACTATAATTTTACTTGACATATTAATACTTGCTTTGCTTTTAGATTTTTTCAGTCAATTTTATTTTATAGTTTTTATTAAATTTTTATTAAATATTCCTATTTTTTACCCTAAATCGCATCATGTTTTCTCAATAGTTAAACTACACGCCAATAACCAAAACCTAATTCTTGATAGGTTAATTTTTTTTAAAGAAATTTAAAAGTTTTAACTAAAACTAAACTGCATTGACTTATAACAGCTGACAATCAATCAGACTTTGTCCCTGCCCCCACCCCAGCATTTCCCTCATCCAGCCCCTGGGACTCAGAGCAGCTGAGGAATGGAGTCACATCCAGGGCTGTCCCCAGGGCTCAGGACTGGGGCCAGCTCAGGTCAATCTCTGGATGGATGACCTGGACGAGGCCATCGAGGGCACCCTCAGTCAGTTCCCAGGGAGCCCAGGCTGGCTGGGAGTGTGGCTGTGCTGGAGGGCAGGAAGCTCTGCAGAGGGATCTGGACAGGCTGGAGCCCTGGGCCCAGGACAATGGGATGAGGTTCAGCAAGGCCAAGGGCCGGGTCATGCCCTGGGCTCACAAGCACCCCAAATCCCTGGCTGTGCCCTGCCCCTGATCCCCACAGCCTGTCTTGTTCCCTTCATCCCTGCATTGCCAGGGACTTTTTGGGACAAGGCAGCTCTGCTCTTGGAGGGAGGTGCAAGTGGGAACCACAATTCATCAGGTTTGTGTTCTTTGTCACTGGAAACTGGTGGGACTCAGAGGCACAGAAAACGTCTCTTCTCTGTGTACAGGAAAAGGAGATACCCTAAAATTCCTTCAGGAATGTGGGATACCCTAGAACCCATGCAGGATCAGGGTCTCACTCGGCCTCATCATCTTCAGCTTTCAGCTGTCTCATCCAGACCCCATCCCACCCTCACAATCCTCCCCCCACCACATCTCACTGCTCCTGGGCAGGAAGTGCCATCCAGCCTGGCCTTGGACACTTCCAAGGATGGAGCAGCCACAGCTTCTGAAAGAAATTAGCCCCAGGTTATGCACTCCCGAGTTGTACTGTTACACTGTTTTGCTGTAAAATTAAAGTTGCACTGTTACTTGCCTGTTTTAAACTGTTCATGTTGAATCTGTACCCTGTATTTCTGCTCATTATGTCCAAGTTCTGTACCCTTTCTCCCTAAATTCTGGGTTTTCCCCTCTCCATCGAAAGCCCGCACGCCGCCGCCTGTTGTCCCCCCTGCCACTTCCTGCTGCTCCCTGCTGCTTCCTGCTGCTCCCTGCCGCCTGCCGTCGAGCTGTGGGCCCCGCCCAATATGGAGATGGAAAAGCTCCCATGGTGCCTGGCCGCGACCGGGAGTCCAGTTGGAGCTAGAAAAGCCCCTGGGACAGCGAGCCGACACAGAAACTGGACCTAAGAAGGACAAAACTGTGCGAGGCACACGTCTAGCTACCTGCAGGCAGCAAGTATTCTTTTGTTACTTTCTCGCCATGACCTGAAAGGAACTGGAGAGAGGTGACCCCCCTGGACCACAGGAGCCAAAGTGATTCTATGGAAACTCCCGTGAGGAAGGAATCCCGACTCTGCAGCAGCACCAGCAGCAGCAGATTCAACTGCACCTCCTCCTCCGTGGTGTCTACTGGGAGCAGCGGCGGCGTGCGCGGCCCCTGGGCCCCCTACCCAGAGCTGATTTCTAATAAAGGCTTTTTCAAAGGAGCTGGTCTCCTGGCCAATTTATAACAGGAAGGGCTGGGGCTGGGCCAGGCCAGGGCTGGGCTGCACAGCAGCAAAAGCTTCTTCCCCCACAGGGGGCTCAGACACTGCCCAGGCTCCCCAGGGAATGGGCACAGCCCCGAGGCTGCTGCAGCTCCAGGAGCCTTTGGACACCGCTCCCAGGGATGCCCAGGCTGGGATTGTTGAGCTGTCTGTGCAGGGCCGGGGCTTGGACTTCATGATCCCGGTGGGTCCCTCCCAGCTCAGCCCATTCTGCAATTCTCACCCTTTGGCTCAGCCTTTGTGTCCCCAGCAGGAGCTGGCAGAGCTGCTGGGCTGGGGCAGGAGCAGGGCAGCCCCAGCGTTCCCCTCTCTGTGACACCACAGCAGTGACAGCCCCAACATTCCATGCCTGGAGACGCTCCAAGGGAAGTGTCCAGAGCCGTGTCCAGTCAACAGAACTGCCCGGCCACTGCCCCTGAGTGACCATGGCCCTGCCAGCTCGGAGGCACCGCTGGGGCAGCTGCATCTCAGCCCTGTCCCAGCTCCTGCAGCCCCTCCTCTGCCCCAAACCCTCCTGCAACACAGGGAGGGGATCATTTTGGTGCCCCTCAGGGGTTTCCTCTTCGGGTTGTAGAACACCTGGCAATGGAACCTTGGGGTGAAAGAAACCATTTTGGTCCTCCCTAGCAAGGCCACAACGGAAACCTTTTTCCTTTTGCCTTGGTGGTTTGGAGGTCCCCAGGTGTTTTCTGCACCAGTTCCAGCCTCCAGCACTCTCTGACGGCTCTCCCTGCAAATGTCACACTGTCAGTGCCCTGTCCTTGTGTCACCTGCTGTGGCTGAGCTCCTGGATTTGCCTTTCCAGCTCCTGTAGAACAAAAACTGAGGGACCTGGTGCTGCTGGAAGGCAAGAGCTGGAATGTAAGCATCTCTCAGGGGGAAATCTCTGCCTCCTCTGCCAGTCAGCCTGACCTCAGTACCTGGTAAGGTCCTGGAGCAGTTTCTATTGAGTGTCATCACACAGCACCTATGGGATGGCCAGGTTATCAGAGCCAGCCAGCACCAGTTTAGGAGGGGTAGGTCATGTTTGGCCAACCTGATCTCCTTTTATGACCAGGTGACCCACCTGGTGGATGCAGGAAAGGATCTGGATGTTGTCTATTTGGACTTCAGCAGGGCCTTTGACACTGTCTCCCACAGCACACCCCTGGAAAAGCTGGCAGCCCACGGCTTGGACAGGAGCACTCTCTGCTGGGTTCAGAACTGGCTGCATGGCCGGGCCCAGAGGGTGGTGGGGAACGGGGCTGCATCCAGCTGGCAGCCAGTCAGGAGTGGTGTTCCTCAGGGGTCTGTGCTGGGGCCAGCTCTGTTCAATATTTTTATTGAGGACATGGATGAGGGGATTGAGTCTTTCATTAGGAATTTTGCAGATGACACTAAGCTGGGAGTGTGTCAATGTGTTGGAAGGTAGGAGGGCTCTGCAGAGAGACCTGGAATGGTTGGATGGGTGGGCAGAGCCCAATAAGATGAAGTTTAATAAGTCCAAGTGCCCAGTCCTGCATTTTGGCCACAACAACACCTGCAGTGCTACAGGCTGGGGACAGAGTGGCTGGACAGTGCCC
The DNA here is from genome assembly GCA_016584745.2 of Phylloscopus trochilus trochilus. Taxonomy (NCBI): domain Eukaryota; kingdom Metazoa; phylum Chordata; class Aves; order Passeriformes; family Phylloscopidae; genus Phylloscopus; species Phylloscopus trochilus. The sequence continues at coordinate 250,505 of WQNJ02000102.1, forward strand.
AGGCAGAAAGGGACCTGCAGGGTCTGCTGGACAGCAGGCTGGACATGAGGCAGCAGTGTGCCCAGGTGGCCAAGAAGGCCAATGGCTCCTGGCCTGGATCAGGAATGGTGTGGCCAGCAGGAGCAGGGAGGTCATTCTTCCCCTGTACCTGGCACAGGTGAGGTTGCACCTCGAGTGCTGTGTCCAGCTCTGGCCCTTCAGCTCAGGAAGGACAGTGAGACGCTGGAGCGCGTCCAGAGGAGGCAACGAGGCTGGTGAGGGGCTTGGAACACAACTCCTGTAGGGAACGGCTGAGGGAGCTGGGGTTGTTCAGCCTGGAGAAAAGGAGACTCAGGGGTGACCTTATCACTCTCTGCAACTTCCTGAAGGGTGGTTGTAGTCAGATGGGGGTTGGTCTCTTTCTCCAGGCAGCAACTGACAGAACAGGAGGACACAGTCTCAAGGTGCATCAAGGGAAATATAGGTTGGATATCAGGAAAAAGTTTTTCACAGAAAGGGTGATAAAGTACTGGAATGGCCTGCCCAGGAAGGTGGTGGCATCACCATCCCTGATGTATTTATCAAAAGACTGGATGTGGCACTTGGTGCCATGGTTTAGTTGAGGTGTCAGGGCCTGGGTTGGAATTGATGATCTTGGAGGTTTCTTCCAACCTGGTGATTCTGTGATCTCCCAGCAGCCCTGCTCTGTTTGTGAACAGCAGCAGGCAGAGCTTTCCTTGGCAATGGGAGTGTTACTAGAAGTTCAGTAAAATCAAAAACTCCTTCCCCCCAGTGTAGCATTCAGAAGCAGCATTCTTTATTCAGCTGGATGCACGGGGGGATAGCTCCTCCAAAGCCGTGTGTGCTGAGCACAGGAAAGTTTCTGTTTATATTCTGTATTTTGGATACATGTTCATTGCTTGTCCCAGACTAAACACACATATGATAATCATTTCCCTGAAATCATTAACACATTTCCCCTCCCCTTTTGCATGCCCTCTTCTGCCCTGGGGGTCTCTCTGGTGGTCCCTGGTGGTCACAGACCCCAATGTTCCAGTGGGCCTGGCTGAGCTGGCAGGACACTGAGGCTGCTGCACTTCCAGTTCCCCTTCTTACACAATGGGCATTGTGTGGTTTCCATGGGCCATGGTTTTGGAGAGTGAGCATTGTGTCAGCTCACCAGGTGCAGACCATGGATCATCTGGAACCATGAGGTGACAGAGTGGGCTGTGACATCTCAGAGTGGGTTATGTGAGACCATTGAGGAGCTGCAGCATCATGGGCCATGTCTGTGACATCACAGAGCCAGCTGTGACATTACATGGCAGAGGTCTGACATCATAGAGCAGGCTATGACATCACAGAGTTGGCTGTGACATCATAGGATGGCTGTGTGACATCACAGAGTGGGTTGTGACATCAGAGACCAGCTGTGTGACATCATGGGGGGCTGTGTGACATCACAGGAGGGCTGTGTGAGGTCACTGGGTTGGTCACTCTGCCCCAGCTCCCCCTCACAGTTTCCCCCAAGAAGTCCAATGCTGTTCATGCTCAGAAGGGTCCCCTGTCCCCTGGTACCCCCCTGGTGCACCTGGAGCCACAGCCTCCACCAAAGGATGTTCCACAGGATCGACCCCAGAGCCTGACACGGGGACAAGGGGCTGGGCTGTGTGACCAGGACATCAAGGACAGGGATTCTCCAGGTCCCTGTGGCCTGGGCTGGGTTCCCCAGAGCAGGAAAGATGTCTGGCAGCTGCAGCAGGCTCAGGGAAGGGCTCCAAGGTGGGGCTGCAGCCCTTGGGCTGTCAGGAGAGGCTGAGGGAGCTGGGCTTGTCCAGCCCTGAGCAGGGAAGGCTGAGGGGCTCCTCATCCCAGCCTGGCAGTGCCCCCGAGGAGGTGCTGGAGAACACAGAGCCAGGCTCTTCACCAGGGGTCTGCTGGGGAGAGCAAAGACAATGAGCAGAGGGGGAAAGAGGGGAGGCTCAGTCAGGACAGGAGGAAACCTTTGTTCCCATGGCCCCAGCCAGCTGCTGAGATGCTGCCCCCTCATCCCTGACCTTTGGCATTTTCCAGTCGAAACCAAACCAAGCCTTGAACCACTTGGTCTGACCCAGTTTCTGACAGCTTGGGCTGCTGACTTGGTGAGCTCCTTTCCAATTCAGCTCTGCAATGATGCTGGGACAATGCTGGTCCCTGTTTTAGACTGGAGCAGAGCAGATGGGACAGGAGCCCTGCAGGGCTGTAGGGGACCTGCAGCTTGCCAGGTGCACGAGCACATCTTCATTAACTGGGTCATGAGAGCACTTGTAAGAAATGTCCAAGTTTTCCCAGCAGCAGGAGAGACCAGGAATTTCCTGGAACTGTACAATGGCAGGAGAAGAAATCCTGATCTTGCCCTCTCTTTGTGTCACTGGCTGGACTTGTGTTTTTCATGGAGCTGTGCCTTCCCTTGGTTTTGTTGGCTGACAATGAATGAACATCCCTCTGAGTCTGGGGCAACTCCTTCTGCAAGGAAAGCAGGTGGGGGTTGGTGCCAAGGAGCTGAAAGCTGCAGGTCCAGCCTGGGCTAGAGGAAGCTCAGATTTGCACAAGGCTGCTCTGAGTGCCAGGGGCTGGATGGGGGAAATGCTGGGGTGGGGATAGGGACAGTGTGTGATTGATTGTCAGCCATGAAGGGTCTTGATGTTGATATCTATTCAGAGTGCCTTAGGTGGAGCTGGGGATCAATATCAACTGGAGATTGCTGATATCAATCTATAAACAGGAAAGCAAAACTAAACAGGACAAAAAAAGTCTCCCTGCACTTAAAAAAAAACCCAGTATATTCTGTTTAAATAAACTTCTGAAATCTGTACAATTAACCACAGAAGAATTGAAGACTTAAATTATTCCCAGGGACTTTTCTTGTTAGAGTGCTTTGGAATGTTAATGAGCCTTTGGCACTGAATTCCTGAACTGAAGAGCTGAAGACTGAACAAGCCTCTGGAGAGCTAAAATTCATCAGGGAACCTCCAAGTTGCTGAGGCTCCATCCTCAGCAGAGCAGATTGAAGATATTCCAGGAGATTCCAGCTGCACAAGAGCTGTGAGCTCACGTGCAGGCACAGGGGCTCCATGGTGGCATCTGAGGGGTCTCTGGGCTCCTGAAGATCTCTTTGGTCACACTCAGTCCCAGGGGCTCTGTGGTGACATCCCAGGGCTCCTTAATCTTCCTAAGGGTCATGAGGTGACAGTCCCAGGGCTGCAGAGTGACAACAGAGGTGTCTGTACCCTGCCCAGGAGCCAATTTGTCCCAGGCAGTGGCAGGAGTCCAGTGGTGACATCCCTGTGCTCCTAAAGAACAGCGAGGTCACCGACACTCACAGGGGCTCCATGGGGACACTCCAGGAGTGTCCAGGCTGCCAAAGAGCTGGGATGTCACAGACACTCCCAGGGGCTCCATGGGGACATCCCAGGAGTGTCCAGGCTGCCAAAGAGCTGGGATGTCACAGACACCCACAGGGGTTCCTGTCATGGGCAGAGTGGCAGCTTCAGGCAAAGTTTATTAGAGAAGCTCCGGTTGGGTCACGAGGTTCACAAAGGACCCAAACCAGGACCCCCAGGCTTTCTAAACTCCTTCTGTGAGAGGATCCTGGGAGTGCCTGGATCCAATCCCAGCCCCAGATTTTGTCAAGGATTTATGCCTAAAGGATTATACAGGTGGAATTGAACCTTTGTACAACTTTGTCCCACAACACTAAGGATGCAAAGTAGAAGTATTTATATACATATAGATACGACTGATTATGCTCATGATTAGACAAAAAGGTCTTAATCAGAATGATTTATTCCACTGTAGAGGAGCTGTAACATCTATTTGAAGATAGTGCTCTAGGAAGCAGTTTTGAAGCAATTGTAATAAAGCAAAAGCAGTTATTAACCAGAGATGGGTGTCACTCCCCCAGACCAACGACCATGGGCAAATCTCTTTAGCTCAGCCTCAGGCAGTGACCTTTAGGGGTGTCCCCACTCCAGGGAGGAATCTCCACACCCCCCCAAGAAGGGAAATGTCAGGAGATGCTGCAGTTAAAATTTGGGATGGGGCTTTTCTAGTCTGAAGTGCTGCCCTGTCAGTCAGATGTGCCCAGGCTGGGCCAGCTCAGCAGCTCTGAGAAGCTCTCAGTGGTGTCACTGGGTTGTTGCTTTCTCTGGGGATTTCAGCAGCTCTGCCACAGCTTCAGCTCCCTCTCAGCATGTGGAACTTTGGGATGGAGGAGTCAGGCTGCTTTCAGCATTCTTCACCCCCAAAGCAGCATGATCCCCTCCTTCATTTCCCACTGGGGGCTTTGCAAACAGGGCCTGGTTGGAGCTGTTTGAGCCCATTGCAGGCAGAGCCTCCTGCTCCAGCAGGAACTGCCTTTCCTGTGCCAGGACCAGGGCAGGTCCTGCTGCAGGAAAAGCCCCAGGCCAGCCCCAGCAGAGGGAAGGGCTCGGGCACAAGTGCAGAGTGCCCTGCTGGGAGCTTTGGTATTCTTTTTGGTGAGTTCTATTTTTATTTTTTTTTTGCTATATTTTTCACTCTGACAGTGAAATCCTCTGGGAAACCACCTGAATTCTTGACTGGGCTGTGCTTCGGACTGCAGAGAGAAACATCCAGGGCAGGGAGGCTCCAGGGAAACTGCTGAGCACAGCCAAGGACTGCCCAGAGAGACCATTGGGGTGGGGGTGTGTGGGGAGAAATCACAGCTGCCTCCCTTCTGAACCACCCCCAGGACCTGGACAGGGCTGTGCTGTGTTCTGGGCACTGACCTGGAACTGAGGGATGTGGAAAAGGCCTTTGTTGTCAGGGCTGTTGAGAAGGCTGGGCAGTGTCACTGGGAGAGCTCTCTCAAACCCCTGGGAAAGGGCAGAGCCATCCCAGAGGGTCCTGGGAACCTGGGAAAGGCAGACATGGAGCCAGGCTGCAAACAGGGCAGGGAGGGGATCTGGGAGAGTCCCAGCCTGGTCAGGCTCAGCAGGGAAGGGCATGTGGCAAATCCTCCTGCAGCCATTCCAGGCACTGGCAGGACAAGGCAGGGATTGCAGAACCCAGGTGGGAGGGAAAAGAAGGGGATGTTGTGTGCCCAGACTTCAGCCAGGCCTGTGACACGGTCTGCTGTGGTCTCCTCAGAGCCAGACTGGAGAGAGCTGGGCTGAGGAAATGGAACATGGGCTGGGTAGGAATTTGGCTGAACAATGAGGGTCAAATGTCAAATCCATGGTACAGAGTCCTCTTGGCAACCACTGCCTGGTGACATCCCTCAGTGACCAGCCCTTGACCACCACTGGGGAACATTTCTATTATCTTTACAATGGCATGAAATGCACTTTTAATTCCTTTGTGGATACTGCCAAATTGTAGGGAGTCTGTGACCAAACTCATCCAGTTGATGGTGACTGGAAAACATAATTTGGCATAATTGTGCTTTTCTTTCCTATGGATAAGATGACTGAGTTGAGTCAATTTGTCTTGCCTGAGTTGAGTCAATTTGTCTTGCCAGCAGGTGCCAAACAAGCCACAAGAAAAGGCAAAAAACCCTCATGCATCAGAAAATTGCAGTTCAAAAGGGAAAAACCCAAACCCAACAATAAAAACCCAAAGCAAAACCCACCCACAAGAACACAAAACTCCACAAACAAACCAACAACAAAAAGCTAAGGCCACGAAGAGAAGGAAAGCAAATCCACAGGAAATCTCCTATGAGCAGAAAATATTAACAACCTTGAGGCCGGAGAGGCTTCCTTATGTGTTGGTGATGTTTTGAAAGAAAAATTTCTCTAAAAAGAAATTGATCCCCTACCCCCCTTGCCCCCTGCTTCCTGCAGTTTATTGCTGATCATGGTGTGACATGCAATGGAACATCCCTTGGGTCAGTCCAGCCCAGCTGTCCCATCCCTGTTCCCTCAGGAACACTTGCCCACCCCAAGCCCATAGGTTGGGGGGTTGCAGACACACCTCAGGTGGTGCGAGCGCTGTGACAAGGGCAGGAGAGCAGAACAACATTTACTCTTATCAAGGACAGTAGAACAGAACAGCACAGCCTTGGAGAAATGGATCAAGGATGTAACTCTGGCAAACAGAAGTCATTCAAAATGCAAGAATAATGTCAGCTCAGCTCTAGAAGGCTGACAAAACAGAAGGTTTGCAAAACAATAATATTGCCCATACTCAAAAGTGGGGGTTAAGGGACAGTCACCTACAAAGGTCGTTGCATGTTGAAGACAGACCCCAAAGAACCAGATAAGAACTTGTGAGAAGGGGTGCAACTATGTCAAGTAAATTCAAAGGCAGTGGGGATAGCTACTGCATGCATAATCAGTGTGTGTGATTAAAACTCTGTTCATTTGATGCTCAGGGCACTCAAATGGAGGAAGGATTGCCCAAGTTACCAGCACACTCTCTCAAACACTCACACTGCTCTCAAATATTCAAAGTTGTGTTCAAAAGTTTCTATCCAGTGGATTTCAGTAGCAGCAGTGTCCTTGACTCCATCATGCCCCACAGTGTCACAATGGCTTCTTGGTTCCATGAGGCCCTGCTATACAATAATGGACCTTTGGTTCCATTCTCAAGTAAATAAAGCACGGACAAAGACTCTCCAACTAATTAAAGATCGAAAGTGGTATGTTTAATTCAGTGCCAGGCAACATGGGGAGTAACTTCCCCAAGACGAGTAAAAATCACACAAAATCACAGAGCTCTGGCCCTCTCTTTATCTGCAAAATCTTACATATTCATGTAATCATTCAACATGCCTATACATACTTATTACTAAACCCTGCCTTCTCTCCTCTTCATCATAAAATGAGCTCCAAGAGCTTTCATGCTTGTAGAGTCCTTCAATTAAATTGGGTTGGTGAGATTTGAAATGGGTCAGTGGTGCCTTAGGATGAAGTCAGGTACGTCTTCCACAAGGTAAACCTTTCACCTTGGTCTTGTTGGCAGGCTCTTTGACCCCTTGGGCATAGTTCAAGCTCTCCTGCCTGCTTCTGACTGCTTTTGGGGCCCAGGTGCACCTACAGTTTCTTCATCTTTACAATACTCCATCCTCCCCTCAGAACTTCTACAAACACAGCAAAATCAGGCAAATGATATATTGTCTTCTCAAATTAGCCCCATCTGGCAATGATCAACTATCCTACATTGCTTCTACTCTAAACTCTTCATTAATATCCATTGCTTCTTGCTTCTATCCCTTCAGCTAAACTCTTAACTCTTTGGATTCTTCTAAACCCTTGATTCAGTTAGGGTCCGTCCTGTCAAAATGGCCTCCTTGGCTCTGCACTGCCACAATGCTCTCCTTGGTTCCACAAGGCCTTGGTGTGCCACAACAGCCCCTTGGTTCCATGAACTGCCATAGTGTCACCACGGTCTCTTGCATCTGCAGTATCACAATAGACAATTGGTGACAAGCAGCCCCACTGTGTCACAAGGAATATTTGATTCCATGGGGCCCCAAGGTGTCACACTGGCCCTTTGGTTCCACCAGGCCTCACTGTGTAACAATGGCCCCTCAGTTCCATGAGGTTTTGTACTGCCAACAATGGTCTCCTTGGTTCTGCTGTGTGCAAATGGCTGCTTGGTTCCATAAAATTCCTCTGTGTCACAGTGGTCTCCTTTGTTCCATGAGGTTCTGCAGTGCCACAATGTTCCATAGTGTCCATGAGCATCTTTCATACTATCAACAATGGCCTTTGTTCCAAGGAGGCCCCACAGTGTCACAATGGCTCCTTGGATCCATGGGGTTCTGTAGTGTCACCATGATCTCCTTGGATCTGCATTGTCACAATGGAGAATTGGTTCCTTGGGGCCCAACTATGTCACAATGGACCCTTGGTTCCACAAAGATCTGCAGTATCGGCATGGCCTCCTTGGATCCACAATATCACTATGGACCATTGGTTCCATGTGGCCCTGCTGTGTCACCATGGCTTCTTGGTCACATGAAGGCAAACTCTTTCACAAGTGACCCTTGATTCCATGAGGTTCTGTACTGTCAAAATGGTCTCCTTGGTTCTGGACTGTAACAATGGACCCTTGGTTCCATGAGATTCCATGATGTCACAATGCTCTCCTTGGTTCCATAAGGCCTTGCTGTGTCACCATGGCCACTTTGTTCCATGAGCTTCCCTAGTGTCACCACGGTCTCCTTGGATCTGCATTGTCACAACGGTCAATTGGTTTCATGGAACCCTACTGTGTCACAGTGAACCTTTAGTGCCATGAGGTTCTGTAGATGGACAATGGTCTCTTTGGTTCAACGACACTTGGAGTGTAACAATGGCTGCTCAATTCCCTGAGCTTCCATAGTGTCAGCAATGGTCTCCTTGTTTCTGCAGTGTCCTAATGAACCCTTGGTTGCATGAGTTTCCTAAATGTCACTGGTCTCCTTGCTTCCCTGTGTCTCTGCTGTGTCACCACAGCCCCTTGGTTCCATGAGTTTCTGTACTGCCAACAATGGTTCCTTTGTTCCAATGAGGCCTTGCTCTGTCAATATGGACCCTGGGTTCTGTGAAGTTCTTTGGTGTAACAATGGCCCCTTGGATCCATGAGGTTCCAAAGTGTCTCCATGGTCTCCTTGGATCCATATTGTCATCATGGACAATTCCTTCCATGCAGTCCCAATGGGTCAGAATATCCCCTTAGTTCCATGAGGCCCTGCTTTGTCCCAATGGCCCCTTGGTTCCATAGGTTTTATGCTGCACCAATGGACTCCTTGGTTCTAGGAGTTACCCTGCTTTGAGCAGGGGTTTCTTTGGTTCCAGCAAGGCCCAGCTGTGTCACAATGGACCCTTGGTTCCACGAGGCCCTGCTGTGTCACAATGGACCCTCTATTCCATAAGGCCCTACAGAGTCACAATGCACCCTTGAGTCTATGGGGTTCTGTCATGTCACACTGGACTTTTCATTCCATGAGTTTTTGTACTGTCAACAACAGTTTCCTTGGTTCCACAGTGTCACAATGGCCACTTGGTTCCATGAGCTTCTGTAGTGTAACATGGTCACCTTGATTCCATGAGGTTCTGCAGTTGTCACAATAGAAACCCTCGATCCATTAGCACTCCGAGTTTCACAATGTTTGATTCCAGGAGGCACCACAATGTCACAATGGACCCTTGGTTCTCTGAGGTTCCATAGCATCCCAATGGTCACTGTGGTTCCATGAGTTTCCTTAGTGTCACACTGGTCTCCATGGTTCCATTAGGCCCTGCCTTGTCACAGTGGTCCCCTGGGTTCCAAGGAGGCCCTGCTGTGCCACAAAGGACCCTTGGTTCCATGAGGTTCTGTGGTGTCACCATGTTCTTCTTGACTCTGCAGTGTAACAATAGACCATTGGTTCCAGACGGCCTGGCTGTGTCACAAATGTCTCCTTGATTCCAGGACCCCCAGGCACTGAGAGAAGGTTGAAAAAGCTGCTGAAGGAATCAGAAGCAAAACTCCAACTCCCTTGGAGCATCCTGGGCCCCCAGTGAGGGCAGGGAGTGCCAAAGGCTGCCCAGGCACTGGTGAGAGCAGCTCCTTGAGGCCAGGATTGCAGGGAGCCCAAGGCTGTGAGCAGGGACTGCAATGCTGAGCAAGGCCTGGGCTGGCTGGAGGGAGCAGAAAGGCCAAGGCCTGAGCCCAGGCCTGGCACAGCAGGGCCTGTCCCTCGCGGCTGGCTGGGGGCTGTTGGTGGGGCAGGGGGATGGCAGGGGCAGCAAGGACAAATGTCCTAAAGCTGCAAGGCCTGCCAGCCTGCTGAGGGAGGGGCCAGGCAGAAGCCAAGTGCAGGCTTTCCTGCAAGGAAAGTTCCTTCTGTGGGGCCTGCAGAGGCGCTGGCAGAGCCCAGGGGACAAAGGCCTGGGTGCCTGTGGCCCTGCCAGCCCTGCCCAGCCCTTGGCCATCTCTCCTGCAGGTGGGAGTGAGGATCTGCTTGTGGGCAGGAGGGCTCTGCACAGGGCCCTGGACAGGCTGGATCCAGGGCCCAAATCCAACCATGTCAGGTGGAACAAGACCAAGGGCCGGCTCCTGCACTTTGGCCACAACAACCCCTGCAGTGCTACAGGCTGGAGACAGAGTGGCTGGACAGCAGCCAGGCAGAAAGGGACCTGCAGGGACTGATGGACAGCAGGCTGGACATGAGGCAGCAGTGTGCCCAGGTGGCCAAGAAGGCCAATGGCTCCTGGCCTGGATCAGGAATGGTGTGGCCAGCAGGAGCAGGGCAGGGATTCTTCCTCTGTGCTCGGCACTGGTTGGGCAGCACCTCGAGTGCTGTGTCCAGTTCTGGGTCCTCCAATGGAAGGGCGGTGGGGTTGTTTATCCTGGAGAAGAGGATGCTCAGGGGAGACAAGGCAGTGTCATGGCACAGGCAGGACTTGATGATTTCCAAGGTCTTTTCTAAACTTGCTGAGTCTAGGATTCTCTGAAACCACCCTTGCAGCAGTTGCAGGATGAGCCCTGGGCCTCCTCTTCAGAAGGTGCAGCAGCCCAGGTTTGTCATTTCCTCCTCACAGCCCCAAAGCCCATCCTGTCAGTCCTGCAGAGCCTCTGCAGCTCCTCCTCATTGCCAACAGCAGGGAGCCCCACAGGCAGACACAGCAGCCCAGATGTGCCCCCCTGGCCTGGGGTGCCTCTGGCAAGGGAGCAGCACCAGGCACTGCAGGAGCCTGCAGAAAATTCCTGAAGCACTTGGAGGATGATCCTGCCCCACAAGGGACGTTCCCATGGTGCCAAGTGAGGAACTGAAATGGGGAGTGGGGCCAGAGAGGAAAGGGCAATCAGGTATGGGCTGTTTGCAGGGGAGACAACAGGGGTGCGCAAGAGGAAGAAATTTCTACCACGAAGGGTAAGGAAAACTGAGGTAAAAGAAAGGAAATGGTCAGGGCAGTTTGGGGGTGGTTGCCAGGCAGCCCTGGCTCTGAGCAACAATGTCTGCAGTGGCACAGCAAACTCCCAGCTCATGGGAACAAACTTTCTGGCTCTGACTTCAGAGGCCACCACAAACCTGAGGGGTTTCCCTGCTGTGGCCCAGCCCTTCCTGGCCCCAGGCCCTGCTGGCATTTGTGCTCCCTCAGCTTCATCTCCCCACACCAACCCCATGGGGGTGCTCAGGCCTGCTCTGGGCAGGGCAAACAGGGGCTCCTGAGGCAGTGCTGCCGTGGCTGTGCCTGCAAGGCTGCGGCAGCTGTGTGAGCTGGGGGAGAGGCCAGGGCTGCAGAGGGGGGATGTTGTTGGCAGGTGCATGAGGAGGCTGTGGGCCGCTGGCCTGGGCTGTCCAGCGCAGTGGGGATGGATCAGGCCCTGCTCTGCTGCTCCTTGCCGTGTGCTTGCCCAGGGCCCTTGCAGAGCCCCAGCCGTGCTGTTTGCCCCCAGCCTGCCCACGGCCAGCCTGGGGCTGCTGCCGGGGCTTTTCTCTGCTCAGCCTTGGCCTGGGCAATGTGTTGTGGAGAGAGCCTGGGCAAGGAGCCTGCAGCCCCCAGGCCCTGGCCTGAGGCCTCAGCACTGCTGCTGTGCCAGCAGTGCCCATGGCCTGTCCCTGCTGCAGCCCCGGCACTGCCACCCCCAGCCCTGTGCCCGGCCCCGAGAGCACTCAGGCCCTACAGCAACAGCAGGGCCAGGAGGGCAGCGGGGCAGGGCCACGGCAGCAGCACTGGCAGCACCAAGTGCTGCTGCTGCTGCTGGCCACAGCTGCTGTGCCAGCACTGATCTGCCCCCAGCTCTGCACACAGACATTGCTGCTGCAGCTGCAGAGAAGGGAACCAAAGGGGCATCTCTGCAGAAAACTTGGCTGGGAAATCCTTGAGTTCATTTGAAGCCACTGAGAGCATGACTCCTCATTAAAACTTTTAGGGGCTGCAGAAAACATGCAGAGAAATAAAACAAGAAAAGGCATAAAAAAAAGGCTTCTCTTTGTGTAAATCATTGAATGCTAAACCAAAGACAAAGCTCAACAGATAAAGAAAAAAGTGCTTTCAAAGATGAATTTTATTACAAGTGATTTACAGAAACTGGCCAGCAGTTTAATGTTTCTGAAACAGTCTAGTGATCAGTGTCCACACTGCAGCCTTGAGCTCCTGGTTCCTCAGGCTGTAGATGAGGGGGTTCAGAGCTGGAGGCACCACCGAGTACAGAACTGACAGGGACAGATCCAGGGATTGGGAGGAGATGGAGGGGGGCTTCAGGTAGGTAAAGGCTGCAGAGCTGAGAAACAGGGAGACGACAGCCAGGTGAGGGAGGCAGGTGGAAAAGGCTTTGTACCGTCCCTGCTCAGAGGGCATCCTTAGCACAGCCCTGAAGATCTGCACATAGGAGAAGACTATGAACACAAAACAGCCAAAAAATAAACAGGCACTAAGATTGAGAAGCGCAAGTTCCTTGACATAGGATTTGGAGCAGGAGAGCTTGAGGATGTGTGGGATTTCACAGAAGAACTGGCCCAGGGCATTGCCATGGCACAGGGGCAGGGAAAATGTATTGGCTGTGTGTATGAGAGCAGTGAGAAAGGCACTGGCCCAGGCAGCTGCTGCCATGTGGGCACAAGCTCTGCTGCCCAGGAGGGTCCCGTAGTGCAGGGGTTTGCAGATGGACACGTAGCGGTCGTAGCACATGATGGTCAGCAGGAAATACTCTGCACCAATGAAGAACAGAAAGAAAAAGAGCTGCACAGCACATCCTTCATAGGAGATGTTCCTGGTGTCCCAGAGGGAATTGTGCATGGCTTTGGGGACAGTGGTGCAGATGCAGCCCAGGTCGGTGAGGGCCAGGTTGAGCAGGAAGAAGAACATGGGGCTGTGCAGGTGGTGGCCGCAGGCTACGGCACTGATGATGAGGCCGTTGCCCAGGAGGGCAGCCAGGGAGATGCCCAGGAAGAGGCAGAAGTGCAGGAGCTGCAGCTGCCGCCTGTCTGCCAATGCCAGCAGGAGGAAGTGCCTGATGGAGCTGCTGTTCGACATTTACTCTGCATGGAGATGGGAACCTGTTCATGGAGAAAAGGACAGTGAAGAGTTAGAGGAGATACCTGGAGCCAAAATCAAAGCCATTTCCCATACACCTTCCTCTAGAACACACAGAGAGCCGTTTGTTATTAACAGTTCTGCAGTTTTCTTTTTAATCTCCCCCAATGTCTCTCCTGGTATTCTTGGATATCAAATCCTCCAAATTTCTGCTGCCCCCAGGGAGTACAGAGCAAGATCTGTGAGGCAAAATGATGAGTGGAGAGTGAGGGGACATGGTCTGTCATTCTGACCCATTCACTGTTTCTTTGGGTTTTAGCCTTTCTTAGGTGGAGAGTGATCAGCTTCCCATGTTTCCCCTAAAGAATCCCCAGGTACTGCTGAGAGCAGATGGATCCACCACACCCCTGCCCCACTTCTGTACCCAAGGACTCACGTTGCTCATTTCACCAACCCAACAGCATTTTCAGTGTCAGAACACCTCTGCCTTTCCCCAGCGGTCTTTCAGATAACACAAAGATGCTGCAGGACAGGTTTGCATCCTGGATTGAAGCTCCCAGCTTGGACTGAAATCTCTGGGAGACTTCCAAGTGTCCTTGTGCTGGCATTGGACTGAGGGAGATGCAGCTCCTGCCCTGGCTGCACTGGCAGCATTGCCCAGAGCCAGGCACTGAGGACAGAATCACCCTGAGCCAGCTATGCCCCCTCCCAGAGCCCCCCAGGGCTGGGCAGCTGCTCCCAGCCCTGTGCTCTGCAGAGGGAACTGGGCCCGGGGCTGCAGAGCTGCCCCAGGGCTCTGCTGCAGCTCTGCCTGCACAGGAGGGGCTTCAGGCCTTGGAGCCCCAGCCCTGAGGGCAGAGGCTTGGCTGGGGGACAGGAGGGAGGGGGCTTGTTCAGAGGGAGGGGCTGCACTGGAGGGGCTCCTGTGGACATCTCTGAACTCTCCCTGCCACAACATTCCTGGGGTTTGTTTTCTCTCATTGCCTTATCTTCTCTCTGCTTGCTGGAGATTTTCCTCCTGCAGGGGTTTCCCTGTGCCTGAGCTCTCCCTGCCAGCACTCCCAGACCCCAAATCTCTGTGCACTCTCCTTGGCCCTACAGAACCCTGCCTGTTTGCAGGGCACTGGCTGGGGGCAGGTTCTGTTGGCAGCCTGGAGAAAGGACAGCTCAGACTAAGCCTGATGGGCCCAGCCAAGGTGATGCTGGTGCTGTCCATTGGCAGAGGAGTGGCTGAAAGCACATCAGGGATCTCCTGCACACCTGCTGATCACTGAGAGTTCAGATGTCCCTGGGACTTGTCAAAATTAATGACACCTTTATCATTTTTCCCCTATTCCCCCATTATCTAATATTACCAAACTGAAAACAAAGTCTCAGGAAACGTCCTAATTTTAAAATAAATCCTTGCCTTGGAAATATTTTGCGAGTGGGCAGAAGCTCTCAGTGTGTCAGAGCTTCATGAGCATTTCACCTCCCCTGCACCAGAAATACTCAGAGAGTTGTACTCACAGAGTCTGCAGGCATTGGGCTGTTCCAGCTTGAGGAGATCCCTGCAGGAGCTGCAGCTGAATTGTCCTGCAGCCAGAGGTTCCTGTGCCAAGGGCTGGCAGTGATTCTCAGCCTCTTCCCAGCCCTGAGTGATTGAAGCTCTCTGTGCCTGTGTGTTGTGCCTGGGGTGGCTGCAGGCAATGCCCCAGCCCTGCTGGGCTGCGAGAAGAGTTGCTCACCAGGAGAAATGTCTTTTTAAGCTCTTCTTGGTTGCCAGGAGCTGCTGCCTCTGTGCCAGGAGCCCAGCCCAGCTCATCAGCACAGACACAGCACAAGGACTTTAATGACCCTCTTGGGGCTCTGTGCTGAGGCCCTGAACATCAGTTCCTGAGAGGGAGATGAAGAAACCTCTCCAGAACTCCAAGGCAGAATCCAACTCCAAAGTTTCTGGAAGTTTTAATGGGTCCCAGTGAGGAACACAACAGAGAAAGTGTCCGCAGTCCCCAGGCAGAGCAGAGAATTGCAGGCAGTGATGCCAGGAGGGGACAAAGAGAAGCCAAGTCTTGGTGCCCTGGGGCACAGCAGGGTCTGTGCCACCATGGGCTGTGAGGAGACACCTTGTCCTGAGGCCCTGGGGCCTCCTGGCACAGCCCCAGCAAGGCTGGGCACTGTCAGCCCTTTGTCCTGCCCTCAGTATCCCTCTGACAGCCCAGTGGCCTCAAGGATGTGCTGGAAGGAGTCCCTGGGGAGCCTTGGTCAGGAAAGGCCCTGGGGGGCTCCTCAATGCTCCCTGGCACTGCAGCTTTTCCAAAGGACTTTTGGTTTGGCTTTTGCCTTGGAGTTTCTGAGAGGTTTCTGCAATCATTGCCTCCAATTATCTGCTTTAATTAGTCCCTTGAGAGGCTTTGTCAGTAACAACACTCAGTGGGGCTCATTAATACTTTAAGGTACTCAAAGTTTATTGGAGAACTGTTTTTGGACACTGAGTATTAGAAGTTTGTGTAACCATGGCCTCCAATTATCTGCTGTAATTAGTCCCTTGAGAGGCTTTGTCAGTAACAACACTCAGTGGGGCTCATTAATGCTTCAAGGTACTTTAGTTATTTGAAGGTACTTGGTATTTCCCTTTTAAATCTGATTCTATGAGAAAGATTGTGCAATCCTGGCCCCAATTATCTACTTTAACAAGTCCCTTGGGATTCTTAGTCAGTAAAAACACACAGTGGAGCTCATTAATACTTTAAGGTACTCAAAGTTTATTAAAGAACTTTTTTTTTGGCATTGAGTCTCTGAGAAGTTTTTGTACCATCTTGGCCTCCAATTATCTGCTTTAATGAGTCCCTTGAGAGCTTTGCACTGACACTCAGTGGGGCTCATTAATACTTTGAGATACTCAAAGTTTTTAAGTTACTTTGGAATTTCCTTCCCACACTGAATCTCTGAGAGGATTTTGTGCAATCCTGGCCTCCAATTCTCTCTTCCAAGGAGTCCATGAGGAGCCTGTGTTGGGGATGGAGCACAGTGCAACCCATTAATGCTTTGAGACACTTTGGGTGCTTCCTTCTGACTTTGACTCCTGGAAAGGTTTGTGTCATCTCCTCTCAGACCCTGAGATTCCAGGGCTCAGCACCAAATGCAGCACAGGGCTCATTAGGATCAAGCAAGTCCTGACAAACCATGGCTGTGCCTTGATTTCCCTCTGGTATAGTGAAGTTCAGTAGGAAGTCTTTTTTTCCTTGAATTATGGAGACATATTTCAATGTGAGTCTAATAAATCCACATTCGTATTTCCAAAGGTGAAGTTTTCTCTTTAGAGAAGTGGTGATTGCAGCATTCAGTGTCTGATACTGATCCAGAGTCTCTCCCAAAGAGGTCTGGCCAGGTCAGAGAAGCTGTGCCATGAGAAGTGTGGAGAACCTTGCTCCAGTGTGGAGAACCTTGCTCTGCATTCCCCAACCCCATCCTGTCTCTCTCACTCACCTGGGACCCCCCTTACTCAGAGAACTGGATGCACTCAGGCAAAGAGGGACTTTCTCCCTTTTTCAACAACCTTAACTCCTGAGTTTTAGACAATCTTCTCAAGTGTGTGCCAAGCCTAAGGTGCCACCAAGGAGGTTCCCCTTCCCCAAGACAGAACCATGCAAGGAATGTTTTAGACACACAGGAAGTTCTGCAATAAACACAAATCCAGAGTTGGCTGAAGGCAGAATTAGACCAACTCCTGAAGGACAGACAAGATTTGAACTCCTTGCAGCTCAGAGCTCCAGGTCAGTTGTTGGGAGGTGAGTGAGGGGAAGGGAAATGCAGAGAGCCCTGGAAGTGCCTCGGTGCAGACAGGCTGTGGGGAAGGGCACTGCAGCCCTGCCCTGGGCCAGGAGTGAGGGTGGATCATCATCCCAACCTGCCCTGGGCCATTGCAAGGGGCTGTGGCCATGGACACTGCCCTGACCCCACTGCTGGGTTTGGGTGCCACAGCAACCCCCATCAGTTCCAGTTTCCTTGGAAAGCAGCCCAAGGACCCATTTCTGGCCTTCACTGTGTTGGGCCTGGCCTGGGGCTTATCCTGCAGCAGGATCTGCCCTGGTCCTGGCACAGGAAAGGCAGTTCCTGCTGCAACAGGAGGCTTTGCCTGCAATGGCCTCAAACAACTCCAACAAAGCCCTGTTTATTTGAAAATTGCTTCCTTCAGCACTATAATCTAATAATTGTTACAGCTCCTATATTCTGGAGTAAATAATTCTTTTTTTTTAATTCACTCTGTGGTGTACATGAATTTTTCTGTCTAATCCTGAGCAGAATCAATCATAGCTGTGTTTATAGAAATATATCTGGTATTCCATCATTAATCCTGTGGGACAAATTGCATTATGGTTCAATGCCACCACTCCAATCTTTTACACATAAACCTTTGACAAAGTCTGGGGCTAGGATTGGGACCAGGTGCTCCCAGTCTCCTCTCTTAGGTGGAATTTGAAAAGTGTAGGCATCCTGGAGGGGTTTGAGGATCCATGGTGGCTGTTGGGTGTCATTTCTCCACCTCATGACTCAGCAGGAGTTTCTCCAATGAAGAAATGAAGCTTTTGCCTGCAGCTCCCACTCTGCCCATGAGAGGAACCCCTGTGAGTGTCTGGGACACCCCGGCTCTTTGGCAGCCTGGACACTCCTGGGATGTCACCGTGGAGCCCCCGTGAGTGCCTGTGAGACAGAGATCTCCTGTGCTTTTAGTTTTAGCTAACTGAGGCAAAGAAGTTCTCTGAACTGTTTTTTTTCTTTTTTTCTTGGGGCTGTTTCAATCTGCTCTGGAGTGACAAACCCAGAGGAGCAGCCAGGGCTGGCACCTGCGGGGCCTGGAGCTGCGGAGGGAGTGGGGCTGGTGAGAGACTGAGTGAGCTGAGCTGCACCCAGGGCAAGGACTGCCTCAGTTTGCCATCTCCCTTCGGAGCAGAGAGAGGTTTTATTGTTTCATATTATTCATTCTTCGTGCTTGTAAGCATCTTGTTTATTAAATAAATAGTTTTTTCCACGTTTTCTCTGAAGAAGTTTTTTCCCAGACTGGCTGGAGAAAAGAGCCGTTTGGGTTTGCTTTCCAGAGGAACCCCATTTGGAGGTTTCCTCCTAAATTTGCTGTAAACCAAGACATATATTTTTATTGATGCCCAACGTGGGGTCCAAAAAAATAAAAAACACCTTGCATTAATTGCATTTTTAGTTGTACTTTGTGTAAAAATAATCAATAACCGTATTGCTCCATAAATTCCTAAGGTCTCTTAAAATAAAATCCTTTTTGTGTTTCTGTTCCCTAAACTTTTTTCAAGTTTTAATACCTTTCTAATCCCTAAATTTATTTTCTCATCCAAAAAAAGCTCCAATGTTGTCCCTAACACATAACTTTTACACTAAAAGTACACAAATTAAAATAACTATTCTCCTGAGCTCAATAATCATAATTTATAAAAAAACTTTTACAAATACTAAAGTTTGTGCCCAGTGTGTTTGGTTTATAGCTTCTTCGTCCTACCCTGCATCCTTGTTCCAGTAACATATTTTAAAAAATTATTTACCCAACCAAAATTAAAAAACCTACTCAAAAAATCCAATTCCTAAAAATAAAATAAAAAAATAAACAACATCAAATTCCCACCAATATCATCAACAAAATCACAACAATATCTCCACCAACCAACAAAAAAACCCCACAAACTTTGCTAAACACCAAAAACTTTTAAAAAACACACATTCCTAAATACAGCCAAATTATAAACCCTCTCTACCTAATTACCCACAAAAAAATCCAATTTCCACTGGGGCCTGGAACAACAACATACCTTTACCCAAATCAAACAAAAAATCACTCATATAATAACCCTTAACCCAATCAAAACAAAACCAAATATAAAAAACATACTCTACTCTGCAGCTGGGAGCAATAATCTATCCTAAAACCTTTAACAACAAATACCTAATAAAACACATAACCAACCACTAAAATTCTAAAATCAAAACTGTCAAAAACCCAAAACCAACTACACTCAAAAAAAAAAAAAAAAACCAGCCTATAAAAAAATTCAAACCACCTCAAAAATAATAAACACTAAAACACAACTCCTCCTGGCACCCCAACTACCAATGCTAAAATAAATACTCAAAACAAAAATTCCCACTATCCACCCTACTACCAATACCACATAAAATAAATAAATTATTCTCATCACACAGCATGCCCATATTAAAAAACTAAATGACCCTAAAAATTTAAAAATAATTACAAACTAACCTAAAAATAAACACTTTAATCTCATTAATAAAAAAAAAACAAAACCAAATAACACAAACTAAAAAAACTCCACCATACAACAAACTACCAACAAAAAAACCACATTATACTCTTTGTACAAATAATTCTTATCACATTACAAAGATTAAACAAAAATAAAAACAATCATATAAAACCCCACACAGCAAATTACACAAACCACTAAAAAAAAAAAATCAAACCAACTTACTAAACTCAAAACCATTCAATTAACCCTAAACATTACCAAAAAAACCCCACCAAAACCCCACCAAAACTCCACCACTACACTAATTCATAAATAATAACCAATACTCTAAAACTAACTAAAAAATAAAAAACCTAATTAACAACATTAAAAACCCCCATTTTAAACTACTAAAAAATAAAAACATTACTACCAAAATAGAAAAACAACCTATAAAAATCCATCCAATAAATACCCATAGCCCCAAAAATCAAACTAATAAAAACCACCAAAACAAACAGGTAAATCAAACTACAAAAATAAAAATATCAAAAACAAACTTAAATTAACAACACACACAAAAAAATATTCCTAACTCAATAAACTCATAATACCTCAAATCATCAAAACAAAAATACCCCCTATAAATAAACACAAAACCAAAAAATAAACTTAGCCATAAACAGTATTTCTCAAATTATCCATACCTATAAAACATATACTACCATCAAACCAACCAAACAAACAAAACCCTATAGTATAATAAACAATAATCCAAATAAAAATATAACAAACCTAAGAAATTAATTACATCACACTGTCCCAAACCTGCCAAAACAAACACTACATACTAACATGATAAAAAACACCACTAAATAATAAAAAACATATCCTGTACCTCACACCACTACCCAAAACACCATCCTACACCTTAAAAAACAAATTCTTTAAAAACATAATACCCATAAAAAATTAAAGCAAACAATAAAACTCATTTCAAAAATAACCTTATTAACACCTAAACTAAAAAAACATAACATTAAATAAGTGTACCATATCTCCTACCATACACCAACTACAAAGAAAATAAAAAATACAACAAATTATTAAAAACCACCTTAAAACATTAAATAAAATGTTTCAAAAATTAAGAATAACACTTAACAAAAACCACCTAATTAATTAACACCCAAAATTCCACCAACAAAAAAACCCCTATGCAATCTAAACTTCTATCTACAATAAACAAAAACAAAATCCCAATAATATATATAAAAATTTATTAAAAAACCAATTTAAATCAAATCTACCTAAAATACAAAAAAACCAACCATAAAATTATTTTTACTCAAAAACCAAATTACACATAATAAATAATACAAAAAAATAAAACAACACAATATATACCTCAAAAACATCTAATTATTAAATAAAAATCATAAATAAATATCATTATTCACTAAATATTACTACCATTTTCTGTATATACCTATACACTATATATACACATATATAAAATATGTGTATATAAAATTAAAATTTATTTAATTCTAATAATAAATTACCAATAGAAAAATAAAAAATAAAATATTAAATAACTTTATAATACTTATATCGTCAATAGTCTATTCTATTTATATTATATATTAAATTCTATACCTTTAAAATAATTCTAAAAAAAAACAAAAAACCAAAAAAAGCACACAATTTATTTTCAATAAACTACCTAACTCCCACACATCCTTAATCAAACATTCATCTAAAACACAAAAAACAATAAAACAGAAATCTCCTATACTTTTAATTAATTTTAACTACTAAAAGAAAAAAATTCCCTGTTTTTTTCTTTTTTTCCTTAAAACTATTTAAATCTACTTTAAACTAAAAAAAAAAAACCACAAAAACTCACACCTACAACCCACCAAAACGAAACCTACAAAAAAAAAAAACTAATAAAAAACTAAATAAACTAAACTACACACAAAACAAAAACTTTCTCAATTTACCATCTCTCTTCAAAACAACAAAAATTTTATTATTCATATTATTCATTCTTTATACTTACAAACATCTTATTCATCAAATAAATATTTTTTCCAGTTTTTCTCCAAAATTTTTTTCACAAACGAACTAAAAAAAAAAAAAAAACAACAAAGGTTAAATTTACTTTCCAAAAAAAAACCCTTCAAAAATTTCCTCCCAAATTTACCCTAAATCAAAATACACCCCATTTGTGGTGTCTTGGCATGGGGATCTGTAAAAAAAAGTCATCCTGGGATAGTTCAGTGTGGAGAGGACTTTCAACATCCCAGCCCAGCTTGGGGGCACCTTCCCCCCCCTGCCTGCCCAGGGCTCTGCTGCCTGGAGCTGCCCCTGCCTGCAGCTGCTTCCCTGTGCCCAGGGCTGGGATTTTTTGGGGATTTCTTGGGGATTTTTTGGGATTTTGGGGGATTTTTGGGGACGTTTTTGTCAATTTTTGGGGATTTTTGGGGGATTTTTTGGGGATTTTGGGGGATTTTTTGGGGATTTTTGGGGATTTTTTTCGGATTTTTTTCGGATTTTTTTGGGGGATTTTTTGGGATTTTTTTTGGAATTTTTTGGGGATTTTTTGGGGATTTTTTTGGGATTTTTTGGAGATATTTTGGGATTTTTAGGGGATTTTTGAGGGGATTTTGGGGGGATTTTTTTGTCAATTTTTGGGGATTTTTTGGGATTTTTTTGGGGATTTTTTTCGGATTTTTTTGAGATATTTTGGGATTTTTGGGGGATTTTTGGGGGATTTTTTGGGGATTTTTTGGGGATTTTTTTGGATTTTTTTGGGGATTTTTTGGGATTTTTTGGGGGATTTTTTGGGGAACTTTTTTGGGATTTTGCACGCACTGCAGCAGATTCTGGGGGCTCAGCTCTGCCCTGCAGAGCCCTCCCAGCTCAGGCACTGCCCAGGGGCAGCTCTGCCTCTGCAGGCTCTGATGGCAACCTCAGAGCAACCCTGAGGAGGCTGGAAAAGCAACCCTGGTGCTGCCTGCAAGGGACCCTCTGCTGATTTCTGTCACTGCCTGGTTTATTAAGATCTGAGAGGAAATTGTTTTTTTTTTTCTCAACCTGAACTGAGAGATGAATATCTATGTGCAATTTCCCATCCAGGCAACACAGAGCAGTAGATTAAAACCCAGGATTTTCCCTTTTGTGCAGCCCCTGCCTCACTCTGCTCCCTGTATAATCTACTTGGAAATGTTCTGCAGTTCAGTGTCCTGCTGGGAGCAGTCCTGAACAATGCAGCACCCTCACCACACAAGGAAAACACTTCCAAGCCTTCCCAGCTATCTGCTTCCACCCAGATCTTGTCCCCCAGTGCTGTGAGCAGCTCCCAGGGCTGGCTGAGAGCTGTCCCTGGCAGGCAGCAGAGTCCCTGCCCCAGCACAGCACCCTGGGCTGCAGGACCCTGCTCTGCAGGACAGCCCTGGCACCCCTGGCTGCTCTGCACAAGAGAGAATCAGAGAATGTACTCACAGGGTCTGTAGGCATTGGGCTGTTCCAGCTTGAGGAGATCCCTGCAGGAGCTGCAGCTGCATTGTCCTGCAGCCAGAGGTTCCTGTGCCAAGGGCTGGCAGTGATTCTCCCCCAGTCCCTTCTCAGCCCCTTCCCAGCCCTGAGTGATTGAAGCTCTGTGCCTGTGTGCTGTGCCCAGGGTGGCTGCAGGCACTCCCTGCTGGGCTGGGAGAAGAGCTGCTCAGCAAGAGACATGTGGTTTTAAGCTCTTCTTGGTTACCAGGAGCTGCTGCCTCTGTGCCAGGAGCCCAGCCGAGCTCATCAGCACAGACAAAGCACAAGGACTTTAATTAACCTCTTGGGGCTTGTGCTGAGGCCCTGAACATCAGTCCCTGACAGGGAGATGAAGAAACCTCTCAAGAACTCCAAGTCAGAATCCAACTCCAAAGTTTCCTGAAGTTTTAGTGGGTCCCAGTGAGGGACACAACAGAGAAAAAGTGTGCGCAGTCCCCAGGCAGAGCAGAGAACTGCAGGCAGTGATGCCAGGAGGGGACAAAGAGAAGCCAAGGCTTGGTGGCCTGGGGCACAGCAGGGTCTGTGCCAGCAAGGGCTGTCAGGAGACACCTTGTCCTGAGGCCCTGGGGCCTCCTGGCACAGCCCCAGCAAGGCTGGGCACTCTCAGCCCCTTGTCCTGCCCTCAGCATCCCCCTGACAGCCCAGTGGCCTCAAGGATGTGCTGGAAGGAGCCCCTGGGGAGCCTTGGTCAGGAATGGCCCTGGGGGGCTCCTGAATGCTCCCAGGCACTGCAGGTTCTTCAATGGACTTTGGGTTTGGCTTTTGCCTTGGAGTTTCTGAGAGGTTTGTGCAATCATGGCCTCCAATTATCTGCTGTAATTAGTCCCTTGAGAGGCTTTGTCAGTAACAACACTCACTGGGGCTCATTAATGCTTCAAGGTACTTCAGTTATTTGAAGGTACTTGGTGTTTCCCTTTTAAATCTGATTCTGTGAGAAAGATTGTGCAATCCTGGCCCCAATTATCTACTTTAACAAGTCCCTTGGGATTGTTAGTCAGTGAAAACACTCAGTGGGGCTCATTAATACTTCAAGGTACTCCAAGTTTCTTAAAGAACTTTTTTTTTGGCTCTGAATCTCTGAGAAGTTTTTGTGCAATCCTGGCCTCCAATTCTCTCCTCCAAGGAGTCCATGAGGAGCCTGTGTTGGGGATGGACCTCAGTGCAACCCATGAATGCCTCAAGACACTTTGGGTTTTTTTTCTGACTTTGACTCCTGGAAAGGTTTGTGCAATCTCCTCTCAGGCCCTGAGATTGCAGAGGTCAGCACCAAATGTACCATGGGGCTCATTAGGATCAAACAAGTCCTGACAAATCATGGCTGTGCCTTGATTTCCCTCTGGACTGCTGCAGTTCATTAGAAAATCTTTTTTCCTAGTCTTATGGAGAAATATTTCAAAGAGCTTCTAAAAAAATATGTATTCCTATTTTCAAGGATCTATTTTATTCTTTTTCCTATTACGGAAAGGATGATTGCAGCATTCAGTGATTGATATTGACCCAGGGTCTCTCCCCAGGAGTGTGGCCTGCTCAGAGAAGCTGTACCTTGAGGTCTGACCCAGTGTGGACAACCTTGCTCCCAACCACATCCTTTCTCTCCTCACTCACCTGGGACCTTCTTTGCTTGGAGGACTGGCTGCACTCAGTCGAAGAGGGACTTTTTGTTGGTTTTTTTTTTTTTTTAGGCAATCTAAAACTCCTGAATTTCCCCACTGAACACAGACACCCTTCTCAAGTCTGTGCCAGGCCCAAGGTGCCACCAAGGCCACTCCAGCCCTGTCCTGGGCCAGGAGTGAGGGTGGATCATCATCCCAATGTGAAAAATGACGTTTCACCTTTTTATATTAATTTAGAAGTTTAATAAAAATAAAGTAAAATAGAATAAAAATAGACAATAAGGAGACAAATGAAGATAGCTTCTCAGCTGAGGGTGCAAAGCAACACACCGCTTATTCTAAATTTTTGGTATTTAAAAGACTTGGTGTTACATATTTAAATAAGCTAATGCATGATTCAAATATTTATTTTGGTTTCATGACCCTCCTAAGCATACAGATTATCTGTGAGATTCCACGAAGTCTAGAAGTATGTTGTAAATCTGTCTTCCAAAGATTCAAAAGTCTCAAAGGCTTAATTGTTCCTTATCAGAAATCTTTAGTTCAGGAATTCCAGACGTCCCTTCTGTCTTCTATCTAGTTGAGGAGTTAAAAATAAAAAAACAACACAACCCCCATTTCTACTTTGTTACAATTAGGAAATATACCTTCATTACATTTTTAAATTCTACCACTAAAAGAAAATACAGTACAACCTTCTTACATTATATGTATAACATTCATTTCAATATTTGTGAAAAGCCAACTCTAAAATATGCATTTATAACAACAACCTGCACTGGGCCATTGCAGGGGGCTGTGGCCATGGACACTGCACTTACCCCACTTGTGGGTTTGGGTGCCACAGCAACCCCCATCAGTTCAAACTTCTTTGGAAAGCACTGCAAGGAGCCATTTCTGCAGCCAGGTTCCATGGCCAGAAGGATGTGGGGGGCTGCAGGTGGTCAATGCCCCATCCCTGGAAAAATTCCAGTCCAGCTGGGACAGGGCTCTGAACAATCTGATCTGGTGAAAGATGTCCCTGCTCATCCCAGGCCTGGACAAGAGGCCTGAGTGAGGCCTGAACAACAGGCCCTGAGCCAAAGGTGACCTCTGGCTGAACCTTCCAACCAAAGGTTTTCTTTGTATCCACTCATTAGTGAAACATGCATGGTCATTAGCATTGTGATAGATGTATCCATTCATTAGTGAAACATGGATTGACCTTTCTGGGTTTGGAAGCCCAACAAGGCCATGAAATCTGACATCTGGCCTTGTTTGGGGCTGTATGGTCAGAGTCACCTCCCTTGGTTCCTCCTTGGGCCCTGGCCAGGCTTTGGGAGAGACCCAAGAGGAGGATGAATCCAGATGTTCCCACTCTAGAAGTGCTGTCAGTCTGCTAATCCAGCACTATCAAAGCTGGGCCCTCTCCCAGCGAGGCTGGAGCCTCACCTGTGGCTGGAGGCACCTGCAGGAATTCCCAGTGTCCAGGAGTGGCTCTGCAGTCCTTGGCTGTGACAGCTTCCCCCAGCTGATGTGTGGGTGTGGGTGATGGGAAAGTCTGAGGGTCACTGGTGCTGGATCTTTCTTACTCACTGCAGGCAATCTTTGGTAGTGATGGTTGGGTGCATTGCTGAGCTGCTCCTTTTGTGCTCCTTTGACTCAGTTCCCACTCGCCCCTGAGCTTCAGCCCTGGCAAGCAGTATGCTTGGGGGGAAACTGAGGCAAGGATGAAGATAAAAGACAAAAGGTGCTCTTAATCCTTCAGGAACACAGTCCCACAATTTAATGCAGAACCTACTCCATGTAGCTTGGGGGAGTTAAGAGAGGAATTAAGAGAGGAATTAAGAGACAGATTCCCTGTTTTATGCCCTCTACCAAGGAGGGGGAGGGGAGGATGTCTACCAGCCAGTGGGGGCTGACCTGTGGGAGGTGAGGCATTGGTGGTGTCAGGGAGAGGGGATTCAGTGCAGGGGCTCATGGGCAGGGTACATCAAATACTTTGTGTGAACACATATAACAGAAACACCCAGTGCAATAGAACAAAGTGAACTAACTACTTAGTGCAATACAACATCTCACCCTTTTTTGTTACAATAAAACTGAAAGACACACTTTGGGCCTATTATGAGACAGAACAGTTTTTGTCCACCACTTTTGATTTGCAGGCAGTTTTGGCTGTTCTTGGCCTGCAAGTCAACATGGCTGACTTCTGAGGTGGTAGGGATTAAACCATTGAGGGTCTTTAAAAGTAGGCAGCAAAGAATTCCGAATGCCAACACAATTAAAAACAAGACAACAAACAACAACAGGATTGTAAAAGGAAACACACACAAAAAGCATAATCACAACCTGAGATCTGCCGGAAGTAACCCGATTTTTAAGAAAACTCTGTCTTCTCTTTCCGGTGGTGTCTCCTTTTTGAAGTGATGGCTGCTTGCTTCCCATCATCTTCCATTGGTGCTGGCTTTTTGGGAATAAAAGGTTTCACCCACTTTTGGGGTATCCAGTGTGGGCATGAGGGGGTGGATTCGCACACGTAGCCACATCCCCAGGTCATGAGCTCATAGGGACCTTTGATCTCCCAGGTTTCTGGGTCCCTAATCAAAACTGGTGGGTGCTGTGACAGCTTAAACTGATTACTGCTGTTAAAGTGACATACCACTGGAAGACTCATGTTTTCAAATGAATAATTCAGAAAGTTAATGGTAAATGTGGCTTTGCAGAGTTTTTGTGTTGGTGACATCCATGCTGTGGAACTGTCTTGCCCAGCCAGGACCTTTTTGAGCATCTGGTGGGCACACTCGACCACAGCTTGGCCTGTGGGGGAGTGGGGGATGCCTGTTGTATGTTCCATTCCCCACTGCTGGGCAAACTGCAGGAATTCCTTGCTTTTGTACACTGGGCCATTGTCAGTTTTGATTTTCTTAGTACTGAAAGCCCAGTACTGAAAAGGCTTGCCCGAGATGTTTCTTGGAATGTGCAGCCATTTCTCCTGCATGGGCAGAGGCATAAACATTTGAATAGGTGTCAATGCACATATTTTTGGTGGCCGAAACTAGGAATGTGTGTGATGTCTGTCTGCCACTCCTGGCAGCTTCCAAGCCCTCTGGGGTTAACCTCCACTGTAGAGGAGTTTTTAGAAGAGCAAGGCCACAATCTGCTGCTAGGAGGTTTGAACAGTCCTTGCTATCAGGGAAGAGTATGAGGTCTTGTACTGTTCCTGCTGTGTACTTTGCTGTTCCTACATTGCCTTGAATTAGCAAAAAAAAGTAGCAAATGTAGTAACTCATTGGTCCTTCTCACAGATGCTTCCTCTTGGAAGCTGAAGACATGTAACAATTTGTTGTACCTTCTCATAGATGTTGAAGACAGAAATGCTGGTCATAAGACAGAACAAAGAAGAATTTGCTGCCAAAAGATGTGAACTAATGAGCAATCATTTGGACTGCTTGAATGTGATATTTTAACCAATCAACAATTGTTTAGCTGTGCCTGCTTTTATTCTGTAACTACATAAATACGGGGAATAAAAAATAAACGAGGAGATCAAACCGAATTATATTGATGTCCATTTGATACTCAGCTCCTTCCTCACAAAAATTTCCATGGGTCCCCATAGTGTCACAATGGTCCCTTGCTTCCATGAGGCCTTGCAGTGTCAAAATGGTTTCCTTGGTTCCATGGAATGGAACAATGCACAATGAACAATGCACAACTGCACAATGACACAGTGGCCCCTTGGTTCCATGAGGCCTCAGAGTTTCACAATGGTCTCCATGATTCCAGATAGTCCTGCAGTATCACAGTGGTGCCTTGGTTCTATTGGGCTCCTCAGGATCACAATGGCCCCTTGGTTGCATGAGGCCCAGCTGTGTCCCACTGGCCCCTTGCTTCCATTGGGCCCCGTAGGGTCACAATTATTCCCCTTTACTTCAATGAGGCCTTCAGTGTCACAGTGGTCTCCTTGGTACCACAGTATCACAATGGACCCCTGGTTCAATGAGGCCCTGCAGTGTCAAAATGGCCTCATTTGCTCCACAAGGCCCTGCAGAGCCCCTTGGTTCAACAAGGCCTCAAAGTTTCATAATGTTCTCCAGGATTCCATGAGGGCCCTGCAATGTCACAATGGACCGTTGGTTCCATGGGCTCTCACGCTGTTCCATGAATCCTTAGTTCCATGGGGTCCTGTAGTGTCACAACGAACCCCTTGGTTCAGTGGTGCCACACAGTGCCACAATTGTCCCTTGGTGCCATTAAGCCCCACAGTGTCACTATGGACCCCTTGGCTCCCCAGGGCCCTGAAGTGCCACAATGGCCCTTTGGTTTCCCAGGGCCTCAAGGTGTACAAATGGCCTCCAGGGTTTCATGAGGCCCTGCTGTGTCACAATGGACCTTTGGTTCCATAATGCCCCAGAGTGTCACAATGGTATCCTTGGTTCCACAGGGTCAAAATGGACACTTCATCCCATGGACACCCACAGTGTTCACTGCAGCCCCCTTGATTCCATGAGGCCCTGCTATGCTATAATGGCCCCTTCGTTCCAGTGGGTCCCAAAATGTCAGAATAGTCTCCACTGTTCCATGAGGCCCTGCAATGTCACTGTGGTTGCCTGGCTTCCACAGAGGCCCACAGTGTCACAATGGACTGTTGGTTCCATGAGGTTCCTCAGTCACAATGGCCCCTTGGCTCCATGTGGCCACACTGTGTCACAATGGCTTGTGGCTTCATGAGGCCCAAGAGAGTTGTAATGGACCCTTGGTTCCATGAGACCTTGCTGTGTCACAATGGAGTTCTGGTTCCATGAGCTTTCATCCTGCCAACAACAGTCTCCTTGGTTCTGCAGTGTCACCATGGACCCTTGGTTCCAGGAGGTCCCACAGTATAACATGGTCACTTTGGTTCTGTGAGGTTCAGCAGTGTCACAATGGCCTCCTTGGTTCTACAAGGCCTTGCTGGGTCAGAATGGCCCCTTTGGTTCCACAAGGCCCCACAGTGTCACCATGGTCTCCTTGGACCTGCATTGTCACGGTGGACCTTTCATTCCCTGCAGCCCCAGTGTGTCACAGTGGCCCCTTGGTTCCATGAGTTTCTGGACTACCAACAATGGTTCCCTTGCTCAAACAAGGCCTTGCTGTGTCACAATGGACTCTTGGTTCCATGAAGCCTTTCTCTGTCATAATGTACTTGTGATTCCATGAGGTTCCATAGTGTCCCAATGATCTCCTTGGATCTGCAGTATCACAATGGACCATTGGTTCCATGTGGCCCTGCTGGGTCACAAAGGATTTTGGTTTCATCAGGGTTCAAGGTATCACACCTGACTCCTTGATTCTGTGAGGTCCTGCTGTAACCAAATCCCTGAAATAACAGAATAAGACTCCTTGACACTATCTTGGTGTTTAGGAGGGGATCACTGATTCAGGCTTGAGGTCCAACATTTGGTAACTCATAACCTTACATGGACATGTGATTCTAAAAGAGTGTTACTTATATACATTATAACTATACTTAACATATATGTGTAGCAATTTAGCCATAAACATAAAACCAACCCAAGTTCTCCCATTTCCCCTTTGTTTTTTCTGTCACTGCACCCTTCAGACAGATGTCTTCTTCTTCTCTTCCAGCCATCCCTGCTGGGAAAGCAGGCCCTGCATGCCTTGTTCCTAGGCTAGAAGTTCACAGGCACAGTAAAAATTGAATGAACCCTTTTGGTATCCAGCACAGGGCTCTGTGTGCCCAGGCAGAGGCAGGCAGGACGCAGAGCTGTCAGCAAAGGAAGGGCCCAGCCAGGTGGGGCAGCCGCGGGTGACGACAGCCTGCAGGGACAGGGGCACAGGGCATGGACACCGTAGGACAGCCTGGGCTGCACAGGCCACAGGGATGGGCAGCAGCTGCAAGGCCCTGACACAGCCAACTCCTGCAGCACTTGGGCCATGGCTGCTGGCCCTGGGCCTGAGCCAGCAGGAGGGGACAAGTGACCCTTGCAGGCCTGCAAGGGCCTCATGGCCTCCTTGTCCCTGCTCAGCAGCCTGGCAGGGGCTGCCCCATGGTGCTGCCCTTGGCATTGCACATCCCCACATCCCAGTGGCCTGGGAAGAGGCCTGAGCAAGGAGGGAGGGACAGGATGTGCCTTGGCAGGGGCTGGAGCTCAGGCCTTGGCCCTTTGCATTCCTGAAACACATCCAGGTTATTTCAGAATTAGGAACACCTTTCCCTTGTCTGTCTCCACTTGTCCTCACTGTGTTCTGCTCTACCTGGAACCTGGGGAAATTTTCTCAGTTGTGTTTCTCTGTGGGACCCATTAAAACTTCAAGAAAGTTTGGAGTTTCAATCTCACTTAAAGTTCTTGAGAAGTTTTTTTTGCACACTCTGAGGGACTGAATCTGATGTAAACAGCACCAAAACCCCAAGAGATTGATTAAAGTCCTTAATGAGCTGGGCTGGGCTCCTGGAAGAAAGGATGATCTTGGCAACCAAGAAGAGCTTAAAAAGCCATTTCTCCTGAGGAGCAGCTCCTCTCCCAGCCCAGCAGGGCTGAGGGCACTGCCTGCAGGTACCTGAGAGCAGTGAAGCAGACAGAGGCTTAAAGAAACTGCAAGGACAATTCTGAGATTCTTCATGGAGAAATCTTCACAGCTTTTGAAAATTGTGAGCTCCTTTCTGGAGAAATTTTCCCCACTTCTGACACAGTCAGTCTATGGCTGGAGGGATCTCCTCAAGCTGACTCAGGACAGGACTGAGGTGACTGTAAGGATGGCTCTGCTGCCCTTTCTGCTCTGGGGGAGGATGTGCTCCAGAGCGGGGCTGCCCTGGGCACCGTCAGAGGGACAGGGCAGGATGGCTCCTGCTGCCAGGGACGGCTGCAGGGGCTGAAGCTGGGGCTGCAGCCAGGGCTGCCCAGGGCTGTCCTGCACAGCAGCTCCTGCAGCCCTCAGGGCTCTTGGCCAGCCCAGGGCATCTGCCACCTGCCAGGGGCAGCTCTCCGCCTGCCTGGGAGCTCCCCTGGATGGTGGAGGGGAGCAGTGGGTGCAAGGAGTGACTCCTGCCAGGGCAGGTCCTGCTGCTGCTGCTGCTGTGGAGAGGGTGCTGTGTGTGCCAGGGCTGCTCAGAGCTCCAGCTCATGCCCAGGTCATTTCTGAGGGGACTTTTCAGCAGCTCATTCAGGGCAGGAGTTTCCTGCTTGAGTCTCTGCTTTCCTGAATCTGTGCTCCCACTTTTCCCTGGCTCAGCTTGGTGGCAATGGAAACTCAGCTGTGCAGGGCAGAGCAGGGGCTGAGGCTCTTCAACCATCCCACTGAGTTTTCCTGGGAAGCTCAGCAAGTGCCTGCAGCTCCCCAGGTTCCAGATCCATGCAGCATCAGCTTTCCATGGTGCCCAGGCCTGGGGGAGCTGTTCTTTAATGCCTGCAGCCAGGAGCAGCTGCAGGGCAGAGCTGGCCCAGGGGCTGGGCTGGGCTTTGGCAGCTGTGGCAGGGAAGGAGCCCGGGCCCACAGGAACAGCTCGGGCTGGGACAGCTGCAGCAGCAGAGCCCTGGGCAGGGAGGGAGGGAGGCAGTGCTGAGGGCAGCCCTGCTGCTGCTGCTGCTGCAGGGAAGATGTGGCAGCTGCCAGCCCTGCCCTGCAGGGCAGACACTGGCCTGAGCAGCACAGCTGCTGTGTCCCCTGGCAGCCAGCACAGCCCTCAGCCCGGGGGCTCGGGGCCCTCAGTCCCCTCCTGGGCCAGCAGAGCAGCTCCAGAGATGAAGGGCATCTCTGCTGCCATGTGCCCATTGCCTGCTGCCCAGGGCCTGAGGGCCACTGTCCTGCACTGCTGCTGCCTGCACTGCAGGGGCTGGGCAGGGCTGGGCAGGGAAAGGCTTTTCCTCAGGGCCCGGCTCTCTCTCTCCTTGCCTTGCCCAGCTGCTGCTGCCATTGCTGAGGGGCTCTCTGGGAATGGCACTTCCAGCTGCAGGCTCAGGCTCAGCCCTTGGGCTCCTCCTGCTCAGGCTGAGCACAGCAGTGGGGTGTCCCAGCTCCGTCTGCCTGGGGAGCTCTGGGCAGGGCAGGCTGGCAGGCTGGGAATGAGCTGACTCTCCCTGACTACGGGAAAGGCAGGATCCACTTTTTCTGCCAGGGATCCCTCTGCTCTCACCAGTGTCTCCTGGCTTTTCAGTGTTACACTGGAGTGGAGCTCAGAATGGTGCAACTCCAGGGCAACTGGAACAGGAGAGAGGGACAGAGCAGCTCCCCTCAGTCTGCCCTGAGGCTCAGACAATCCTCCTGCCTCACTGGACTCTCTGATCTCCCCAGGTGCAACAGAATCTCTCATTCTGCCTCCTGCAATCCCCATCCTTATCCCTGGCAGCTTCTGTGCCTTAGGGGCAGATTCTTTGTCCAAGTTCAAACACCAGGACTGGCCCCAGCCCTCACTGTTCCTCTGCACTGACTGGGGGTCAGGGCTGACTCCCAGGTGTCCTGCAGGTCCAGGTCTGGCTCCTCACACAACATTGGTCAGCAGCAATCAGGGCTCCAGCAACGCAAGTGAAGGAAGGTCACCTAGATACGGAGAAGGGGAAGGAGTTTAGTGGCAGGAAAAAGTCTGTGAGAAAGTGCTTTGACTCTTCTGTGAGAAATCTCCCCTCTTTTCTTCTTCAAAAGGTTGAAATATCCAGAAGCTGCAAATGTCCAACAGCAGCTCTATCAGCCACTTCCTCCTGCTGGCATTGGCAGACAGGCGGCAGCTGCAGCTCCTGCACTTCTGCCTCTTCCTGGGCATCTCCCTGGCTGCCCTCCTGGGCAACGGCCTCATCATCAGCGCCGTAGCCTGCGGCCACCACCTGCACAGCCCCATGTTCTTCTTCCTGCTCAACCTGGCCCTCACCGACCTGGGCTGCATCTGCACCACTGTCCCCAAAGCCATGCACAATTCCCTCTGGGACACCAGGAACATCTCCTACGTAGGTTGTGCTGCACAGCTCTTTCTGTTTGTGTTTTTCATTACATCAGAGTATTTCCTGCTGACCATCATGTGCTACGACCGCTACGTGTCCATCTGCAAACCCCTGCACTACGGGACCCTCCTGGGCAGCAGAGCTTGTGCCCACATGGCAGCAGCTGCCTGGGCCAGTGCCTTGCTCACTGCTATGCTGCACACAGCCAATACATTTTCCCTGCCCCTGTGCCATGGCAATGCCCTGGGACAGTTCTTCTGTGATGTTCCTCAGCTTCTCAAGATCTCCTGCTCACACTCCAAACTCAGGGAACTTAGGGTTTCATTTGTTGGTTCCTGTTTAGCACTTGGTTGTTTTGCGTTCATTGTTTTCTCCTATGTGCAGATCTTCAGGGTTGTGCTGAGGATCCCTTCTGAGCAGGGACGGCACAAAGCCTTTTCCACCTGCCTCCCTCACCTGGCCGTGGTCTCCCTGTTTGTCAGCACTGCAGTGTTTTCCTACCTGAAGCCCCCCTTCATCTCCTCCCCATCCCTGGATCTGGTCCTGTCAGTTCTTTACTCAGTGGTGCCTCCAGCCCTGAACCCTGTCATCTACAGCCTGAGGAACCAGGAGCTCAAGGCTGCAGTGTGGAGACTGATCACTGGGTGTTTTAAGGAACATTAAAACAGGCGGCCAATTTCTGCAAATCACTTGTAATAAAAGTCATCTTTGATACTTCTTGTTCGTTTAATTTAGGAGGTTCTTTTTCTTTGTTTTACTTTTTTAATATTGTCCAAAAGGAAATGCCATGGTTTGTGCCATTTCTCATTTTGTTTCTCTCCACCTCCCCTGTGGCCACGGACTCTGTCAATTTGGGGCAGAGCTCTTGGTGGGTTTAAAGGAACTCAAGGATCTCCCAGCCAAGTTTCCTGCAGAGATGCCCCTTTGGTTCCCTTCTCTGCAGCTGCAGCAGCAATGTCTGTGTGCAGAGCTGGGGGCAGATCAGTGCTGGCACAGCAGCTGTGCCCAACAGCAGCAGCAGCACTTGGTGCTGCCAGTGCTGCTGCCGTGGCCCTGCCCCGCTGCCCTCCTGGCCCTGCTGTTGCTGTAGGGCCTGAGTGCTCTCGGGGCCGGGCACAGGGCTGGGGGTGGCAGTGCCGGGGCTGCAGCAGGGACAGGCCATGGGCACTGCTGGCACAGCAGCAGTGCTGAGGCCTCAGCCCAGGGCCTGGGGGCTGCAGGCTCCTTGCCCAGGCTCTCTCCAGAACACATTGCCCAGGCCAAGGCTGAGCAGAGAAAAGCCCCGGCAGCAGCCCCAGGCTGGCCATGGGCAGGCTGGGGGCAAACAGCACGGCTGGGGCTCTGCAAGGGCCCTGGGCAAGCACACGGCAAGGAGCAGCAGAGCAGGGCCTGATCCATCCCCACTGCGCTGGACACCCCAGGCCAGCGGCCCACAGCCTCCTCATGCACCTGCCAACAACATCCCCCCTCTGCAGCCCTGGCCTCTCCCCCAGCTCACACAGCTGCCGCAGCCTTGCAGGCACAGCCACGGCAGCACTGCCTCAGGAGCCCCTGTTTGCCCTGCCCAGAGCAGGCCTGAGCACCCCCATGGGCTTGGTGTGGGGAGATGAAGCTGAGGGAGCACAAATGCCAGCAGGGCCTGGGGCCAGGAAGGGCTGGGCCACAGCAGGGAAACCACTCAGGTTTGTGGTGGCCTCTGAAGTCAGAGCCAGAAAGTTTGTTCCCATGAGCTGGGAGTTTGCTGTGCCACTGCAGACGTTTTTGCTCAGAGCCAGGGCTGCCTGGCAGCCACCCCCAAACTGCCCTGACCATTTCTTTTCTTTCACCTTGGCTTTCTTGACGATTCTTGATAACAATCTCTTCATCTTGCCCACCCCTATTCCCTCCCCGGCAAACAGCCCATCCCTGGTTGCCCTTTCCTCTCTGGCCCCACTCCCCATTTCAGTTCTTGAGTTGGCACCATGGGAATGTCCCTTGGGGTGCAGGATCATGCTCCAAGTGCTTCAGGAATTGTCTGCAGGCTCCTGCAGTGCCTCCTGCTGCTCCCTTGCCAGAGACCCCCAGGCCAGGGGGGCACATCTGGGCTGCTGTGTCTGCCTCTGGGGCTCCCTGTTGTGGGCAATGAGGAGGAGCTGCAGAGGCTCTGCAGGACTGGCAGGATGGGCTTTGGGTCTGTGAGGAGAAGCTGAGGCACCTGGGCTGCTGCACCTTCTGAAGACGAGGCCCAGGGCTCATCCTGCAACTGCTGCAAGGGTGGTTTCAGAGAATCCCAAAATCAGCAAGGTTAGAAAAGACCTTGGACATCATCAAGTCCAACCTGTGCCCTGGCACTGCCTTGTCTCCCCTGAGCCTCCTCTTCTCCAGGATAAACAACCCCAGCTCCCTCAGCCATTCCTCACATCACTTGTGTTCCAGACCCCTCACCAGCCTTGTTGCCCTTCTCTGGACACACTCCAGCCCTTCCATGTCCTTCCCAAATTGGGGGGCCCAGAACTGGGCACAGCACTCAAGGTGATGCCCAACCAGTGCCAAGCACAGGGGAAGAATCCCTGCTCTGCTCCCACTGGCCACACCATTCCTGATCCAGGCCAGGAGCCATTGGCCTTCTTGGCCACCTGGGCACACTGCTGCCTCATGTCCAGCCTGCTGTCCAGCAGTTCCTGCATGTCCCTTTCTGCCTGGCTGCTGTCCAGCCACTCTGTCCCCAGCCTGTAGCGCTGCAGGGGTTGTTGTGGCCAAAGTGCAGGACCTGGCCCTTGGTCTTGTTCAAGCTGACATTGTTGGATTTGGGCCCTGGATCCAGCCTGTCCAGGGCCCTGTGCAGAGCCCTCCTGCCCTCCAGCAGATCCACACTCCCAGCTGCAGGAGAGATGGCCAAGGGCTGGGCAGGGCTGGCAGGGCCACAGGCACCCAGGCCTTTGTCCCCTGGGCTCTGCCAGCGCCTCTGCAGGCCCCACAGAAGGAACTTTCCTTGCAGGAAAGCCTGCACTTGGCTTCTGCCTGGCCCCTCCCTCAGCAGGCTGGCAGGCCTTGCAGCTTTAGGACATTTGTCCTTGCTGCCCCTGCCATCCCCCTGCCCCACCAACAGCCCCCAGCCAGCCGCGCGGGACAGGCCCTGCTGTGCCAGGCCTGGGCTCAGGCCTTGGCCTTTCTGCTCCCTCCAGCCAGCCCAGGCCTTGCTCAGCATTGCAGTCCCTGCTCACAGCCTTGGGCTCCCTGCAATCCTGGCCTCAAGGAGCTGCTCTCACCAGTGCCTGGGCAGCCTTTGGCATTCCCTGCCCTCACTGGGGCCCAGGGATGCTCCAAGGGACTTGGGGTTTTGCTTCTGACTCCTTCAGCAGCTTCTTCAACCTTCTCTCAGTGCCTGGGGGATCCTGGACTCAGCCCCAAATCCAGTGTGGGGCTGATGAAAATACAGGAAGCCCTGAGGAGCTCCTTGTCTTCCTTCAATTGCCTTTGAGCCTCCAGGGCTTGTGCAGCTCATTGGAGTTGGTTTGGTGTTGTGTTAAGGAGGAAGATTTCAAAGTCCATCTCATGATTTTTAGGTTTTTGAACACATGAGTATTGTTAAAATTTTTCGTTCATTGAAGAATTGACTGAAGGATTCTCCAAGTGATCTTGATGCTGAATCTTTGTTTAGAAGGTCTGGGCATGGAGAAGAATGAGCCCCTTGCAGGCTGACCCTGTTCGGACAACCTGCTCGTCACCCCAACCTCACCATGTCTGACATTGCCCACCTGGCACTGACATCCCTGGGCCCTGCAGCACAACCTTGTCCCCTGAGCTCTGCAGCTGCCTGTCCCAGCCCATTGCACCATGTCTCACCTGCTCTCCTCAGGCCTCTGCCTGCACACAGGCCCAGGAGAAGTTTTCCTCTTGGTGAGGAAAGAATGGAAAAGCCTGAGCAGGTTTCCTAAACAACCAAGCCCACTCAGGAACCACATGCTCAGGACAGGCTGCCTGGAATGATGTCACCTTTCTACAAGGGACAGTGTCACCAGCAATGAGCTCTGGAAGCAGAATTCTCTGAGTCTCTCAGCTGAATTCTCAGTCCCTGTCCTGGATCTGTGTTGCAGATGGAAGCTGCTGGTGCCATCCTCAGCTTGAACCCTTCTTTGGAATGCAGACAGAGGTTCCCAGGTGTGTAAAGGAAGCGTTGCTCAATGTTGATGCAAAGCTTTTGTGTTCCTCCTGGAACCAAGGAGACTCTTGAGACACTGCAAGGCCTTGTTGAACCAAGGGTCCATTGTGACACAGCAGGGGGCTCATGGAATCAAGGGGACAATTGTGACAGTAGGGAACCTCCTAGAAACAAGTCTTTGTTGTGGCAGTCATGGAATCAAAGAGACATTTGTGACACAGCCAGGCCCTGTGGAACCAATGGTCCATTGTTACACTGCAGAGTCAAGAAGAACACGGCGACACCACAGAACCTCATGGAACCAAGGGTCCTTTGTGGCACAGCAGGGCCTCATTGGAACCCAGGGGACCATTGTGACAAGGCAGGGACTACTGGAACCATGGAGACCATTGTGACACTAAGGAAACTCATGGAACCACAATGACCATTGGCATGTTATGAAACCTCACAGAACCAAAGGTCCATTGTGACATTGTGGTGCCTCCTGGAATCAAACATTGTGAAACTTGGAGGCCTAATGGAACAAGGGTTTCTATTGTGACACTGCAGAACCTCATGGAATCAAGGTGACCATGGTACACTACAGAAGCCCATGGAACCAAGGGGCCACTGTGACACTGCAGAACCAAGGAAACTGTTGTTGACAGTACGAAAACTCGTGGCATGAAAAGTCCAGTGGGACATTACAGAACCCCATGGACCCAAGGGTCCATTGTGACACAGCAGGGCCTTGTGGAACCAAGGGTGCATTGAGGCACAGCCGGGCCTTGCTGAAACCAAAGAAACCCCTGCTAACAGCAGGGTGACTCCTAGAACCAAGGAGTCCATTGGTACAGCATAAAACCTATGGAACCAAGTGGCCATTGGGACCAAGCAGGGCCTCGTGGAACTAAGGGGACATTCTGACACATTGGGACTGCATGGAAGGAATTGTCCATTATGACAATGTGGATCCAAGGCGTCCATGGAGACACTATGGAACCTCATGGATCCAAGGGGCCATTGTGACACCAAAGAACTTCATGGAACCCAGGGTCCATTGTGACAGAGCAAGGCCTCATTGGAACAAAGGAACCACTGTTGACAGTAGAGAAACTCATGGAACCAAGGGGCTGTGGTGACACAGCAGGGACACATGGAACCAAGGAGACCAGAGACATTTAGGAACCACATGGCACCAAGGGTTCATTAGGACACTGCAGAAACAAGGAGACCATTGTTGATACTATGGAAGCTCATGGAAATGAGTGGTCATTGTTACACTCCAAAGTGTTGTTGAACCAAAGAGATCATTGTCCAGCTGCAGAACCTCATGGCACTAAGGCTTCACTGTGACACAGCAGAGTTCCATGAAACCAATGGTCCATTGTGACAATGCAGATCCAAGGAGACCATGGTGACACTAGGGAAGCTCATGGAACCAAGCAGCCATTGTGACACAGCAAGGCCTTGTGGAGCCGAGGAGAGCATTGTGACATCATGGAATCTCATGGAACCAAGGGTGCATTGTTACAGTCCAGAACCAAGGAGACCATTTTGACAGTACAGAACCTCATGGAATCAAGGGTCAGTTGTGAAACAGTTGGGCTTCATGGAACCAAGAAGCCATTGCAACACAGCAGGGTCACATGAAACCAATGGTCCATAATGATACTGTAGATCCAAGGAGGCCATGACGATACTAGAGAACTTCATGGAACCAAGCGTTCCTTGTGACATAGTTGGGCCCCAAGGAACCAATTGTCCATTGTGACAATGCAGATCCATGAAGATCATGGTGACACTACAGAACGTCATGGATACAAGGAGCCATTGTGACACTGTGGGGTCTTCTTGGAACAAATGACATTGTTGATAATATGGAAGATGCTCATGGAAACGATGGGACATTGTGGCACTGCAGAGCCTCACAGAACAAAGGAGACCACTGCGACACAGAGGAATTTTATAGAACCAAGCAGCCATTTGCACACAACAGAACCAAGGAGACCATTGTTGGCAGTACAAAACCTCATGGAACTGAGGGGCCATTGTTACACAGTGAGGCCTGGTGGAACCAAAGGGCCCAGTGTGACACCTTGGGGCCCCATGGAATCAAATATTCCCTGTGACACAGTGGGGCTGCTTGTCACCAATTGTCCATTGTGATACTGCAGATGCAAGAGACCGTGGTGACACTATGGCAGTTCATGGAACCAAGGGGCTGTTGTGGCACACCAAGGCCTTGTGGAACCAAGGAGAGCATTGTGGCAGTGCAGAACCAAGGAGGCCATTTTGTCAGGAAGGACCTTAATTGAATCAAGGGTTTAGAAGAATCCAAAGAGTTAAGAGTTTAGCTGAAGGGATAGAAGCAAGAAGCAATGGTTATTAATGAAGAGTTTAGAGTAGAAGCACTGTAGGATAGTCGATCATTGCCAGATGAAGCTAGTTTGAGAAGACAATATATCATTTGCCTGACTTTGCTGTGTTTGTAGAAGTTATGATGGGAGGATGGAGTATGGTAAAGATGAAGAAACTGTAGGTGCACCTGGGCCCCAAAACCAGTCAGAACCAGGCAGGAGAGCTTGAATTATGCCCAAGGGGTCACAGGGCCTGCCAACAAGACCAAGGTGAGAAGTTTACCTTGAGGAAGACATTCCTGACTTCATCCTAAGGCACCACTGACCCATTTCAAAACCCACCAACCAAATTTGAGTGCAGGACTTCACAAGCGTGAAAGGACTTTGAGCTCATTTTATGATGAAGAGGAGAGAAGGCAGGGTTAAGTAATGTATAGGTGTGTTGAATGATTACATGAATATGTAAGATTTTGTAGATACATAGAGAGCCAGAGCTCTGTGATTTTTGCACATATCTTTGGGATGTTACTCACAATGTTGCCTGGCACTGAATTAAACATACCAATTTCTAACTTTAATTAGTTGGAGAGTCTTGGTCTGTGCTTTATTTACTTGATAGTGGAACCAAGGGTCCGTTGTTCTACAGCAGGGCCTCATAGAACCAAGGGGCCATTGTGACACTGTGGGGGATAATGGAGTCAAGGACATCGTTGATACTGAAATCCACCTGATAGAAACTTTTGCACACACTTTTGAGTATTTGAGAGCAGGTATTCTTTATTACAGCGTGCTGGTCACTTGGGTAATCCTTGCTCCATTTGAGTGCACTGAGCATCAAATGAACAGAGTTTTCATCACACACACTGATTATGCATTCATTAGCTATCCCCACTTTCTTTGAATTTACTTGACATAGTTGCACCCCTTCTCACAAGTTCTTATCTGGTTCTTTGGGGTCTGTCTTCAACATCCAGTGTCCTTTTTAGGTGACTATTCCTTGACCCCCACTTTTGAGTATGGGCAATATTATAATTTCGCAAACCTTCTGTTTTGTCAGCCTTGTAGAGCTGAGCTTACATATTTCTTGCATTTTGAATGACTTCTGTTTGCCGGAGTTTCATCCTTGATCCATTTCTCCAAGGCTGTGCTGTTCTGTTCTGTTGTCCTTGATAAGAGTCAATGTTGTTCTGTTCTCCTGTCCTTGTCACAGCGCTCACCCCGCCTGAGGCGTGTCTACAACCCCCCAACTTATGTGCTTGGGGTGGGCAAGTGTTCCTGAGGGAACAGGGATGGGACAGCTGGGCTGGACTGACCCAAGGGATGTTCCATTGCATATCACACCATGATCAGCAATGAACTGCAGGGAGCAGGAGGGGAGAGGGCGATAGGGGATTAATTTCTTTTTTTAAAAAAATTTCTTTCAAAAAGTCACTGACACATAAAGAATCCTCTCCTGCCATAAGGTGGCTAAACAATTTCCGCTGATAAGGGATTTCCTGTGGATTTGCTTTTCTTCTGTTTGTGGCCTTTGCTTTTTGTTGTTGGTTTGTTTATGGGGGTTTTCTATTGTTGTGGGTGGGTCTTGCTTTGGTTTTTTTGTTGGGTTTGTTTTTTTCCCTTTTGAA
This sequence comes from Phylloscopus trochilus trochilus, assembly GCA_016584745.2. Lineage (NCBI taxonomy): Eukaryota > Metazoa > Chordata > Aves > Passeriformes > Phylloscopidae > Phylloscopus > Phylloscopus trochilus. Next base: position 291,879 of record WQNJ02000102.1, read on the forward strand.
CTGTCTTTTTTCTGATGCATAAGTTTTTTCTCCCTTTTCTTCTGGCTTGGTTGGCACCTGATGGCAAGACAAATTGATTCAACTGAGTCATCTTGCCCATAGCAAAGAAAAGCACAATTATGCCCAATTATGTTTTGCAGTCACCATCAACTGGATCATTTTGGTCACACACTCGCTACAATTTGGCAGTATCCACAAAGGAATTGCAAGTGCACTTGATGCCATTGTAGAGATAATAGAAATGTTCCCCAGTGGTGGTAAAGGGCTGCTCACTGAGGGATGTCACCAGGCAGTGGCTGCCAAGAGGACTCTGTGCCATGGGTGACATTTGACCCTCATTGCTCAGCCAAATGCCCACCCAGCCCATGTTCCATTTCTTCAGCCCAGCTCTCTCCAGTCTGGCTCTGAGGAGACCACAGCAGACCGTGTCACAGGCCTGGCTGAAGTCTGGGCACACAACATCCCCTTCTTTTCCCTCCCACGTGGCTTCTGCAATCCCTGCCTTGTCCTGCCAGTGCCTGGAATGGCTGCAGGAGGATTTGCCACATCCCTTTCCCTGCTGAGCCTGACCAGGCTGGGACTCTCCCAAATCCCCTCCCTGCCCTGGTTGCAGACTGGCTCCATGTCTGCCTTTCCCAGGTTCCCAGGACCCTCTGGAATGGCTCTGCCCTTTCCAAGGGGTTTGAGAGAGCTCTCCCAGTGACACTGCCCAGCCTTCTCAACAGCCCTGACACCAAAGGCCTTTTCCACATCCCTCAGTTCCAGGTCAGTGCCCAGAACACAGCACAGCCCTGTCCAGGTCCTCAGGGTGGTTCAGAAGGGAGGCAGCTGTGATTTCTCCCCCACACTCCCACCCCAATGGTCTCTCTGTGCAGTCCTTGGCTGTGCTGAGCAGTTCCCCTGGAGCCTCCCTGCCATGGATGTTTCTCTCTGCAGTCCTAAGCACAGCCCAGAAGGCTCACATAGCGTGCATCTGTAGGCAAACCTTGAGAGAAGAAATGCTGACATAGAAATGCCATGAAATAGGACAGACATTGTTGAGAGAGAAACAGAACTAGAAACAAGTTTCAAGGGATGGCCTTGCAAATAAGACGGGATATTTTGGAGAAATAGAACTCTGCAAGGTGAATTGGAGTAGTACCCAGGAGGAGTGATTTTAGATGATTGGCTTTAGGGCATTAACAGCATTGTGTGGCAAAAGCTGATAGGCCAAGAAATGCTTACAATGAATTGTAATTAGGAAATAGTTGGCTTCTGATTGTGATGGCACGAATTGTAACATCTGTACTGTCTCACCCTTCACATGACACTGAAAACTAAATAAAAGTTTTAAAATGCCTCTCAGTTGCCCCATCTCTTGGTCACAAAAGGGTATTATCTGACAAAACAGGGCAAAAAAGCCCCTGCATTTTTTAACAATATAGTATATTCTCTTTGAATATACCTCTGAAATCTGTACAATTAACCACAGAAGAATTGAAGACTTGAAAAGAAATGATTCCCAGGGGAATGTCTTGTTAGGATGCTTTGGAATGTTAATGAGCCTTTGACACTGAATTCCTGAACTGAAGAGCTGAAGATTGAACAAGGCTCTGGAGAGCTAAAATCCACCAGGGAACCTCCAAGTTGCTGAGGATCCATCCTCAGCAGAGCAGACTGAAGAGATTCCAGGGGTTTCCAGTTGCTCAAGAGCTGTGAGCTCACGTGCAGGCACAGGGGCTCCATGGTGGCATCTGAGGGCTCTCTGGGCTCCTGAAGATCTCTTTGGTCACACTCAGTCCCAGGGGCTCTGTGGTGAGATCCCAGGGCTCCTTAATCTTCCTAAGGGTCATGAGGTGACAGTCCCAGGGCTGCAGAGTGACAGCAGAGGTGTCTGTACCCTGCCAAGGAGCCAATTTGTCCCAGGCAGTGGCAGGAGTCCAGTGGTGACATCCCTGTGCTCCTAAAGAACAGCGAGGTCACTGCCACTCCCAGGGGCTCCATGGGGACATCCCTGGAGTGTCCAGGCTGCCAAAGAGCTGGGATGTCACAGACACTCACAGGGGCTCCTGTCATGGGCAGAGTGGCAGCTTCAGACAAAGTTTATTCGAGAAGCTCCTGTTGGGTCACGAGGTTCACAAAGGACCCAAACCAGGACCCCCAGGCTTTCTAAACTCCTTCTGGGAGAGGATCCTGGCAGTGCCTGGATCCAGCCCCAGACTTTCTCAAGGATTTATGCCTAAAGAATTATACAGGTGGAATTGAACCTTTGTACAACTTTGTCCCACAACATTAAGGATGGCAAACCAGAAGTATTTATGTACATATAGATATGACTGATTATGCATGCACGCCAAGCGTTCTGTTACATTAGCCAACATCATATTCCAAATATAAGCCTTAAACAAAAACACAACTTCAATTCTGTACCTGGAACCATCCCAATTGTCCATCTCAAGGCCCATCTTCCAATTATCCCAAAACCTATTCAGTTTTGGGACTTTACTTATTTCAAATTACATCCTGTATCCTATTTTTTTCATAAACATCTGCAAACATCAGTTTTCTGACACTTATCATATATCATTTGCCTTTTTCTAAAATACTGATATAGTTACAATTGAGTTATCACAAAATCATTCATTTATCACAGGGCTGAGGTGCAGCTGCCCCAGCGGTGCCTCCGAGCTGGCAGGGCCATGGTCACTCAGGGTCAGTGGCCGGGCAGTTCTGTTGACTGGACACGGCTCTGGACACTTCCCTTGGAGCGTCTCCAGGCATGGAATGTTGGGGCTGTCACTGCTGTGGTGTCACAGAGAGGGGAACGCTGGGGCTGCCCTGCTCCTGCCCCAGCCCAGCAGCTCTGCCAGCTCCTGCTGGGGACAGAAAGGCTGAGCCAAAGGGTGAGAATTGCAGGATGGGCTGAGCTGGGAGGGACCCACTGGGATCATGGAGTCCAAGGCCCGGCCCTGCACAGACAGCCCAACAATCCCAGCCTGGGCATCCCTGGGAGCGGTGTCCAAAGGCTCCTGGAGCTGCAGCAGCCTCGGGGCTGTGCCCATTCCCTGGGGAGCCTGGGCAGTGGCTGAGCCCCCTGTGGGGGAAGAAGCTTTTGCTGCTGTGCAGCCCAGCCCTGGCCTGGCCCAGCCCCAGCCCTTCCCTCGGCTGCTGTCCCTGCTGCTGCCCCGGGGCAGAGGTGGGAGCTGCCCCAGCGCTGCCCCTCGGGAGGAGCCGCAGCCCCCGGGGAGCTCTGAGCTCCGTCTGCTGGGCTGCGGCCGAACCGAGCCAGCGCCCGCAGAGCTCCAGGGAAAGGTCCTGCCCCTGGCTCAGGGCTGGCCCGGGGCCACGGGGAGAAAATCAACTTCCAACTTCTGCCCCACGGCAGGGAGGAGCAGCAATTCTTGGATGAGAGAGACTCTTTCCAAGGGCCTGAAGGGACAGGACAGGGGGGAATGGCTTCCCACTGCCTGAGGACAGGGTTAGATGGGATGTTGGGAAGGAATTCTTCCCTCTGAGGGTGCTGAGGCCCTGGCACCAGTTGCCCAGAGAAGCTGTGGCTGCTCCATCCTTGGAAGTGTCCAAGGCCAGGCTGGATGGCACTTCCTGCCCAGGAGCAGTGAGATGTGGTGGGGTGAGGATTGTGAGGGTGGGATGGGGTCTGGATGAGACAGCTGAAAGCTGAAGATGATGAGGCCGTGTGAGACCCTGATCCTGCATGGGTTCTAGGGTATCCCACATTGCTGAAGGAATTCCAGGGTATCTCCTTTTCCTGTACACAGAGAAGAGACATTTTCTGTGCCTCTGAGTCCCACCAGTTTCCAGTGACAAAGAACACAAACCTGATGAATTGTGGTTGCCACTTGCACCTCCCTCCAAGAGCAGAGCTGCCCTGTCCCAGAAAGTCCCTGGCAATGCAGGGATGAAGGGAACAGGACAGGCTGTGGGGATCAGGGGCAGGGCACGGCCAGGGATTTGGGGTGGTTGTGAGCCCAGGGCAGGACCCAGCCCTTGGCCTTGCTGAACCTCATCCCATTGTCCTGGGCCCAGGGCTCCAGCCTGTCCAGATCCCTCTGCAGAGCTTCCTGCCCTCCAGCACAGCCACACTCCCAGCCAGCCTGGGCTCCCCGGGAACTGACTGAGGGTGCCCTCGATGGCCTCGTCCAGATCATCCATCAAGAGATTGACCTGAGCTGGCCCCAGTCCTGAGCCCTGGGGACAGCCCTGGATGTGACTCCATTCCTCAGCTGCTCTGAGTGCCAGGGGCTGGATGAGGGAAATGCTGGGGTGCGGGTAGGGACAAAGTCTGATTGATTGTCAGCTGGTATAAGTTAATGCAGTTTAGTTTTAGTTAAAAATTCTAAATTTCTTCAAAAACAAACATATCAAGAATTAGGTTTTGGCTATTGGCATGTAGTTTAACAAAATGTGACTTTTGGTAAAAAAATATGAACATTTAAAAAAAAATTAAATAAAACTATAAAATGAAATTATCTGAAAAAATCTAAAAGCAAAGCAAGTATTAGTATGTTAAGTAAAATAGTAAACCATCTAAAAGTGATTTTTTTTAAGTACATAAAAGTTTTTTTTAATTTTAATAGTAAGTTTTATATGTATATTTCACAAAAGTCAATGGGCAGATATTGTCATAAGTTAATGCAGTTTAGTTCCAGTTAAAACTTTAAATTTCTTTTAAAAGAATAAGCCTATCAGGAATTAGTTTTTGGCTATTGGCATGTAATTTAACTACTGAGAAAACAAAACTCGACTTTTGGTAAAAAATACGAACATTTAATAACAATTTAATAAAAACGATAAAATAAAATTAACTGAAAAAATCTAAAAGCAAAGCAAGTATTAGTATGTTAAGTGAAATTATAGTAAACCATCTAAAAGTAAAACAGTTTATTGTTTAAGTACATAAAAGTATGTAAATTTAATAATAATTTTTTTATGTATATTTCCCAAAAGTCGAGGGGTAGATATTATCATAAGTTAACACAGTTTAGTTCCAGTTAAAACCTTTAAAATTCTTTAAAAAGAACAAACCTTTCAAGAACCAGTTCTTGGCTATTGGCATGTAGTTTAACCCCTGAGAAAACAAAATGCCACTTTTGGTAATACCCACACCAAACTGCAAATGTGCAGGAGCCGCCCTCTTTTCCCCGGGTGAGCGACCAGGTCCCATCCTGCGGGAGTCGGGCTGGGCCAGGCCCCGCTGCCCCTCAGCAGCCGGGCCGGGCCCGGCCGGGCCTCCGGGAGCCACTGCCCCGCGGGGGAGCAGCCCGGCCCTGCCTGGGCCCGAGAGCAGCAGCAGCCAGGGAGGGCAGGAAAAGCCCCGGCAGCTGCCCGTGTCGCCGGCCGGGGCTGGGGGGGATGTTCCTTCCCCCTGCTCCTTCCTCAGGCCTCAGGGAGCAGCTCGGAGCGGCCCAAGACACAAAATCCAAAGCTAAAAAAAAAGCATCCAGCAGCCTCTCCAGCGGCACGGCCTTGAGATCTTTGCAGCTCCCGCAGGCAGGGACCACGTACCCACCGCCAGTCTGAGCGAGCTTTAACTCTTTCTGCCAGCAAAGAAACTTCCAAAGCACCGGCCCTTCCCGGAGTGAGGACAAAGAAAATAATTAAACCATAAAAAAAACACAACATGAAATTAAAGTCAATTAACAAAAACTATAAAAACTATTTAAAGCAAAAAAAAAAAAGTAACCTAATTTAGCAAAACATTTCTAATAAACTATAAAAAATAACCTGTTTTTCCTGTAACATATGAATACTGTTTAAAATTAATTATAAAGTTCTAGTTAAAAGTAATACAAAGCTCTTTGCTCCTAAAGGAAAAAAACCCCTTGTAGTTCTTAAAATAAAAATAATTTAAAAAATAAAAAAGATTTTTGTATTATACTTAAAAAGCATCCTTAAAACAATACCCCAATAAGCAAATTAGCCCATGTGCAATATTAAAAAACTGCTAATAAGTAAAATTTCACATTTTACAAAAATTCCTTTAAAGTCGTTACAAATGTATAACATAAAAACCACCAAAAAGCCATTCCTCTTGTAACAATGTCTCTGTAAAAACCCAAAATCTCGTTTCCAAAAAAAAAAAACTTTCAAATACTAAAACTGACTGAAATTACAAGTTTTGTGTTTTTATGTAGGCAAAAAAGTGAACACTTGTAGAAGAAAAAAAGGATCTTTCAAAAGTTTCATTTGGTTTTTTTCCTTTTTTGTTCTGATTTTCATTATTTCAGTGTGTATAAATAAACTAGCCTTGTAATTTTAAAGTAAGCCTGTTTTACTCTCTATGTTCTCCTAATCATATAAAAGTAGCAAGTAATAAAACCATCACATCAGCCATAGAGGCTCTTGGTTTTCAGATCTATTCAGTCTGCACAAGGAGGTGCTGGGAATCAATGTCCCCTCGGGATTGCTGATGTCAAAGGATAAACAGGAAAAGAAAACTTCACAGGACAAAACAATTCTCTCTTCATTGTTTTCAATATAGTATATTCACTTTAAATAAACTTCTGAAATCTGTCTAATTAACCACAGAAGTATTGAAAACTTAAATGATTCCCATGGGCTTGTCTTGTTCAAGTGTTTTGAACAAATGTTAATGAGAAATTCTCACTAAATTCCTGAACTGGAGAGCTCAGGAAAGAAGAGGCCTCTGGAAAAGTAAAATTCACCAGCAACCTCCAAGAGGCTGAGGATCCATCCTCATCAGAGCAGCAAGGAACAGAAATGGGCACAGCTTTCTGGCTGCCCCAGCTTTGGGATGGGCCCTGGGCCTGCAGCAGGAGCAGCTCTGCAGGGCCCCAAGGCCACGGCTCTTGTGCTGGCCTGGGCAGATGGGATGGCAGCAGGGGCTGCAGAGCTCTCAGGAGCTGAGGGAGAGGGCAGCAGGGCACCCAGGGAGCCTGGTTTTGCCTTGTGCCAGCACCTTGGCCATGGCTGGGGCTGAGCCCTGTGGGAGCTGCAGCTGCTGCTGTGCCCTTGCCAGGGGCTGAGGCCGTGGGGCCCCTGGCCAGAGCAGCCTGGCCTGAGCAGAGCTGTGGGGCCAGAGGTGGCTGAGCTGTGCTGGGGAGAGGCCCTTGGTGCTGCAGAGAGCTCAGGGCAGCTGGCAGAGCTTGCAGGGAGCTGGGCTGGGCTGAGAGAGCCTGGCACAGACACCATCAGTGTCCATCTTAGCCTGGGTGACCCTGCAGGGGCCAAGAAAAGCACCCCAGGGTCCACAAGTTCTCTGTGTGGGAGCTGAGCTTGTGACCCCTGGAGCCCTCCCAAGTGCTGGGGCTGCACCTCCAGCTCCAGAGGAGATGGGACAGATGGGAGCAGACACAAAGAATTCCTGCTGGATTCTGTATTGTTTTTGCTTATCCAGGAGACCTGGATCCATCTGTAGAGGAAGTGTTTTCTTTCAGATAACATTGGAAGAGTGAGAAGAGTAATATTTAAAATATTTTTTAGCTGAAAATATTATTCAATGCATAATACACAATGAGAAAAAGAGGACACACGATCAGAAGAGCATCTGAGTTTTTCAGAGGATGAAAGACTCATTGATGTGCCAGTAGTAAATCCTGTGCAAATATTTTTCTCAGGGCTTTCTCTAAAATGAGAGGTGACTGCTGGAGGGCAAGGCCAGTCAGAGCTCTCAGTCTGGCAGCTTTTCTCTGGGAGAACCATTGCATAGAGGGAATTTTTCAGGGAGAGTGTCAGCTTTGGCACGGACAGAGCAGAGAGGGGGCCCAGGACATTTGGCAGCCCTTCCAGCCTCTGTCCCCAGGCGTTGGCAGCCCTGGCGGCTGAGCCCAGGTTTTTGGGGCACTTTGGCTGTGGCCCAGCTCCATCCTCCTGCGGGGCTCAGGGCCTGTTCCCGGCCATGGCCAGCCCTGCGCGGCCTCTCTGCTGGCCCAGAGCCCGGCAGAGCCCGGGGCAGGGCTGTCTGTGCAGGCCCACAGGTGCCAGGGGCTGTGCAGGAGCTGGCAGAGGCTGCCCAGCAGGGAGGCCATGGGGCACAGAGCCCCAAGGCTGCTGTGGGCCCCACGGCAGAGGGCCCCTTCCCCCCGCAATGCTCCTGTCCTGCCCTGGGCCTGCACAGGCCCTGTGGCACCATGGCTGGGCCAGCGCCGCACAAAGGGGCCACGCAGCCGCTGCCGGGGCTGACAGCAAGGCCGGGCACACACAAAGAATTGCTGCCCATGGCCTGGCCTGGGCAGGGCTGCCTGTGCCAAAGGCACAGCTCAGCTGCCCTTGGGGGCTGCAGGAAAAGTGCAGAGCCCCAAGAGCCTCCCTGGCTGTGCTGGAGACCAAGGCTGGAGGAGGGAAAGGCAGGGCTGCTGCGGGATGGGGAGGGGATGAATTCCAACAGACACTGATGTGAGGCTTAGGAAGGCTTGGAGAGAAAAAAATCTTCACAAGTCTCAAAGCAGGGGATGTTATCAGGTGAAAAACCATCTCCACCTGGTGAGTACACACAGCACTTGTTCTTCACAACCTACTGGCCCATGGAACTGCACAATGCCCATTGTGTAAGAGGGAGAATTTGAAAGTGACCAGCTGCAGTTGTGTCAACTTTTAACAGTCCAGCAGGCAGTCAGGTGTAACTCTGGCATCACAAACCAGCAGGGACCACCAAAGAGACCTCCAGGACAGAAGAACACATCTGTTGAAGGGGAGGGAAAAAAATTCAGTGATTTCAGGGAAATGATTATCATATGTATGTTTGTTCTGAGACAATCACTGAATATGTATGTCACATACAGTCTGTAAGCAGGAATTTTCCTGTACTCAGCATACGCAGCTTTGGGAGGAACTATTCCTGCCTGTGCATGGGGCTGAATAAAGAATGCTGCTTCTTACTGCTCCCCTGGTTTTAAGCAGGTGGGGGTGGGGGGGGTTGTTGGTGTTTTTTTCCCCATTTCTGGTAGCAGTGTCACTGGTCACGTTGGTTTCATGGAGCCCCAAAGTGACACAATGGCCCCTTGGTTCCATGAGACCCTGTAGTGTCATAATGATCTCCTTGGCTCTGCAGTGCCACAGTTGGACTCCTGGTTGCAAGAGAACCCTAAGTGTCACAATGGATCCATGTATCCATAAGGTCTCACTGTGTCACCATATTCTCATCAGTCCAATCAGGTCCCACAGTGTGCCAATGGTCTGCTTGCCCCTGCAGTTTAAAAATGGCCCTTGGTTCCATGTGCCACGGCATCTTGGTTATCAAACCAGCCATGCTAATTAAGTCTGCTTTACTCTCTGTCCTGTGTATTCCCCCATGTGACTAACTGAATAAAGCTGATATTTTGTTTGTTTTAGTACCTGAGTTAGATGTTAGGAGATCTCTTCTAGTTTTTTTGGGTGTGGAAAGATCCCCATGATGGTCGAGAGGCAGATGAGCGACTTTGGGACTGTCTTTTAGAGGTGGGTACTGGGTGTAGTCATTGGGGTTGTAAATGGGGTTGTTCATTGAGTTGGACAGTGGGGAGTGGTCAGTGGGGAGTCATCAGTGAGTGTGCACAGTGGGTGTGCTCACTGGATGTAGTCACTGGGTGTGGTCAGTGAGGGATGGTCAAGGAGGGTAGCTAGTGGGTGTGCTCAATGGGTGTGGTCATTGGGTTGTCCTTGTGGTGGGCAGTGGGTGTGGTCAGTGGGCATGATCAGTGGGGTGGTCACTGGGGTGTGGGCAGTGGTGTGGTCAGTGGGTGTTGTCAGTGGGGAGTGGTCATTGGGTTGGTCAGTGGGTGTGGTAAGTGAGGTGTTGTCAATGGGGGTGGTCAGTGCGTGTGCTCAGTGGGGTGTTTGTTGGGGTGGTCAGTGGGTGTGATCAATGGTTACAGTCATTGGGTTGGTCAGTGGGTGTGCTCAGTGAGTGTGGTCAATGAGTGTGGTAATTGGGGTGGTCAATGGGTGTGGTCAATGGTTATGATCAGTGGTTATGGTCAGTGGGGCAGTCAGTGGAGTGTGGTCAGTGGAGAGTGGTCAGTGGGGTGGATGTGGTCAGTGTGGTTATTCAGGTGTGGTCATTGGAGGGTGGGTGTGGTCATTGGGATGGGTGTGGTCGCTGCGATTTGTGTGGTCAATATGGGTGTGTGGTCATTGGGATAGGAGTGGTCAGTGTCAGGGATGTAATCAATGGAGCAGGTGTGGCCATTTTAGGGTGTTGTCAAAGGGGTGGGTGAGGCCATTTTGATGGGTCTGGTCCATTGGGTGTGGTCAGTGGGGTGGGTGTGGTCATTGGGGGAGTGGTCAATCAGGGGGATGTGGTCACTGAGGTGGGTGTGATCAATGCAGTGGTCAGTGGATGGGTGTGGAATGCAGGGGGTGCATTCCATCAGAATCCATTGTGACACAGTTTCCTCCCAGGCCCCATCAGGCCGTGCTGTGCAATGATGGAGCCTTGTTTCTACAAGGCCTGGCCATGGCCCAGGGGCACCTGTGTCCCAAGAGGCCCCACTTGGTGAAAGTGGAGCCTTGCTCCCATGGGATTCCAGGGTGTTCCAGTGGTGTCCTGGGTTCCATGAGGCCCCTCTTTGTAACAATTGAGGCTTGCTTCCTCATGCCTGACAAATGAACATAAAAGCAGCTCTGTTTGGACCCATGGGGATCTTTCCACACCAAACAAAACTGTAAGAGATCTCCTAACACCTAACTCAGGTGCTAAAAGAAACAAAATGCCACCTTTATTCAGTTAGTCACGTGCCTCTGTATCAGATCCGAGGATTCTTGGGCTCTGATACAGTGAGATTGCCTGTCTCTTTCCTGCTCTCAGGTCAGGGGAATTAAACTCAGGAGACATTGCTTTTGAGGTCTCACTCTGAAATTTATTATCCTTATCTATTACAAACCCATGAGTTGTGAGCTCTCTCTAACAAGTTGAGAAAGTGAGCTAAAATGGTGTCTATTCAAGGCTATTTAAGTCCCAATTATCCAATAATCAGTTGACATCTCTTCGGGGGTGAATGGTGTAAATCCTTGTTTATTGCTGCTGTTTTGGTGAGCCGCCTTTTTCTGCATCTTGAATGTGTGTGTGTGTGTGTGTGTGTGTGAAGCGAGCTTTGGTCTTCTCACAACAGTTTTGCCCGTTATTGTATATTTTTGAAGCAACACTACCGTCTTGTGTTAAAAGTTACAATTGCAACAGGTTTCTAGAGCTCTAGTTCATTTATGATGTAACACTGGCATCTTGTGTTAAAAGTTATAATTGCAGTAAGCTGGGAATTGTTGTGTTAAAACGAGCTGTTTGTCCTTAGTGAATTGTTAAAGGTGGCCAGAGAAGCTCGGGCTCAAGCCACAAAAGCCTGGCCATCATGGGAAGCACTCTCTAGGTTGTTTGGGCTTGAACTGAATGTATTTTTGAATTTAGGAGAGGATTGAGTTAATGTTGAGCGAAAGAACTGAAGGACAGAGAGGATGCTTTTAGGAGGATTGTATTCAAGTCGAACGAATACTCATTTGGCTTTTGACTGGGAACTACCCCCAGCTGAGGATAATCTCAGAAACCCACCGCAGTGGGGACGAACAGGGGTGACTCCTTGCACTGTGTGTGGGCTGACAATTTTTCATTGGGAACCAGGATGGCATCCAGGTTGGGTCCTTCTCCTCTGGGGAGGGTGCAAAAGGAGATGGTCTTGTGTATCCCACAGAAGACCTAGATGCCCCAAGTGTATCCCAGAGCTCCTGAGATACTATAACTGTGAAGTAGCACATGATCAGTGTCAGACAGTGAGTCTAGTCTGTGGGAAAAATTTGGAGCCCGAGGAATTGGATATGTTTGAAAAAGACTGGGAACTGTGCCAGCTGGGTAAAGCAATTTAGGAGATCCTACTTGTGGTTTCTTTTAGCTTTTTGATATTTCAGAAGCGGCTAGTTGCTTGAGCTAGTGGGGAAGGGGAGTTTTTAAATAGCCTAGAGGAAAAGGTAGAGATAATCAGAACTGAGTGTGCCTAGTGTATTTTCATAGCCCACGATTGCTAGGTCAAGACAAAGGGCTGAGATAAAATAAAGATGTGCCAGGGAAGAAAAAGACAATGGGTACTGGCCAGAGCACGGTCATTTCTAGAGCCAGTCCTTTGGGCTGTATTTTGGCACACTGGAGAGAACTAGGGGGATGTGGGGGGATTGAGAATAAAAGAAATCTTGTGAAATTTTGTACACAGTGCTGGCCACTTCATAAATTGGGAGAAGGCTGTCGTTGGCCACCTGATGGCTCTTTGGATTATGATACCTTATTGCAGCTGATGTTATTTTTAAGAAGAGAGGAAAAATGGACGGACGTGACCTATGCTGATATGTCCTTCTCTCTCCAAAATCATTTGGAATGGCAGAGAAGTTGTGGGATTAGACCTCCCTCTGACTTCTTTGTACTAGCTTTGGAAAAAGACAACAAGGCTAAGAGAGGGAAACCCAGGCAATGCTGTGATGCCTGCTCTATAAACCGGAGGTGCACAGAGCCTGATAAAGTCTTTCATGCAGAAAAGCAAGAACAGGAGTTAGCAGATCTGTTCAGACCAGTTCCTAAAGGCAGGGTAGATTAAGGGAAGAAACGGATCCAAGAGAATTGTCCCACTTAACCCCCACCTCAGTTCTCGTAGGAAAGGAAAAGACTGAGCAGCCTATTCCCTCACCTGCCAAACCACCACACCCATGTAGCAGTGATAGTGATGATGAGTTGTGTTTCCCCCATAGCCCACCTCCCCAAAGCAGTCCCAGAGCAACCCGAACTAGAAGCTGAACAAAAGGGGTGATACAAGCACCCTTACGAGAGGCAGTGGGATCAGAGGGAACTGAGGATGTCAGTTAAAGTGCCCTTTTCTACAGTCCATTTAGAGGCATGGGTGTGGAGTCTCTTGTACCCCTCCCAGGTGTGGCAGGGGCTTCCCCCATGGTTCCCTGCAGACATTGTGTAATCTTCTCCCTGGGTTTCTCAGGCCCATCACCCCCCATGGTATCCCCTTTCCCTGTTTCCCCATTGGCTATGGGGGCCTGGTGTCCAGTTTCTGTCTTCCCTGTGGTCAGTTGCCCCCTGCCCTGTCCCCTGTGCTGCCCATGAACCTGGGACACTATATAGCTGAGAAAAACCACATGAACCCTCTCTTCATGCTCACCCCCTCCCGAGCCTGGGGTGGGGGAAGTAAAACGGATTCTTGAGCTTAACAAAGAGACTTGTCCCATCTGTTTCCCTGCTGGCAGCTGAACCTCCCTGGGCACGATGATCACTGCTGCCACACGCTGCTACAAATGGTGGAGAATTGTGAGCAACCAGTGAGGACAGCACGAGCAGCACCCCGTAAGTCACCCCCTGTGGGACCTCCATCTTAAAAAGGAAGACTCAAGAGTACCATGGCTGGAGACCAGGCTTAGAATTACCTTTAAAACATGGGAATAAAAGGCTTACAGGGAGGAAAATACCCAGCAAGGGGACGGGCTTACTGGGACTGAGAGATGAGACTAACATCTACCATCAAAAGTCTTCTCATTCTTCATGGGAGGGGGTTTTTAAGAGCTACAAGCAGCTGGTCTGCCTGCAAAAACGATCATGCTGGGACTCTCACCAACCCTCCTGACACGTTTGCTGCAGCTTATGGACAATAAATCCCTGGTGGCTACTTATGGACAGTTATGGACAATTGCATGCAAAGTGTCAGTGCCCTAGATCAGTGGTCCTCCCTCCTGTGGAACATCATGTTTTTCAGTTTTTGTGAAGCTGCCTCTTTCCTTACCCTTTGTTCCTAAGAGTGCAGCAAGGAGTGAAAACTGCCAGGATGCCATGGAGTTGCAACTGTCTCTCCATCACCCCGTGTCTCTCTCCAGCCCTATCCTCCTTTCCCTGAAGACAGGACAAGGTCGGAAACTGTCCAGAGGTGATGTGGGTGTGCTACTGTCCTCCCGCTGTCTTGTGTCCTCCTTCACCCCCCTGTCTTTCCATATCCCCCGTTCCCTGCCTGGGAAGGCAGTGGCCGAGCCATCCTGGGCAGTCCTTCTAAAAAATGGCACTGACCACGTGGTTTTGAGATCCCCTCTTTCCTGACAGTCTGTCTTTTTCAATTCCATACCTGCCCTTTCCCCCCACACACCTCCCCCCTTCCTGCTGTGCCTGCAGCTGCCCCCACCCCAGGCCCACATGGCAGAGGTGGTGTGACAGAGCTGGGCAGCCCCGAGGGAGAGCCAGGCCCTGCCCTGCCAGCTCCACCACTGCTGCTTTCACCCTTCCTTGCTTCACAGTCATCGTCATCAACCCAACAGAGAACACCTGCAACACCAGTACCAGACCAGAGACCAAACACTAAGAACTGTGCCCCTGGTGAAGAGGAGATGAAGGAACTGCACCCCTTCTGCTGAGAAGATCAAAAGCCAAGGAGATTGAACTATTAGCTCATTAAGTGAAAATGTAATAATTTAATTCAGTATCATAATTTCTGTTATTTTATTCTCTGTAACCAAATCTCAAATTTCTTTCTTTTGCTTGTTAATTCAGCTTAATAATGTTCATTTCAGCTTTGTCAACCATTAAGTCATATTCCTGAGAATCCCCTTGTTACAACCAATTAAAAAAAAGAGGAGCTGTGCAGTCCCTTGTACCATTAAAGGAGTTTCCAGCTGCCTTGCCCTGGAAAAGCGACCCCTCCCAGATGGAACAAAGGCTTCTCCCCCATAGTTCCCTGCAAACATTGTGTAATCTTCTCCCTGGGTTTCTCAAGCCCATCACCCCCCCATGTATTCCCTTTCCCTATTTCCCCATTGGCTCTGGGGGCCTGGTGTCCAGTTTCTGTCTTCCCTATGGTCAGTTGACCCCTGCCCTGCCCCCTGTACCACCCATGAACCTGAGACACTATATAACTGAGAAAAAACCACATGATCAACCCTCTTCATCCTCACCCCCTCCCTGGTTCAGTGTGGGGGGAATAAAAATGGATTCTCGAGCTTAAGAAAGAGACTTGTCTCATTTCCTTCCCTGCCAGCAGCTGAACCTCCCTGGACACGATGATCACTGCTGCCACACGCTGTTACACACCATGAGCTTGTGTGTACAGGAACAGGAGATACCCTGGAATTCCTTCAGGAATGTGGGATACCCCAGAACCCACTCAGGATCGGGGTCTCACTCGGCCTCATCATCTTCAGCTTTCAGCTGACCAGACCCCATCCCACCCTCACAATCCTCACCCCACCACATCCCACTGCTCCTGGGTAGGAAGTGCCATCCACCCTGGCCTTGGACACTTCCAAGGATGGGGCAGCCACAGCTTCTCTGGGCAACCACTGCCAGGGCCTCAGCACCCTCATAGGGAAGAATTCCTTCCCAACATCCCATCTAACCCTGCCCTCAGGCAGTGGGAAGCCATTCCCCCTTGTCCTGTCCCTGCAGGCCCTTGGAAAGAGTCTCTCTTCTCCAAGAATTGCTGCTCCTCCCTGCTGTGGGGCACAAGTTGGAAGTTGATTTTCTCCCCGTGGCCCCGGGCCAGCCCTGAGCCAGGGGCAGGACCTTTCCCTGGAGCTCTGCGGGCGCTGGCTCGGTTCGGCCGCAGCCCAGCAGACGGAGCTCAGAGCTCCCCGGGGGCTGCGGCTCCTCCCGAGGGGCAGCGCTGGGGCAGCTCCCACCTCTGCCCCGGGGCAGCAGCAGGGACAGCAGCCGAGGGAAGGGCTGGGGCTGGGCCAGGCCAGGCCTGGGCTGCACAGCAGCAAAAGCTTCTTCCCCCACAGGGGGCTCAGACACTGCCCAGGCTCCCCAGGGAATGGGCACAGCCCCGAGGCTGCTGCAGCTCCAGGAGCCTTTGGACACCGCTCCCAGGGATGCCCAGGCTGGGATTGTTGGGGTGTCTGTGCAGGGCCGGGCCTTGGACTCCATGATCCCGGTGGCTCCCTCCCAGCTCAGCCCATTCTGCAATTCTCACCCTTTGGCTCAGCCTTTCTGTCCCCAGCAGGAGCTGGCAGAGCTGCTGGGCTGGGGCAGGAGCAGGGCAGCCCCAGCGTTCCCCTCTCTGTGACACCACAGCAGTGACAGCCCCAACATTCCATCCCTGGAGACGCTCCAAGGGAAGTGTCCAGAGCCGTGTCCAGTCAACAGAACTGCCCGGCCACTGACCCTGAGTGACCATGGCCCTGCCAGCTCGGAGGCACCGCTGGGGCAGCTGCACCTCAGCCCTGTGATAAATGAATGATTTTGTGCTAATTAAATTGTAACTATAGCAATATTTTAGAAAAAGACAAATGATATATGTTTAGTGTCAGAAAACTGCAGTTTGCAGATGTTTATGAAAACAGGATACAGGATATATTTTGAGATAAGCAAAACCCCAAAACGGAATTCGTATTGGGATAATTGGAAGATGGGCCTTGAGATGGACAATTGGGATGGTTCCAGGTATAGAATCTAAGTTGTATTTATATATAAGGCTTATTTTTGGAATATGATGTTGGCTAACATAACACGAAACTTGGGGTGCACACACAACCTGTAAGGTTATCCAGAGGACAGTGAGGAAGACTGTGAGCCTTCATCCAAAAGACCACCAGAAGAAGACACAAGACCCCCTAACAACAAGTGAAGCATGCACCATGAAGTACAGTGACGTGGATTTTTAGAATTGGAAATAGGAGGAAACTGAGGGGAAGCACTGATGAATATGTATTAGCAGATAGTATATAAGTGTAGTCTGAATTGCTCTGTTTTGGACCTGAGGTGGGGTGAGAAGCCCTCCCTGTACCTTGGTCAATTTTGCTTATGCCTTATCAGAAACTTAACCAAATTAAAATAATTTTTGCCAATTTTTAATGTTTAATTTTATATTAAATTGCTATTGAAATTGCTGCTAAATTTTAAAATTATTTTATTTGTATTTGTATTTATAAAATATCTCTGCCTTGTTCCAGGGCTGCCAGATGGCCTTAGGGCTGCCCTGCATCCTCCTGGGGAAGTTCCCTGAGGCTCAGAGCACTCAGTGCCCAGACTCCTTTCCCTGTGCCTGCTGTGTCCCCTGGGGCTGCAGAGCTCTCCTGGCTCACAGCAGACATTCAGTCCTTGATCTCGGGGTGACCCCACCCTGGCCAGGCCTGTGCCCAGGGAGCTCCACTCCCTGCTGCTCCCTGGCACACACTGTCCCTGCAGGTGCCCTGTGCTCTCCTGGCAGCTCCCCAGGCCCTCCAGACAAACATTCCCCTGCCATCAGCCCTGGCACAAGCTGCACAGCCCCAGGAAGGTTCAGCAGAGACCCTTCCCCATCTGATGGGCCCTGGCCACCAACAAGCAGAGCCTGACCCAGACCTGAGTGCCCTGAAGGCCACCCTGGGACTCTGATCTCATCCCAGTGAGCCCTGGGAGAACAAGGAACACAAGGAGCCTCTTCAGAGTCTGTTCCTTGGGCCTGTTGCTGAGAGGGACTCTGCAGGGAGAGCAAAGCCTTGCTGGGCTGCCCTGAGGAGATGATGCCCTTTGCTGCTGGAGCTGCTGTGCTGGAGCCCAGCTGTGTCCCAGCAGTGCCCATGGCCTGGCCC
Source organism: Phylloscopus trochilus trochilus (assembly GCA_016584745.2). Classification (NCBI taxonomy): domain Eukaryota; kingdom Metazoa; phylum Chordata; class Aves; order Passeriformes; family Phylloscopidae; genus Phylloscopus; species Phylloscopus trochilus. The sequence goes on from WQNJ02000102.1 coordinate 309,345, forward strand.
TGCCTGTGCTCACAGCACGCACACGCAGCAGGACAGTGACCAAGCTGCCACAGCCCTGCGGCCTGACAGCCACAGAAGGGCTGGGAAGGAGAGGCTGCAGTTGGGAAGAGCAGCTGTGGGAAGAGCCAGGGCCATTGTCCCTGGCTGTGCTGCTGGGCTGGGAGTCTCTGCCCTGCACCTCTGCTCACAGGCACTGGCCCTGCAGAGACAGAGAGGGGCTGAGGGAACATCTTGGGCACCCAGGGCAGAGCAGGACACTTTATGTGACAGAAAAGCACAGTGATCAGGGCTCCTTACTGTCTGTGCTTAACACAGGCATGGTAGATACTGATGTAGCAATACTGTGACTAATGGCACCCCTTTATGGAAATTATATCAAAAATAACGAAAAGAAGAGGGAAAATGGAATACACCAAATAGAAAAACAAACAAGACACACAAGGCATAAAGCAGTCTGGGCCTGGAATGAGTTCCATTCTTAACTCTGTGCAGAAACAAAGAGGCACCTGATTGTTTCTGAAAAGCACAGAGGGGTCATATTCCTCAGGGCATCCTCCAGCTCCTGGTTCCTTAGGCTTGTAATAAGTGAAAAGGCTAGACTTGCCAAGACATCAAGCAACATAGCCAATTTATTTGAATTCGTTAAAAAAAAACGGTGAGCAATGACATTATAGGGTGCGTGGGGGCCTCCACCCCAAGCAACACAGGAATCTGCTCTGAAGTGGAGGTCTTCTTATACCATTCTAGGCACTTCTCTTCCCCAAGTTTTCAGTTATGTTCTGCTTGCTTTTCTTCATAATCATCAGTTGTGGTTTTTAAAATTTGTTAGGGAGGTGGTCTGAGATGGGCTTGTGATATTTCTCCAGTCTCTCATTCTACTTTTAAAAATATCTTATTCCACTAGCATTATTTTTGGTTAAAGAGTTTGCTTAAGCAAACATATATATTCTGTTAGTCAGCATTCATTTTGCAAGCTTTTTCTCGGTTATTACACAACTTAAGCCAGTGTGCCCCAAACTGTCTGAATGGGACCCCTCTCTCACTTATTACGAAACCTTTAAAGTGAGCATTGCAAAGATACCTTTGTAAAGCCCTTTGGTCTGTTAGTCTTACTTCCCCTTATTAAAAGATTACAAATTCTTCTATTAAAAAAAAACCACAAAAACCCAATTTATATTTGTAAAAAGAATAGTTCAAAACTACATTACAAAATAGTTTAATTACTTGCAAACAATTATAATTTTGTTGTTTCAACAAACTGTTTGGTAAAAGCCTTCTGTTTTATAGTTGTCTTGTTAAGCCCCACTTCCACGCCTTAACCAAAACTTTTCTTTCTAATAATCTCATGGTCTTTGTCCACATTGCCTGCAGACACACATGCTATTTGATCTACAGGAATCACAGCTTAATTTCTCACAGGCTGTGGATGAGGGGGTTCAGTGTTGGAGGCAGCAGCCAGCACAGAAGTGACAGTGCCAGAGCCAGGGATGGGCACCAGGCTGGCACAGGTGACCTTGAGGCTCTGCAGGGCTCAGGCCCAGGGGCTGTGCCAGAGTCAGGGCTGAGCTGACACTCTGTGGGCTGGGGCAGAGCCCAGGCAGAAATGAGCCCTGAGCCAGCAGCTCTGCACTGGTGGCCACCAGGCCCGGTGGCCAAGGGAGGCTTCTGGCCATGGCCTGGAAGCAGCTGCTGCTGCCCAGGGGCCTTTGGTGCCTCAGGCTCTCCCTGGCACAGCTCCCAGCACCGCACTCTGCACTTGTGCCCGAGCCCTTCCCTCTGCTGGGGCTGGCCTGGGGCTTTTCCTGCAGCAGGAGCTGCCCTGGTCCTGGCACAGGAAAGGCAGTTCCTGCTGGAGCAGGAGGCTCTGCCTGCAATGGGCTCAAACAGCTCCAGCAAGGCCCTGTTTGCAAAGCCCCCAGTGGGAAATGAAGAAGAGGATCATTCTGCTTTGGGGGTGAAGAATGCTGAAAGCAGCCTGACTCCTCCATGCCAAAGTTCCACATGCTGAGAGGGAGCTGAAGCTGTGGCAGAGCTGCTCAAATCCCCAGAGAAAGCAACAACCCAGGGACACCACTGAGAGCTTCTGCAGAGCTGCTGAGCTGGCCCAGCCTGGGCACATCTGACTGACAGGGCAGCACTTCAGACTAGAAAAGCCCCATCCCAAATTTTAACAGCAGCATCTCCTGACATTTCCCTTCTTGGGGGGGTGTGGAGATTCCTCCCTGGAATGGGGACACCCCTCAAGGTCACTGCCGGAGGCTGAGCTAAAGAGATTTGCCCAGGGTCGTTGGTCTGGGGGAGTGACACCCACCTCTGGTTAATAACGGGTTTTGCTTTAGTACAATTGCTTAAAAATTGCTTCCTAGAGCACTATCTTAAAATAGATGTTACAGCTCCTGTACTGTGGAGTAAATCATTCTGATTAAGACCTTTTTGTCTAATCATAATCAGTCATATCTGTATGTCCAGAAATGCTTCTGGTTTGCCATCCATAATGTTGTGGGACAAAGTAGTACAAAGGTTCAACTCCACCTGTATAATCCTTTAGCCATAAATCCTTGAGAAAGTCTGGGGCTGGGATTGGATCCAGGCACTCCCAAGATCCTCTCCCAGAAGGAGTTTAGAAAGCCTGGGGGTCCTGGTTTGAGTCCTTTGTGAACCTCGTGACCCAACAGGAGCTTCTCTAATAAACTTTGCCTGAAGCTGCCACTCTGCCAATGACAGGAACCCCTGTGAGTGTCTGTGACATCCCAGTTCTTTGGCAGCCTGGACACCCCTGGGATGTCCCCATGGAACCCCTGTGAGTGTCTGTGACATCCCAGCTCTTTGGCAGCCTGGACACTCCTGGGATGTCCCCATGGAGCCCCTGGGAGTGTCGGTGACCTCGCTGTTCTTTAGGAGCACAGGGATGTCACCACTGGACTCCTGCCACTGCCTGGGACAAATTGGCTCCTTGGCAGGGTACAGACACCTCTGTTGTCACTCTGCAGCCCTGGGTCTGTCTGTCACCTCATGACCCTTAGGAACATTAAGGAGCCCTGGGATGTCACCACAGAGCTCCTGTGACTGAGTGTGACCAAAGAGATCTTGAGGAGCCCAGAGAGCCCTCAGATGCCACCATGGAGCCCCTGTGCCTGCACGTGAGCTCACAGCTCTTGAGCAGCTGGAAACCCCTGGAATCTCTTCAATCTGCTCTGCTGAGGACGGATCCTCAGCAACTTGGAGGTTCCCTGATGAATTTTAGCTCTTCAGAGGCTTGTTCAGTCTTCAGCTCTTCAGTTCAGGAATTCAGTACCAAAGGCTCATTAACATTCCAAAGCACCCTAACAAGAAAAGCCCCTGGGAATAATTTCATTTCCAGTCTTCGGTTCTTCTGTGGCTAATTGTACAGATTTCAGAGGTGTATTCAAAGAGAATATACTATATTGTTAGAAAATGCAGGGGCTTTTTTGCCCTGTTTTGTTGGATTATACCCTTTTGTGACGCAGAGATGGGGCAACTGAGAGGTGTTTAAAAACTTTTATTTCGTTTTCAGTCTCATGTGAAGGGTGAGGCAGTACAGATGTTACAATTCATGCCATCACAGTCAGAAGCCAACTCTTTCGTAATTCCAATACATTACACGTGCTTCTTGGCCTCTCAGCTTTTGCCACACAATGCTGTTAATGCTCTAAAGCCAATCATCTAAAATCACCCCTCGTTGGTCCTACTAAAATGCACCTGGCATAGTTCTATTTCTCAAAAATATCTCGTCTTATTTGCAAGGCCATCCCTTGAAACATGTTTCTAGTTCCATTTCTCTCTCAACCATGTCTGTCCTGTTCCATGGCATATCTAAGTCAGCATTTCTTATCTCAAGGTTTGCCTCCAGATACACATTATGTAAGCCTTCTGTCAGGCTTTGAGAACTCTCTACAAATCCATTTCCTATATTTCCCCCTTTCTCTTGAGTGGAAAAGATTTTTTTGATGGCCCTGTTCATCGTTTGCCGTGCACAATGAAGTACACAAGGCACTGTCACTTACATTGTCACTAAATCAATGCATATAAACCAATTTTGCAAAGCACCTTTAGCCAAGGTGCAAAGCTCCATCATTCAAACAAGTCATCCAACCATTATCCATCCTCTGCTTTAATTTGATTTGCCAAATCTCTCAGTTTTTGAAGTTGTTTGGGGATGGATTCTGAATAGTCAGACTAATTCAAAGAACACAGTCATTGAGGATTCTCTCAAAATTGTCGATCCTGTTCCATGGCATTTCTAATTCAGCATTTCTTATCTCAAGGTTTGCCTACAGAGGCACAGTATGTGAGCCTTCAGTCAGGCTTTGAGAATTCTCTACAATCCATTTCCCACAGTGGGGCACTTTGGCTGTGGCCCAGCTCCATCCTCCTGCGGGGCTCAGGGCCTGTTCCCGGCCATGGCCAGCCCTGCACGGCCTCTCTGCTGGCCCAGAGCCCGGCAGAGCCCGGGGCAGGGCTGTCTGTGCAGGCCCACAGGTGCCAGGGGCTGTGCAGGAGCTGGCAGAGGCTGCCCAGCAGGGAGGCCATGGGGCACAGAGCCCCAAGGCTGCTCTGGGCCCCACGGCAGAGGGGCCCTTCCCCCCGCAATGCTCCTGTCCTGCCCTGGGCCTGCACAGGCCCTGTGGCACCATGGCTGGGCCAGCGCCGCACAAAGGGGCCACGCAGCCGCTGCCGGGGCTGACAGCAAGGCCAGGCACACACAAGGAATTGCTGCCCATGGCCTGGCCTGGGCAGGGCTGCCTGTGCCAAAGGCACAGCTCAGCTGCCCTTGGGGGCTGCAGGAAAAGTCCAGAGCCCCAAGAGCCTCCCTGGCTGTGCTGGAGACCAAGGCTGGAGGAGGGAAAGGCAGGGCTGCTGCAGGATGGCGAGGGGAGCGAATTCCAGCAGACACCATGTGAGGCTTAGGAAGGCCTGAAGAGAAGAGAAGCTTCACAAGCCTCAAAGAAGGGATGTCACCAGATGTAAAACAATCTCCACCTGCTGAGCAAACACCATACTTGTTCTTCAAAACCCTCTGCCCCATGGAACTGCACAATGCCCATTGAGTAAGGAGAATTTGAAAGTGACCAGCTCCAGTTGTGCCAACTTCTAACAGTTTACCATGCAGTCAGATTTGACTCTGGCATCACCAACCATCCAGGACCACCAAAGAGACCCCCAGGACAGAAGAACACATCTGTGAAGGGAGGGCCAAATATATTACTTATTTCAGGGAAATTATTATCATAGGTATGTTTGTTCTGTGACAATCACTGTAGATGTATGTAAAATACAGTCTGTAAGCAGGAATCTTCCTGTACTCAGCATGCACGGCTTTGGGAGGAGCTATTCCCCCATGTGTGTCTGGCTGAATAAAGAATGCTGCTTCTTACTGTTCTTTTGGTTTTAAGCAGTTTCTTCTTTTTCCCCATTTTTGGTAGCAGCATGGCAATGGCCCCTCGCTTCCATAATGCCCCATCATCCCACAATGGTCACTTTTGTTCCATGGGACCCCAAAATGACACAATGGCTCCATGGTTCCAGGAGACCCTGCAGTGTCATTATGATCTCCTTGGCTCTGCAGTGTCACAATTGGACTCCTGGTTGCATGAGACCCCAAAGTGCCACAATGGATCCTTTTTTCCATAAGGTCTCACTGTGTCACCATATTCTCCTCAGTTCAATCAGGCCCCACAGTGTCCCAATGGTCTGCTTGGCCCTGCAGTTTTAAAAAGGCCCTTGGTTCCATGAGGCCCTGCAGTGCCACACTGACCCTTGGTTACACAAGACCCCGCAGTGCCGCAAGGATCCCCTTGCTTTCACAAGGCTCTGAAGTGCCACAATGGCCCCTTGGTTCCTTTTGCCCCTCAATGTCACCATGGACCGCTTGGTGCCATTGGCCTCCCCTGTGTCACAACGATTCCTTGATTCCATGAGCCCTTGCAGTGCCACGATGCTCTCCTTGGTTCCATGGGGCCCTGAAGTGTCACAATGACCCCTTGGTTCTATGGGGCCCCAGAGTGTCACAATGACCCCTTGGTTCCATGGGGCCCTGAAGTGTCACAATGACCCCTTGGTTCTATGGGGCCCCAGAGTGTCACAATGACCCCTTGGTTCCCCAGTGTCACAAAGGACACTTGGTTCCATGTGGCCCCTTAGTGTTACAGTGGATTCCACGGTTCCATGAGGCCCCTCAGTGTAACAATGGTCTTCTTGGTTCTGCAGTGTTCAAATGGTTCCTTGGTTCCTTGAGGCCCCAAAGTGTCACAATGGTCTCCCTGGTTCCATGGGGCCCCACAACATCAAAATGTCCACTTGGTTCCATGAGGCCCCACTGTATAACAATGGTCTCCTTGGTTCCAAGGGGATCTGCACTATCACCATGGACATTTGGTTCTCTGAGGTGCCCTGTGTCACAGTGCTCTCCTTGTTTTCGCAGTGTCACAATGGTCTCCCTGGTTCCATGGGGCTCTGCTGTGCCCCAATGGCCCCTTGTTCCCATGGGGCACCCCAGTGTCACAAGGCTCTCCGTGGTTCCACAGTGTGCCAATGCACCCTTGGTTCCAGGAAGCCCTGCAGTGTCACAATGGACATTTGCAGGGCTGGAACACCTCTGCTCTGGAGCCAGGCTGAGAGAGCTGGAGCTGTTCAGCCTGGGTGTGAGAAGGCTCCAGGGAGACATTAGAGCCCATTCCAGCACCTAAATGGGCTTGGAGAGAGCTGGAGAGGGACTTTGGACAAAGGCCTGGAGTGACAGGACAAGGGGGAATGGCCATGAGGTGAAGGAGGGCAGGTTTAGATGGGATATTGGGAAGAAATCTTCCCAGTGAGGGTGATGAGGCCCTGGCACAGGGTACCCAGAGAGGCTGCAGACTCCCCACCTCTGGAGGTGTTCAAGGCCAGGTTGGATGGAGCAATCTGGTCCAGTGAAAGATGTCCCTGCCTATGACAGGAGATTGGAACTGGATGATCTTTAAGATTCCAATCCAAGCCATCCTATGATCCAAGATTTGCCCCTCCCTGCCCTCATTAGCAGCAGGCTGACATGTTCCTTTTGCAGCCATTTACTGCAAACACAGCCACTGAATTCACTTTGCCCTGGATGTTGCCTGTGGCCTCCATCAGCTCCAGCTGAGCTTTGGCTTTCCTAAACACATGAACACACGCTCAGGTCAGGTTTCTGAATTCCTCCTCCATAGCTTCTCCTCACTTCCATTTCCTGGTCGTTGTGCTGTGGCTCATCCTTGTCATTTGTCCCTGAGGCAGCACAGCCCCCCTGCCCAGCACAGGCCCCACATCCCCCCCATCAGACACAGCACAGCACAGGATGTGTTTGGGGTGGGCAAATGTTCCCCAGCAGAGTGTCCATTCCAGACCTCAGTGTCCAGTTCCAACACCCACATCCCATGCCAGGGTTCACAGAGAGGCCTGCCCTGGGCTCTGCCAAGGGCTGGGTGAGGAGGGAGCCTGGGCAGGGCTGATGCTGCCCCTACACCGGTGCTGAAAATGGCAGGAGGAAGGAGATAACCACAGAACAAACAGATCAATAAACTGGGGTGAGTGACCAGGTCTGGAAGTGGGTGATGGAAGAGGCTGTAGGGATGGTCAAAGTCCTGGGCACCTTCTCACACTGGCTATGCCACCAAGGCCACAGACCAACCCCCTCAGTGCTGCACCTGCCTGTCTGAGATCCCTGCCAGGGGACTGGCACAGCACCACACACCTGCTGGAACCTGCAGAGCCACACAGCTCAACTGACATGGGTGGGTTTAACCTCCTGGGCACTTCCCAGTCTAGCCCAGCTTCTGCCCAGCTCTGCCCAATTCTCCTGCCCTCACCCCAGCCCAGCCCAGCCCAGCCCAGCAGCCCATTCTGGGGGAGCCCCATGGCAGTGCCTGCTCTGGGTGCTCCAGCACTGGGTGCACTCACCCCACAGCCCTGGCCCCCCTGAAGGGCTCAGCAGCTGCTGAGGGGCAGAGAGGGAGCTCAGCCTCCACATCAGCCCTGGGGCTGGAGCTCCCCATGGCAGAGGAAATGGAGCTCAGTGACAGTGCAGAGCTCCTGCTCCTGGCTCCAGGAGATTCCCAGCACAGGCTGTCTCTGCCCACTCTCTCTGTGCCAGCCCCTCTCCCTAGGCCAGCACAGCAACCCTGGGCAGGGGAGAGAGGGGCCTGACCAGAGTTGGTGCCTGCAGCAGCAGCTTCCTCTGCATTCCTCCCTGCAGGCACAGAAATGCTCCCTTGTTCTTCTCCCTGGACATCCCTTTCCCCAGCTGAGCATGTCCTGGCTGGCCAGGCTGGCTTGTCCTGCTGCCCCAGGCCCTGCTCCCCACAGGGGAGCTGCTGGTACTGCTGCTCGGGACACTCCAGGTTCTGCTGCTGTCAATGGCTGGGGCTGCAGGGAAGCAGCAGCTCCAGGGGAAGGTTGCAGAAAGGCTTTGGCCAGTGAGGTGGAAAGGGACACCCCAGGGTCTGCAAGTTGTCTGTGTGGGAGCTGAGCTTGTGACCCCTGGAGACCTCCCAAGTGCTGGGGCTGCACCTCCAGCTCCAGAGGAGATGGGACAGATGCAAGCAGAGACAAAGAATTCCTGCTGGATTCTTCATTGTGTTTGCTTATAAAGGTGACCTGGATCCATCTGTAGAGGAGGTGTTTTGTGTCAGATAACACTGGAAGAGTGATAAGAATAATACTTTTTTAGCTGAAAATAATATTTCATGCATAACAGACAATGAGAAAAAAAAGACACATATGATCAGAAGAGTATCTGAGTTTTTCAGAGGATGAGAGACTCATTGATGTTGCAGTAGTCAAACCTGTTCAAATCCTTTCCTCAGGGCTTCCTTGAGATGAGAGGGGATCAGCAGAGGCCAAGGCCAGCCAGAGCTCTGTGTCCCGGCAGCTTTTCTCTGGGAGAACCCTTGCATAACGGGAATTTTTCAGGGGAGTATCAATTTTGGCCATGGACACCTGGAAAAACAGATTGTTTTCCATATGAAGGAAAGCACATAGTCCCTCAGTTCTCCAGGGGCTGATGAGAGGCAGCCCTCAGCATTCCAAAATCAGCAAGACCTGTCAGGTGGCCCCTGGGAGGCCAAACCGGCCAGACCAGTTCCATCTCCTCTTGGTTCCATGACGACCAGCAGGGTGACAGGGGTCCTTGGCTTCTGTGGAGCCCCACAGTGTCCCATGGTCTCCATGATTCCATGGAGAATCATCCCCATCTCCTCATGATTCCATGAGGCCTTGCAATGTCACGGTGGTCCCCATGGATCCATGGTGCCCTGCAGGATCACAATGGCCCTGTGCTTCCACAATGCCACAGAGTGTCACAGTGGTGCCTTGGTTCTATTGGGCTCCTCAGGATCACATGGGCCCTTTGGCTGCTTGAGGCCCAGCTCTGTCACACTGGCACCTTGGTTCCACTGGGCCTTGTAGCATCCCAGTTGTCCCCTCTTGCTTCCACGGGGCCTTGCCATGTCACAGGTGTCTCCTTGACACCACAGTATCACAATGGGCCCTTGGTTCAATGAAGCCTTGAAGTGTCCCAGTGGTTTGCAGTATTCCATGAGGCCCCATGATTTCACAATGGAACTTTCCATCAATGAGTCCCACATTGTTCCATGAATGCTCAGTTCCATGGGGCGCTGTAGTGTCACATTTGTCTCCTTGGTTCAATGGTGCCACACAGGGCCACAACTGCCCTTTTTTCCAACAGGGCCTCGTGGTGTCACAATGGACTCCTTGCTTCCATGAGGCCTTGCAATATCACAATGGACTCCTTGGTTCCATGGAGATGCAAAGTGCCACAATGGCCCTTAGGTTTCACAAGGCCTCCAAGTGTAAAAATGGCCTCTGTGGTTTCATGTGGCCATGCTGTGTCACAATGGACCTGTGGTTCCATGATGCCCCATGGTGTCACAATGGTCTCCTTGGTTCTGCACTATAAGATTCCCCCCTTGGTCCCTTGGAGCCCCAGAGTGTCACTGTTGTGCCCTTGGTTCCATGAGGCCCTGCAGTGCCACAATGGTGCTTTGGTTCCACAAGGCCCCATGTGCCATAATGGTCTCCATGGTTCCATGAGGCCCTGCTGTGTCACAAGGGCCTCCTTGGTTCCATGATGCCCTGTAGTGTCAAAAAGCTCTCCTTGGTTCCATGGGGTCAGTGTGGCCCCTTTGTCCCATGGAGCCCCACAGTGTCCCTGTGGTCTCCTGGATTCCATCCGGCCCTGCTGCGCTGCAATGGCCCCTTGGTTATACAAGGCCCTGCAGTGTCACCATGGCCCCTTGGTTCCAGTGGGTTCCCAACGGTCACAATGGTCTCCAGTGTTCCATGACACCCCACAATATCCCAATGGACCCTGGGTTCCAAGGGGAACTGCAGTGTCACAAGGCTGCCTTAGTTTGACCAGGCCCTGCAGTGTGGTAGTGGCCCCTTGGTTCCATGAGGCAAAGCAGAATCAGAGTGGCCCCTTTGTTCCAGGGAGAACCACAGTGTCACTGTGGTCCCCTTGGTTCCACGAGGCCCCACAGTGTCACAATGGACCATTGGTTCCATGCAGCCTCACACCTTCACAATGATCCCATGAGCTTCCATACTGCCAGCAATGGTCTCCTTGGTTCCATGAGGCCCTGCTCTGATACAATGGACCTTTGGTTCCACGGGGTTCCACTGCATCACAATGGAGCCTTTGTTCCATGAGGTTCCAAGGTGTCACAGCTGATTGCTTGATTCCGTGAGCCTCTGCTGTCACCAAATGTCCAAAATATCTGAATAAGACTCCTTAACACTAATTTGGTGTTTAAGAGGGCATCACTTATTCAGGCTTGAGGTCCACCATGGGATAACTCCTAACCTTATGTGGACACCTGATTCTAGAAGTGTATTGTTTATATACAGTAACTGAATGCCTATTACAATTTATCCATTTACATAAAACCCACACCAAGTCTCTAAATTCACTCCTTGTTTTCCCTATCACTGCACCCTTGAGCCAGATGTCTTCTTCTTCTCTTCCAAACATCCTTGCTGGGAAAGCAGGCCCTGCATGCCTTGTTGCTGTGCTAGAAGTTCACATGCACAGTAAAAATGGAATGAACCCTTTTGGTATCCAGCCCAAGGCTGTGTGTGCCCAGGCAGAGGCAGGCAGGACGCAGAGCTGTCAGCAAAGGAAGGGCCCAGCCAGGTGGGGCAGCCGCGGGTGACGACAGCCTGCAGGGACAGAGGCACAGGGCATGGACACCGTAGGACAGCCTGGGCTGCACAGGCCACAGGGATGGGCAGCAGCTGCAAGGCCCTGACACAGCCAACTCCTGCAGCACTTGGGCCATGGCTGCTGGCCCTGGGCCTGAGCCAGCAGGAGGGGACAAGTGACCCTTGCAGGCCTGCAAGGGCCTCATGGCCTCCTTGTCCCTGCTCAGCAGCCTGGCAGGGGCTGCCCCATGGTGCTGCCCTTGGCATTGCACATCCCCACATTCCAGTGGCCTGGGAAGAGGCCTGAGCAAGGAGGGAGGGACAGGATCTGCCTTGGCAGGTGCTGGGGCTCAGGCCTTGGCCCTTTGCATTCCTGAAACACATCCAGGTTTGCTCAGCCTCAGAGACACCTTTGCCTTGTTCGTCCCCACCTGTCCTCACTGCCTGCAGGGTTCTGCTCTATCTGGAACCTGGAGAAACTTTCTCAGTCTTGTTTCTCTCTGGGACCCATTAAAACTTCAAGAAACTTTGGCCTTTGAATCTGACTTGGAGTTCTTGAGAAGTTTTTTGAGCACACTCTGAGGGACTGAATCTGATGTAAACAGCACGAAAGTCCAAAGAGATTAATTAAAGTCCTTGTGCTGTGTCTTTACTGCTGAGGTGCATCAGTATCCTGGCAATCAGAAGAGCTTCAAAAACACATTTCTCTTGCTGAGCTGCTCCTTTGCCAGCCCAGCAGGGCTGAGGGCACTGCCTGCAGGTACCTGAGAGCAGTGAAGGAGACAGAGGCTTTAAGAAACTGCAAGGACAATTCTGAGCTTCTTCATGGAGAAATCTTCACAACTTTTGAAAATTCAGAAATTATTCATTTTGAAATCGTCAGCACTTCTGACACAATCAGTCTGTGGCTGCAGGGATCTCCTCAAGCTGACCCAGGACAGGACTGAGGTGACTGTAAGGATGGCTCTGCTGCCCTTTCTGCTTTGGGGGAGGATGTGCTCCAGAGCGGGGCTGCCCTGGGCACCGTCAGAGGGACAGGGCAGGACGGCTCCTGCTGCCAGGGACGGCTGCAGGGGCTGAAGCTGGGGCTGCAGCAAGTGCTGCCCAGGGCTGTCCTGCACAGCAGCTCCTGCAGCCCTCAGGGCTCTTGGCCAGCCCAGGGCATCTGCCACCTGCCAGGGGCAGCTCTCAGCCTGCCTGGGAGCTCCCATGGATGCTGGAGGGGAGCAGTGGGTGCAAGGAATGACTCCTGCCAGGGCAGCTCCTGCTGCTGCTGCTGCTGTGGAGAGGGTGCTGTTTGTGCCAGGGCTGCTCAGAGCTCCAGCTCATGCCCAGGTCATTTCTGAGGGGACTTTTCATGAGCTCATTCAGGGCAGGAGTTTCCTGCTTGGGTCTCTGCTTTCCTGAATCTGTACTCCCCCTTTCCCTGGCTCAGCTTGGTGGCAATGGAAACTCAGCTGTGCAGGGCAGAGCAGGGGCTGAGGATCTTCAACCATCCCACGGAGATTTCCTGGGAAGCTCAGCAAGTGCCTGCAGCTGCCCAGGTTCCAGATGCCTGCAGCATCAGCTTTCCATGGTGCCCAGGCCTGGAGGAGCTGTTCTTTAATGCCTGCAGCCGGGAGCAGCTGCAGGGCAGAGCTGGCCCAGGGGCTGGGCTGGGCTCTGGCAGCTGTGGCAGGGAAGGAGCCCGGGCCCACAAGAACAGCTCGGGCTGGGACAGCTGCAGCAGCAGAGCCCTGGGCAGGGAGGGAGGGAGGCAGTGCTGAGGGCAGCCCTGCTGCTGCTGCTGCTGCTGCTGCAGGGGAGATGTGGCAGCTGCCAGCCCTGCCCTGCAGGGCAGACACTGGCCTGAGAAGCACAGCTGCTGTGTCCCCTGGCAGCCAGCACAGCCCTCAGCCCGGGGGCTGGGGGCCCTCAGTCCCCTCCTGGGCCGGCAGAGCAGCTCCAGAGATGAAGGGCATCTCTGCTGCCATGTGCCCATTGCCTGCTGCCCAGGGCCTGAGGGCCACTGTCCTGCACTGCTGCTGCCTGCACTGCAGGGGCTGGGCAGGGCTGGGCAGGGAAAGGCTTTTCCTCAGGGCCTGGCTCTCTCTCTCCTTGCCTTGCCCAGCTGCTGCTGCCATTGCTGAGGGGCTCTCTGGGAATGGCAGCTCCAGCTGCAGGCTCAGGCCCAGCCCTTGGGCTCCTCCTGGTCAGGCTGAGCACAGCAGTGGGGTGTCCCAGCTCCCTGTGCCTGGGGAGCTCTGGGCAGGGCAGGCTGGCAGGCTGGGAATGAGCTGACTCTCCCTGACTTTGGGAAAGGCAGGAGCCACTCTTTGTGCCAGGGATCCCTCTGCTCTCAGCAGTGTCTCCTGCCGTTCCAGGGAAACATGGGACTGGAGCTCAGAAAGGTGCCAGTCCAGGGCAGCTGGAAACAGCAGAGAGGGACAGAGCAGCTCCCCTCAGTCTGCACTAAGGCTCAGACAATCCTCCTGCCTCACTGGACTCTCTGTTCTCCCCAGGTGCAGCAGAATCTCTCGTTCTGCCTCCTGCAATCCCCATCCCTTTGCCCTGGCAGCTTCTGTGCCTTAGGGGCAGATTCTTTGTCCAAGTTCAAACACCAGGACTGGTCCCTGCCCTCACTGTTCCCCTGCACTGCCTGGGGGTCAGGTAAAGGTCTGGCTCCTCACACAACATCGGCCAGCAGCAATCAAGGTTCCAGCAATCAAGGAAAAATAAGATCTCCTAGACATAGACAGAGGGGAGGTGTTGTGTGTCAGGAGAGAACCTGTGAGCAAGGACTTTGACTTTTCTGTGAGAAATCTTCAGTCAGTATTCACTGTGTTTCCTCCTTCAAAAGGTTCCAGTGTTTGGAGACAGCAAATGTCCAACAGCAGCTCCATCAGGCACTTCCTCCTGCTGGCATTGGCAGACAGGCGGCAGCTGCAGCTCCTGCACTTCTGCCTCTTCCTGGGCATCTCCCTGGCTGCCCTCCTGGGCAACGGCCTCATCATCAGCGCCGTAGCCTGCGGCCACCACCTGCACAGCCCCATGTTCTTCTTCCTGCTCAACCTGGCCCTCACTGACCTGGGCTGCATCTGCACCACTGTCCCCAAAGCCATGCACAATTCCCTCTGGGACACCAGGAACGTCTCCTACACAGGATGTGCTGCACAGGCCTTTTTCTTTCTGTTCTTCCTTGGAGCAGAGTACTATCTCCTGACCATCATGTGCTACGACCGCTACGTGTCCATCTGCAAACCCCTGCACTACGGGACCCTCCTGGGCAGCAGAGCTTGTGCCCACATGGCAGCAGCTGCCTGGGCCAGTGCCTTTCTCAGTGCTCTGCTGCACACAGCCAATACATTTTCCCTGCCCCTGTGCCATGGCAATGCCCTGGGCCAGTTCTTCTGTGAAGTGCCACAGATCCTCAAGCTCTCCTGCTCCAAATCCTACCTCAGGGAACGTGGGCTTCTTGCTGTTAGTGTCTGTGTAGCTTTTGGTTGTTTTGTGTTCATTGTTTTCTCCTATATGCAGATCTTGAGGGCTGTGTTGAGGATCCCCTCTGAGCAGGGACGGCACAAAGCCTTTTCCACCTGCCTCCCTCACCTGGCTGTGCTCTCCCTGTTTGTCAGCGCTGGCTTTGTTACCTACCTGAAGCCCCCTTCCATCTCGTCCCCATCCCTGGATCTGTCCCTGTCAGTTCTGTACTCGGTAGTGCCTCCAGCCCTGAACCCCCTCATCTACAGCCTGAGGAACCAGCAGCTCAAGGCTGCAGTGTGGAGACTGATGACTGGATGGTGTCAGGAACATTAAACTGCTGGCCAGTTTCTGTAAATCACTTGTAATAAATGTCATATTTGATAGTTCTTGTTGGTGTTCATATTGATTTTTCCTGTATTTAATATATTTCATGATCTCCACAAATAAAACCCGTTCTTTGTGCCATATCTCATTTTGTTTCTCTCCAACTCCCTTCTTCCCACGGACTATATCAATGAAGGGCTGTGATCTTGGTGGCTTTAAAGGAACTCAAGGATCTCCCAGCCAAGTTTTCTGCAGAGATGCCCCTTTGGTTCCCTTCTCTGCAGCTGCAGCAGCAATGTCTGTGTGCAGAGCTGGGGGCAGATCAGTGCTGGCACAGCAGCTGTGGCCAGCAGCAGCAGCAGCACTTGGTGCTGCCAGTGCTGCTGCCGTGGCCCTGCCCCGCTGCCCTCCTGGCCCTGCTGTTGCTGTAGGGCCTGAGTGCTCTCGGGGCCGGGCACAGGGCTGGGGGTGGCAGTGCCGGGGCTGCAGCAGGGACAGGCCATGGGCACTGCTGGCACAGCAGCAGTGCTGAGGCCTCAGGCCAGGGCCTGGGGGCTGCAGGCTCCTTGCCCAGGCTCTCTCCACAACACATTGCCCAGGCCAAGGCTGAGCAGAGAAAAGCCCCGGCAGCAGCCCCAGGCTGGCCGTGGGCAGGCTGGGGGCAAACAGCACGGCTGGGGCTCTGCAAGGGCCCTGGGCAAGCACACGGCAAGGAGCAGCAGAGCAGGGCCTGATCCATCCCCACTGCGCTGGACACCCCAGGCCAGCGGCCCACAGCCTCCTCATGCACCTGCCAACAACATCCCCCCTCTGCAGCCCTGGCCTCTCCCCCAGCTCACACAGCTGCCGCAGCCTTGCAGGCACAGCCACGGCAGCACTGCCTCAGGAGCCCCTGTTTGCCCTGCCCAGAGCAGGCCTGAGCACCCCCATGGGCTTGGTGTGGGGAGATGAAGCTGAGGGAGCACAAATGGCAGCAGGGCCTGAGGCCAGGAAGGGCTGGGCCACAGCAGGGAAACCCCTCAGGTTTGTGGTGGCCTCTGAAGTCAGCCTGAAAGTTTGTTCCCATGAGCTGTGAATTTTTATCCCGTCTGAGAACAATCTGCAGATGTTGCTCAGATCAGCTGTCATGGGTTCAAGCAACAGTGATCATGTCTAGGGAGGTTACACCCACTTGCAGGGAAACAAGCAGGACAAGTCTCTTTGTTAAGCTCGAGAATCCATTTTATTCCCCTTGTCCTGGGCTGGGGAGGAGATGAGGACCAAGAGGAAGAACAGGGGCTGGGTTGTGAGATTTATAGGGAATTCAGGGGAGGAGTCTTAGGGTTTGGGTCAAGGACGGAGATAACACAAGGACAGTAAGATCAGATTTCACTCTTCTTAAAACAGGGAGACTCCACAATTCCTCCATTTATAAATTGGTTATAACATGATGATTCTTGGGAATATGACCTCAAATATCACTGAGGGATGGGCAGGAGGCATCCACCAGCCAGGGAATTCTGAACCACCTCAATGCAAAATAGATTCCTATAAAATAACTGCAATGAAATAGATCACAGGCTTGTGGGTGACAACTGTGGGTACCTAAGCTTTGCAACATCAACAAGAAATGAGAAGCATCCATTCCAGAAGGAATAAATGGAAGTAGGATGCTCCAACATAAAATCAAAAGCCAGTTCCACCTTTGGCTTTGGAGGGCTGTGGGAGAGGGATGTGTGTGTGACAGTCCTGACACTTTAGAGCATGCTTGGAGTGTGTTTCTACAAGGGTAAGAATCAAGGAGCAAGAATCTGAAGGACTGAACAAGAGAAGGGTGTATCCAAAGAGACAAGAGACAGGCAATTGACTGAAACTATCCAGCCCATTCCGGAAGGGCAGAGCCCCCTCAGGAACCTCATTTCACTGCATTCTCCTTCACATCCAAGCTGGGCACCAGAATCTGTGGGTGCCCAGGGCCCCAGGATTCCATGGCTCCAGGAATCCCTGTGTGGAATCCATGGCTTTGTGACCTCACGGCCGGACTCCAGGGCTGTCTCCTGGGCAGCCAGAGAACGTTGGTGCCAGCGGGAGGGGCGGCAGTGCAGGCACACTGACACTTGAGAGGCAACTGCTGCTGCACCTGCTGCTGCTGCTGCTGCTGGCACTGCTGCTGCTGCTGTTGGCATTTCTGCTGGTGCTGGCACTGCTGCTGCCCCTGCTGGCAGTGCCCTGGGGTAGCAGAGCAGCAGCACCTGCAGCCCTGCAGCCTGCGAGGCGCTGGCAGCTCAGGGCAGAGCCCAATGACCCAGCTGGGATTGCACTTGAGGACGGACATGGAGAAGGGAATCTGTGCCCACACAGTGCTCAGAGCAGGTCTGGGGCAAGGAGGGAGGGAGGGAAGGAGGGTGGATGAATCCCCTTCCCACCACTACCAAGGGAGGGCCTTTGTGAGGGCAAGGGGGCCTTGCCCTGACACCCAGCCCTTCAGAGACCCAGCTGCCAGCTCCGGCTCAGCCCACACTGAGCGGGATTCCATCAGGCCTTGGCTCAAGGCAGTGGCAGGGGCAGAAGTGATGGCAGCAGCTGGAATGCAGGCCCATGCTTTCCTTCTCCCCAGCCCATTTGGCAACATCTGGGCAAGGTCTCCCCTGTCTGTCTGCAGCCAGCTTGGGGGCCCTTCCTCTCCTCCCCCTGCTTGGGGGACTGAGCTTGGATTCTCTGTCATCCTCAGATGAACTTCTGTCTCCCCCAACCTGGCTGTTCAGGGTTTGTGTTTCCTGTGTCTCACACCTTCCTCCACTTCCTCCATCCCACCTGCTCATGGAGCCTCTTTGGGCAGCTGGCTTTGGAACTTGCAGCAGCAAAGTTTTCCAAATTTCCCAAGTTCCCCTCAAAATTTCCCCAAAATGAACCCCAAAATTTACCCCAAAATTCCCCTCAAATTCTCCAAAACCTCCCAAAATTCCCCAAATTTTCCCCCAAAATACCTCAAAGTTTTCCTCAGAATTCCTGATTTTCCTCAATTCCCCCCAAATTCCCCAAAATTCTCCCCAAATTACCCCAAATTCTCCCCAAATTACCCACATTTACCCAATTTCCATTAAAATCACCCAAAACGACCTCAAATGACCCAAAACTCCCCCAAATTCCCCAAAGTTTCTGAAATTTTCCCCAAAATTCCCCTCAAATTCTCCAAAATTTCCCAAAATTCCCCAAATTTTCCCCATAATTCCCCATAATCTCCAAAAATTCCTCAAAGTTTTCCTCTGAATTCCCCAAATTCTCCTACATCCCCCAAAATGACCCAAAATTTCTCCAATTTTTCTTTTAAATCCCCCAAAATCTCAAAAAATTCCCCCAAATTTCCGTCTAAATCCCCCAAGTTTTCTGAAATTTCCTCCAAAATTCCCCTCAAATTCTCCAAAACCTCCCAAAATTCCCCAAAACTTCACCCAAATTCCCTCAGATCTCCCAAATCCCCCCAAATTTTCCTCAGATGTCCCCAGATTTTCCTAAATTCCCCCCAAAATGACCCCAAATTTCCATCAAATTCCCCAATTACAAAGGGAGGGGACAGACTATCTCCCAATGGGAGACAAGGTGGGAGTGGAACAGGGTTGGAGGGACATGTAGGTCAGCAAATGAGGGTGCCTGGGGAGGGATCCCCTCTGTCCTTGCCCTATCACTCAGCTCTCCTCGCTGAACTTTCTGGAAGCTGGGAGGAGCAGCTGGGTGACAGACAAGGCCCAGAGGAGGGGGCTGGGGGGGGAACAGAAGGAGGATTGACAACTGGAACAGAACTGTCAGGGAAAGAGAGGGGAGACAAGGGAACAAACCATCAAACAGAATATAACAGGGAGCAAAACCAACGACACAATACAACACTTCTTGAGGCAGTACAGTCTGAATCTGGGCTCTTTCCTCCTTTCTCTCTCTTTCAGGGAAGAATCAGCCATGGGTGAAGGAATCCTGCACATGTGCCTGGTGCTGATGGCCTTGGTGGGCATCAACCAGCCGCTGCAGCCCTTGGAAAAGAAGGGAATTGTTCCCCAGGGCGGGGAAGAAACCCTCCAGAGGATGAAGATGTGCAAGGTGAGACTTGGGTTGCACCAGCTGCAGTTGGAGAAGGAAATTGCAGACCTGGAAGCCACCCAGGAGGCTCCAGCACAGCCTGCAGTGCACCTGGAGAGGAAGATCCAGCGGCACACGTGTGCCATGCTGGGCTTGGTCATCCCTGTGCTGCTCGTGCTCTGCAGGCAGCACTGGCAGGGAGCCACAGCACTGCACACAGGACAAGGACACCCTGACCTGGGGCTCCTGGCCAAAGCCTGCAGAGGAGTGACCCTCCTGACCAAGCCCTGTGTGCTGCTCAGGGCCATTTCCATCTCCATGGGCAGAACTCGAGGAGATCTCTGGGTACTTGCAGGGAGACTGCTCCGATTGCCCCTGAAATTACTTTGTTCCACCACCAGAGTCTTTGTGCTTTGTGAGGTGAGCTCTTTCCTTTTTATACTGATAGTTAGAGATAGCCTATGTAGTGATTTATTAGTTTCTTTAATGATTTGTATAAGTAATGAGTATAATTGTTACAGGCTTTGTACTGATTGTTAGAAATACTCTATAACTTTTTATAGTCTGTATAGATTGTTCACAATAGTCACTCAACTAATTCTTAGAAAAAATATGTCTTGATTGTTATACTCTCTGCATCGATTGCTAGAAATAGTCTCTGTCTTGATTTTGAAAAATATAGTAAGTAATAATAATAAATAACTATAGTAAATAAATAATAAATAATAAATAAATAATAAATAATAAATAATAAATAATAAATAATAAATAATAATTCTCCTAAATAATCTGTATTAATTATGATACTCTCCCGACTGTTAAAAATAGTGTCTGTCTTGATTCTGACAAACATAGTAAATAATAATAAATAATTATAGTCAATAATAAATAATAAACAATTATAGTAAATAATAAATAATAATAAATAATCACATATAATAATAAATAATAAATAATAAATAATAAATAATAATTTTTTCTTAAATAATCTCTATTGATTATTATACTCTCCCTATTGATAAAGAAAAATGTCTGTATTGATTGTCAGAACTACCAGGCTTCTGTTACGAAGGTGGATTCAAACAAAGATAAAATAGAATAAAAAATTAAGTAAAATAAAATAAAATAAAATAAAATAAAATAAAATAAAATAAAATTTAAAAAATAGAATAAAATGAGAAAAAATGAAATAAAAATAAAATAAAATAAAAATAAAAAATAGAATAGAATAGAATAGAATAGAATAGAAGTAAGTAAAATAAAATAAAATAAAATAAAATAAAATAAAATAAAATAAAATTCTTTCCGAAGTACACACTCAACAGAAATATTGGGCAAAAACATCGCTGGGGTCGGCAGTGAAATATAAAATTAAAAATATAAAACAGAATAAAAAAATAAAATAAAATAAATTTAAAAAAACCCTGAGCAGAATAAAATAAATAAAATAAAATAAATTTAAAAAAACCCTGAGTAGAATAAAATAAATTATAAATAAAATTAAAAATAGAATAAAATAAAATTAAAAATAGAATAAAAATAGAATAAAATAATTTAAATAAAAATTAAAAGTAAAAATATAAAATAAAAAAATAATAAAAATAAAATAAAATAAAGTTTAATTGGAAAAATTCCAGAATTTCCCTTTTTTTCCAGCTTGGAATTTCCCAGTAATGAGGAAATTTCTCGTTCTCGACAAAGAGAGCATATCTCTTCTCTCTTGGCAAGATAAAGCAGAGCATTTAATCTCTTTCAGGGGTACATGGCTAGTCCTCTATATTCCTGGCCATGTTCTGTGCACAGAAACGCCTTTCTTCCTCTATATAAAAGAGAAAACATCACTGTTGGGTCTCGATGGTTTGGTTTATTTGTTTGCTCTTCTTACCTTGGGGTCATTAAAGCTGAGAACAGCCAAGTTCTAAAGGAGCAGTGGGGCTCAATGATCTTTAGAGGTCCTTTTCAGCCCCAAATATTCTGTGATATTGAGACTCCTCCCTGAGAGGGGTCAATTTCCCACTTCCTGTTTGGGCAACCTCTTCCATTTCTTCTGACCATTTTAAGTTGGAAAATCTTGCCTGACAACTCTTTTATTTTTATTTTTCATTTGCATGACAACTTTTAATTTTTATTTAGAATGGCAAATGAAAGCATCTGGGACATTTCTGACTTGAGTGACATGTTTCACAGAATTTTAAATGGCACTGCCCCTCAGGATTTCTTTAAATTGCTTACATATTTTATACTAGGTACAGAATAATGTCTATAAAATCCACTGTTCTAGCCAAGTATTTATCCTTGACAGATTGCACTGCATAGCACAGCCACAGGAAATAGGAAAAAGGTGCCAAAAGGCATCAAAATCACTCAAAAGCAGGTCTTTAATCATTGCACCAAAAGGTTCCCAAAGAAAGTGTGGAAGTACAAAGTGGAAGCTCTATGTATAACTTAGTACAAAAGGAAATTCTTTGTCATCTAACCAAAGAAATTGATTGACATGTGTTGAAAAGATCAATGCTACAACAGTCACATCCTTGACTTTCCAAAAGCTCAATATGGAATCATTAAATATCAAGTTTTCTTGTTCAAGCAGCAAATTTACACAGCTGGACATCTAGAGCAAAATGCTGCTGGATATAATACAGGGACAGTCATGATGAGATGGAAAGATAACCAGTTTTCCTGCCTTACACAAATATCTCAGATGTTACAGTAAAGCCCAGCTGACACTTTTAAAAGCTGTTAAGCCTAGTCCCACTTATATTCTCAAAACTGAGATAATTTTGTTCAGAGTACTCACGAAACCGAGGTTTAAGGACTTAAATTTGTGTTTAGGATAGGAAGAGCCCAGCTTTTGTATTGGAACATCCAACTCTTGGGGAATATTAGCATTAGCCCCCAGCCTACTGTAACTTCTGTGGGGTAAGGGAATGTATCACGACACCTTCCCTTGTTCTGATCTCAAATTCTGCCTTAAAAAACATGAATGGCTGCAGTTGTGCTAAGATTTGCTTGTTTGGTTGAAACAAAACAAAGTCTTCTGGTCAAAAGAGAAAATTTCTCTTCAGCTCCAGAGTTCATGATGTGGCAGCAAGAAGAAAAAATTCCAAACTAAAGCCTGATACAAATGGACCAGTCTGTTCCTTGGTGTTTTCTTATGGATAACACCTGTTACTGCTGCTAGACATTACACAAGCATGTGAAAAGGTTTATTTAGGATTCAGGAGGCAGAAATGCATCATCCTGGACACCAGTAAGTTACACCATTTAAAATTTAAACCTTAGTACAGAAGCAGACTCCTAACAGCCTCCCCCAAGACATGGAGTTATTTAGTGACCTATGGAAGTCTAACGCCTCCAAATCAGACTCACCACTAGGCAGTCAACAAAGCCAGTGCCTAGAACACAGTAATGGTTTTGGAGTGTCTACAAAACTTCCAGCAAATCTGCTCCAGCTTTTCTGGCACCATTAGCACACCTGGATTTTCCACTACCTCCAGCCACAGCTCTAAAGAGAAGCTTCAATCACCACATCATCCATTCTACCACCAAGCACTGCTCTGTTTATAAATGCCTCTGGAAGATAATCTATATCATATGGATTCAGAACTTTATATTAGAGAAAAGAGTCAAGGAGTACAGCAATGTATCTTAGCTTCCACTGAACAGTTAAACAGAAAAACCTTTTAATCATATTTTAGCTATTAACATTTCCTTTGATACCATTTCAAAAAATCCATGCACAAGGGCAATCTCAATGCTGTCCAAGCATATGTGGGTTTTTCAAACACAAGCTTTGTGTTCTTTAACACAACAAAAGCCTTGCAAAGAACGTTTTCCTTTTTTTTTTTTCTGTTTTCTTTCTTCAGATATTTTTAAAATTGCTTCACACCTCTATCTCCTCAAAAGCATCAGTGTGTTTCATTTACAAGATAAGATGACTTTATCTTACCATATCTTGGATCTCCTCTTCATGTGCAATGGCCATTGAATTAGTCCACGAGAAGCAAGCTACATTATGTACTACACAATATATATTCTAATAATTATACTTCAAAATGAGAACTGAACACATAAGTTAAAGTCCAGACTCTTTTAAAGTCTTTTAAAAGACGTTTTAAAAGTCTGCTTTTACGTGATCCAGAACTGCAGCTAGTACAAGAGCATGTAACCAAGTGGAACCCTCCACAAAGGGTGCATCTGCACAGACCCATTCCTGTGCAGAGTGTTTGAGCTGATCAGTGGTTTCAGGGGGTGCTGTGGAGGAAAACTGCCTGTGGTGTGAACAGGTGAACGATCTCCTTTAACTGGTGACTGAGCTTAGGGAGGAAGCTGAAAGACTGAGGAGTATCAGGGAAAGTGAAAGGGAAATAGATTGGTGGAGTTCAGCCCTTCCATCCTTGAGGGAAGCCCACCAGGAGTCAGAGGACTCCCATGTCGCAGGACGACACAAAAGAAACGACACTCACACACTGAGGTGTTTAAGGTAAAAAGGGCAGGTTTATTTATAGACTTTAACATTTGTAGAATTCCAACAGTCACCATGGATTGGAGGAAGAAAATCTTCCTCTCCAAGTACACTGGTCAACTTAACAGTCTGTTAACAGTTTCTTCTTTATGAGAAGAATGCAAACATAGAGAGACAGTTATGATAACAAATAGGTTGTTTATGTGAAAATCAGGAGAGACTCCATTGCAAAGAAGGCTGAAATAGAACTTTAGAAAAACTTCTTAAAGAGACAGAGGAGAACAGAAAAAACCCCAGACAACACTCCTGTGCCTCCCACTGTCAGGTAATAGAAAGACCCCTGGTAGATGAAAGGGAGTGGAAACGGGTCCCTGCTCGGGGAGGTAATAATATAAATTCCTCCTGATCCCCATTACTTACCCAAGTGCCACTTCAGAACAGGTATGAGGCCCTGGATCTAGAAAGTCAGCCAGATGATTTAGAAGAAAATTATCTGCCCAGTGGGCCTCCCAATTATGCTTCATCTATAGGATGGATCACCACCTCTAACATCAAAAAGAAAAGAAGGGTAATCACAGTGGGTGAGTCCCTTCTGAGGGGAACAGAGGGCCCCAAATGTCACCCAGACCCATCCCACAGGGAGGTTCTGCTGCCTCCCTGGGGCCTGGGTATGGGATATCACTGAGAGACTCCCTGGGCTGATTCAGCCCTCTGACTATTACCCACTGCTGATACTCCAGGCTGGCAGCGATGAGATCTAAAAGAGAAGTGTCAAGGCAGTTAAAAGGGACTTTGGGGCACTGGGACAAGTGGTTGATAGGGCAGGAGCACAGGTGGCTTTCTCCTCAGTTTGGTGGCAGAAGATGACAAAGGGAATAGGAGAGCCCAAATTATCAACAAGTGGCTCAAGGGTTGGTGTCATCAGGAGAATTTGAAGTTCTTTGATCATGGGGCAACTTCTACAGCACCTGACCTGCTGGAAATGGATGGGCTACATCTCTCTGTTCAGGGCAGAATTTCAGCTCATGAGCTGGCAGAACTCATTGAGAGGGCTTTAAACTGGGTTTGAAGGGGGAAGGGGCTGCAGCTGGGCTGTCTGGGAGCAGGCCCGAGGGTGGTAAGGCCGAGTTAGGGGTGAAATGGTGAACATGCCCAGCTGAGGTGCACGTACACCAATGCAGGCAGCGTGGGGAACAGACAAGAGCTGCTGGAGGCCATGGTGCAACAGCAAAGCTGTGATGTAGTCACCATCACAGAAACGTGGTGGGGTGACTCACTGTGAAAAACGGCGTTTCACATTTTTATATTAATTTGTGTTAAATAAAAATAAAAAATAAATAGGCAATAAGGAGACAGAAGAAGACAGCTTCTCAGCTGAGGGTGCAAAGCAACACATCCCGCCCGTTCCAGATTTCTTGGTTGTTTGAAAGTCTTGGTGTTACATATTTAAATAAGCTCATGCACAATTCAAATATTCATTTTGGTTTCAAGACCTCCCCCTCTAAGTATAATTATAATAATAATAATAGATAATTAATTATTTTTATTTGATTATTCATTTAAAATTAATTAAAATAATTAATAAAATAATTATAAAAATATATCGACTATATAAATGATATAAAAATAATTAATAAAATATATAAATTATATAAAATTGTATTGACATTAATTAATTAATTAATCACGGGACTCCACGCAGTCTGGATGGGCTTTGTAAATCTCTCTTCCTCAGAAAGGCTCAATTGTTCTTTATCAGAAATCTTTAGTTCAGGAATTCCAGACATCCCTTCTTTCTTCCATCTAGTTGAGGAGTTAAAAAAAACCCCAAAACAACAACCCCCATCTCTACTTTGTTCCAATCTGAAAACATCCCTCCGCTACGTTTTTAAATCCCGCAAATAAAATGAAAAACAGCTCAACCTTCTCACATTACACGCACAGCGTTCATCTCGATATTTGTCAAAAGCCAACTCCAAAATGTGTATTTATAACAATCACACAGCTGGAGCTGGATGCCTACAAGCTCTTCAGAGGAGGCAGGAGAGGGAGAAGAGGTGGAGGGGTGACCCTTTACACTGGGGAGGCTTTTGATGCCACAGGTATTGAAACTAAGGAAGATGGAGTTGAATGCCTGTGCGTAAGAGTTAAGGGGAAGGACAACAAGGCTGACATCCTGCTGGGAGTCTGTGAAAAACGACATTTCACTTCTTTATATTAATTTATAAGTTTAATAAAAATAAAATAGAATAAAAACAGACAATTAAGGAGACAAAAAGAGGTAGCTTCTCAGCTGAGGGTGCAAAGCACCACTCCGTCCATTCCAAATTCTTTGGTATTTATCAGTCTTGGTGTTACATATTCAAAAAGAGACGAATGCATATTGAAACATCTGTTTTCTTTATTTGTTTCAGGGGTTCCCAAGAATTGCAGTTTCTTTTTCTGTGCATGGCTCCTTCTAGCCAGCTAGGTGTCATAAATCCTTCTTGACCATAAAAAGGTTCAATTGTTCCTTATCAGCGATCTTCTCTCACAGGAATGCAGGATGGTTTCCTCCTGCACTTTGGCTTGGTCTATTTAGATGTTACAATTAGGAAATACACCTTCATTACATTTTTAAATTCCACAAATAAAAGGAAATACAACCTTCTTACATTATATATGTATAACAGTCATTTCAATATCTGCAAGAAGTCAACTCCAAAATGTGCATTTATAACTAAAATTAGCAGGAAAGAGGCAGTGCAGGAAGTTCTTAGAGTGTGTGGAGGACAGCTTTTGTCACAGCTGGTGAGTGAGCCCAGCAGGGGAGGGACTATGTTAGATCTGTTTACAAATAGAGATGGGCTGGTGGGAGATGTGGTGGTTGCAGGCTGCTTGGGGCACAGTGAAGCACAAACGTCAAGGGCAAAATGCCTTTCAACTGATTTAGTTAAAAGGGGATGTTTATTACAGAGATGGGCTCAGGCAGGATAGCTCCCAAAGTCATGAGCACCCCTCTACAGCTTCAGCCTTCTATTTATTCACAAAAGTCATGCATATTCCAAAAATGCCTCAACATATTCATCACCTGTCTCTGCCCCTTCCCCACTTGGTATTAAAATTAGTTGCATGCTTATTGTAGCTGCGTAGTCCCCCTCCTCTTTTGGTCGGTGTTTGTTAAAATGTGTCGGAGAGCGACAGGAAGATGTAAGGAATGTCTCCCTCACTTACTAAACTTTTCACCTTTGACCCGTTGCTATGACTATTTGACCTGCTGATCCCTCCATTCTGGTCTTTATTAGTTTTAGTGTCAAAATTCATGATGTATGGGTCTGTCTCCACCAGTTTGAGTGTTATTCGACATATATCAATATCACCTAAATACTTCCATATGTGCATTGGCTCCACTTTGGCTGGCTCTGAATATTGTCACATATTATCACTCTTGGTCAACTTTCAATTCTTCTACATTGCTAACTTCTAGCTTCTAAACCCATGGTTTATTTTCTAAGTATCTGTTTCTTTAATCTAAACAGAATACCATGATTTACAGTTCAGTAGCTTTTTGTCCCGATCCAGGGGCATTCCCCCAGGGTTGGGGTCCCTGGGAAGGCGTACAAGGACAGGGTGGAAGTGGTTGGTTTGTGGGTTTGCCTTTGGAATTTTATTTTTTGGTGGGGGAGTGGGGGTGGGATGTGTGATGGCTGATTGGGATTTTAGTGTTTTTTGGGGGGATGTGGGCAATGTGAGATGCCCCCAGCAGTTTAAAGTTGTAGAGAGTGATAAGGTCACCTCTGAGTCTCCACCAGCAAAAACAACCCCAGCACCCTCAGCTGTTCCTCACAGGGTTTGTGTTCCAAGCCCCTCAGCAGCCTCGGTGCCTCCTCTGGACGCACTCAAGTGTCTCACTGTCCTTCCTGAGCTGAGGGACCAGAGCTGGACACAGCACTCGAGGTGCAGCCTCACCAGTGCTGACCACTGGGGAAGAATGACCTCCCTGCTCCTGCTGGCCACACCACTCCTGATCCAGGCCAGGAGCCTTTGGCTGTCTTGGCCACCTGGTGTCTTGGGTTAAAGGTATTTTAGGAAATACTGTTTGGATTAACCCCACCTCAGGGAAGGGTTA
The DNA here is from genome assembly GCA_016584745.2 of Phylloscopus trochilus trochilus. Taxonomy (NCBI): domain Eukaryota; kingdom Metazoa; phylum Chordata; class Aves; order Passeriformes; family Phylloscopidae; genus Phylloscopus; species Phylloscopus trochilus. Next base: position 336,947 of record WQNJ02000102.1, read on the forward strand.
ACCCACCCGCGGGATTGTCTTTGCTCAAGGACCTGGTTACAATTGGTGGGTAATGCAGAAAGATGGAAAAACCAGTTGTGTGCCTCAGGAAAACCTAATCCTAAGTGAGAACTGAGTGTAAAGGTTCATTCTGTATAGCAGAGTTTATTGATTTAGGTATGATGCAGATGATAATAGAATAAGGGGTGGATAATGTCTTGCGTTGTGGAGCCAGGGGTATATATTCTATTTTCATCTGTTAAAAGCAATTGAGGAGATGGTTTTCTTTATCTCTTGTAACTCAAGGGGGGAGAGGCCGGACGCGTTCTGACAATGGGGCATTAACACCTCCCCAGGCTATACCCCACATTCCATCATCCTGTTGTGAGATGCACCACATCCCCCATGGCAGTGGGGGGGCAGGCAGTTTTCTGTCTGGATAAAACTGAGACACAGGAACACAAAAACATCCAGCTTTCACCTGATTTTCTGGGAGGAAGACTGGACGTCATCTCACCATCCCCACAGCCCATCTCACCATCACCAGACCCCTCCTCACCACCCCTGGACCCTTTTGCTACAGGATCATCTCTAGTTCAACAGAACCACATCTGCCACTCCAGAAGGACTCACTTTTGGACTGCTTTCAACACCCTGACTAACAGGGGGTCAGGTTGTAGCTCTGACTCTGTCAGTGTTTTCCAAAATTGTTGTTTGCTTGTTTGCTGGCTGGGTTAGGCGGTTTTGTTTTTCTACTACATTTGTATTGTTAATATTCCTAGTAAAGAATTGTTATTCCTATTCCAAATATTTTTGTCTGAAAGCCCTTGTTTGAAAAATTATAATTTGGCGGGTGTGAGGGGTTTACATTCTCCATTCTAAGGGAAACTCCAGTTTCCCTGGCAGATACCTGTCTTTTCAAACCAAGACAGGCCCCCAAGTTTCACAATGGTCTCCTTGACTTCATTGGGCCCCACAATGTCACAATGGCCCCTTGGTTCCATGAGGTTCTGTAGTGTCACCGTGGTGTCCTTGGACCTGTTACAGATGAAAATAATGATTTAGGTAATTTGGGTTAAATGTTATAGTTAATAATTATAAATATGTAAGGACTATTAAGCAAACTGCAGAAATTGCAAATATGTAGAAGGTATTAAGCAATAATTGCTAGTTGTAGAAACCACAGAAGTAAAGAAGTTAGAAAGAGCCCGGCCTTGGTGCAGGATAATGTAATGTAACTTTGTATCATAAGACATGAAGGAAGAGAGAAAACAGGAGATATGGTGAAACCATGGTGTCCACAGTAGAAAGTCACCATGGACGTGCTGCGAGGAAGAGGAGAGACTTCATCCACCGACCACCATGAGAGGGCAGAAGACCCCAGACTCCTGGAGTTAGAAGACTCAACTATGACCAAACATGGAAAAACAGGGACCAAGGGGAGTGTGTAAACCAAAAGATTATAAAATGGGAAGCTACAGGAAAATCTTTGGAAGTTGTGCATGGAGCACGAGTTGAGACTTGTGCTCTCCGGCTTTCCCAGCATGCTGCTTGCTTCAACTTCTCGCTTTAATAGAGGTTTATCTAATTAGCAATCAATTATTGGGTCTTTATATTTTTCAGCCCCAACTCTTCCTTGTGGCTGTTGCTGAAGTACCCTCAAGGGAGGCATCAATACTGCCTGGAAACAGGACCCAAACCATCCTTTAGGAAGCTGTTTATGCGCAGTCTCCACACACCCAGCAGCTCCCATTCCCAGTACCAAAGGTCTGATTTCCAATTTCCCACTGTGGGCTGCTGATGGATCCAGAGCTGCTCCCTGTGCTGCTGTTGTGTCCCCGGTGCCTTTGGGCCACAGGAGTTTCACAGTGGTTCTGTTCCTTCTGGTGGTGCTGTTTCCATGGTGCTGTGACCAAAATCCATCCTCACTTCCCAAACCCACAAGTTCTTTTCCTTTTTCCATATGCAAGTTTTGGATGCATTTTAACACATCCAGCAGTTCAGCCTCTTTTAACCCACTGCCCCACTGCTCGCACGGTGCTCTGACCTCAGCCCACTCCAGAGGCAGGAAGCTCTAGGGAAGGGCTTCCTATCTAGGAATTCCAGATGGGACTGATTCCTTACATTTACATTTAAAAAGTGACATTCTGGTGTGATCTGGCCAGACTATGCCAGGGTTGTTTTACCAGTGGGCAGGGTCAGCACCCAAGACACAGACACCACCTGAAGGAATGAGGGTAATTTCCTGTAATTCAAAGCAGCAAAGCAGCACAAAAGGAGCAGCTCAGCAATGCACCCAATCATCACTACCAAAGTGAGTAAGAAAGATCCTTCACCAGTGACCCTCAGACTTTCCCATCACCCACATCCACACCTCAGCTGGGGGAAGCTGTCACAGCCAAGGACTGCAGAGCCACTCCTAGACACTGGGAATTCCTGCAGGTGCCTCCAGCCACAGGTGAGGCTCCAGCCTCGCTGGCAGAGGGCCCAGCTCTGATAGTGCTGAATAAACAAACTGACAGCACTTCTAGAGTGGGAACATCTGGATTCATCCTCCTCTTGGGTCCCTCCCAAAGCCTGGCCGGGGCTCAAGGAGGAACCAAGGGAAGTGACTCTGACCATACAGCCCCAAACAAGGCCAGATGTCAGATTTCATGGCCTTGTCCAAATTCTAAACATAGAATGGTCAATCCATGTTTCACTAATGAGTGGATACATCTATCACAGTGCTAATGACCATGCATATTTCACTAATGAGCAGATACAAAGATAACCTTGGGTTGGAAGGTTCACCCAGAGGACACCTTTGTTTCAGGGCCTGTTGTTCAGGCCTCACTCAGGCCTCTTGTCAAGGCCTGGGATGAGCAGGGACATCTTTCATCAGATCAGGTTGTTCAGAGCCCTGTCCCAGCTGGACTGGAATGTTTCCAGGGATGGGGCATTGACCACCTGCAGCCCCCCACATCCCCCTGGCCATGGAGCCTGGCTGCAGCAATGGCTCCTTGCGGTGCTTTCCAAGGAATCTTGAACTGATGGGGGTTGCCGTGGCACCCAAAGCCAGCAGTGGGGTCAGTGCAGTGTCCATGGCCACAGCCCCTTGCAATGGCCCAGGGCAGGTTGGGATGATGATCCACCCTCACTCCTGGCCCAGGGCAGGGCTGCAGTGGCCTTGGTGACACCTTGGGCTGGCACACACCTGAGGAGGGTGTCTGTGTTCAGTGGGGAAACTCAGGAGTTTTACATTGCTAAAAAAAAATAGGAAACCCCTGTTTGCCTGGGTGTGGGCAGCTCTCCAAGCAAAGCAGGTCCCAGGTGAGTGAGGAGAGACAGGATGGGGTTGGAGAATGTGGAGCAAGGTTGTCCAGGCTGGGTCAGACCTCAGGACACAGCTTCTCTGAGCAGGCCAGACCTCCTGGGGAGAGACCCTGGATCAGTATCAATCACTGAATGCTGCAATCAGCTCTGCCCTAAATAGAGCAGTTATAAAAGACACCCTTTGTAACAAGAATGTGTATTTCTTGGAAACTCTTTGAAATCTTTCTCCATAAATGTAGCAAAAAAAATTTCCTAACGAACTGCACCAGACCAGAGGGAAATCAAGGCAGAGCCATGGTTTGTCAGGACTTCCTTGATCCTAATGAGCCCCATGGTGCATTTGGTGCTGAGCCTCAGGGCCTGAGAGGAGATTGCACAAACCTTTCCAGGAGTCAAAGTCAGAAGAAAAACCCAAAGTGTCTTGAGGCATTCATGGGTTGCAGTGAGGTCCATCCCCAACACAGGCTACTCATGGACTCCTTGGAGGAGAGAATTGGAGGCCAGAATTGCACAAAAACCTCTGAGAAACTCAGTGTGGGTTGGAAATTCCAAAGTACCTTAAACACTTTGAGTATCTCAAAGTATTAATGAGCTCCACTGAGTGTCAGTGCAAAGCTCTCAAGGGACTCATTAAAGCAGATAATTGGAGGCCAGGATGGCACAAAAACTTTTCAGAGACTCAGTGGCCAAAAAAAAGTTCTTTAAGAAACTTTGAGTACCCTGAAGTACTAATGAGCCCCACTGAGTGTTTTTACTGACTAAGAATCCCAAGGGACTTGTTAAAGTAGATAATTGGGGCCAGGATTGCACAATCTTTCTCACAGAATCAGATTTAAAAGGGAAACACCAAGTACCTTCAAATAACTGAAGTACCTTGAAGCATTAATGAGCCCCACTGAGTGTTGTTACTGACAAAGCCTCTCAAGGGACTAATTACAGCAGATAATTGGAGGCCATGATTGCAGAAACCTCTCAGAAACTCTAAGGCAAAAGCCAAACCCAAAGTCCTTTCAAGAACCTGCAGTGCTTGGGAGCATGAAGGAGCCCCCCAGGGCCATTCCTGACCAAGGCTCCCCAGGGACTCCTTCCAGCACATCCTTGAGGCCACTGGGCTGTCAGGGGGATGCTGAGGGCAGGACAAGGAGCTGAGAGTGCCCAGCCTTGCTGGGGCTGTGCCAGGAGGCCCCAGGGCCTCAGGACAAGGTGTCTCCTACCAGCCCTTGGTGGCACAGACCCTGCTGTGCCCCAGGCCACCAAGACTTGACTTCTCTTTGTCCCCTCCTGGCATCACTGCCTGCAGTTCTCTGCTCTGCCTGGAGCTTGGGGACACTTTCTCTGTTGTTTCCCTCACTGGGACCCATTAAAACTTGCAGAAACTTTGGAGTTGGATTCTGACTTGGAGTTCTTGAGAGGTTTCTTCGGGTCCCTCTCAGGGACTGATGTTCAGGGCCTCAGCACCAGCCCCAAGAGGGTCATTAAAATCCTTGTGCTGTGTCTATGCTGATGAGCTGGGCTGGGCTCCTGACACAGAGGCATCAGCTCCTGGCAACCAAGAAGAGCTTCAAAAGACATTTCTCTTGCTGAGCAACTCTTTTCCCAGCCCAGCAGAGCTCACTCACAGCTCACTGGAGGAGAAATCCTCACAGCCTTGGGAACAGTCACTCTGTGGCTGGGGGAAGATAAGCTGCAGTTCCTGCAGGGATCTCCTGAAGCTGCCACATCCCACAGCTCTGAGGCCCTTCCAGGAGCACTCTCCGAGCTGCTGCAGGGCAGGGATGTGGCCCTGGGGCAGGGCTGGGTTTCCCTGCTGCAGCAGCCCAGGCACAGCACAGGGCAGCTCCCTGTGCCAGGCTCTGCTGCAGGGCTGAGCAGCCGGGGCTGCAGCCAGGGCTGCCCAGGGCTGTCCTGCAGAGCAGGCTCCTGCAGCCCAGGGCTCTGTGCTGGCCCAGGGACTCTGCTGCCTGCCAGGGACAGCTCTCAGCCAGCCCTTGGAGCTGCTCCCAGCGCTGGGGAGAAGCTGTGGGGGGAAGGAGCCACCCTGAGCAGGGCAGGTGCTGCTGCTGAGAGGTGCTGTGTGGGGCAGGGCTGCTCCCAGCTCCACACCAGCCTGGGCACAGCTCCGGAGGACACTTCCCAAAAGAAGGTGAGCCTGGGATTGCTGTAAAGATCAGGAGCTTTGCTGAGAGTGTTTTCAATTTCCTGCTTGGAGAATGATGGGAGATTTGGGGTGATGACAAATGGATTTTTGCTTTTATACATTTTTCATATATTCATAGCTCTGTTAACTACTATTATATAATTATAAAACTATAATCTTTAATTAACTCTATTCAACTACTACTACATATACTTATTATAGTGTACATATACTTATATACTCTACTATATATACATATACATATTCATGTATGTACATATACTTATGTACTATATTATATATATTGTATAGTATACATATAATTATTAACTATAATTCTTAATTAATTCTAGCATGTTTCCTACCCTTTCTATTAAGCTTTAGAACACTAATCTGACCTTCTAATTACATTCCTGAACTACTGTGTAGACTTATTATCAGGAAGATTCTACAAAAAAAGAACATTTTGGTTTTTCAACCAGAGTGAGAGCAGTCATAAAAAAAAAAGTGGGGCAAAGAAGCCCTTGGACCAACTCCAGTGGGCTGATCCAGAGATGTGTAACAGGGGAAACTGAATCTCCTATTGGATGTTCCTGTTAAATATCCTAATTAATCAACCTCAATAAATTGTTGAAATCAGGGATTGGGTGTGCCCCATTCCCACTGGGACACCAGGAAGCTTCCAATAAAGGTCTGGTTTTTACTTTTCTGCTCTAACACTGTTACAAGGGTTATTTTTTTTTTCTCTTTTGATTATAGGCAACAGGAGGATGAGAGCAGCAGAACAGGAATTGCAATCACAGAAACACAGAACATTCTGCGTTGAAAGGAACACTCAGGATCATCAAAGGAATGTTTGAACATTTACAGAGGCTCCAGAACTGTAACTTTGGGTGGTCAGTCTCTCTGCTGGGAGGCTCCTCAAGGGCCTTCAGCCCCTCCTCAGCCCTGGACAGCAGCAGCAGCAGCAGCATCACCTTTGCAGGGCCCAGCAGGGCTCTCCTGAGCTGCCCTTGCCCAGCTGCAGACAGAGCCTGCCCCAGCCAGGGCCCTGCAGACAGGCAGGTTTCTGTAGGGCCAGGCCCAGGGCACAGAGGCTGGGATGGGCTCTGTCAGCGCTGGCAGGGACAAGGCTCCTCTCAGCAGGGAAATGTCCAGGCCCAGGGAGATGCTGAGGGAAGGAGAGGGGGCTGAAGAGAGCAGTGCTGGGGGCAGGAGGGCACTGTGGGTGTGTGGGAGGTGCCGTGCACAGCTGGGCACGGGAACACTGTCCTGAGTGCCCAGCTGTCTCTGCCCTGCCCTCCCAGGCACAGCCCCACCACATCTTCTCTTGGTTCTGCACTGCCCTGATATTGTCCCTGTCATCTGGTGCTCTCAGGGAGGCTCTGGCATTGGCAGCAGCTGAGTCAGGCACTGCCCTTGGGATTGCTGCCAGGCAGCTGTGGCCATGGGGTGTCCAAGCTTCCCTGGGACCTGTGGGGCTGTGGGCAGAGCAGTCCATGGGAAAGGGGAATGGCCTGAGCCCCCTCCCTGAGATCCCATCATGGGCACACCCAGGGATCTCCTTGCTGTGTCCTTGCAAGCTCTGAGCTGCCCTCCTGGCTGCAAATCTGTGCCAGAGCCCCTCGCAGTTCCCTGAATGTGCCCCAGGGAAGTGCAGAGATGCCAGAGCTGAGGAAATGCTGCTGGGTTTGCCAAGGGAGCCGTCAGTGTCCTTGGCAGAAGGGGGTGCTGAGACCTTGCCCAGAGCCCTTTGGAGAGGGGGAGATATTCAGGGATCCCTCTGCTCTGGGCAGGGTCTGGTTTATCCCAGGGTGACTCGGGAGTGTGACTGTGCTCTGACTGCAGCCAAAGCTGCAAACCCAGGGCAGTTGGGAACAAGCCCATCCAGCCCCTCACCTTGCCCAAGGCACAGGGAATCCTTTGCCTCTCACATCTCTCAGTGCAAACGCTGAGTGCAGCAGAAATGCTGGGGATTTCTGACCTCAGAGAACCAGGAATGGTGTGTGGGCAGGAAAACAGAGACTAAAATTCCTTCCTTCTGTCCATGTCCTTTGGAAGAGTGAGTGCTGATGAAAACAAGCCTGTCTGCATTAGGAGTGATTCCCCTGACAAATCCTGAATATCCAGCCTTGTCCCTCTGCCACATGGCCACAATCCCAGGGCTGCAGGGCAGGGAGGGCTCCTGGAGAGCTCCCACACACAGGTCTGACTGCTCCTGGCACACTCAGACAGCACAACTGGAGCTGGGTGAAGGTTTTCCCAGAGCAGGAACAGGGGTGGGTGAGGCACAGTGCGACAGTGGACAGGGAATGGCCCAGGTTTGGCTCAAAGCAGCCTCTGCTGACTTGTCCCTGTCCTTTCTCCATGAACAGGTGCCCATGTGCAGCCCCAGGAAATGTCCAACAGCAGCTCCATCAGCCACTTCCTCCTGCTGGCATTGGCAGACAGGCGGCAGCTGCAGCTCCTGCACTTCTGCCTCTTCCTGGGCATCTCCCTGGCTGCCCTCCTGGGCAACGGCCTCATCATCAGCGCCGTAGCCTGCGGCCACCACCTGCACAGCCCCATGTTCTTCTTCCTGCTCAACCTGGCCCTCACCGACCTGGGCTCCATCCTCACCACTGTCCCCAAAGCCATGCACAATTCCCTCTGGGACACCAGGAACATCTCCTACACAGGATGTGCTGCTCAGGTGTTTTTCTTTTCCTTCTTTATCACAGAAGAGCTAGCCCTCCTGACCATCATGTGCTACGACCGCTACGTGTCCATCTGCAAACCCCTGCACTACGGGACCCTCCTGGGCAGCAGAGCTTGTGCCCACATGGCAGCAGCTGCCTGGGCCAGTGCCTTTCTCTATGCTCTGTTGCACACAGCCAATACATTTTCCCTTCCCCTGTGCCATGGCAATGCTCTGGGCCAGTTCTTCTGTGAAATCCCACACATCCTCAAGCTCTCCTGCTCTAAATCCTACCTCAGGGAGCTTCGGCTCATTGCAGTTAGTGCCTGTTTAGGACTTGGTTGTTTTGTGTTCATTGTTTTCTCCTATGTGCAGATCTTCAGGGCTGTGCTGAGGATCCCCTTAGAGCAGGGACGGCACAAAGCCTTTTCCACCTGCCTCCCTCACCTGGCCGTGGTCTCCCTGTTCCTCAGCACTGTCATGTTTTCCTACCTGAAGCCCCCCTCCATGTCCTCCCGATCCCTGGATGTGGCCCTGTCAGTTCTGTACTCGGTGGTGCCTCCAGCCCTGAACCCCCTCATCTACAGCCTGAGGAACCAGGAGCTCAAGGCTGCAGTGTGGAGACTGATGACTCGACGGTTTTACAAACATTAACCTGCTGGCCACTTTCTGCAAATCACCTGTAATAAAAGTCAACTTTCATACTTCTTGTTGATTTGGTTATTGTTTTTTCTCCTGTGTTTTATATTTTTTCTCATGTCCACAAATAAAAGCCGTTATTTGTGCCTTTTCTCATTTTGTTTCATTCTAGCTCCCCTTTTCCCATGGACTATATCAATTAAGGGTGTGTCTTTGGTGGCTTTAAAGGAAGTCAAGATGTCCCAGCCAAGTTTTCTGCAGAGATGCCCCTTTGGTTCCCTTCTCTGCAGCTGCAGCAGCAATGTCTGTGTGCAGAGCTGGGGGCAGATCAGTGCTGGCACAGCAGCTGTGGCCAGCAGCAGCAGCAGCACTTGGTGCTGCCAGTGCTGCTGCCGTGGCCCTGCCCCGCTGCCCTCCTGGCCCTGCTGTTGCTGTAGGGCCTGAGTGCTCTCGGGGCCGGGCACAGGGCTGGGGGTGGCAGTGCCGGGGCTGCAGCAGGGACAGGCCATGGGCACTGCTGGCACAGCAGCAGTGCTGAGGCCTCAGGCCAGGGCCTGGGGGCTGCAGGCTCCTTGCCCAGGCTCTCTCCACAACACATTGCCCAGGCCAAGGCTGAGCAGAGAAAAGCCCCGGCAGCAGCCCCAGGCTGGCCGTGGGCAGGCTGGGGGCAAACAGCACGGCTGGGGCTCTGCCAGGGCCCTGGGCAAGCACACGGCAAGGAGCAGCAGAGCAGGGCCTGATCCATCCCCACTGCGCTGGACACCCCAGGCCAGCGGCCCACAGCCTCCTCATGCACCTGCCAACAACATCCCCCCTCTGCAGCCCTGGCCTCTCCCCCAGCTCACACAGCTGCCGCAGCCTTGCAGGCACAGCCACGGCAGCACTGCCTCAGGAGCCCCTGTTTGCCCTGCCCAGAGCAGGCCTGAGCACCCCCATGGGCTTGGTGTGGGGAGATGAAGCTGAGGGAGCACAAATGCCAGCAGCCCCTGGGGCCAGGAAGGGCTGGGCCACAGCAGGGAAACCCCTCAGGTTTGTGGTGGCCTCTGAAGTCAGAGCCAGAAAGTTTTTTCCTATGAGCTGAGTTTGCTGTGCCACTGCGGATGTTGTTGCTCAGAGCCAGGGCTGCCTGGCAGCCACCCCCAAACTGCCCTGACCATTTCCTTTGCCTCACCTTGGCTTGCTTTACTCTTCCTGCTACAAATTTCTTCCTGTTGCCCATCCCTGTTCCCTCCCCTGCAAACAGCCCATCCCCGGTTGCCCTTTCCTCTCTGGCCCCACTCCCCATTTCAGTCCCTCACTTGGCACCATGGGAACGTCCCTTGGGGAGCAGGATCATCCCCAAGTGCTTCAGGAATTGTCTGCAGGCTCCTGCAGTTCCTCCTGCTGCTCCCTTGCCTGGGGCACCCCAGGCCAGGGGGGCACATCTGGGCTGCTGTGTCTGCCTGTGGGGCTCCCTGTTGTGGGCAATGAGGAGGAGCTGCAGAGGCTCTGCAGGACTGACAGGATGGCCTTTGGGGCTGTGAGGAGAAGTTGAGGCAACTGGGCTGCTGCACCTTCTGAAGAGGAGGCCCAGGGCTCATCCTGCAACTGCTGCAAGAGTGGTTTCAGAGAATCCCAGAATCAGCAAGGTTGGAAAAGGCCTTGGACATCATCAAGTCCAAGCTGTGCCCTGACACCACCTTGTCTCTTCTGAGCCTCCTCTTCTCCAGGATAAACAACCCAAGCTCCCTCAGTCGCTCCTCACAGGGCTTGTGTTCCAGACCCCTCAGCAGCCTTGTTGCCCTTCTCTGGACACGCTCCAGCCCCTCCATGTCCTTCCTAAATTGGGGGCCCAGAACTGGACACAGCACTCGAGGTGCTGCCCAACCAGTGCTGAGCACAGGGGAAGAATCCCTGCCCTGCTCCTGCTGGCCACACCATTCTCAATCCAGGCCAGGAGCCATTGGCCTTCTTGGCCACCTGGGCACACTGCTGCCTCATGTCCAGCCTGCTGTCCATCAGTCCCTGCGGGTCCCTTTCTGCCTGGCTGCTGTCCAGCCACTCTGTCCCCAGCCTGTAGCACTGCAGGGGTTGTTGTGGGCAAAGTGCAGGAGCTGGCCCTTGGTCTTGTTCAACCTGATATTGTTGGATTTGGGCCCTGGATCCAGCCTGTCCAGGGCCCTGTGCAGAGCCCTCCTGCCCTCCAGCAGATCCACACTCACACCTGCAGGAGAGATGGCCAAGGGCTGGGCAGGGCTGGCAGGGCCACAGGCACCCAGGCCTTTGTCCCCTGGGCTCTGCCAGCGCCTCTGCAGGCCCCACAGAAGGAACTTTCCTTGCAGGAAAGCCTGCACTTGGCTTCTGCCTGGCCCCTCCCTCAGCAGGCTGGCAGGCCTTGCAGCTTTAGGACATTTGTCCTTGCTGCCCCTGCCATCCCCCTGCCCCACCAACAGCCCCCAGCCAGCCGCGAGGGACAGGCCCTGCTGTGCCAGGCCTGGGCTCAGGCCTTGGCCTTTCTGCTCCCTCCAGCCAGCCCAGGCTTTGCTCAGCATTGCAGTCCCTGCTCACAGCCTTGGGCTCCCTGCAATCCTGGCCTCAAGGAGCTGCTCTCACCAGCGCCTGGGCAGCCTTTGGCACTCCCTGCCCTCCCTGGGGCCCAGGGATGCTCCAAGGGACTTGGAGTTTTGCTTCTGACTCCTTCAGGAGCTTCTTCAACCTTCTATCAGTGCCTGGCGGTCCTGGACTCAGCCCCAAATCCAGTCTGGGGCTGAAGAAAATACAGAAAGCACTCAGGAGCTCTTTCTATTCTTTCAAATGTCATTAAGTCTCTAGGGCTTATGCAGCTGACTGGAGTCAGTTTGAAGTCCTGTGAAGGAGGGAGATTTGAAAGTGCACCTCATGAATTTTTCTTTTTTCAATAAAGCATTTCTTATTTTCCAGATCAGTGAGGAGTGGATAAAAACATTCCCCAAGGGATCCTGATGCTCAGTGTCTCCTTAGGAGATTTGGGCACAGAGAAGAATGAGCCCCTTGCAGGCTGACCCTGTTTGGACAAGCTGCTGCTCACCCCAACCTCACCATGTCTGACATTGCCCACCTGGCACTGACATCCCTGTGCCCTGCAGCACAACCTTGTCCCCTGAGCTCTGCAGCTGCCTGTCCCAGCCCATTGCACTATGGCCCACCTGCTCTCCTCAGGCCTCGGCCTGCACACAGGCCCAGGAGAAGTTTTTCTCTTGGTGAGGAAAGAATGGAAAACCCTGAGCAAGTTTCCTAAACAGCAAAGCCCACTCAGGAACCACATGCTCAGGACAGGCTGCCTGGAATGATGTCACCTTTCTACAAGGGACAGTGTCACCAGAAATGAGCTCTGGAAGCAGAATTGTCTGAGTCTCTCAGCTGAATTCTCTGTCCCTGTCCTGAATCTGTGTTGCAGATGGAAGCTGCTGGTGCCATCCTCAGCTTGAACCCGTCTTTGGAATGCAGACAGAGGTTCCCAGGTGTGTAAAGGAAGTGTTGCTCAATGTTGATGCAAAGCTTTTATGTTCCTCCTGTAACCAAGGAGACTCTTGAGACACTGCAAGGCCTTGTTTCACCAAGGGTCCATTGTGACACAGCAGGGGGCTCATGGAATCAAGGGGACAATTGTGACAGTAGGGAACCTCCTAGAAACAAGTCTCTGTTGTGGCAGTCATGGAATCAAAGAGACATTTGTGACACAGCCAGGCCCTGTGGAACCAATGGTCCATAGTTATTCTGCAGATTCAAGAAGAACATGGTGACACCACAGAACCTCATGGAACCAAGGGTCCTTTGTGGCACAGCAGGGCCTCATTGGAACCCAGGGGACCATTGTGACAAGGCAGGGCCTGATGGAACCATGGAGACCATTGTGACACTAAGGAAACTCATGGAACCACAGTGACCATTGGGATGCTATGGAACCTCAGAGAGCCAAGGGTCCATTGTGACATTGTGGTGCCTCCTGGAATCCAACATTGTGAAACTTGGAGGCCTAATGGAACAAGAGTTTCTATTGTGACAACTGCAGAACCTCATGGAATCAAGGTGACCATGTTAAACTACAGAAGCCCATGGAACCAAGGGGCCATTGTGACACTGCAGAACCAAGGAAACTGTTGTTGACAGTATCAAAACTCATAGAATGAAAAGTCCAGTGTGACATGACAGAACCCCATGGACCCAAGGGTCCATTGTGACTCTGTAGGGCCTCATGGAATAGAGGGTCCATTGTGACGCAGCATGGCCTCGTGGAACCAAGGGTGTACTGAGGCACAGCTGGGCCTTGCTGGAACCAGAGAAACCCCTGCTCAAAGCAGGGTAACTCCTAGAACCAAGAAGTCCATTGGTACAGCATAAAACCTATGGAACCAAGGGGCCATTGGGATAAAGCGGGGCCTCATGGAACTAAGGGGACATTCTGACCCATTGGACTGCATGGAAGGAATTGTCCATGATGACAATGTAGATCCAAGGAGACCATGGAGACGCTATGGAACGTCATGGATCCAAAGGGCCATTGTGACAGCAAAGAACTTTATGGAACCCAGGGTCCATTGTGACATAGCAAGGCCACATTGGAACAAAGGAACCATTGTTGACAGTGCAGAAACTCATGGAACCAAGGGGCTGTGGTGACACAGCTGGGACACTTGGAACCAAGGAGACCAGTGACATTTAGGAACCTCATGGAACCAAGGGTTCATTAGGACACTGCAGAAACAAGGAGACCATTGTTGACACTGTGGAAGCTCAGAGAACCGAGCGGCCATTGTTACACTGCAAAGTGTCGTTGAACCAAAGAGACGATTGTCCAACTACAGAACCTCATGGCACTAAGGCTTCACTGTAACACAGCAGGGTTCCATGAAACCAATTGTCCATTGTGACAATGCAGATCCAAGGAGACCATGGTGACACTAGGGAAGCTCATGGAACCAAGTGGCCATTGTGACACAGCAGGGCCTTGTGGAACCAAGGAGACCACTGTGACATAATGGAATCTCATGGAACCAAGGGTCCGTTGCTAAAGTCTAGAACCAAGGCGACCATTTTGACACTACTGAACCTCATGGAATCAAAGGTCAGTTAAACAGTTGGGCTTCATGGAACCAGGCAGCCATTGTGACACAGCAGGGCCACATGTAACCACTGGTCCATAGTGATACTGTGGATCCAAGGAGGCCATGCCAATACTATGGAACTTCATGGAACCAAGGGTCCATTCTGACATAGGTGGGCCCCAAGGAACCAATTGTCCATTGTGACAATGCGGATACATGGAGATCATGGTGACACTACAGAACCTCATGGATCCAAGGAGCCATTGTGACACTGTGGGGCCTCATTGGAAAAAAGGGCATTGTTGATAGTATGGAAGATGCTCACGGAAACGATGGGACATTGTGGCACTGCAGAGCCTCATGGAACAAAGGAGACCACTGTGACACAGAGGAATTTTATGGAACCAAGCAGCCATTTGCACACGACAGAACCAAGGAGACCATTGTTGGCAGTACAAAACCTCATGGAACTGAGGGGCCATTGTTATACAGCAAAGCCTGGTGGAACCAAGGGGCCAGTGTGACGCCGTGGAGACCCCATGGAATCAAATATTCCTTGTGACACAGTGGGGCTGCTTGTCACCAATTGTCCATTGTGATACTGCAGATGCAAGAGACCGTGGTGACACTATGGCAGGTCATGGAACCAAGGGGCTGGTGTGACACACCAAGGCCTTGTGGAACCAAGGAGAGCATTGTGGCAGTGCAGAACCAAGGAGGCCATTTTGACAGGACAGACCCTCATTGAATCAAAGTTTTAGAAGAATCCAAAGGGTTAAGAGTTTAGCTAAAGGGATAGATGCAAGAAGCAATGGATATTAATGAACAGTTTACAGTAGAAACAATAGAGGATAGTTGATCACTGGCAGATGGAGCTAGTTTGAGAAGACAATATATCATTTGCCTGACTTTGCTGTGTTTGTAGAAGTTTTGAGGTTAGGATGGAATATTGTAAAGATGGAGAAACTGTAGTTGCAACTGGACCCCAAAAGCAGTCAGAACCAGGCAGGAGAGCTTGAACTATGCCCAAGGGGTCAGAGAGCCTGCCAACAAAATAAAGGTGAGAAGCTTACCTTGAGGAAGACGTTTCTGACTTCATCCTAAGGCACCACTGACCCATTTCAAAACTCACCGACTGCCTTGGTTTGGAAAGACAGGTATCTGCCAGGGAAAGCTGGAGTTTCCCTTGGAATGGAGAATGTAAACCCCTGACCCCCGCCAAATTATAATTTTGCAATTAAGGGCTTTCAGGCAAAGATTTGGGAATGGGAATAACAGCTCTTTACTAGGAATACTAAACATATGTAGTAGTAAAACAAAACCACCCAACCAAACCAGTAAACAAACAAACAACAATTTTGGAGAACCCTGACAGAGTCAGAGCTACAGCCTGACACCCTGTTGGTCAAGGTGTTGGAAGCAGTCCAGAAGTGAGTCCTCCTGGAGTGGCAGATGGAGGTTCTGGTGGAGTAGAGATGATCCTGTAGAACAAGGGTCCAGTGATGGTGAGAAGGGGTCCAGTGATGGTGAGAAGGGGTCCAGTGATGGCGATAAGGGGTCCATTCTTCCTCCAGGAATCAGGTAAAGGTAGATACTTTCTGTTCCTACATCTCAGTTTTAATCCAGGTAGGAGTGGTTGGCTCCCTCCACTGGGTGGAGCATCTCACAATAGGAAGATGGAATGTGAGTGTTCTAGTTTGGTGATGTGTGCTTTTAGGATTTTCTTAATGGTCCATTAGCAGAAAATATTCCCCTGGAGGGAGGACGGGAGGTGAAAGAGATAAGAAACACTGCCCCACCTGGTTTTAACAGCTGGACCATTATCAAAAGGCACCCGCCCCCCTCCTCCCAGAGTTACAAGAGATAAAGAAGAACATTTCCCCAACTGCTTTTAACAAATGAAATAGAATACACATTTTTGGTTCCATAACCCAAGACATTATTCACCCCTTATTCTAATATCATCTGCATCCTACCTAAATCAATAAACTCTACTATACAGAATGAACTCAATTCTCACTTAGGATTAGGTTTTCCTGTGGTACACAACTGGTTTTTCCGTCTTTCTGCATTACCCACCAAGTGTAACCAGGTCCTTGAGCAAAAACAATCACACGGGTGGGTTCACTTTTGCCTGAGGTGGGGTTAATCCAAACAGTCTTTCCTAAAATACCTTTAACCCAAGACACCAGGTGGCCAAGACAGCCAATGGCTCCTGGCCTGGATCAGGAATGGTGTGGCCAGCAGGAGCAGGGAGGTCATTCTTCCCCTGTACCTGGCACAGGTGAGGCTGCACCTCGAGTGCTGTGTCCAGCTCTGGCCCCTCAGCTCAGGAAGGACAGTGAGACGCTTGAGCGCATCCAGAGGAGGCACCGAGGCTGGTGAGGGGCTTGGAACACAACTCCTGTGAGGAACGGCTGAGGGAGCTGGGGTTGTTTAACCTGGAGAAGAGGAGACTCAGAGGTGACCTCATCCCTCTCTACAACTTTAAACTGCTGGGGGCATCTCACATTGCCCCCATCCCCTCAAAAAACACTAAAATCCCAATCAGCCATCACACATCCCTCCCCCACTCCCCCACCAAAATGTAAAATTTCAAAGGCAAACCCACAAACCAACCACTTCCACCCTGTCCTTGTACGCCTTCCCAGGGACCCCAACCCTGGGGGAATACCCCTGGATTGGGACAAAAAGCAGCTGAACTGTAAATCATGGTATTCTGTTTAGCTTAAAGAAACAGATACTTAGAAAATAAACCATGGGTTTAGAAGCTAGAAGTTAGCAATGTAGAAGAATTGAAAGTTGACCAAGAGTGATAATATGTGACAATATTCAGAGCCAGCCAAAGTGGAGCCAATGCACATATGGAAATATTTAGGTGATATTGATATATGTCGGATAACACTCAAAGCTGGTGGAGACAGACCCATACATCATGAATTTTGACACTAAAACTAATAAAGACCAGAATGGAGGGATCAGCAGGTCAAATAGTCATAGCAACGGGATGAAGGTGAAAAGTTTAGTAAATGAGGGAGGCATTCCTTACTTCTTCCTGTCGCTCTCCGACACATTTTAACAAACACCGACCAAAAGAGGAGGGGGACTACGCAGCTACTACACATAAACAACCTATTTGTTATCGTAACTGTCTCTCTACGTTTGCATTCTTCTCATAAAGAAGAAACTGTTAACAGACTGTTAAGTTGACCAGTGTACTTGGAGAGGAAGATTTTCTTCCTCCCATCCATGGTCACTGTTGGAATTCTACAAATGTTAAAGTCTATAAATAAACCTGCCCTTTTTACCTTAAACACCTCAGTGTGTGAGTGTCATTTCTTTTGTGTCGTCCTGCGACATGGGAGTCCTCTGACTCCTGGTGGGCTTCCCTCAAGGATGGAAGGGCTGAACTCCACCAATCTATTTCCCTTTCACTTTCCCTGATACTCCTCAGTCTTTCAGCTTCCTCCCTAAGCTCAGTCACCCGTTAAAGGAGATCGTTCACCTGTTCACACCGCAGGCAGTTTTCCTCCACAGCACCCCCTGAAACCACTGATCAGCTCAAACACTCTGCACAGGAATGGGTCTGTGCAGATGCACCCTTTGTGGAGGGTTCCATTTGGTTACATGCTCTTGTACTAGCTGCAGTTTTGGATGGCATAAAAGCAGACTTTTTAAAAGTCTTTTAAAAGACTTTAAAAGAGTCTGGACTTTAACTTATGTGTTCAGTTCTCATTTTGAAGTATAATTATTAGAATATATATTGTGTAATACATACTGTAGCTTGCTTCTCCTGGACTAATTCAATGGCCATTGCACATGAAGGGGAGATCCAAGATATGGTAAGATAAAGTCAGCTTATCTTGTAAATGAAACACACGGATGCTTTTGAGGAGATAGAGGTGTGAAGCAATTTTAAAAATATCTGAAGAAAGAAAACAGAAAAAAAAAAAAAAGGAAAACGTTCTTTGCAAGGCTTTTGTTGTGTTAAAGAACACAAAGCTTGTGTTTGAAAAACCCACATATGCTTGGACAGCATTGAGATTGCCCTTGTGCGTGGATTTTTTGAAATGGTATCAAAGGAAATGTTAATAGCTAAAATATGATTAAAAGGTTTTTCTGTTTAACTGTTCAGTGGAAGCTAATATACATTGCTGTACTCCTTGACTCTTTTCTCTAATATAAAGTTCATAATCCATATGATATAGATTATCTTCCAGAGGCATTTATAAACAGAGCAGTGCTTGGTGGTAGAATGGATGATGTGGTGATTCAAGCTTCTCTTTAGAGCTGTGGCTGGAGGTAATGGAAAATCCAGGTGTGCTAATGGTGCCAGAAAAGCTGGAGCAGATTTGCTGGAAGTTTTGTAGGCACTCCAAAACCACTACTGTGTTCTAGGCACTGGCTTTGTTGGCTGCCTAGTGGTGAGTCTGATTTGGAGGCATTAGACTTCCATAGGTCACTAAATAACTCCATGTCTTGGGGGAAGCTGTTAAGAGTCTGCTTCTGTACTAAGGTTTATATTTTAAATTAGTTAACTTACTGGTGTCCAGGATGATGCATTTCTGCCTCCTGATTTCTAAATAAACCTTTTCACGTGCTTGTGTAATGTCTAGCAGCAGTAACAGGTGTTATCCATAAGAAAACACCAAGGAACAGACTGGTCCATTTGTATCAGGCTTTAGTTTGGGATTTCTTCTTCTTGCTGTCACATCATGTACTCTGGAGATGAAGAGAAATTTTCTGTTTTGACCAGAAGACTTTGTTTTGTTTCAACCAAACAAGCAAATCTTGGCACAACTGCAGCCATTCATGTTTTTTTTAAGGCAGAATTTGAGATCAAAACAAGGGAAGGTGTTGTGCCACATTCCCTTACCCCACAGAAGTGACAGTAGGCTGGGGGCTAATGCTAATATTCCCCAAGAGTTGGATGTTCCAATACAAAAGCTGGCCTCTTCCTATCCTAAATACAAATTAAAGTCCTTAAACCTGGCTTTCCTGAGTACTCTGAACAAAATCATCTCAGTTTTGAGAATATAACTGGGACTGGGCTTAACAGCTTTTAAAAGTGTCAGCTGGGCTTTACTGTAACATCTGAGATATTTGTGTAAGGCAGGAAAACTGGTTATCTTTCCATCTCATCATGACTGTCCCTGTATTATATCCAGCAGCATTTTGCTCTAGATGTCCAGCTGTGTAAATTTGCTGCTTGAATGAGAAAACTTGATATATAATGATTCCATAGAGAGCTTTTGGAAAGTCAAGGATGTGACTGTCGTAGCACTAATCTTTTCAACTTATGTCAATCAATTTCTTTGGTTAAATGACAAAGGATTTCCTTTTGTACTAAGTTATACATAGAGCTTCCACTTTGTACTTCCACACTTTCTTTGGGAACCTTTTGGTGCAATGATTAAAGACCTTCTTTTGAGTGGTTTTAATGCCTTTTGACACCTTTTTCCTATTTCCTGTGGCTGTGCTATGCAGTGCAATCCGTCAAGGATAAATACTTGGCTAGAATAGTGGATTGTATAGACATTATTCTGTACCTAGTATAAAATATGTGAGCAATTTAAAGAAATCTTGATGGGCAGTGCCATTTAAAATTCCGTGAAACATGTCGCTCAAGTCAGAAATGTCCCAGGTGCTTTCATTTGCCATTCTAAATAAAAATTTAAACAGTTGTCAGGCAAGATTTTCCAACTTAAAAAGGTCAGAAGAAATGGAAAGTAAGAAGTTAAAAGGGAACAAACCTCTCTGGAGAGGTTGCCCAACCAGCAAGTGGGAAATTGGCACCTCTCAGGGAGGAGTCTCAATGTCACAGAATATTTGGGGCTGAAAAGGACCTCTAAAGATCATCGAGTCACAGCCCCACTGCTCCTTTAGAACTTGGCTGTTCTCAGCTTTAATGACCCCAAGGTAAGAAGAGCAAACAAATAAACCAAAGCCTCGAGACCCAACAGTGATTTTTTCTCTTTTATATAGAGGAAAAAAAGGGTTTCTGTGCACAGAAAATGGCCAGGAGTATAGAGGACTAGCCATGTACCCCTGAAAGAGATTAAATGCTCTGCTTTATCTTGCCAAGAGAGAGGAGATATGCTCTCTTTGTTGAAAACGAGAAATTTCCTCATTACTGGGAAATTCCAAGCTGGAAAAAAAGGGAAATTCTGGAATTTTTCCTGTGAAATTTTATTTTACTTTATTTAATTTTATTTTATATTTTTTTATTTTTTATTTATTTTATATTTTTACTTTTAATTTTTATTTAAATTATTTTATTCTATTTGTATTCTATTTTAATTTTATTTATATTTTATTTTATTCTATTTTTTAATTTTATTTTATTATTATTTTATTTTATTTTGGTTTTTTTTTAATTCTACCCTATTTTTTATTTTTATTTTATTTTTTTATTGTACTTTATGATATTTTTATGTTTATTTTAATTTAATTTTATTTTATTTCTATTTTTAAAACTTATTTTATTTTATTTTATTTTTTATTATTTTATTTTATTCTACTCAGGTTTTTTTTCTAATTTTATTTATTTTTTTTTAGTATTCTGTTTTATATTTTTAATTTTATATTTCACTGCCCACCCCAGCAGTGTTTTGCCCAATATTTCTGTTGGGTGTGTACTTTGGAAAGTATTTTATTTTATTTTATTTTATTCTCTTCTATTCTATTCTATTCTATTCTATTCTATTCTATTTTTTATTTTTATTTTATTTTATTTTATTTTTATTTCATTTTTATCTCATTTTATTTTATTTTTAAATTTTATTTTATTTTATTTTATTTTAATTAATTTTTTATTCTATTTTATCTTTGTTTGAATCCACCCTCGTAAAAGAAGCCTGGTAGTTCTGACAATCAAAACAGACTTTTTTTTATCAATAGGGAGAGTATCATAATCAATACAGATTATTGAAGAGAAAAAAATATTATTTATTATTTATTATTTATTATTTATTATTTATTATTTATTATTTATTATTGTCTATAATTATTTATTATTATTTATTATTTACTATAATTGTTTGTTATTTATTATTGACTATAATTATTTATTATTCTTTACTATGTTTGTCAGAATCAAGACAGACACTATTTTTATCAGTTGGGAGAGTATCATAATCAATACAGATTATTTAGGAGATTTATTATTTATTATTTATTATTTATTTACTATAGTTACTTATTATTATTACTTACTATATTTTTCAGAATCAAGACAGAGACTATTTCTAGCAATTGATGCAGAGAGTATAACAATCAACACATATTTTTTTCTAAGAATTAGTTGAGTGACTATTGTGAACAATCTATACAGACTATAAAAAGTTATAGAGTATTTCTAACAATCAATAAAGCATATTTCTAACAAGCAATACAGACTACTTCTACTAATCAAAACAGAGTATAAAAATTGTACTGCTTATTTATAAGATTCATTACAGAGGCTTTTGAAGCAATACAGAGACTATTTCTAGCAATTATTATGGTGCATTTCTAACAATCAATACAAAGCCTGTAACAATTATACACATTACTTACACAAATCATTAAAGAAACTAATAAATCACTACATAGGCTATCTCTAATGACCAATGCAAAAAGGAAAGAGCTCACCTCACAAAGCACAAAGACTTTGGGGGTGGAACAAAGTAATTTCAGGGGCAATCGGAGCAGTCTCCCTGCAAGTACCCAGAGATCTCCTCGAGTTCTGCCCATGGAGATGGAAATGGCCCTGAGCAGCACACAGGGCTTGGTCAGGAGGGTCACTCCTCTGCAGCCTTTGGCCAGGAGCCCCTGGTCAGGGTGTCCTTGTCCTGTGTGCAGTGCTGTGGCTCCCTGCCAGTGCTGCCTGCAGAGCACGAGCAGCACAGGGATGACCAAGCCCAGCACGGCACACGTGTGCCGCTGGATCTTCCTCTCCAGGTGCACTGCAGGCTGTGATAGAGCCTCCTGGGTGGCTTCCAGGTCTGCAATTTCCTTCTCCAACTGCAGCTGGTGCAGCCCAAGTCTCACCTGGCGCATCTTCATCCTCTGGAGGGTTTCTTCCCCACCCTGGGGAACAATTCCCTTCTTTTCCAAGGGCTGCAGCGGCTGGTTGACGCCCACCATGGCCATCAGCACCTGGCACATGTGCAGGATTCCTTCACCCATGGCTGATTCTTCCCTGAAAGAGAGAGAAAGGAGGAAAGAGCCCAGATTCAGACTGTACTGCCTCAAGAAGTGTTGTATGGTGTCGTTGGTTTTGCTCCCTGTTATATTCTGTTTGATGGTCTGTTCCCTTGTCTCCCCTCTCTTTCCCTGACAGTTCTGTTCCAGTTGTCAATCCTCCTTCTGTTCCCCTCCAGCCCCCTCCTCTGAGCCTTGTCTGTTACCCAGCTGCTCCTCCCAGCTTCCAGAAAGTTCAGCGAGGAGAGCTGAGTGATAGGGCAAGGACAGAGGGGATCCCTCCCCAGGCACCCTCATTTGCTGCCCTACATGTCCCTCCAACCCTGTTCCACTCCCACCTTGTCTCCCATTGGGAGATAGTCTGTCCCCTCCCTTTCTATTTGGGGAATTTGATGGAAGTTTTGGGTCATTTTGGGGTCATTTTGAGGAATTTGGGGGGGAATTTAGGAAAATATGGGGAATTCTGAGGAAAATTTAGAGAGATTTGGGAGATCTGAGGGAATTTGGGGAAGTTTAGGGGAATTTTGGGAGGTTTTGGATAATTTGAGGGGAATTTTGGAGGAAATTTGAGAAAACTTGGGAGATTTAGAGGGGTAATTTGGGGGAACTTTTGGAGATTTTGGGGGATTTAAGGGAAATATTGGAGAAATTTTGGGTCATTTTGGGGGATGTAGGAAAATTGGGCGAATTCAGAGGAAAACTGAGGAATTTTTGGAGATTTTGAGGAATTTAAGGGGAAAATTTGGGGAATTTTGGGAAATTTTGGAGAATCTGAGGTGAATTTTGGGGGAAATTTCAGAAACTTTGGGGAATTTGGGGGAGTTTTGGGTCATTTGAGGTAATTTTGGGTAATTTTAATGGAAATTTGGGTAAATTTGGGTAATTTGGAAAAAATTTGGGTAATTTGGGGGGAATTGAGGAAAATTAGAGGAATTCTGAGGAAAACTTTGAGGAATTTTGGAAGATTTTGGGGAATTTGGGGGAGAATTTGGAGAATTTTGGGAGGTTTTGGAGAATTTGAGGGGAATTTTGGGGTAAATTTTGGGGTTGATTTGGGGAAATTTTGAGGGGAATTTGGGACATTTGGAAAACTTTGCTGCTGCAAGTTCCAGAGCCAGCTGCCCAGAGAGGCTTCATGAGCAGGTGGGAAGGAGGAAGTGGAGGAAGGTGTGAGACACAGGAAACACAAACCCTGAACAGCCAGGTTGGGGGAGACAGAAGTTCAGCGTTGAGGATGACAGAGAAACCAAGCTCAGTCCCCCAAGCAGGGGGAGGAGAGGAAGGGCCCCCAAGCTGGCTGCAGACAGACAGGGGAGACCTTGCCCAGATGTTGCCAAATGGGCTGGGGAGAAGGAAAGCATGGGCCTGCATTCCAGCTGCTGCCATCACTTCTGCCCCTGCCACTGCCTTGAGCCAAGGCCTGATGGAATCCCGCTCAGTGTGGGCTGAGCCGGAGCTGGCAGCTGGGTCTCTGAAGGGCTGGGGGTCAGGTCAAGGCCCCCTTGCCCTCACAAAGGCCTTCCCTTGGTAGTGGTGGGAAGGGGATTCATCCACCCTCCTTCCCTCCCTCCCTCCTTGCCCCAGACCTGCTCTGAGCACTGTGTGGGCACAGATTCCCTTCTCCATGTCCGTCCTCAAGTGCAATCCCAGCTGGGTCATTGGGCTCTGTCCTGAGCTGCCAGCGCCTCGCAGGCTGCAGGGCTGCAGGTGCTGCTGCTCTGCCACCCCAGGGCACTGCCAGCAGGGGCAGCAGCAGTGCCAGCACCAGCAGAAATGCCAACAGCAGCAGCAGCAGCAGTGCCACCAGCAGCAGCAGCAGCAGGTGCAGCAGCAGGTGCCTCTCAAGTGTCAGTGTGCCTGCACTGCCGCCCCTCCCACTGGCACCAACGTTCTCTGGCTGCCCAGGAGACAGCCCTGGAGTCCGGCTGTGAGGTCACAGAGCCATGGATTCTACACATGGATTCCTGGAGCCATGGAGTCCTGGGGCCCTGGGCACCCACAGATTCTGGTGCCCAGCTTGGATGTGAAGAGAATGCAGTGAAATGAGGTTCCTGAGGAGGCTCTGCCCTTCAGGAATGGTCTGCATAGTTTCAGTCAATTGCCTGTCTCTTGTCTCTTTGGATGCACCCTTCTCTTGTTCAGTCCTTTACATTCTTGCTCCTTGATTCTTCCCCTTGTGGAAACATACTCCAAGCATGCTCTAAAGTGTCAGGACTGTCACACCCACATCCCTCTCCCACAGCCCTCCAAAGCCAGAGGTGGAATTGGCTTTGGATTTTATGTTGGAGCATCCTACTTCTATTTATTCCTTGTGGAATGGATGCTTCTCATTTCTTGTTGATGTTGCAAAGCTTAGGTACCCACAGTTGTCACCCACAAGCCTGTGATCTATTCCATTGCAGTTATTTCAAAGGACTCTATTTTGCATTGAGGTGATTCAGAATTCCCTGGCTGGTGGATGCCTCCTGCCCATCCCTCAGTGACAATTGGGGTCATATTCCCAAGAATCATCTTCTTATAACCAATTTATAAATGGAGGAATTGTGGAGTCTCCTAATTTTGAGAAAGCTGAAGTCTGATCTTACTGTCCTTGTGTTATCTCCTTCCTTGACCCAAACCCAAAGACTCCTCCTCTGAATTCCCTATAAAACTCACAGCCCAGCCCTGTTCTTCCTCTTGCTTCTCATCTCCTTCCCGGCCCATGGCAGGGGGAATAAAATGGATTCTCGAGCTTAACAAAGAGATTTGTCCTGCCTGTTTCCCTACTGGCAGCTGTAACCTCCCTGGACATGATCACTGTTGCTTGAATCTGTGACAGCTGGATCTGAGAAACATCTGCAGACTGTTCTCAGAAGGGACAAAAATTCACAGGTCAGGGGAACAAACTTTCTGGCTCTGACTTCAGAGGCCACCACAAACCTGAGGGGTTTCCCTGCTGTGGCCCAGCCCTTCCTGGCCCCAGGCCCTGCTGGCATTTGTGCTCCCTCAGCTTCATCTCCCCACACCAAGCCCATGGGGGTGCTCAGGCCTGCTCTGGGCAGGGCAAACAGGGGCTCCTGAGGCAGTGCTGCCGTGGCTGTGCCTGCAAGGCTGCGGCAGCTGTGTGAGCTGGGGGAGAGGCCAGGGCTGCAGAGGGGGGATGTTGTTGGCAGGTGCATGAGGAGGCTGTGGGCCGCTGGCCTGGGGTGTCCAGCGCAGTGGGGATGGATCAGGCCCTGCTCTGCTGCTCCTTGCCGTGTGCTTGCCCAGGGCCCTTGCAGAGCCCCAGCCGTGCTGTTTGCCCCCAGCCTGCCCACGGCCAGCCTGGGGCTGCTGCCGGGGCTTTTCTCTGCTGAGCCTTGGCCTGGGCAATGTGTTCTGGAGAGAGCCTGGGCAAGGAGCCTGCAGCCCCCAGGCCCTGGCCTGAGGCCTCAGCACTGCTGCTGTGCCAGCAGTGCCCATGGCCTGTCCCTGCTGCAGCCCCGGCACTGCCACCCCCAGCCCTGTGCCCGGCCCCGAGAGCACTCAGGCCCTACAGCAACAGCAGGGCCAGGAGGGCAGCGGGGCAGGGCCACGGCAGCAGCACTGGCAGCACCAAGTGCTGCTGCTGCTGCTGGCCACAGCTGCTGTGCCAGCACTGATCTGCCCCCAGCTCTGCACACAGACATTGCTGCTGCAGCTACAGAGAAGGGAACCAAAGGGGCATCTCTGCAGGAAACTGGGCTGGACATCCTTGAGTTCCTTTAAAGCCACCAAGAGTGCAGCCCCTGCACTGACAGAGTCTGTAGCTACAGGGAAGATGGAGAGAGACAAAATGGGAACTGGCGTAAACAATGACATTTCTTTGTGGGTCATATTGAAACAATAAGCCAAAGTAAAATAATTTCCAAAATGAAACTAACAAGAAGTAGCAAAAATGGCTTTTATTGAAAGTGATTTTGAGAAATTGGCCAGCAGTTCAGTGTTTCTGAAAGCATCCAGTCATCACTCTCCACACTGCAGCCCTGAGCTCCTGGTTCCTCAGGCTGTAGATGAGGGGGTTCAAGGCTGGAGGCACCACCGAGTACAGAATTGACAGGGCCAGATCCAGGGATGGGGAGGAGATGGCGGGGGGCTTCAAGTTGGCAAATGCACCAGTGCTGAGGAACAGAGAGACAACAGCCAGGTGAGGGAGGCAGGTGGAAAAGGCTTTGTGCCGTCCCTGCTCAGAGGGGATCCTCAGCACAACCCTGAAGATCTGCACATAGGAGAAAACAATGAACACAAAACAGCCAAATGATAAAGAGGCACTAACAGCAAGTAGCCCCATTTCCCTGACGATGTAGTGTGAGCAGGAGAGCTTGAGGATGTGTGGGAGTTCACAGAAGAACTGGCCCAGGGCATTGCCGTGGCACAGGGGCAGAGAAAATGTATTGGCTGTGTGCAGTAGAGCAGTGAGAAAGGCACTGGCCCAGGCAG
Organism: Phylloscopus trochilus trochilus; assembly: GCA_016584745.2. NCBI lineage: Eukaryota > Metazoa > Chordata > Aves > Passeriformes > Phylloscopidae > Phylloscopus > Phylloscopus trochilus. Next base: position 363,378 of record WQNJ02000102.1, read on the forward strand.
CTGCTGCCATGTGGGCACAAGCTCTGCTGCCCAGGAGGGTCCCGTAGTGCAGGGGTTTGCAGATGGACACGTAGCGGTCGTAGCACATGATGGTCAGGAGCGCAAGCTCTGCTCCAAGGAAGAAAAAAATTAGAAAGACCTGTGCAGCACATCCTGTGTAGGAGATGTTCCTGGTGTCCCAGAGGGAATTGTGCATGGCTTTGGGGACAGTGGTGAGGATGCAGCCCAGGTCAGTGAGGGCCAGGTTGAGCAGGAAGAAGAACATGGGGCTGTGCAGGTGGTGGCCGCAGGCTACGGCGCTGATGATGAGGCCGTTGCCCAGGAGGGCAGCCAGGGAGATGCCCAGGAAGAGGCAGAAGTGCAGGAGCTGCAGCTGCCGCCTGTCTGCCAATGCCAGCAGGAGGAAGTGGCTGATGGAGCTGCTGTTGGACATTTCCTCTCGCTAGGTATTGGGTACTGCTATAGAGGAAAGGACAGTGAAAAATTAGATGAGATACCTGGAACCAAAACTAAAGCCATTTCCCATACACGCTCCTCTGGAACACACAGACAGCCTTTTGTGTTTCAGAGTTCTGTAGTTTTCTTTCTAAGCTCTCCCTCATGTCTCTCCTGGTATTCTTGGATATCAAACGCTCAGAATTTCACCTGCCCCCAGAGAGAACAGAACAAGTTCTGTAAGGCAAAATTATGTGTGGAGAATGAGGGTACATGGTCTGTCATTCTGACCTGTTCAGAGCTTCTGTGGTCTTTAGTTTTTCTCAGGTGGAGGGTGATCACCTTCCCGTGTTTCCCCTAAAAATATCTCAGGGTATTGCTGGGAGCAGATAGATCCACCACAGCCCAGCCCCACTTTGGTATCCAAGGACTCACGTTGCTCATTTCACCAACCCAACAGCATTTTCAGTGTCAGAACACCTCTGCCTTCCCCCGTGGGTCTTTCAGGTAACACAAAGTTGGTGCAGGACAGGTTTGCATCCTGGACTGAAGCTCCCAGCTTGGACTGAAATCTCTGGGAGACTTCCAAGTGTCCTTGTGCTGGCATTGGACTGAGGGAGATGCAGCTCCTGCCCTGGCTGCACTGACAGCATTGCCCAGAGCCGGGCACTGGGGACAGCATCACCCTGAGCCAGCTGTGCCCCCTCCCAGAGCCCCCCAGGGCCGGGCAGCTGCTCCCAGCCCTGTGCTCTGCAGAGGGAACTGGGCCTGGGGCTGCAGAGCTGCCCCAAGGCTCTGCTGCAGCTCTGCCTGCACAGGAGGGGCTTCAGGCCTTGGAACCCCGGCCCTGATGGCAGAGGCTTGGCTGGGGGACAGGAGGGAGGGGGCTTGTTCAGAGGGAGGGGCTGCACTGGAGGGGCTTCTGTGGAGATCTCTGAACTCTCCCTGCCACAACATTGCTGGGGGTTGTTTTCTCTCATTGCCTCATCTTCTCTCTGCTTCCTGCAGATTTTCCTCCCGCAGGGGTTTCCCTGTGCCTGAGCTCTCCCTGCCAGCACTCCCAGACCCCAAATCTCTGTTCACTCTCCTTGGCCCTACAGAACCCTGCCTGTTTGCAGGGCACTGGCTGGAGGCAGGTTCTGTTTGCAGCCTGGAGAAAGGACAGCTCAGACTAAGCCTGATGGGCCCAGCAAAGGTGATGCTGGTGCTGTCCATGGGCAGAGGAGTGGCTGAAAGCACATCAGGGATCACCTGCACACATGCTGATCACTGACAGTTCAGGTGTCCGAGGGACTTGTCAAAATTAATGACACCTTTATCATTTTTTCTCCTTCTTCCCCATTACCTAATATTAGGAAATGAAAACAAAGTCTCAGGAAATGTCCCCATTTTAAAATAAATCCTTGCTTTGGAAATATTTTGGGAGTGGGGAGAAACTCTCAGTGTGTCAGAGCTTCATGAGCATTTCACCTCCCCTGCACCAGAAATACTCAGAGAGTTGTACTCACAGAGTCTGTAGGCATTGGGATGTTCCAGCTTCAGGAGATCCCTGCAGGAGCTGCAGCTGCATTGTCCTGCAGCCAGAGGTTCCTGTGCCAAGGGCTGGCAGTGATTCTCCCCCAGTCTCTTCTCAGCTCCTTCCCAGTCCTGAGTGATTGAAGCTCTCTGTGCCTGTGTGCTGTGCCTGGGGTGGCTGCAGGCAGTGCCCCAGCCCTGCTGGACTGGGAGAAGAGCTGCTCAGCTTTTTAAGCTCTTCTTGGTTGCCAGGAGCTGCTGCCTCTGTGCCAGGAGCCCAGCCCAGCTCATCAGCACAAGGATTTTAATTACCCTCTTGGGGCTCTGTGCTGAGGCCCTTAACATCAGTCCCTGAGAGGGAGATGAAGAAATCTCTCAAGAACTCCAAGTCAGAATCCAACTCCAAAGTTTCTGGAAGTTTTAATGGGTCCCACTGAGGCACACAACAGAGAAAGTGTCCGCAGGCCCCAGGCAGAGCAGAGAACTGCAGGCAGTGATGTCAGGAGGGGACAAAGAGAAGCCAAGTCTTGGTGCCCTGGGGCACAGCAGGGTCTGTGCCAACAAGGGCTGGGAGGAGACACTTTGTCCTGAGGCCCTGGGGCCTCCTGGCACAGCCCCAGCAAGGCTGGGCACTCTCAGCCCCTTGTCCTGCCCTCAGCATCCCCCTGACAGCCCAGTGGCCTCAAGGATGTGCTGGAAGGAGTCCCTGGGGAGCCTTGGTCAGGAATGGCCCTGGGGGGCTCCCCTACATGCTCCCAGGCACTGCAGGTTCTTCAAAGGACTTTGGGTTTGGCTTTTGCCTTGGAGTTTCTGAGAGGTTTGTGCAATCATGGCCTCCAATTATCTGCTGTAATTAGTCCCTTGAGAGGCTTTGTCAGTAACAACACTCAGTGGGGCTCATTAATGCTTCAAGGTACTTCAGTTATTTGAAGGTACTTGGTGTTTCCCATTTAAATCTGATTCTGTGAAAAAGACTGTGCAATCCTGGCCCCAATTATCTACTTTAACAAGTCCCTTGGGATTCTTAGTCAGTAAAAACACTCAGTGGGGCTCATTAATACTTGAAGGTACTCAAAGTTTCTTAAAGAACATTTTTTGACAGTGAGTCTGAGAAGTTTGTGAAATCATGGTCCCCAATTATCTACTTTAGCAAGTCCCTTGGGAGTCTTAGCCAGTAAAAAGACTTTGTGGAACTCATTACTACTTTAACGTGCTTGAAGTTTCTTAAAGAACTTTTTTTTGGCACTGAGTCTCTGAAAAGTTTTTTCAGATCCTGGCCTCCAATAATCTGCTTTAATGAGTCCCTTGAGAGCTTTGCACTGAAACTCAGTGGAGCTCATTATTACTTTGAGAGACTCAAGATATTTAAGGTACTTTGGATTTTCCTTCCCACACTGTGTTTCTGGGAGGATTTTGTGCAATCCAATTCTCTCCTCCAAGGACTCCATGAGGAGCCTGTGGTGGGGATGGGCCTTAGTGGGACCCATTAATGCCTGAAGTTTTCTTCTGACTTGGACTTCTGGGAAGGTTTGTGCAATCTCCTCTCAGGCCCTGAGGCTCAGCACCGAATGCACCATGGGGCTCATTAGGATCAAGCAAGTCCTGACAAACCATGGCTATGCCTTGATTTCCCTCTGGTCTGGTGCAGTTCACTAGGAATCTTTTTTCTTAGAGTTATGGAGAAATATTTCAGAGAGCTTCTAATAAACTGTTTTGGTTTGGAAAGACAGGTATGTGCCAGGGAAACTGGAGTTTCCTTCAGAATGGAGAATGTAAACCCCTTCCCCCGCTCCAAATTATAATTTTGCAATTAAGGACTTTCAGGCAAAGATTTGGGAATAGGAATAACAGTTCTTTACTAAGAATATTAACGGTATAAATGTAGTAGTAAAAAAACCCCAAACAAACAAAAAAACAAACAAGCAAAGAAACAATAATCCTAGAAACCCTGACAGAGTCAGAGCTACAACCTGACACCCTGTTGGTCAGGGTGTTGGAAACAGTCCATAAGTGAGTCCTCCTGGAGTGGCAGATGTGGTGTTGTTGGAGTAGAGATGATCCTGAGAGAAAAGGGTCCAGTGATGGTGAAGGCGGCTCTGGTCGTCCTCCGGGAATCCCGTGGAACCAGATCCCTCGTGTTCCTGCACCTCAGTTTTTATCCAGGTAGGAGTGGTTGGCTCCCCCCACTGGGTGAAGCATCTCCCAATGGGATGATGGAATGTTTCATGTCCTTGGTGAGCCTTCATGGCCCATCAGCAGAAAATATCCCCCTGGAGGGAGGACAGGTGGTGAAAGAGATAAGAAACACTGCCCCACCTTGTTTGAACAGCTAGCCCATTATCAAAAGGCATCTGCCTCCCTCCCCCCAGAGTTACAAGAAGAGATAAAGAAAAACATCTCCCCAGCTGCTTTCAACAAATGAAATAGAATACACATTTTTGGTTCCATAACCAAAGACAGTGAAACATGTATTGACCATTCTATGTTTAGAATTTGGACAAAGCCATGAAATCTGACATCTGGCTTTGTGTGGGGCCTGGACAGGCTTTGGGAGGAACCCAAGAGGAGGATGAATCCAGATGTTCCCACTCTAGAAGTGCTGTCAGTTTGGTTACCCAGCACTATCAAAGCTGGGCCCTCTCACAGCGAGGTTGGAGCCTCACCTGTGGTTGGAGGCACCTGCAGGAATTTCCAGTGTCCAGGAGTGGCTCTGCAGTCCTTGGCTGTGACATGTTCTCCCAGCTGAGGTGTGGATGTGGGTGATGGGAAAGTCTGAGGGTCACTGGTGATGGATTGTGGGTTTTGCAAGAAATGTTTTATAAGCTTTTGGTAGGAACATAGTCTAGTTTTTTTTTATTGTAATTTTAGTATAGCAGATACCGTGAAGGGGCCTCTTGCCCCAGGATGTATTTTTATCATAGTTTGATAAGGGTTTCTGAGGCAATCTGAGCCTCTGCTTGGAGATTTATTTCTATTGGTTCTTTTCCCTGTTTCATTTCTGATTCATGTATGATTTTTTTCTCTGTCCATCACCATTCTTATCTTCAAGGTCTGAGAGTTTCGGCAACTGGTTGGCAGGACCCTTGAGACCACTCCCAAACTTATTTTGGATTTGTTAGTGTTTAAGTAAGCTAGCTGGCATGTAGTGTTTGGATTGTTTTATTGGTTTATACACTTTGTATCCACCCCTTGAACTGTCCTGAGCAAAAACGCCCTGCAGCCGAGGTCCGGGGTCTCTGTTTGGAGGCACCAGACTGAGGCTGGGGCATCCCCTGACCCCCTGAATAAAACCTCTGTTTTCTGGAAGCCTTGGAGAGTCCCCTTTTTCTACCACAGCCATGACAGTGTGAGTCAATCTGCCTGCAGAGCCAAGATCCCACCAACAGGTACTGTTGAAGCGTATTAGAGCAGCTGGGGGCCCAAGCTGAAAACCAGGCTGGGCCAGAAAGAGATACACAACACAACAGTGTGGTGCCCAACGTGAGGCCTGCAGATGTAGTTGACACGCTGTGACGTGGGTCCGAGACAGTGGCCCAAGTCTGGACCCTGTGAGAGGTTCAGAGAGACCCTCGAACTCAAGAGCAACCAGAGTTAGTTTGCAAAGTTTGCGCCTCTGGTAGACGAAGAGAACAGCTCCTGTCCCAAAAGGAGTTCTCTTTGGCTTGTGGTTGCCCCAGCAATGCCTCCCGCCGTCCCCCAGGGTCGGTGAGTATTTTCCTCAAGGGGAGGGGAGATACCCACCAGCAGGCTTGGAAAAGCCACGGGATTTTTAGGTTGTGCAACCCCTTGGGAGGAGGAGGGTGGACCGTGGTCCCTCCCCAAGCAGAGGCCCTCTCCCCAGGAAAGAATAGCCCGCGGGGGGGTGGGAGGGGTGCTGGAAGGGGTGGTGGAAGGATGACAGCTAGCTCATAATGGGGAATGATTTGACCACCCAGAAAGAGGTTTTTAAAAGTTTAATTGGAGTTTTGATTGTTGTGAAAGTAAAGCATTCAAAAAAGGAGTTGAAAAAGTTCATTAGGTATTTGTTTTTGCATTTTACAAACGTTAATTTGGACCAAGTAAATTGTATTTTGTTTTGGGAAGAGGATTTAAAAAAGTTACAAAAGCTAGCCAGGTCAGGAGACGTTTTGGCTTCAAAATTCATATTTTGGCCATGGCAGTTAATATCTGCCTTGAAAGAAATTGAAGGAATGCAAGGAAAAAATATTGCATCTTTGCAAAACAATTCAGCAGCCTCTTCCCCTTTGTCCCCTTTTTCTGCTTTTCCTTCTTCCCCCTCCTCCCCTTCTTTCCCTTCTTCCCCGCTTCCCGCAACTCCCAAAACACCCAAATCCCCAAAATACCCCTCAAGAATTCTCAAAGACACAAAAAGCCCCTCGGGGTCCAAAAGTTCCGCTGCTTTGAGGTTTTTGAAAAATGCTTGCTCTAGCAGTCACAGCTGGACTGCTGGGGCCTCCCAGAGTCATCTGGCTGGCACGGATGACCGACCCCCTCCCAAAACTCCCCCCAGTCACCCAGAAAAAAACCCGAGAGTTCGTTTTTCGTTTGCTGAAATAGAAACGCCTTCGGTGCCACCCGCAGATGCTGGCAGCGAAAGTGGCTCCAAAAATCTGCAAACGGATGACACCGAAGTTTCCCCCTTCTCAGAGAACAAAGAAAAAAGCTCTGAAAATGGCTGCTGCCACATGCAGCCACCATCAGTTCTTTGTCCTTTCTCCCAAGCTTCTTCTTCCCAAGAGGCTTTGCTTTCCCTTCCCATTAGCCCTCCCCTTTACCCGCTTTTCCCTTTGTCCCCAGATCTGCCCCTGCCTTTTTCTTCACCCCCGCAGAGCCCGGGGTGGGGTGTGCCCGCCTTTTGCAGCCACGTGGGTACGGCCCTGCCCTCACCCCAACCCCTCTTGGTTTTGCTGGGTCCCTGCTCCCAGCCGCCGTCCCACGTTCCCCTCCCCGCGCCGCCGCCATCGCTCCCGGGGAGTGGGACTGCACCGCCGCGGCTCACCGGGACCGCCCCGCCTCCGCCCCAAACCCCTCTCATGCCGTCCCCGCTTTTGGGATGGGGTGTTCCCGTCCTGACCCAGGAAGGCATGGCCCCGCCCCTAGCCCAACCTCTCCCAGCCCCGCACCGTTTCGGCACTGGGCCGGTGCCGCCGAGTTCCGTCCCCGTGCCGTTTCCTCCCCCGCTCCTGGAGCCGCCACCGGCCCCGGGGAACCCGCGGCCGCAGCTGGAGCTGCCGCCGCCGCTTTTCCCAGAGCCACGGGGTGGGGACCCGGCGCTGCTGCTTTGCCCAGAGCCGCGGCATTCGGAGCCGGCCCTGCCCCCCCCAACGCGTACAGCCGAACCCATTCCAGAGTGCGCAGCGGGAGCTCCCCGCGCGCCCTCGCTGCCGCCATTAGCAGTCCCAAGCTTGGCGGCACCCGCGGGCCCGGCATGTGGCGGGCACGATCCGGTGTGGCGCAGCGCCGCCCCAGTCCAACCCTGCTTACGCCCCCGGTGCCAGCCCGGTGCCAGCCTGGGCTCCTGCCGTCGCTGCCGCTGCCACACCACCGCTGCTGGTGGGCGCGGCGACAGAGGCAGTCCCGGGCAGCCCCTCTCCCAATCCCTGCTGCGTCAGAGAAGCACCGCCCCCAGCCTGCTGCTGGAACCACCCCCAAACACATGGTGAGCCTGTAGCCGCCCCGGCTCCAACAGCAGCTGCCACAGCAGGGGTCCTAGATTTAACGGGACAAAAGCCAAGGGGTGAAAACGTGCCTTTCATTACTCCAGTTACTTATCGCAGGACCCGTGGGCACAGAAACATCTTTGCGACCTGGCGTGCATTTCCTCAGTCGCTTGTTAAAGATTTGATGGAAGCCTTAAAAGAACATGGAAAGAACAGCTCTTAATTTGAAGGAATGTTGTTTTCTTCTTTAGCTGGAATCACAGTTGTCCCATCAGATTTAAAACAGCTTTTCAAATGTCTATCAGGGAAAGCTCAATTTGAGCTTTGGGAGGGAACCTGGGCAAATCTCTTGAAAGATGCACTCTCAGGCTTGTTAGATAACCCAAACACAGCCACAGACAATGCAGGAAATCCGATCACCCTCAACCATTTAATGGGTGAGGGACACTGGAAACTAGCTACGGACCAGGCAGACAGTATTCCTCAAAATGTTCTTGAGTTTGTAACTGAATTAGCTTGTAAAGCCTTTTTGAAAATGCAACCTGCTGGGTCCTCTCAATGTTATTTAGAAATTTTTCAGGAACCACAAGAATCCTATGTCGATTTTGTGGATTGGCTGTCGATGGCAGTTGAACAGCAAGTTGTTGCAGAAGAAGCCCAGAAACAAGTCATTCAGCATTCTCCCATGCAAATGAAGAGTGCATGGCTGCCATCAATCTCATCCCAAGAGAACCAGGGACCATCCCTCAGCTCAGACAAATGCTTCAAGCCATGAATGTCACAGTTCCATGGTGCAAGAAGCCAGCTTTCAAAGAACAGAAAGCACACCAGAAAGTCACTGCTGCTGCCGTGGAAACATCTAAAGCCCAGAAGACGTGGAAGACATCAGAGCCACAAAAGACGACCAGTTCTGCATGACCAGAACGCCCTTGCTTCCTCTGTGGGCAGAACAGTCACTGGACCAACCAGTGTCCATTGAAAAAACAATTTGACAATTTTTTAAAAGAAAGGGGAAGTGGGGGGGAGTGAGAACACAAAGAACACCAGAGAGTCAAAAAACTGAGTGAAGAGTGCGGGACTGCCCAGCGTGTAGATCCCAATCGGGCAGCCCAAAACACCAAAAAAGAAAAAAAGTCATTTAAATCAGATTTGTCTCTTTCTTCACAGAAACTGACAGAACCAGAAAAACCGAGGCACATAATTTTGCCTGAGCCAACAGGATCCTTGACAGCGATGGACAGGTATGAGCCTTTCAGGCTCAGGTTGGCTGAGCCTCTTCACCTGCGAGACAATCAATGGCAAACAGCCGTGGTCTCAAAGGAACCCGGCACGTGGCATTTGATAGGCACAAAATTTGTTGTCATCGGAGACTGTAAGTTCACCCCCTCAGACATAAAGATTGCCCCTGGGATCGTAACAACTGACCCAGAGCAGTTTGTTGTGTGGCTGTGCAGTGAAAACCCACCCACATTTCTACCAAAAGGGCAAATTATTGCCCAGGCAATCCCATCTTTGCAAGGGTTGGCAGTAAAGGCAGGTCCAGAGGATGGTGCCACAGAGGATGGCAAGGGAGAAAGCAACAGAGACACCACTGTCGCTGTGGTAAAAAAGATAGGCTCTAACAGGCCAAAAGATTACTGTAAACTCTCCATGGGTGGGGAATCCAAACTCCTTAAAGGGGCCTGGGACACAGCTGCATATGTCACGATCGTGCCAGAAAAGTTGTGGCCGTCACACTGGGAATTACAAGACATTGTTCAACATGTAAATGGCATTGGAGGTTTGCAATTGGCCAAACAGTCAAAGAAAGCAGTCACAATTGAGGGGCCAAATGGGCAATTGGCAACTTTACGCCCTTTTGTATTGGATTTTGAGGAACCCCTGTGGGGAAGAGATTTGATGTCCCAATGGGGAGTCACAATTAATATTCCTGACCCTTCAAAGGTTTTTCAAGTTGCGGTCACTGAGGAGCATCCTATCCAAAAACTGAATTTGCTGACAGATGAACCAGTTTGGATAGAACAGTGGCCGCTTTCTAAACAGAAATTAAAGGCGCTCAATGAATTAGTAGAAGAGCAGTTGAAAAAAGGCCACATTGAAGAGACCACTTCACTGTGGAACTCTCCTGTGTTTGTTATTCAAAAAGCAGACAAGACTAGGTGGATGCTCCTTCACGACCTCTGCAAAATTAATGAGGTAGCTGAGGACATGGGACCCCTGCAACCAGGGATGCCTTCCCCAACTATGCTCCCTGAGAATTGGAATTTGACTGTCATTGACATAAAAGATTGTTTTTTTCACATTCCTCTTCACCCTGATGATGCCCCACGCTTCGCTTTCTCAGTGCTGTCCCTTAATCAGGAGGCACCACGGAAGAGGTATCAGTGGAAAGTTTTACCCCAAGGTCTCAAGTTCTCTCCCATGCTATGCCAACGGTATGTTTCCTCTCTGCTCGAACCTGTGCGTGCAGCAGTGCCCCAAGTGATCATTTAACATTACATCGATGATGTTTTGACACAAACGACTTGTTGGAGCGTGCACTTGACCTCACAGTGTCTTCACTAGTTGGTGCAGGGTTTGAGCTGCAATAGTCCAAAATCCAAAAGATGCTGCCCTGGAAGTACCTGGGGCTAAAAATTGGAAAGAGGACCATTGTTCCTCAAAAATTACAAATCAAGACCCAAATTAAAACCCTTGCAGATGTTCATCAACTGTGTGGATCTTTGAACTGGGTGAGACCTTGGATGGGTCTTTCTACTGAAGATCTAGCCCCCCTTTTTGATTTGTTAAAGGGGGGAGAGGAGCTCAGTTCCCCCAGAACTCTCACCCCAGAGGCAGAAACTGCACTCGAAAAAATTCAGCACGCGATGTCTACCAGACAGGCCAACAGGTGCAAGCCTGACCTGCCTTTTCGTTTCATTATCCTAGGAAAGTTGCCACATCTTCATGGGATGATTTTTCAGTGGGACACAAAAACCCCTCAAAAATCAGAAAAAGTCCAAGACAAAGAAGATCCTCTCTCTATTATAGAGTGGGTCTTTCTGAGTTATCACAGGTCCAAAAGAATGACAAAGCCACAAGAATTGATGGCTGAATTAATTCGAAAAGCCAGAATTCGTCTTCGAGAACTGGCTGGTTGTGACTTTGAGTGCATTCACATGCCAATTAAATTGAATTCAGGCCAAATTACAAAAATCATGCTTGAGCATCTGCTCCAAGAGAACGAAGCACTGCAGTTCGCTCTAGATAACTACTCTGGCCAAATTTCTGTTCATCAGCCTGCACACAAAATTTTTAATGCTGATGTTCAATTTCATTTAGAGCTGAAAACTATCCAGAGCAGAAAACCACTTAATGCATTGACAGTGTTCGCAGACGCGTCGGGTAAATCTCACAAGTCGGTAATGACTTGACGAGACCCTGATTCACATCAGTGGGAATCTGATGTTGCAGAGGTAGAAGGCTCACCTCAGGTTGCTGAATTGGCTGCAGTTGTCAGAGCATTTGAAAAATTTTCTGAACCTTTTAATTTGGTAACAGATTCCAATTATGTTGCAGGGATAGTTTCTAGAGCAGAACAGTCTGTGCTGCAAGAAGTCTCCAACATCACACTTTTTCAGTTGCTTTCTAAGCTCGTGAAACTTATTTCTCTCCGAGAACACCCCTTTTTTGTGATGCACACCAGGTCACACACAGAGCTCCCAGGATTCATTGCAGAGGGAAACAAGAGAGCTGATGCTCTCACACCCTCTGTTGAGGTAGCCCCGCTGCCAAATCGTTTTGAGCAAGCAAGAATCAGTCACCAACTCCATCACCAAAATGCACCAGGTCTGGTCAGGCAGTTTGATTTAACTCGTGACCAAGCCAAAGCAATTGTAAATAGCTGTTCACAATGTAACAAATGTGCAATCTCATCTCTGCCCACAGGTGTCAATTCCCGTGGTTAGTCCAGCTGTGAAGTGTGGCAATCAGACGTCACGCACTTTGCCCCTTTCAGAAAGCAGAAGTACGTGCATGTCTCTGTCGACATGTTCTCAGGAGCTGTTTTTGCATCTGCCCACACAGGAGAGAAAGCTGGAGATGCTATCAAGCATTTTATCCAGGCTTTCGCTGTTTTAGGCATCCCAAAGTCCTTGAAAACAGATAATGTACCAGTATACACATCTAAAGAATTCAGCAACTTTTTACAGCGATGGAGAGTGGAACACAAAACAGGGATTCCCCACTCTCCGACAGGTCAAGCAATTGTGGAGAGGACTCATCTTAACCTCAAAAGAGTCCTCAGTCAGCAGCAACCAATCCTCAAAATTGAACCACCATCAGTGAGATTGGCCCGTGCTCTGTTCACTTTGAATTTTCTTAACTGTTCCTTTGAGACCATTAACCCGCCGGTGACAAGGCACTTTCGAGGGAGCTCTCTGTTAGAACCCCGTGAAAGGCCAAAGGTCCTTGTCAAAGATCCAGAAACTTTGAGGATACAGGGTCCTCATTATTTAGTCACCTGGGGGCGCGGGTACGCCTGTGTCTCCACTCCCACTGGCTTGCGGTGGATTCCCTCCCGATGTGTGAGACCCTATGTCCCCAAAACTTCAGAAACAAAAGTGCCCCAAGCAGCCGTGGCCTCCTGGAGAAGGAGAAAAAAGGATGAAGAACAGGAAGGTTCAGACACAGAGCCTTCTTGCCCAGTTACTATTCCCTCCTGGATGTTTTGGCAAGAGGAAGAAGCAGAGGAGCTGCTTCCTCTTGCTGAGTGTTTTCAGTGTTTGTTTAACTGAATTCTTTTCTTTTAAGTTACAGAACTACAGGCCTGGTGGTCAGCATGGAAATTCGTAGTTCAGGAGTGTTTGCATTTGTGATGCTGCTCAGTTTGCCAACCCTGGCTTTCTTCTGGATTGTCCCGCAGCCAAAAACCAATGTGTGGAAAACCCTCGCACAGAGTCTAGGCCAAGATCACATTTGTCTAGCCTCAGCCTCAGCCCAAAATCCCATGTCTGCCTGCCTGGTAGGAATCCCTGTGAAAGAAAAAGAGTATCCTCAACCACTCCTCCGTTGGCGTCAAAGTTTTAATCAGAAACCTAGCACAGTTAAGCACTTTAAAGAAATGAATGAGCCCCCTTCCACTGTTGTTAAAAATCCCCTTGCTTTTTGGAAACAATGGTCGCAAACTCTCAGCCGTGCCCACTTAGAACCCCAAAAATTGGAACTTCTTGGGTCCTCCAAAGATCCCTTTTGTGTTCAATTTATGTACACCCCTCCCAAAGAGCAAGAAAGTTGTTTTACAATTTGCGGCAAGCTGAAATTTCTTATATGGCAACAAATTGGTGTGCAAAAATTGTACATGTCCTTACACCTTCTGCTAGCAATTCCCTTTCCCTTCCCAAAAGTTTTTTCCTTGTTTGTGGTGACAGAGCATTCACAGGCATTCCTGCACGCCTGATAGGAGGTCCGTGCACTCTGGGCAAGTTGAGCCTATTTACCCCAAATATGACTCAGATCCTCAATTGGCACAAGAAAAATTTCTCTCTTCAAGTTGAGAAGAGAGACCTGACAGGTCTTAATTCAGATTGCAATTCAGAAATTATCCATTGATCCAGGGCAAAGTCGGCAGCCCTGACAGTTTTTTTACCTTGGGTGTCAATTGCAAAGTCTGTGGGAGAATTAGGCCGATTGGAATGTTGGGTAGCTAAAAAACCAAATTTAACATCTCTTATCAGATGAACAGGTTACTAGGCCCTGCAAGGAAAGTTCCTTCTGCGGGGCCTGCAGAGGCGCTGGCAGAGCCCAGGGGACAAAGGCCTGGGTGCCTGTGGCCCTGCCAGCCCTGCCCAGCCCTTGGCCATCTCTCCAGCAGCTGGGAGTGTGGATCTGCTGGAGGGCAGGAGGGCTCTGCACAGGGCCCTGGACAGGCTGGATCCAGGGCCCAAATCCAACAATGTCACGTTGAACAAGACCAAGGCCTGGGTACTGCACTTTGGCCACAACCCCTGCAGTGCTACAGGCTGGGGACAGAGTGGCTGGACAGCAGCCAGGCAGAAAGGGACCTGCATGGACTGATGGACAGCAGGCTGGAAATGAGGCAGCAGTGTGCCGAGGTGGCCAAGAAGGCCAATGGCTCCTGGCCTGGATCAGGAATGTTGTGGCCAGCAGGAGCAGAGCAGGGATTCTTCCCCTGTGCTCAGCACTGGTTGGGCAGCACCTCGAGTGCTGTGTCCAGTTCTGGGCCTGCAATGCAGGAAGGACATGGAGGGGCTGGAGTGTGTCCAGAGAAGGGCAACAAGGCTGGTGAGGGTTGTGGAGCACAAGTCCTGTGAGGAGTGGCTGAGAGAGCTGGAGTTGTTCCTTTTGGAGAGGAGGAGGCTCAGGGGACACAAGTCGGTGTCAGGGCACAGGTTGGATTTGATGATGTCCAAGGTCTGTTCCAACCTTGCTGATTCTGGGTTTCTCTGAAACCCCCCTTGCAGCAGTTGCAGGATGAGCCCTGGGCCTCGTCTACAGAGGGTGCAACAGCCCAGGTCGCTCAGCTTCTCCTCACAGCCCCAAAGCCCATCCTGTCAGTCCTGCAGAGCCTCTGCAGCTCCTCCTCATTGCCCACAACAGGGAGCCCCACAGGCAGACACAGCAGCCCAGATGTGCCGCCCTGGCCTGGAATGCCTCTGGCAAGGGAGCAGCAACAGGCACTGCAGGAGCCTGCAGAAAATTCCTGAAGCACTTGCAGGATGATCCTGGTCCCCAAGGGACGTTGCCATGGTGCCAAGTGAGGAACTGAAATGGGAAGTGGGGCCAGAGAGGAAAGGGCAACCAGGGATAGGCTGTTTGTAGGAGATGGGACAGGGGTGGGCAATATGAAGAAATTTTTAGCAGGAAGAAGAAAGAAAGCCAAGGTGAAGTAAAACAAATGGTCAGGGCAGTTTAGGGGTGTCTGCCATGCTCCCCTGGCTCTGAGCAACAATGTCTGCAGTGGCACATGAAACTCCCAGCTGATGGGAACAAACTTTCTGGCTGACTTCAGAGGCCACCACAAACCTGAGGGGTTTCCCTGCTGTGGCCCAGCCCTTCCTGGCCCCAGGCCCTGCTGGCATTTGTGCTCCCTCAGCTTCATCTCCCCACACCAAGCCCATGGGGGTGCTCAGGCCTGCTCTGGGCAGGGCAAACAGGGGCTCCTGAGGCAGTGCTGCCGTGGCTGTGCCTGCAAGGCTGCGGCAGCTGTGTGAGCTGGGGGAGAGGCCAGGGCTGCAGAGGGGGGATGTTGTTGGCAGGTGCATGAGGAGGCTGTGGGCCGCTGCCCTGGGGTGTCCAGCGCAGTGGGGATGGATCAGGCCCTGCTCTGCTGCTCCTTGCCGTGTGCTTGCCCAGGGCCCTTGCAGAGCCCCAGCCGTGCTGTTTGCCCCCAGCCTGCCCACGGCCAGCCTGGGGCTGCTGCCGGGGCTTTTCTCTGCTGAGCCTTGGCCTGGGCAATGTGTTCTGGAGAGAGCCTGGGCAAGGAGGCTGCAGCCCCCAGGCCCTGGCCTGAGGCCTCAGCACTGCTGCTGTGCCAGCAGTGCCCATGGCCTGTCCCTGCTGCAGCCCCGGCACTGCCACCCCCAGCCCTGTGCCCGGCCCCGAGAGCACTCAGGCCCTACAGCAACAGCAGGGCCAGGAGGGCAGCGGGGCAGGGCCACGGCAGCAGCACTGGCAGCACCAAGTGCTGCTGCTGCTGCTGGCCACAGCTGCTGTGCCAGCACTGATCTGCCCCCAGCTCTGCACACAGACATTACTGCTGCAGCTGCAGAGAAGGGAACCAAAGGGGAATCTCTGCAGAAAACTTGGCTGGGAGATCCTTGAGTTCCTTTAAAGCCACCAAGAGCTCAGCCCCTCATTGACACAGTCTGTGGCTTCATGGAAGGTGGAGAGAAACAAAATGAGAAATGGCACAAACCATGAGATTTCTTTGCGAAAAAATTTAAAAATATAAAACACAACAAATGAAAAACCCACTACCAAACCAACAAGAATTATCAAAATTACTTTTATTGATTTTTATTAAAAGTGATTTGCAGAAATTTGCCAGCAGTTTAATATTTCCTAAACAATCTAGTCATCATTGTCCACACTGCAGCCTTGAGCGCCTGGTTCCTCAGGCTGTAGATGAGGGGGTTCAGGGCTGGAGGCACCACTGAGTACAGAACTGACAGGGACAGATCCAGGGATGGGGAGGAGATGGAAGGGGGCTTCAGGTGAGCAAACGTGGCAGTGCTGACAAGCAGGGAGAGCACAGCCAGGTGAGGGAGGCAGGTGGAAAAGGCTTTGTGCCGTCCCTGCTCAGAGGGGATCCTCAGCACAGCCCTCAAGATCTGCACATAGGAGAAAACAATGAACACAAAACAACACAATGATAAACAGATGGAAAATACAATGAGTCCAAATTCCCTGACATTGGAGTGTGAGCAGGAGACCTTGAGGATGTGTGGGATTTCACAGAAGAACTGGCCCAGGGCATTGCCATGGCACAGGGGCAGGGAAAAGGTATTGGCTGTGTGCAGGAAGAGAGCATTGAGAAAGGCACTGGCCCAGGCAGCTGCTGCCATGTGGGCACAAGCTCTGCTGCCCAGGAGGGTCCCGTAGTGCAGGGGTTTGCAGATGGACACGTAGCGGTCGTAGCACATGATGGTCAGCAGGAAATACTCTGCTGAGATGAAGAACAGAAAGAAAAAGAGCTGCGCAGCACATCCTGTGTAGGAGATGTTCCTGGTGTCCCAGAGGGAATTGTGCATGGCTTTGGGGACAGTGGTGAGGATGCAGCCCAGGTCAGTGAGGGCCAGGTTGAGCAGGAAGAAGAACATGGGGCTGTGCAGGTGGTGGCCGCAGGCTACGGCGCTGATGATGAGGCCGTTGCCCAGGAGGGCAGCCAGGGAGATGCCCAGGAAGAGGCAGAAGTGCAGGAGCTGCAGCTGCCGCCTGTCTGCCAATGCCAGCAGGAGGAAGTGCCTGATGGAGCTGCTGTTGGGCATATCCTCACTCTGCCCATGCAGTCCTGCTGAAGGAGGACACAATGACAAATCACGGCAGACTTTGTAGAGCAATGTCCAAGCCCTTTCTCCCAGCCCTGCCCCTGCTGCTCTGTGCCACCCAATTCTCCTTTTCTCAGAGCTCTTCCTTCAGCCTCGTGCCTGGAGCTCTGCTGGGATCTGGCCCCATTGCTGTGACCAGCAGGGGCTCTGCCCATGGACACCCAGGGCTAAGCTCTGCTCTGCAGCAGTGGGGCCATGGGAACAGGGACAGGGGCCAGTCCTGGGGTTGGACTTCATCAGCCCAAAGTGCTGCTGAGGCAGAGGAGCTTGGCAGCATCTCCTGTGCCAGGGCTGAGGAACGGGGATGGCCAAGGCAGTTGGAGAGGGTTTCCTGCTGTGCCCAGGGAGATGAGAGAGAACTGTGCAGGGCAAGAGCATTGGCTGTAACTCAGTGAAGGGTGAGGGGAGCTGCTCTGTCACTCCATCTGTCCCCAGCTGCCCTTTCTGAGATCCAGGGCAGTCACTGTGCTCCCCTGGAAATCAGCCTGACACAGCTGAGAGCAGAGGGAGCCACAGCAGAGCAAAGTGGCTCAGCCTTTCTCAGAGTCTGAGCCCCAGCCCTGGCCAAGGACACTCCTGTCCCCCAGTGTCCCCTGGAGGCAGCTCACAGCTTGGATGGCATCCCCAGGACACACTAAGGGTCCGGTCCATGGCACTGCTGGAGGAGAGTCAGCTCATTCCCAGCCTGCCAGCCTGCCCTGCCCAGAGCTGCCCAGGCACAGGGAGGTGGCACACCCCATTTGTGGTGTCCTGGCATGGGGATCTGTAAAAAAAGTAATCCTGGAATAGTTTGATTTGGAGAGGACTTTCAATATCCCAGCCCAGCTTGGGGGCACTTTCCCCCCACTGCCTGCCCAGGGCTCTGCTGCCTGGAGCTGCCCCTGCCTGCACCTGCTTCCCTGTGCCCAGGGCTGGGCCCTGCCAGTGCTGCCAGAGCCCAGCCCAGCCCTGGGGGCTCAGCTCTGCCCTGCACAGCCCTCCCAGCTCAGGCACTGCCCAGGGGCAGCTCTGCCTCTGCAGGCTCTGATGGCAACCTCAGAGCAACCCTGAGGAGGCTGGAAAAGCAACCCTGGTGCTGCCTGCAAGGGACCCTCTGCTGATTTCTGTCACTGCCTGGTTTATTACTATCTGAGAGAAAAGTGTTTTCTTTTTCTCAACCTGAACTGAGAGATGAATATCTCTGGGCAATTTCCTATCCAGGCAACCCAGAGCAGTAGATTAAAAAGCAGGAATTTCCCTCTTATGCAGCCCCTGCCTCGCTGTGCTCCCAGTATAATCTACTTGGAAGAGTTCTGCAGTTCAATGTCCTGCTGGGAGCAGTCCTGAACAATGCAGCATCCTCACCACACAAGGAGAACACTTCCCTGCCTTCCCAGCTGTCTGCTTCCACCCAGATCTTGTCCCCCAGTGCTGGGAGCAGCTCCCAGGGCTGGCTGAGAGCTGTCCCTGGCAGGCAGCAGAGTCCCTGCCCCAGCACAGCACCCTGGGCTGCAGGACCCTGCTCTGCAGGACAGCCCTGGGCACCCCTGGCTGCTCTGCACAAGAGAGAATCAGAGAATGTACTCACAGAGTCTGTAGGCATTGGGATGTTCCAGCTTGAGGAGATCCCTGCAGGAGCTGCAGCTGCATTGTCCTGCAGCCAGAGGTTCCTGTGCCAAGGGCTGGCAGTGATTCTCCCCCAGTCCCTTCTCAGCACCTTCCCAGCCCTGAGTGATTGAAACTCTCTGTGCCTGTGTGCTGTGCCTGGGGTGGCTGCAGGCAGAGCCCCAGCCCTGCTGGGCTGGGAGAAGAGCTGCTCAGCAAGAGAAATGTGTTTTTGAAGCTGTTCTTGGTTGCTGAGATCATCCTCTCTTCCAGGAGCCCAGCCCAGCTCATCAGCACAGACACAGCACAAGGACTTTAATTAATCTCTTGGGGATTTGGTGCTGTTTACATCAGATTCAGTCCCTCAGAGTATGCAAAAAAAACTTCTCAAGAACTCCAAGTCAGATTCAAAGTCCAAACTTTCTTGAAATTTTAATGGGTCCTGCTGAGGGACACAACTCACATGAAAGTGTCCCCAGGTTTCAGTGTGAGCAGAACACTGCAGGCAGTGAGGACAGGTGGGGACAAACAAGGCAAAGGTGTCTCTGATGCTGAGCAAACCTGGATGTGTTTCAGGAATGCAAAGGGCCAAGGCCTGAGCCCCAGCCCCTGCCAAGGCACATCCTGTCCCTCCCTCCTTGCTCAGGCCTCTTCCCAGGCCACTGGGATGTGGGGATGTGCAATGCCAAGGGCAGCACCATGGGGCAGCCCCTGCCAGGCTGCTGAGCAGGGACAAGGAGGCCATGAGGCCCTTGCAGGCCTGCAAGGGTCACTTGTCCCCTCCTGCTGGCTCAGGCCCAGGGCCAGCAGCCATGGCCCAAGTGCTGCAGGAGTTGGCTGTGTCAGGGCCTTGCAGCTGCTGCCCATCCCTGTGGCCTGTGCAGCCCAGGCTGTCCTACGGTGTCCATGCCCTGTGCCTCTGTCCCTGCAGGCTGTCGTCACCTGTGGCTGCCCCACCTGGCTGGGCCCTTCCTTTGCTGACAGCTCTGCGTCCTGCCTGCCTCTGCCTGGGCACACACAGCCTTGGGCTGGATACCAAAATGTTTAGTTCAATTTTTACCCTGCCTGTGAACTTTTAGAACAAAATCAAGTCATGCAGGGCCTGCTTTCCCAGCAAGGATGGTTGCAAGAGAAGAAGAAGACATCTGGCTCAAGAGTGCAGTGATAGAGAAAACAAGGAGTGAATCTGGAAACTTGAGGTGGGTTTTATTGTGATAGCTAAATTGTAATACATGTGTAGTGATTGTATACAAGTAACGGTTTTAAAATCACATGTCCATGCAAAGTTATGAGTTATTGCATGTTGGACCTCAACCCTGAATAAGTGATGCCTTCCTAAACACCAAATTAGTGTTAAGGAGTCTTGTTCTGATATTTTTGACATTTGGTTTTTACGCGGCCACAGAGAACCAAGGAGTCTACTGTGACACCTCGGAACCTCATGGAACCAAAATCCTTTGTGACACAGCAGGGCCTCATGGAACCAGTGGTCCATTGTGATACTGCAGATCCAGGGAGTTCATTGTGACACTATGGAACCTCATGGAATCCAAAGTACATTGTGACAGAAAAGGCTTCATGGAACCAAGAGTCCATGGTGACACAGCAAGGCTTTGTTTGAGCAAGGGAACCATTGCTGATTGTCCAGAAACTCATGGAACCAAGGGGCCACTGTGACACCCCAGGGCTGCATGGAATGGAAGGTCCATTGTGACAATGTGGTTCCAAGGAGACCAATGTGACACTGTGGGGCCTCATGGAACCAGATAGGGCCATTGTGACCCAGCAAGGCCTTGTAGAACCAAGGAGGCCATTGTGACACTGCTGAACCTCACAGAACCAATGTGACCATGTTATACTGTGGGACCTCCTGGAACCAAGGGTCCATGGTGACACTGCAGAACCAAGGAGACTGTTGATGGCAGGATGAAAGCTCATGGAACCAGAACTCCATTGTGACACAGCAAGGTCTCATGGAACCAAGGGTCTATTTTGACTCTGTTGGACCTCATGGAACCACAAGCCGTTGTGACACAGTGTGGCCACTTGGAGCCAAGGGGCCATTGAACTGAGGAACCTCATGAAACCAAGAGTCCATTTTTACATTCTGATGCCCTGTAGGACCAAGGGGACCACAGTGACATTGTAAGGCCTCATGGAACAATGGAGACTATTCTGACACTTTGGGACCCACTGGAACCAAGGGGCCATTAGAGCATGGCAGGGTTTCATGGAATCCAGGGGGCTGCAATGAACACTGTGGGTGTCCATGGGATGAAGGGTCCATTTTGACACCGTGGAACCAAGGATACCATTGTGACACTGTGGGACCTCATGGAACCAAAGGTCCATTGTGACACAGCAGGGCCTCATGAAACCCTGGAGGCCATTTGTACACCTTGAGGCCCTGGGAAACCAAAGGGCCATTGTGGCACTTCAGAGCCCTGGAGAGACAAGAGGTCCATAGTGACACTGTGGGGCTTAATGGAACCAAGGGACAATTGTGGCACTGTGTGGCACCATTGAACCAAGGGATCCATTGTGACACTGCAGGGCCCCATGGAACTAAGGATTCATGGAACAGCGTGAGAGCCCATGGAAGTAAAGGTCCATTGTGACATTGCAGGGCCCTCATGGAATCCTGGAGTACATTATGAAACTTTGAGGCCTTGTTGAACCAAGGGGCTCTGCAGGGCCTTGTGGAGCAAATGAGGCCATTTTGACACTGCAGGTCCTCATTGAACCAAGGGTCCATTGTGATACTGCAGTACCAAGGAGACCCCTGTGACACTGAATGCCTCATTGAAATAAAGGGGGAATAATTGTGACCCTACGGGGCCCAATGGAAGCAAGGGGCCAGTGTGACACAGCTGGGCCTCATGCAGCCAAGGGGCCATTGTGATCCTGAGGAGCCCAATAGAACCAAGGCACCACTATGACACTGCAGGACTATCTGGAACCATGGAGACCATTGTGACACTCTGAGGCCTCCTGGAACCAAGGGGCCACTGTGTCATTGTGCAGTTGTGCTTTGTTCATTGTGCATTGTTCCATTCCATGGAACCAAGGAAACCATTTTGACACTGCAAGGCCTCATGGAATCAAGGGGCCATTGTGACACTGTGGGAACCCATGGAAACTGTTGTGAGGAAGGAGCCGAGTATCAAATGGACATCAATATGATTAGGTTTGATCTCCTTGTTTATTCTTTATTCCCTATATTTATGTGGTTACAGAGTAAAAGTAGGCACAGCTAAACAGTGGTTGATTGGTTAGAATCTCCTATTCAAGCACTCTAAATGATTGCTCATTGGTTCACGTCTTTTGGCAGCAAATTCTTCTTTGTTCTGTCTTATGATCAGCATTTCTGTCTTCAGCATCAATGAGAAGGTACAACAAGTTGTTACATGTCTTCTGCATCTGAGAGGAAGCATCCATGAGAAGGACCAATGAGTAATTACATTTGCTACCTTTTTGCTAATTCAAGGCAATGTAGGAACAGCAGAGTACACAGCAGGCACAGTACATGACCTCATACTGTTCCCTGATAGCAAGGAATGTTCAAACCTCCCATCAATAGACTGTGGCCTCACTCTTCTAAAAACTCCCCTACAGTGGGGGTTAACCCCAGAGGGCTTGGAAGCTGCCAGGAGTGGCAGACAGACATCACACACATTCCTGGTTTCGGCCGTGAAAAATACGTGCATGTGAGCATTGACACCTATTCAAATACAGTTTATGCTTCTGCCCACGCAGGAGAAATGGCTGCACATGCCAAGAAACATCTCGTGCAAGCCTTTTCAGTACTGGAGATCCCTAAGAAAATCAAAACTGACAATGGCCCAGTGTACAAAAGCAAGGAATTCCTGCAGTTTGTCCAGCAGTGGGGAATGGAACATATAACAGGCATCCCCCACAGGCCAAGCTGTGGTCGAGCATGCCCACCAGATGCTTAAAAAGGTCCTGACTGGGCAAGACAGTTCCACAGCATGGATGTCACCAACACAAAAACTCTGCAAAGCCATGTTTACCATTAACTTTCTGAATTGTTCATTTGAAAACAGGAGTCCTCCAGTGGTACGTCACTTTAACAGCAGTAATCAGTTTAAGCTGTCACAGCGCCCACCAGTTTTGATTAGGGACCCAGAAACCTGGGAGATCAAAGGTCCCTATGAGCTCGTGACCTGGGGATGTGGCTACATGTGCGTATCCACCCCCTTGGGCCCACGCTGGATACCCCAAAAGTGGTAAAACCTTTTGTTCCCAAAACCCAGCACCACAAGAAGATGATGAGAAGCAAGCAGCTCTCGCTTCAAAAAGAAGACGCCGCTGGAAAGAGAAGACAGAGCCTTCTTAAAAATCAGGTTACTTTTGGTAGATCTCAGATTGTTGATGTGCTTTGTGTTTGTGTTTCCTGTTACAATCCTGTTGTTTTTTGTTGTCTTATTTTTAATTGTGCTGGTGCTTGTAATTCTTCGCTGCCTAGCTTCAAAGGCCCTCAATGGTTTAATCCCTACCACTTCGAAAGTCAGCCCTGCACAGGTCGCAGGCCAAGAGCAGCCAAAACTGCCTGCAAATCCAAAGTGGTGGGTAAAAATATTCTGCCTCACAGTAGGCTTGAAGCGTGTCATTCAGTTTTATTGCAACAGAAAAGGGTGAGATGTTGTATTGCACTAAGTAGTTTGTTCACTTTGTTCTATTGCACTGGGTGTTTCTGTTATATGTGTTCACACAAAGTATTTGCTGTACCCTGCCCATGAGCCCCTGCACTGAATCCCCTCTCCCTGACACCACCTATGCCTCACCTCCCACAGGTCAGCCCCCATCGGCTGGTAGACCCCCTCCCCTCCCCCTCCTTGGCAGAGGGCATAAAACTGCCCTCTGGCAGGGAATCACCTCCTTTACTCCTCTCTTAATTCCTCTCTTAACTCCCCCAAGCTGCATGGAGTAGGTTCTCCATTAAACTGTGGGACTGTGTTCCTGAAGGATTAAGAGCACCTTTTGTCTTTTATCTTCATCCTTGCCTCAGTTTCCCCCCGAGCATACTGCTAGCCAGGGCTGAAGCTCAGGGGTGAGTGGGAACTGAGGCAAAGGAGCACAAAAGGAGCAGCTCAGCAATGCACCCAACCATCACTACCAAAGATTGCCTGCAGTGAGTAAGAAAGATCCAGCACCAGTGACCCTCAGACTTTCCCATCACCCACACCCACACATCAGCTGGGGGAAGCTGTCACAGCCAAGGACTGCAGAGCCACTCCTGGACACTGGGAATTCCTGCAGGTGCCTCCAGCCACAGGTGAGGCTCCAGCCTCGCTGGGAGAGGGCCCAGCTTTGATAGTGCTGAACAAACAAACTGACAGCATTTCTAGTGTGGGAACATCTGGATTCATCCTCCTCTTGGGTCCCTCCCAAAGCCTGGCCAGGGCCCAAGGAGGAACCAAGGGAAGTGACTCTGACCATAAAGCCCCAAACAAGGCCAGATGTCAGATTTCATGGCCTTGTCTGGCTTCCAAACATAGAAAGGTCAATCCATGTTTCACTAATGAGTGGATCCATCAATCACAGTGCTAATGACCATGCATATTTCACTAATGAGCAGGTACAAAGATAACCTTGGGTTGGAAGGTTCACCCAGAGGTGACCTTTGGCTCAGGGCCTGTTGTTCAGGCCTCACTCAGGCCTCTTGTCCAGGCCTGGGATGAGCAGGGACATCTTTCACCAGATCAGGTTGTTCAGAGCCCTGTCCCAGCTAGACTGGAATGTTTCCAGGGATGGGGCATTGACCACCTGCAGCCCCCCACATCCCCCTGGCCATGGAACCTGGCTGCAGAAATGGCTCCTTGGGCTGCTTTCCAAGGAAACTGGAACTGATGGGGGTTGCTGTGGCACCCAAACCCAGCAGTGGGGTCAGGGCAGTGTCCATGGCCACAGCCCCTTGCAATGGCCCAGGGTAGGTTGGGATGATGATCCACCCTCACTCCTGGCCCAGGGCACGGCTGCAGTGGCCTTGGTGGCACCTTGGGCTGGCACACACCTGAGGAGGGTGTCTGTTTTCAGTGGGGAAAATTAGGAGTTTTACATTGCTAAAAAAAAATAGGAAGGCCCTGTTTGCCTGAGTGTGGGCAGCTCGCCAAGCAAAGTAGGTCCCAGGTGAGTGAGGAGGGACAGGATGGCTTGGGGAATGTGGAGCAAGGTTGTCCACACTGGGTCAGACCTCAGGACACAGCTTCTCTGAGCCGGCCAGACCTCCTGAGGAGACAC
This sequence comes from Phylloscopus trochilus trochilus, assembly GCA_016584745.2. NCBI lineage: Eukaryota > Metazoa > Chordata > Aves > Passeriformes > Phylloscopidae > Phylloscopus > Phylloscopus trochilus. The sequence goes on from WQNJ02000102.1 coordinate 387,880, forward strand.
CCTGGGGCAGTGTCAGTCACTGAATGCTGCAATCAGCTCTGCTCTAAACAGAGCAGTAATAAAAGACACCCATTGTAACAGGAATGTGTCCTTTTAAAAAACTCTTTGAAATCTTTCTCCATAACTCTAGCTGGAAACTTTCCTAATGAACTGCACCAGACCAGAGGGAAATCAAGGCAGAGCCATGGTTTGTCAGGACTTGACTGATCCTAATGAGCCCCATGGTGCATTTGGTGCTGAGCCTCAGGGCCTGAGAGGAGATTGCACAAACCTTTCCAGGAGTCAAAGTCAGAAGAAAAACCCAAAGTGTCTTGAGGCATTCATGGGTTGCACTGAGGTCCATCCCCAACACAGGCTCCTCATGGACTCCTTGGAGGAGAGAATTGGACGCCAGGATTGCACAAAATCCTCTCAGAAACTCAGTGTGGGAAGGAAATTCCAATGCAGCTTAAACACTTTGAGTATCTCAAAGTATTAATGAGCCCCACTGAGTGTCAGTGCAAAGCTCTCAAGGGACTCATTAAAGCAGATAATTGGAGGCCAGGATTACACAAAAACTTCTCAGAGACTCAGTGCCAAAAAAAAAGTTCTTTAAGAAACTTGGAGTACCTTGAAGTATTAATGAGCCCCACTGAGTGTTTTTACTGACTAAGAATCCCAAGGGACTTGTTAAAGTAGATAATTGGGGCCATGATTGCACAATCTTTCTCACAGAGTCAGATTTAAAGGGGAAACACCAAGTACCTTCAAATAACTGAAGTACCTTGAAGCATTAATGAGCCCCACTGAGTGTTGTTACTGACAAAGCCTCTCAAGTGACTAATTACAGCAGATAATTGGAGGCCATGATTGCACAAACCTCTCAGAAACTCCAAGGCAAAAGCCAAACCCAAAGTCCTTTGAAGAACCTGCAGTGCCTGGGAGCATTCAGGAGCCCCCCCAAGGGCCATTCCTGACCAAGGCTCTCCAGGGACTCCTTCCAGCAGATCCTTGAGGCCACTGGGCTGTCAGGGGGATGCTGAGGGCAGGACAAGGGGCTGAGAGTGCCCAGCCTTGCTGGGGCTGTGCCAGGAGGCCCCAGGGCCTCAGGACAAGGTGTCTCCTGACAGCCCTTGGTGGCACAGACCCTGCTGTGCCCCAGGGCACCAAGACTTGGCTTCTCTTTGTCCCCTCCTGGCATCACTGCCTGCAGTTCTCTGCTCTGCCTGGGGACTGCGGACACTTTCTCTGTTGTGATCCTCACTGGGACCCATTAAAACTTGCAGAAACTTTGGAGTTGGATTCTGACTTGGAGTTCTTGAGAGGTTTCTTCATCTCCCTCTCAGGGACTGATGTTCAGGGCCTCAGCACAGAGCCCCAAGAGGGTCATTAAAGTTCTTGTGCTGTGTCTGTGCTAATGAGCTGGGCTGGGCTCCTGGCACAGAGGCAGCTCCTGGCAACCAAGAAGAGCTTCAAAAGACATTTCTCCTTATGAGCAACTCTTTTCACAGCCCAGCAGAGCTCACTCACAGCTCACTGGAGGAGAAACCCTCACAGCATTTGGAACAGTCACTCTCTGGCTGGGGGAAGATAAGCTGCACTTCCTGAAGGGATCTCCTGAAGCTGCCACATCCCACAGCTCTGAGGCCCTTCCAGGAGCACTCTCCGAGCTGCTGCAGGGCAGGGATGTGGCCCTGGGGCAGGGCTGGGTTTCCCTGCTGCAGCAGCCCAGGCACAGCACAGGGCAGCTCCCTGTGCCAGGCTCTGCTGCAGGGCTGAGCAGCCAGGGCTGCAGCCAGGGCTGCCCAGGGCTGTCCTGCAGAGCAGGCTCCTGCAGCCCAGGGCTCTGTGCTGGCCCAGGGACTCTGCTGCCTGCCAGGGACAGCTCTCAGCCAGCCCTGGGAGCTGCTCCCAGTGCTGGGGAGAAGCTGTGGGGGGAAGGAGACACCCTGAGCAGGGCAGGTGCTGCTGCTGAGAGGTGCTGTGTGGGGCAGGGCTGCTCCCAGCTCCACACCAGTCTGGGCACACCTCCGGAGGACACTTCCCAAAAGAAGGTGAGCCTGGGATTGCTGGAAAGATCAGGAGCTTTCCTGAGAGTGTTTTCAATTTCCTGCTTGGAGCAGTTTTGGGGAGGTGGGGTGATGACAAATAGATTTTTGCTTTTTATACATTTTTCATATATTTGTAGCTCTGTAAACTGCTATTATATGGTTATAAAACTATAATCTTTAATTTCCTCTATTCAACTACTATTGCATATACTTATTATAGTGTACATATACTTACATACTCTACTATATATACATATGCATATACATATATATATGCTTATATACTATAGTATATATTGTATAGTATATGTATACTTATATATACTTACATACTTATAGTATACATATACTTATTTAAGTATAATTCTTAATTAATTCTAGCATGTTTCCTACCCTTTCTTTTAAGTTTTAGAACAATAAGCTGACCTTCTAATTACATTCCTGAACTACTGTTTAGTCTTGTTATCAGGAAGATTCTACAAAAAGAACATTTTGGTTTTTCAACCAGAGTGTGAGTAATCATAAAAAAAAAAAAAGTGGGGCAAAGAAGCCCTTGGACCAACTCCAATGGGTTGATTCAGAGATGTGTAACAGGGAAAACTGAATCTCCTACTGGATGTTCCTGTTAAATATCCTAATTAATCAACCTCAATAAATTCTTGAAATCAGGGGCTGGGTATGCCCCATCCCTACTGGGACACCTGGAACTTCCAGTAATGGTCTGGTTTTTACTTTACTGATCTAATGCTGTTACAAGTGTTATTTTTTTTTCTCTCTCTTTTAATTATAGGCAACAGGAGGATGAGAGCAGCAGAACAGGAATTGTAATCACAGAAACACAGAACATTCTGAGTTGAAAGGGACACTCAGGATCATCAAAGGAATGTTTGAACATTTACAGAGACTCCAGAGCTGTAACTTTGGGTGGTCAGTCTCTCTGCTGGGAGGCTCCTCAAGGGCCTTCAGCCCCTCCTCAGCCCTGCACAGCAGCAGCAGCAGCAGCAGCAGCAGCAGCAGCAGCATCACCTTAGCAGGGCCCAGCAGGGCTCTCCTGAGCTGCCCTTGCCCAGCTGCAGACAGAGCCTGCCCCAGCCAGGGCCCTGCAGACAGGCAGGTTTCTGTAGGGCCGGGCCCAGGGCACAGAGGCTGGGATGGGCTCTGTCAGCGCTGGCAGGGACAAGGCTCCTCTCAGCAGGGAAATGTCCAGGCCCAGGGAGATGCTGAGGGAAGGAGAGGGGGCTGAAGAGAGCAGTGCTGGGGGCAGGAGGGCACTGTGGGTGTGTGGGAGGTGCCGTGCACAGCTGGGCACGGGAACACTGTCCTGAGTGCCCGGCTGTCTCTGCCCTGCCCTCCCAGGCACAGCCCCACCACATCTTCTCTTGGGTTCTGCACTGCCCTGAGATTGTCCCTGTCATCTGGTGCTCTCAGGGAGGCTCTGGCATTTGCAGCAGCTGAGTCAGGCACTGCCCTTGGCATTGCTGCCAGGCAGCTGTGGCCATGGCCATGGGGTGTCCAAGCTTCCCTGCGACCTGTGGGGCTGTGGGCAGAGCAGTCCATGGGAAAGGGGAATGGGCTGAGCCCCCTCCCTGAGATCCCATCATGGACACACCCAGGGATCTCCTTGCTGTGTCCTTGCAAGCTCTGAGCTGCCCTCCTGGCTGCAAATCTGTGCCAGAGCCCCTTGGAGTTCCCTGAATGTGCCCCGGGGAAGTGCAGAGATGCCAGAGCTGAGGAAATGCTGCTGGGTTTGCCAAGGGAGCCGTGAGTGTCCTTGGCAGAAGGGGGTGCTGAGACCTTGCCCAGAGCCCTTTGGAGAGACAGGGGAGACATTCAGGGATCCCTCTGCTCTGGGATCCTGGTTTATGCCAGGATGACCCAGGAGTGTGACTGTGCTCTGACTGCAGCCAAAGCTGCAAACCCACGGCAGTTGGGAACAAGCCCATCCAGCCCCTCACCTTGCCCAAGGCACAGGGAATCCTTTGCCTCTCACATCTCTCAGTGGCAAACTCTAAATGCAGCAGAAATGCTGGGGATTTCTGACCTCAGAGAAACAGGAATGATGTGTGGCTAGGAAAAAAACTTGAGACATCTCTTCCCTGCTTTCCATGTCCTGTACACCTGGGAGTGCAGATGGCAACAAGCTTTTGTGCATTAGGAGTGATTCCCCTGACAAATCCTGAATATCCAGCCTTGTCCCTCTTCCACATGGCCACAGTCCCAGGGCAGCAGGGCAGGGATGGCTCCTCGAGAGTCCCCATGCACAGGCCTGGCTGCTCCTGGCACACTCAGACAGCACAACTGGAGCTCAGGCAGGGACCTGGGTGAAGGTTCTCCCAGAGCAGGAACAAGGGTGGAGGAGTCACAGCAAGACAGTCTACAGGGAATGGCCAAGGTTTGGCTCAAAGCAGCCTCTGCTGACTTCTCACTCTCCTTTCTCCATGAACAGGTGCCCATGAGCAGCCAGAGCAAATGTCCAACAGCAGCTCCATCAGCCACTTCCTCCTGCTGGCATTGGCAGACAGGCGGCAGCTGCAGCTCCTGCACTTCTGCCTCTTCCTGGGCATCTCCCTGGCTGCCCTCCTGGGCAACGGCCTCATCATCAGCGCCGTAGCCTGCGGCCACCACCTGCACAGCCCCATGTTCTTCTTCCTGCTCAACCTGGCCCTCACCGACCTGGGCTGCATCCTCACCACTGTCCCCAAAGCCATGCACAATTCCCTCTGGGACACCAGGAACATCTCCTACACAGGATGTGCTGCACAGCTATTTCTATTTGTCTTTTTCATTTTAGGAGAGGTTTCCCTTCTCACAGTCATGTGCTACGACCGCTACGTGTCCATCTGCAAACCCCTGCACTACGGGACCCTCCTGGACAGCAGAACTTGTGCCCACATGGCAGCAGCTGCCTGGGCCAGTGCCTTGCTCAATGCTCTCATGCACACAGCCAATACACTTTCCCTGCCCCTGTGCCATGGCAATGCCCTGGGCCAGTTCTTCTGTGATGTGCCCCAGATCCTCAAGCTCTCCTGCTCCAAATCCTATCTCAGGGAACTTGGGCTTCTTGCTTTTAGTGCCTTTTTATCTTTTGGCTGTTTTGTGTTCATTGTTTTCTCCTATGTGCAGATCTTCAGGGCTGTGCTGAGGATCCCCTCTGTGCAGGGACGGCACAAAGCCTTTTCCACCTGCCTCCCTCACCTGGCCGTGGTCTCGCTGTTCATCAGCACTGCTGCCTTTGCCTACCTGAAGCCCCCCTCCATCTCCTCCCCATCCCTGGATCTGGCCCTGTCAGTTCTGTACTCAGTTGTGCCTCCAGCCCTGAACCCCCTCATCTACAGCCTGAGGAACCAGGAGCTCAAGGCTGAAGTGTGGACACTAATCCCTGGACGATTTCAGAAACATTAAACGGCTGGCCAGTTTCTACAAATCATTTTTAATAAAAGTCATCTTTAATAGTTCTTGTTGGTTTGTTTGTGTTTTTAGGGGTTCTTTCCCCCTCTCTTTTAGTTTTTCAGATTTATCCAGAAATAAAGGCCATTGTTTGTGCCCTTTCTTGTTTTGATTCTCTCCACCTTCGCTCTGGCTCCAGATTATGTCAAGGAGGAGCTGTGCTCTCAATGGCTGTAAATGAACTAAAGGATCTCCCTGCAAAGTTTTCACCAGAGATCCTGTTTTTTTCTCTGGAGCTGCAGCAGCAATGTCTGTGTGCAGAGCATGGGGCAAGGTAGGGGTGGCACAGCAGCTCTGCTCCTGCTGGCCACACCATTCCTGATCCAGGCCAGGAGCCATTGGTCTTCTTGACCACCTGGGCACACTGCTGCCTCATGTCCAGCCTGCTGTCCATCAGTCCCTGCAGGTCCCTTTCTGCCTGGCTGCTGTCCAGCCACTCTGTCCCCAGCCTGTAGCACTGCAGGGGTTGTTGTGGCCAAAGTGCAGGACCTGGCACTTGGTCTTGTTCAACCTGACCTTGTTGGATTTGGGCCCTGGATCCAGCCTGTCCAGGGCCCCGTGCAGAGCCCTCCTGCCCTCCAGCAGATCCACACTCACACCTGCAGGAGGGATGGCCAAGGGCTGGGCAGGGCTGGCAGGGCCACAGGCACCCAGGCCTTTGTCCCCTGGGCTCTGCCAGCGCCTCTGCAGGCCCCACTGAAGGAACTTTCCTTGCAGGAAAGCCTGCACTTGGCTTCTGCCTGGCCCCTCCCTGAGCAGGCTGGCAGGCCTTGCAGCTTTAGGACATTTGTCCTTGCTGCCCCTGCCATCCCCGTGCCCCACCAACAGCCCCCAGCCAGCCACGAGGGACAGGCCCTGCTGTGCCAGGCCTGGGCTCAGGCCTTGGCCTTTCTGCTCCCTCCAGCCAGCCCAGGCCTTGCTCAGCATTGCAGTCCCTGCTCACAGCCTTGGGCTCCCTGCAATCCTGGCCTCAAGGAGCTGCTCTCACCAGTGCCTGGGCAGCCTTTGGCACTCCCTGCCCTCCCTGGGGCCCAGGGATGCTCCAAGGGACTTGGAGTTTTGCTTCTGACTCCTTCAGCAGCTTCTTCCACCTTCTCTCAGTGCCTGGGGGTCCTGGACTCAGCCACAAATCCAGCATGGGGCTGATGAAAATGCAGAAAGCCTTCAGGAGCTCCTTGTCTTCCTTCAATTGTCTTTGTGTCTCCAGGGCTTGTGCAGCTGACTGGAGTCAGTTTTATGTTGTCTTAAGGAGTGAGATTTGAAAGTGCATCTCATGATGTTTGGTTTTTTAAGCACATGAGTACTTTTAAAATTTCCAGTTCATTGAAGAGGTGACTGAAGGATTCACCAAGTGATCTTGATGCTGAATGTTTCTTTAGAAGCTCTGGGCATGGAGAAGAATGAGCCCCTTGCAGGCTGACCCTGTTTGGACAAGCTGCTCCTCACCCCAGCCTCACCATGTCTGATATTGCCCACCTGGCACTGACATCCCTGGGCCCTGCAGCACAACCTTGTCCCCTGAGCTCTGCAGCTGCCTGTCCCAGCCCATTGCACCATGTCCCACCTGCTCTCCTCAGGCCTCTGCCTGCACACAGGCCCAGGAGAAGTTTTCCTCTTGCTGAGGAAAGAATGGAAAAGCCTGAGCAGGTTTCCTAAACAACAAAGCCCCCTCAGGAACCACATGCTCAGGACAGGCTGCCTGGAATGATGTCACCTTTCTACAAGGGACAGTGTCACCAGCAATGAGCTCTGGAAGCAGAATTCTCTGAGTCTCTCAGCTGAATTCTCTGTCCCTGTCGTGGATCTGTGTTGCAGATGGAAGCTGCTGGTGCCATCCTCAGCTTGAACCCTTCTTTGGAATGCAGACAGAGGTTCCCAGGTGTGTAAAGGAAGCGTTGCACAATGTGGATGCAAAGCTTTTGTGTTCCTCCTGGAACCAAGGAGACTCCTGAGACACTGCAAGGCCTTGTTTAACCAAGGGTCCATTGTGACACAGTGGGGGCTCATGGAATCAAGGAGACAATTGTGACAGTAGGGAACCTCCTAGAAATAAGTCTCTGTTGTGACAGTCATGGACTCAAAGAGACATTGGTGACACAGCCAGGTCGTGTGGGAACCAATGGTCCATTGTTACACTGCAGAGTCAAGAAGAACATGGTGACACCACAGAACTTCATGGAACCAAGGGTCCTTTGTGGCACAGCAGGGCCTCCTTGGAACCCAGGGGACCATTGTGACAAGGCAGGGCCTATTGGAACCATGGAGACCATTGCGACACTAATGAAACTCATGGAACCACGGTGACCATTGGGATGCTATGGAACCTCACAGAACCAAGGGTCCATTGTGACCTTGTGGTGCCTCCTGGAATCAAACATTGTGAAACGTGGAGGCCTAATGGAACAAGGGTTTCTATTGTGACACTGCAGAACCTCATGGAATCAAGGTGACCATGTTACACTACAGAAGCTCATGGAACCAAGGGGCCATTGTGACACTGTGGAACCAAGGAAACTGTTGTTGACAGTACAAAAACTCATGGAATGTAAAGTCCGGTGAGACATGAGGGAACCTCATGGACCCAAGGGTCCATTGTTACTGTGTAGGGCCTCATGGAATAGAGGGTCCATTGGGATTCAGCAGGGCCTCGTGGAACCAAGGGTGCATTGAGGCACAGCTGGGCCTTGCTGGAACCAAAGATACCCCTGCTAAAAGCAGGGTAACTCCTAGAACCAAGGAGTCCATTGGTACAGCATAAAACCTATGGAACCAAGGGGCCATTGGGACAAAGCAGGGCCTCATGGAACTAAGGGGACATTCTGACCCATTGGGACTGCATGGAAGGAATTGTCCGTGATGACAGTGCGGATCCAAGGAGACCATGGAGACACTATAGAACCTCATGGATCCAAGGGGCCATTGTGACACCAAAGAACTTCATGGAACCCAGGGTCCATTGTGACATAGCAAGGCCTCATTGGAACAAAGGAACCATTGTTGACAGTACAGAAACTCATGGAACCAAGGGGCTGTGGTGACATAGCAGGGACACCTGGAATCAAGGAGACCAGTGGCATTTAGGAACTTCATGGAACCAGGGGTTCATTAGGACACTGCAGAAACAAGGAGATCATTGCTGACACTATGGAAGCTCATGGAACTTATTGGCTACTGTTAGACTCCAAAGTGTTGTTGAACCAAAGAGACCATTGTCCAACTACAGAACCTCATGGCACTAAGGCTTCACTGTGACACAGCAGGGTTCCATGAAACCAATTGTCCATTGTTACAATGAAGATCCAAGGAGACCATGGTGACACTAGGGAAGCTCATGGAACCAAGTGGCCATTGTGACACAACAAGGCCTCGTGGAACCAAGGAGACCATTGTGACATCATGGAATCTCATGGAACCAAGTGTCCATTTTTACAGTCCAGAACCAAGGAGACCATTTTGACACTACAGAACTTCATGGATCAAGGGTCAGTTGTGAAACAGTTGGGCTTCATGGAACCAAGAAGCCATGGTGACACAGCAGGGCCACATGGAACCAATGGTCCATAGTGATACTTTGGATCCAAGGAGGCCATGCTAATGCTATAGAACATGGAACCAAGGGTCCATTGTGACACAACTAGGCCCCAAGGAAACAATTGTCCATTGTGACAATGCAGATCCAAGGAGATCATGGTGACACTACAGAACCTCATGGATCCAAGGAGCCATTGTGACACTGTGGGGCCTCATTGGAACAAAGGCCATTGTTGATAGTATGGAAGATGCTCATGGAAACTGTGGGACATTGTGGCACTGCAGAGCCTCATGGAACAAAGGAGACCACTGCGACACAGAGGAATTTTATGGAACCAAGCAGCCATTTGCACATGACAGAACCATGGAGACCATTGTTGGCAGTACAAAACCTCATGGAACTGAGGGGCCATTGTTATACAGAGAGGCCTCATGGAACCAAGGGGCCAGTGTGACACCGTGGGGCCCCTTGGAATCAAATATTCCTTGTGACACAGTGGAGCTGCTTGTCACCAATTGTCCATTGTGATACTGCAGATGCAAGAGACTGTGGTGACATTATGACAGTTCATGGAACCAAGGGGTTGTTGTGGCACACCAAGGCCTTGTGGAACCAAGGGGAGCATTGTGGCAGTGCAGAGCCAAGGAGGCCATTTTGACACGATGGACCCAAATTGAATCAAGGGTTGAGAAGTATCTAAAGGGTTAAGAGTTTAGCTAAAGGGATAGGAGCAAGAAGCAATGGATATTAATGAAGAGTTTAGAGTAGAAGCAATGTAGGATAGTTGACCATTGCCAGATGGATCTAGTTTGAGAAGCCAATGTATCATTTGCCTGACTTTGCTGTGTTTGTAGAAGTTATGAGGGGAGGATGGAGTATTGTAAAGATGAAGAAACTGTAGCTGCACCTGGGCCCTCAAGTCAGTCAGAACCTGGCAGGAGAGCTTGAACCATGCCCAAGGGGTCAGAGAGCCTGCCAACAAGACCAAGGTGAAAAGTTTACCTTGAGGAAGAAATTCCTGACTTCATCCTAAGGCACCACTGACCCATTTCAAAACCCACCGACCCAATATGAGTGAAGGACTGTGCAAGCATGAAAGGTCTTTGAGCTCATTTTATGATGAAGTGGACAGAAGGCTGGGTTAAGTAATAAGTATGTATAGGCGTGTTGAATGATTACATGAATATGTAAGATTTTATAGAGAAATTGAGAGCCAGAGCTCTGCAATTTCTGCACATATCTTTGGGAGGTTACTTCCAATTTTTCCTGGCACTGAATTAGACACAACACTTTCTAACTTTAATTAGCTGGAGAGCCTTTGTCTATGCTTTATTTAATTGATGTTGGAACCAAGGGTCCATTGTTATACTGCAGGGCCTCATGGAACCAAGGGGCAATTGTGACACTGTGGGGCATAATGAAGTCAAGGACACTGATGATACTGAAATCCTCTGGATAGAAACTTCTGAACACAACTTTTGAATATTTGAGGGCATTATTACAGTGTGACAGCACTGTTTTATTCTTTATTACAGCGTGCTGGTTACTTGGGAGATCCTTCCTCCATTTGAGTGCACTGAGCATCAAATGAACAGAGTTTTGATCACACACACTGATTATGCATTCATTAGCTATCCTCACTTCCTTTGAATTTACTTGACATAGTTACACCCCTTCTCACAAGTTCTTATCTGGTTCTTTGGGGTCTGTCTTCAACATCCAGTGTCCTTTTAAGGTGGCTGTTCCTCGACCCCCACTTTTGAATATGGGCAATATCATTCTTTTGCAAACCTTCTGTTTTGTCAGCCTTGTAGAGCTGAGCTGATGTTTTTCTTGCATTTTGAATGACTGCTATTTGCTATTTGAGGGAACAGGGATGGGACAGCTGGGCTGCACCAACCCAAGGGATGTTCCGTTGCATGTCACACCATGATCAGCAATAAATGGCAGGAAGCAGGGGGTGGGCAAGGTGGGTAGAGGAATAATTTCTTTTTAGAGACTTTATTCATTCAAATCATTATCGACACATAAAGAATCCTCTCCTGCCACAAGGTGGTTAAAATTTTTTGGCTGATTGGAGATTTCCTGGGGATTTGCTTTTCTTCTGTTTGTGGCCTTTGCTTTTTTTGGTTGGTTTGTTTGTAGGGTTTTTGTGTTGTTGTGGGTGGGTTTTTGGGTTATTATTGTTGGGTTTGTGTTTTTCCCTTTTGAACTGCCTTTATTTCAATGCATAAGTTTTTTCTGCCTTTTCTTGTGGCTTGGTTGGCACCTGATGGCAAGATAAATTGACTCAACTCAGTCATCTTGCCCATAGGAAAGAAAAACACAATGATGCCCAATTGTGTTTTGCAGTTGCCATCAACTGGAGGAGTTTGTTCACAGACTCTCTACCATTTGGCAGTATCCACAAAGGAATTGAAAGTGCATTTCTTGCCATTGCAGAGATAAGAGAAAGGTTCCCCAGTGGTGGTCAAGGGCTGGTCACTGAGGGATGTCACCAGGCAGTGGCTGCCAAGAGGACTCTGTACCATGGATGACATTTGACCCTCATTGTTCAGCCAAATGCCCACCCAGCCCATGCTCCATTTCTTCAGCCCAGCTCTCTCCAGTCTGGCTCTGAGGAGACCACAGCAGACCGTGTCACAGGCCTGGCTAAAGTCTGGGCACACAACATCCCCTTCTTTTCCCTCCCACGTGGCTTCTGCAATCCCTGCCCTGTCCTGCCAGTGCCTGGAATGGCTGCAGGAGGATTTGCCACATCCCCTTCCTTGCTGAGCCTGACCAGGCTGGGATTCTCCCAGATCCCCTCCCTGCCCTGGTTGCAGACTGGCTCCATGTCTGCCTTTCCCAGGTTCCCAGGACACTCTGGGATGGCTCTGCCCTTTCCAAGGGGTTTGAGAGAGCTCTCCCAGTGACACTGCCCAGCCTTCTCAACAGCCCTGACACCAAAGGCCTTTTCCACATCCCTCAGTTCCAGGTCAGTGCCCAGAACACAGCACAGCCCTGTCCAGGTCCTGGGGGTGGTTCAGAAGGGAGGCAGCTGTGATTTCTCCCCACACACCCCCACCCCAATGGTCTCTCTGGGCAGTCCTTGGCTGTGCTGAGCAGTTTCCCTGGAGCCTCCCTGCCCTGGATGTTTCTCTCTGCAGTCCTAAGCACAGCCCAGTAAAGAATTCAGGTGGTTTCCCAGAGGATTTCACTCTCAGAGTGAAGTGGCTTCAAGGCCCTGTTTGTGCCTCTGGAATTGTGCCAGCCCCGAGTGCTGCTGATGGTGTTTGTGCTCACCCTGCTTCATCTCCCCACACACACACACAGGATGCACTGCTGAGATCTCCTCAGGACAGAGCAAACAGGCACTGCTGGCCTGGTCCCTTGGTGTCCCTCCATGCAGGGACAAACAACCTCCTGCAGGTGTGGGGAGAGGCCTGTGCTGGCCATGGTGGTTGCAGGGGCTGGTGTGGGACAATTGCCCTGGGGCACCTTCCCAGGCTGTCCCCAGAAGAGAGATACAGCCCAGGACCTGCTCTGCTGCTCCCTCAGGTCCAGGCCAGGAGCTCTGGCTGTGCCAGGACACTGCTGGGTGCCCCCCTGCACACTGCCCCTCTGCCCCTGGGCACTGGGCTTTGCTTTGCCAGGGCATTCCTGGAGCCCATTGCTGAGAGCAGCTGTGCAGGGAGAGCAAAGCCTTCCTGGGCTGCCCTCAGGAGATGATGCCCTTTGCTGCTGGAGCTGCTGTGCTGGAGCCCAGCTGTGTCCCAGCAGTGCCCATGGCCTGGCCCTGCCTGTGCTCACAGCACGCACACGCAGCAGGACAGTGACCAAGCTGCCACAGGCCTGCGGCCTGACAGCCACAGAAGGGCTGGGAAGGAGAGGCTGCAGTTGGAAAGAGCAGCTGTGGGAAGAGCCAGGGCCATTGTCCCTGGCTGTGCTGCTGGGCTGGGAGTCTCTGCCCTGCACCTCTGCTCACAGGCACTGGCCCTGCAGAGACAGAGAGGGGCTGAGGGAACATCTTGGGCACCCAGGGCAGAGCAGGACACTTTATTTGACAGAAATGCAGAGTGATCAGGGCTCCTGACTGTCTGTGCTTAACACAGGCATGGTAGATACTGATGTAGCAATATGGTGACTAATGGCATCCTTTTTTGGAAAATATTATCCAAAATAAAGAAAAGAAAAACTTTATTACACCAAATCGAGTAACAAACAAGCACACTATACAAAGCAGTCTGGGCCTGGAATGAGCTCCATTCTGAATGTTGTGCAGAAACAGAGAGGAACCTGATTGTTTCTGAAAAGCACAGAGTGGTCACATTCCTCAGGGCATCCTCCAGCTCCTGGTTCCTCACGCTGTGGATGAGGGGGTTCAGTGTTGGAGGCAGCAGCCAGCACAGAAGTGACAGTGCCAGAGCCAGGGATGGGCACCAGGCTGGCACAGGTGACCTTGAGGCTCTGCAGGGCTCAGGCCCAGGGGCTGTGCCAGAGTCAGGGCTGAGCTGACACTCTGTGGGCTGGGGCAGAGCCCAGGCAGAAATGAGCCCTGAGCCAGCATCTCTGCACTGGTGGCCACCAGGCCCGGTGGCCAAGGGAGGCTTCTGGCCATGGCCTGGAAGCAGCTGCTGCTGCCCAGGGGCCTTTGGTGCCTCAGGCTCTCCCTGGCACAGCTCCCAGCACGGCACTCTGCACTTGTGCCCCAGCCCTTCCCTCTGCTGGGGCTGGCCTGGGGCTTTTCCTGCAGCAGGACCTGCCCTGGTCCTGGCACAGGAAAGGCAGTTCCTGCTGGAGCAGGAGGCTCTGCCTGCAATGGGCTCAAACAGCTCCAACAAGGCCCTGTTTGCAAAGCCCCCAGTGGGAAATGAAGGAGGGGATCATGCTGCTTTGGGGATGAAGAACGCTGAAAGCAGCCTGACTCCTCCATCCCAAAGTTCCACATGCTGAGAGGGAGCTGAAGCTGTGGCAGAGCTGCTCAAATCCCCAGAGAAAGCAACAACCCAGTGACACCACTGAGAGCTTCTGCAGAGCTGCTGAGCTGGCCCAGCCTGGGCACATCTGACTGACAGGGCAGCACTTCAGACTAGAAAAGCCCCATCCCAAAGTTTAACTGCAGCATCTCCTGACATTTCCCTTCTTGGGGGGGGTGTGGAGATTCCTCCCTGGAGTGGGGACACCCCTCCAGGTCACTGCCTGAGGCTGAGCTAAAGAGATTTGCCCACGGTCGTTTCTCTGGGGGAGTGACACCCATCTCTGGTTAATAACTGGTTTTGCTTTAATCCAATTGCTTCAAAATTGGTTCCCAGACCACTGTCTTAAAATAGATGTTATAGCTCCTGTACTGTGGAGTAAATAATTCTAATCAAGACCTTTTTTCTAATCATGATCTTAATCAGTCATATCTATATGTCCAGAAATACTTCTGGTTTGCCATCCTTAATGGTGAGGGACAAAGTTGTACAAAGGTTCAATTCCACCTGTATAATCCCTTAGGCATAAATCCTTGAGAAAGTCTGGGGCTGGGATTGGATCCAGGCACTGCCAAGATCCTCTCCCAGAAGGAGTTTAGAAAGCCTGCGGGTCCTGGTTTGGGTCCTTTGTGAACCTCGTGACCCAACAGGAGCTCCTCTAATAAACTTTGCCTGAAGCTGCCACTCTGCCCATGACAGGAAGCCCTGTGAGTGTCTGTGACATCCCAGCTCTTTGGCAGCCTGGACACTCCTGGGATGTCCCCATGGAGCCCCTGGGAGTGTCTGTGACATCCCAGCTCTTTGGCAGCCTGGACACTCCTGGGATGTCCCCATGGAGCCCCTGGGAGTGTCGGTGACCTCGCTGTTCTTTAGGAGCACAGGGATGTCACCACTGGACTCCTGCCACTGCCTGGGACAAATTGGCTCCTTGGCAGGGTACAGACACCTCTGTTGTCACTCTGCAGCCCTGGGACTGTCACCTCATGATCCTTAAGAAGATTAAGGAGCCCTGGGATGTGTCCACAGAGCCCCTATGACTGAGTGTGACCAAAGAGATCTTCAGGAGCCCAGAGACCCCTCAGATGCCACCATGGAGCCCCTGTGCCTGCACGTGAGCTCACAGCTCTTGAGCAGCTGGAAACCCCTGGAATCTCTTCAATCTGCTCTGCTGAGGATGGATCCTCAGCAACTTGGAGGTTCCCTGATGAATTTTATCTCTCCAGAGGCTTGTTCAGTCTTCATCTCTTCAGTTCAGGAATTCAGTGCCAAAGGCTCATTAACATTCCAAAGCACTCTAAGAAGAAAAGCCCCTGAGAATAATTTCATTTCAAGTCTTGAATTCTTCTGTGGTTAACTGTACAGATTTCAGCAGTGTATTCAAAGAGAATATACTATATTTTTCAAAAATGCGGGACGCTTTTTATCCCATTTTGTCGGATTATACCCTTTTGTGACCCATAGATGGGGCAACTGACAGGCATTTTAAAATCTTTTCTTTCATTTTTAGTCTCATGTGAAGGGTGAGACAGCACAGATCTTAGAGTTTATGCCATCATAATCAGAAGCCAACTATTTCTTTATTACAATACATTATAATTGTTTCTTGGCCTATCAGCTTTTGCCACACAATGCTGTTAATGCCCTAAAAACCAATCATCTAAAATCACCTCTTGTGGGTCCTACTGCAATGCACCTTTCATAGTTCTATTTCTTCAAAGTATCTCGTTTATTTGCAAGGCCATCCCTTGAAACTTGTTTCTAGTTCTGTTTCTCACTCAACAATGTCTGCCCTATTCCGTGGCATTTCTAAATCAGCATTTCTTCTCTCAAGGTTTGCCTGCAGATGCACAGTATGTGATTTTTCTGTCAGGCTTTGAGAACTCTCTACAATCCATTTCCCACCTTTCCCCCTCTTTCTTGAAGGGAAAAGACTTCTTTGATGGCCCTGTTCGTCGTTTGCCGTGCACAGGGAGTGTCCAGGCTGCCAAAGAGCTGGGATGTCACAGACACTCACAGGGGCTCCATGGGGACATCCCAGGAGTGTCCAGGCTGCCAAAGAGCTGGGATGTCACAGACACTCACAGGGGTTCCTGTCATGGGCAGAGTGGCAGCTTCAGGCCAAGTTTATTTGAGAAGATCCTGTTGGGTCACGAGGTTCACAAAGGACCCAAACCAGGACCCCCAGGCTTTCTAAACTCCTTCTGGGAGAGGATCCTGGTTGTGCCTGGATCCAATTCCAGCACCAGACTTTTTCAAGGATTTATGCCTAAAGGATTATACAGGTGAAATTGAACTTTGTACAACTTTGTCCCACAAAATCAAGGATGGCAAACCAGAAGTATTTATGGACATATAGATATGACTGATTATGATCATGATTAGACAAAAAGGTCTTAACCAGAATGATTTACTCCACAGTATAGGAGCTGTAACATCTTTTTTTAAGATAGTGTTCTAGGAAGCAATTTTGAAGCAATTGTATTAAAGCAAAACCATTTATTAACCAGAGATGGGTGTCACTCCCTCAGACCAACGACCCTGGGCAAATTTCTTGAGCTCAGCCTCAGGCAGTGACCTTGAGGGGTGTCCCCACTCCAGGGAGGAATCTCCACACCCCCCCAAGAAGGGAAATGTCAGGAGATGCTGCAGTTAAAATTTGGGATGGGGCTTTTCTAGTCTGAAGTGCTGCCCTGTCAGTCAGATGTGCCCAGGCTGGGCCAGCTCAGCAGCTCTGCAGAAGCTCTCAGTGGTGTCACTGGGTTGTTGCTTTCTCTGGGGATTTGAGCAGCTCTGCCACAGCTTCAGCTCCCTCTCAGCATGTGGAACTTTGGCATGGAGGAGTCAGGCTGCTTTCAGCATTCTTCACCCCCAAAGCAGCATGATCCCCTTCTTCATTTCCCACTGGGGGCTTTGCAAACAGGGCCTTGCTGGAGCTGTTTGAGCCCATTGCAGGCAGAGCCTCCTGCTCCAGCAGGAACTGCCTTTCCTGTGCCAGGACCAGGGCAGATCCTGCTGCAGGAAAAGCCCCAGGCCAGCCCCAGCAGAGGGAAGGGCTGGGGCACAAGTGCAGAGTGCCGTGCTGGGAGCTGTGCCAGGGAGAGCCTGAGGCACCAAAGGCCCCTGGGCAGCAGCAGCTGCTTCCAGGCCATGGCCAGAAGCCTCCCTTGGCCACCGGGCCTGGTGGCCACCAGTGCAGGGCTGCTGGCTCAGGGCTCATTTCTGCCTGGGCTCTGCCCCAGCCCACAGAGTGTCAGCTCAGCCCTGACTCTGGCACAGCCCCTGGGCCTGAGCCCTGCAGAGCCTCAAGGTCACCTGTGCCAGCCTGGTGCCCATCCCTGGCTCTGGCACTGTCACTTCTGTGCTGGCTGCTGCCTCCAACACTGAACCCCCTCATCCACAGCCTGAGGAACCAGGAGCTGGAGGATGCCCTGAGGAATAGGACCACTCTGTGCTTTTCAGAAACAATCAGGTGCCTCTTTGTTTCTGCACAGCATTCAGAATGGAACTCATTCCAGGCCCACACTGATTTATGGCATGTGTGTCTTGTTTGTTATTCTATTTGCTTAATTATTTTTTTTCTTTTTTCCTTTTCCTTGCTTTGCTTCCTTTTCCTTTTCCTTTTCCTTTTCCTTTTCCTTTTCCTTTTCCTTTTCCTTTTCCTTTTCTTTTTCTTCTTTTTTCTTTTTCTTTTTCTTTTTCTTTTTCTTTTTCTTTTTCTTTTTCTTTTTCTTTTTCTTTTTCTTTTTCTTTTTCTTTTTCTTTTTCTTTTTCTTTTTCTTTTTCTTTTTCTTTTTCTTTTTCTTTTTCTTTTTCTTTTTCTTTTTCTTTTTCTTTTTCTTTTTCTTTTTCTTTTTCTTTTTCTTTTTCTCCTTCTAATATTTTTCATAAAGGGATTCCATTAGTCCCAGTATTGCTACACCAGTGTCTACCGTGCCTGTGTTAAGCACAGACAGTCAGGAGCCCTGATCACTCTGCATTTCTGTCAAATGAAGTGTCCTGCTCTGCCCTGGGTGCCCAAGATGTTCCCTCAGCCCCTCTCTGTCTCTGCAGGGCCAGTGCCTGTGAGCAGAGGTGCAGGGCAGAGACTCCCAGCACAGCAGCACAGCCAGGGACAATGGCCCTGGCTCTTCCCACAGCTGCTCTTCCCAAGTGCAGCCTCTCCTTCCCAGCCCTTCTGTGGCTGTCAGGCCGCAGGGCTGTGGCAGCTTGGTCACTGTCCTGCTGCGTGTGCGTGCTGTGAGCACAGGCAGGGCCAGGCCATGGGCACTGCTGGGACACAGCTGGGCTCCAGCACAGCAGCTCCAGCAGCAAAGGGCATCATCTCCTCAGGGCAGCCCAGCAAGGCTTTGCTCTCCCTGCACAGCTGCTGTCAGCAATGTGCTCCAGGAATGCCCTGGCAAAGCAAAGCCCAGTGCCCAGGGGCAGAGGGGCAGTGTGCAGGGGGGCACCCAGCAGTGTCCTGGCACAGCCAGAGCTCCTGGCATGGACCTGAGGGAGCAGCAGAGCAGGGCCTGGGCTGTGTCTCTCTTCTGGGGACAGCCTGGGAAGGTGCCCCAGGGCAATTGTCCCACACCAGCCCCTGCAACCACCATGGCCAGCACAGGCCTCTCCCCACACCTGCAGGAGGTTGTTTGTCCCTGCATGGAGGGACACCAAGGGACCAGGCCAGCAGTGTCTGTTTGCTCTGTACTGAGGAGATTTCAGCAGTGCATCCTGTGTATGTGTGTGTGGGGAGATGAAGCAGAGTGAGCACAAACACCATCAGCAGCACTCGGGGCTGGCACAATTCCAGAGGCACAAACAGGGCCTTGAGGCCACTTCACTATGAGAGTGAAATCCTCTGGGAAACCACCTGAATTCTTTACTGAGCTGTGCTTGGGACTGCAGAGAGAAACATCCAGGGCAGGCAGGCTCCAGGGAAACTGCTCAGCACAGCCAAGGACTGCCCAGAGAGACCATTGGGGTGGGGGTGTGTGGGGAGAAATCACAGCTGCCTCCCTTCTGAACCACCCCCAGGACCTGGACAGGGCTGTGCTGTGTTTTGGGCACTGACCTGGGTCTAAGAGATGTGGAAAAGGCCTTTGGTGTCAGGGCTGTGGAGAAGACTGGGCAGTGTCACTGGGAGAGCTCTCTCAAACCCCTGGAAAGGGCAGAGCCATCCCAGAGGGTCCTGGGAACCTGGGAAAGGCAGACATGGAGCCAGTCTGCAACCAGGGCAGGGAGGGGATCTGGGAGAGTCCCAGCCTGGTCAGGCTCAGCAGGGAAGGGGATGTGGCAAATCCTCCTGCAGCCATTCCAGGCACTGGCAGGACAAGACAGGGATTGCAGAAGCCACGTGGGAGGGAAAAGAAGGGGATGTTGTGTGCTCAGACTTCAGCCAGGCCTGTGACACGGTCTGCTGTGGTCTCCTCAAAGCCAGACTGGAGAGAGCTGGGCTGAAGAAATGGAACATGGGCTGGGTGGGAATTTGGCTGAACAATGAGGGTCAAATGTCAAATCCATGGTACAGAGTCCTCTTGGCAGCCACAGCCTGGTGGCATCCCTCAGTGACCAGCCCTTGACCACCACTGGGGAACATTTCTTTTATCTCTACACTGACATGAAATGCACTTTCAATTCCTTTGTGGATACTGACAAATTGTAGGGAGTCTGTGACCACACTCATCCAGTTGAGGGTGACTGCAAAACATAATTGGGAAAATTGTACTTTTCTTTCCTATGGGCAAGATGACTGAGTTGAGTCGATTTGTCGTTCCATCAGGTGCCAACCAAGACATAAGAAAAGGGAGAAAAGACTTATGCATCAGAATAAACGCAGTTCAAAAGGGAAAAACCCAAACCCAACAAAAACATGCCAAAGCAAGACCCACCCTCCACAACACAAAAACCCCAAAAACAAACCAATAAGAAAAGCAAAGGCCACAAACAGAAGGAAAGTAAATCCACAGGAAATCTTCTATCAGCAGATAGCCAGGCAACACGGGGAGTAACCTCCCAAAGACATGTGCAAAAATCACAGAGCTCTGGCTCTCTATTTATCTACAAAATCTTACATATTCATGTAATCATTTAACACACCCATACATACTTATTACTTAACCCTGCCTTCTCTCCACTTCATCATAAAATGAGCTCAAAGTCCTTTCACACTTGTGCAGACCTGCACTCAAATTTTTTCAGTGGGTTTTGAAATGGGTCAGTGCTGCCTTAGGATGAAATCAGGAATGTCTTCTTCAAGGTAAAGTTTTCACCTTGGTCTTGTTGGCAGGCTCTCTGACCCCTTGGGCATAGTTCAAGCTCTCCTGTCTGCTTCTGACTGATTTGGGGGCCCACGTGCAGCTACAGCTACTCCATCTTTACAATACTCCATCCTCTCCTCGTAACTTCTACAAACACAGCAAAGTCAGGCAAATGATATCTTGTCTTCTCAAACTAGCTTCATGTGGCAAGGATCAACTATCCTACATTGCTTCTACTCTAAACTCTTCATTAATATCCATTGCTTCTTGCTTCTATTCCTTCAGCTAAACTCTTAACCCTTTGGATTCTTCTAAACCCTTGATTCAATTAGGGTCCATCCTGTCAAAATGGCCTCCTTGGTTCTGCACTGCCACAATGCCCTCCTTGGTTCCACAAGGCCTTGGTGTGCCACAACAGCCCCTTGGTTCCATGAGCTGTCATAGGGTCATCACGGTCTCTTGCATCTGCAGTATCACAATGGACAATTGGTGACAAGCAGCCCCACTGTGTCACAAGGAATATTTGATTCCATGGGGCCCCACAGTGTCACACTGGCCCGTTGGTTCCACCAGGCTTTGCTGTATAACAATGGCCCCTCAGTTCCATGAGGTTTTGTACTGCCAACAATGGTCTCCTTGGTTCTGTCGTGTGCAAATGGCTGCTTGGTTCCATAAAATTCCTCTGTGTCGCAGTGGTCTCCTTTGTTCCATGAGGCTCTGCAGTGCCACAATGTCCCATAGTTTCCATGAGCATCTTCCATACTATCAGCAATGCCCTTTGTTCCAAGGAGGCCCCAAAGTGTCACAGGGGCTCCTTGGATCCATGAGGTTCTGTAGTGTCACCATGATCTCCTTGGATCCGCATTGTCACAATGGACAATTGGTTCTTTGGGGCCCAACTGTGTCGCAATGGACCCCTGGTTCCATGAAGTTCCATAGTATCAGCATGGCCTCCTTGGATCCACAGTGTCACTATGGACCATTGGATCCAAGTGGCCCTGCTGTGTCACAATGGCTTCTTGGTTTCATGAAGCCCAACTGTTTCACAACTGACCCTTGATTCCATGAGGTTCTGTGCTGTCAAAATGGTCTCCTTGGTTCTGGTCAGCATCAACGGACCCTTGGTTCCATGAGATTCCATAATGTCACAATGCTCTCCTTGGTTCCATGAGGCTTTGCTGTGTCACAATGGCCACTTGGTTCCCTGAGCTTCTGTAGTGTCACCATGGTCTCCTTGGATCTGCATTATCATAATGGACAATTCCTTCCATGCAGTCCCAAAGTGTCAGAATGTACCCTTAGGGAATTCCATGAGGCCCTGCTTTGTCCCAATGGCCCCTTGGTTCCATAGGTTTTATGCTGTACCAATGGACTCCTTGGTTCTAGGAGTTACCCTGCTTTTAGCAGGGGTTTCTTTGGTTCCAGCAAGGCCCGGCTGTGCCGCAATGCACCCTTGGTTCCACGAGGCCCTGCTGTGTCACAATGGACTCTCTATTCCATGAGGCCCTATAGAGTCACAATGGACCCTTGGGTCCATGGGATTCTATCATGTCCCACTGGACTTTTCATTCCATGAGTTTTCGTACTGTCAACAACAGTTTCCTTGGTTCCACAGTTTCACAATGGCCCCTTGGTTCCATGAGCTTCTGTAGAGTAACATGGTCACCTTCGTTCCCTGAGGTTCTGCAGTGTCACAATAGAAACTCTTGTTCCATTGGGCCTCCAGGTTCACAATGTTTGATTCCAGGAGGCACCACAAGGTCACAATGGACCCTTGGTTCTGTGAGGTTCCATAGCATCCCAATGGTCACCGTGGCTCCATGAGTTTCCTTAGTGTCACAGTGGTCTCCATGGTTCCATTGGGCCCTGCCTTGTCACAATGGTCCCCTGGGTTCCAAGGAGGCCCTGCTGTGCCACAAAGGACCCTTGGTTCCATGAGGTTCTATGGTGTCACCATGTTCTTGACTCTGCCATGTAACAATGAACCATTGGTTCCACAGGGCCTGGCTGTGTCACAAATGTCTCTTTGATTCCATGACTGCCACAACACAGACTTGTTTCTAGGAGGTTCCCTACTGTCACAATTGTCTCCTTGATTCCATGAGCCCCCGCTGTGTCACAATGGACCCTTGGTTAAACAAGGCCTTGCAGTGTCTCAAGAGTCTCCTTGGTTCCAGGAGGAACACAAAAGCTTTGCATCCACATTGTGCAACGCTTCCTTTACACACCTGGGAACCTCTGTCTGCATTCCAAAGAAGGGTTCAAGCTGAGGATGGCACCAGCAGCTTCCATCTGCAACAGAGATCCAGGACAGGGACACAGAATTCAGCTGAGAGACTCAGAGAATTCTGCTTCCAAAGCTCATTTCTGGTGACACTGTCCCTTGTAGAAAGGTGACATCATTCCAGGCAGCCTGTCCTGAGCATGTGCCTCCTGAGTGGGCTTTGTTGTTTAGGAAACCTGTTCAGGCTTTTCCATTCTTTCCTCAGCAAGAAGAAAACTTCTCCTGGGCCTGTGTGCAGGCAGAGGCCTGAGGAGAGCAGGTGGGACATGGTGCAATGGGCTAGGCCAGCCAGCTGCAGAGCTCAGGGGACAAGGTTGTGCTGCAGGGCACAGGGATGTCAGTGCCAGGTGGGCAATGTCAGACATGGTGAGGTTGGGGTGAGGAGCAGGTTGTCCAAACAGGGTCAGCCTGCAAGGGGCACATTCTACTCCGTGCCCAGACCTTCTAAAGAAACATTCAGCATCAAGATCATTTTGAGAATTCTTAAGTCACCTCTTCAATGAACTGGAAATTTTTAAAATACTAAAGGGTTTAAAAAACCAAATATCATGAGATGCACTTTGAAATCTTCCTCCTTGGCACAACACCACACTGACTCCTATCAGCTGCACAAGCCCTGGAGAATCAAAGACAATTGAAGAAAGACAAAGGGCTCCTGAGGGCTTTCTGTGTTTTTATCAGCCCCACACTGGATTTGGGGCTGAGTCCAGGACCCCCAGGCACTGAGAGAAGGCTGAAGAAGCTGCTCCAGGAGTCAGAAGCAAAACTCCAAGTCCCTTGGAGCATCCCTGGGCCCCAGGGAGGGCAGGGAGTGCCAAAGGCTGCCCAGGCACTGGTGAGAGCAGCTCCTTGAGGCCAGGATTGCAGGGAGCCCAAGGCTGTGAGCAGGGACTGCAATGCTGAGCAAGGCCTGGGCTGGCTGGAGGGAGCAGAAAGGCCAAGGCCTGAGCCCAGGCCTGGCACAGCAGGGCCTGTCCCTCGCGGCTGGCTGGGGGCTGTTGGTGGGGCAGGGGGATGGCAGGGGCAGCAAGGACAAATGTCCTAAAGCTGCAAGGCCTGCCAGCCTGCTGAGGGAGGGGCCAGGCAGAAGCCAAGTGCAGGCTTTCCTGCAAGGCAAGTTCCTTCAGTGGGGCCTGCAGAGGCGCTGGCAGAGCCCAGGGGACAAAGGCCTGGGTGCCTGTGGCCCTGCCAGCCCTGCCCAGCCCTTGGCCATCTCTCCTGCAGGTGGGAGTGTGGATCTGCTGGAGGGCAGGAGGGCTCTGCACAGGGCCCTGGACAGGCTGGATCCAGGGAACAAATCCAAAAATGTCAGGTTGAACAAGACCAAGGGCCGGCTCCTGCACTTTGGCCACAACAAACCCTGCAGTGCCACAGGCTGGGGACAGAGTGGCTGGACAGCAGCCAGGCAGAAAGGGACCTGCAGGGACTGCTGGACAGCAGGCTGGACATGAGGCAGCAGTGTGCCCAGGGGGCCAAGAAGGCCAATGGCTCCTGGCCTGGATCAGGAATGGTGTGGCCAGCAGGAGCAGAGCTGCTGTGCCACCCCTGCCCTGCCCCCAGCTCTGCACACAGACATTGCTGCTGCAGCTCCAGAGAAGGGAACAAAAGGGGATTTCCAGTGAAAACTTTATTGGGAGATCTTTTAGTTCATTTCGAGCCACTGAGAACACAGAAACTCTTTGACACAGTCTGGGGCCACAGCAAAGGTGAAGAGAATCAAACTGAGATACAGCACAAACACTGACATTTCTTTGCAGAAAATTTTGAAAAACTAAGACAGGGAAAAAACAAAAACCCACAACCAAACCAACAAGAACTATAAATATGGCTTTTATTAGAAGTCATTTACACAAACTTGCCAGCAGTTTAGTGTTTCTGAAATCGTTCAGTGACCAGTTTCCACACTGCAGCTTTGAGCTCCTGGTTCCTCAGGCTGTAGATGAGGGGGTTCAGGGCTGGTGGCACCACCGAGTACAGAACTGACAGGGACAGATCCAGGGATGGGGAGGAGATGGAGGGGGGCTTCAGGTAGGCAAATGCTGAAGTGCTGAGGAACAGGGAGAGCACAGCCAGGTGAGGGAGGCAGGTGGAAAAGGCTTTGTGCCGTCCCTGCTCAGAGGGGATCCTCAGCACAACCCTGAAGATCTGCACAGAGGAAAAAACAATGAAAACAAAACAGCCAAATGATAAAGTGGCACTGAATATAGTAACTCCAAATTCCCTGATGTAGGAGTTGGAGCAGGAGAGCTTAAGGATCTGGGGCACATCACAGAAGAACTGACCCAGGGCATTGCCATGGCACAGGGGCAGGGAAAATGTGTTGGCTGTGTATAGCAGAGCATTGAGAAAGGCAGTGGCCCAGGCAGCTGCTGCCATGTGGGCACAAGCTCTGCTGCCCAGGAGGGTCCCATAGTGCAGGGGTTTGCAGATGGACACGTAGCGGTCGTAGCACATGACGGTCAGGAGGGAAAACTCTGCTGTGATAAAGAACAGAAAAAAAAAGACTTGGGCAGCACATCCTGCATAGGAGATGTTCCTGGTGTTCCAGAGGGAATTGTGCATGGCTTTGGGGACAGTGGTGCAGATGCAGCCCAGGTCAGTGAGGGCCAGGTGGAGCAGGAAGAAGAACATGGGGCTGTGCAGGTGGTGGCCGCAGGCTACGGCGCTGATGATGAGGCCGTTGCCCAGGAGGGCAGCCAGGGAGATGCCCAGGAAGAGGCAGAAGTGCAGGAGCTGCAGCTGCCGCCTGTCTGCCAATACCAGCAGGAGGAAGTGCCTGATGGAGCTGCTGTTGGACATTTGTTATTTCAAAACATTGGAACCTTTTGAAGGAGGAAAGACAATGAAAAGTGACAGAAGATTTCTCACATAAAAGGCAAAGCCCTTTCTCGAAGACCATCACCTGACACTAAACACCTCCCCCCTGTCTCTGTCCAGGAGATCTTCCTTTACCTTGGCTGCTGGACCTCGCATTGCTGCTGGCCAGCGTTGTGTGAGGAGCCAGACCTGGACCTGCTGGACACCAGGGAGTCAGCCCTGACCCCCAGTCAATGCAGGGGAACAGTGAGGGCAGCGGCCAGTCCTGGTGTTTGAACCTGGACAAAGAATCTGCTCCTAAGACACAGAAGCTGTCAGGGCAAAGGATGGGGATTGCAGAAAGCAGAACGAGAGATTCTGCTGCACCTGGGGAGAACAGAGAGTCCAGTGAGGCAGGAGGATTGTCTGAGCCTTAGTACAGACTGAGGGGAGCTGCTCTGTCCCTCTCTCCTGTTCCCAGCTGCCCTGGAATTGTACCTTTCTGAGCTCCCTTCCCGTGTTACCGTGGAAAGGCAGGAGACACTGCTGAGAGCAGAGGGATCCCTGGCACACAAAGTGGCTCCTGCCTTTCCCAAACTCAGTGAGAGTCAGCTCATTCCCAGCCTGCCAGCCTGCCCTGCCCAGAGCTCCCCAGGCAGAGGGAGCTGGGACACCCCACTGCTGTGCTCAGCCTGAGCAGGAGGAGCTCAAGGGCTGGGCCTGAGCCTGCAGCTGGAAGTGCCATTCCCAGAGAGCCCCTCAGCAATGGCAGCAGCAGCTGGGCAAGGCAAGGAGAGAGAGAGCCGGGCCCTGAGGAAAAGCCTTTCCCTGCCCAGCCCTGCCCAGCCCCTGCAGTGCAGGCAGCAGCAGTGCAGGACAGTGGCCCTCAGGCCCTGGGCAGCAGGCAATGGGCACATGGCAGCAGAGATGCCCTTCATCTCTGGAGCTGCTCTGCCGGCCCAGGAGGGGACTGAGGGCCCCCAGCCCCCGGGCTGAGGGCTGTGCTGGCTGCCAGGGGACACAGCAGCTGTGCTGCTCAGGCCAGTGTCTGCCCTGCAGGGCAGGGCTGGCAGCTGCCACATCTCCCCTGCAGCAGCAGCAGCAGCAGCAGCAGCAGCAGGGCTGCCCTCAGCACTGCCTCCCTCCCTCCCTGCCCAGGGCTCTGCTGCTGCAGCTGTCCCAGCCCGAGCTGTTCCTGTGGGCCCGGGCTCCTTCCCTGCCACAGCTGCCAGAGCCCAGCCCAGCCCCTGGGCCAGCTCTGCCCTGCAGCTGCTCCCGGCTGCAGGCATTAAAGAACAGCTCCCCCAGGCCTGGGCACCATGGAAAGCTGATGCTGCATGGATCTGGAGCCTGGGCAGCTGCAGGCACTTGCTGAGCTTCCCAGGAAAACTCAGTGGGATGGTTGAAGAGCCTCAGCCCCTGCTCTGCCCTGCACAGCTGAGTTTCCATTGCCACCAAGCTGAGGCAGGGAAAAGTGGGAGCACAGATTCAGGAAAGCAGAGACACAAGCAGGAAACCCCTGCCCTGAATGAGCTCATGAAAAGTCCCCTCAGAAATGACCTGGGCATGAGCTGGAGCTCTGAGCAGCCCTGGCACACACAGCACCCTCTCCACAGCAGCAGCAGCAGGAGCTGCCCTGGCAGGAGTCACTCCTTGCACCCACTGCTCCCCTCCAGCATCCATGGGAGCTCCCAGGCAGGCTGAGAGCTGCCCCTGGCAGGTGGCAGATGCCCTGGGCTGGCCAAGAGCCCTGAGGGCTGCAGGAGCTGCTGTGCAGGACAGGCCTGGGCAGCCCTGGCTGCAGCCCCAGCTTCAGCCCCTGCAGCCGTCCCTGGCAGCAGGAGCCGTCCTGCCCTGTCCCTCTGACGGTGCCCAGGGCAGCCCCGCTCTGGAGCACATCCTCCCCCAAAGCAGAAAGGGCAGCAGAGCCATCCTTACAGTCACCTCAGTGCTGTCCTGTGTCAGCTTTAGGAGATCCCTGCAGCCAGAGACTGACTGTGCCAGAAGTGGTGAAGATTTCTAAATGAAGAAGTTCTGAATTTTCAGAAGTTGTGAAGATTTCTCCATGAATAATCTCAGAATAGCCCTTGCAGTTTCTTTAAGCCTCTGTCTCCTTCACTGCTCTCAGGAACCTGCAGTAAATGCCCTCAGCCCTGCTGAGCTGGGAAAGGAGCAGCTCAGCAAGAGAAATGTCTTTTTGAAGCTCTTCTTGATTGCCAGGATACTGATGCAACTCAGCAGTAAAGACACAGCACAAGGACTTTAATTAACCTCTTGGGGTTTTGGTGCTGTTTACATCAGATTCAGTCCCTCAGAGTGTGCAAAAAAAACTTCTCAAGAACTTTAAGTGAGATTGAAACTCCAAACATTCTTGAAGTTTTAATGGGTCCCACAGAGAAACACAACTGAGAAAGTGTCCACAGGTTCCAAGTAGAGCAGAACACTGCAGGCAGTGAGGACAGGTGGGGACAAACAAGGCAAAGGTGTCTCTGATGCTGAGCAAACCTGGATGTGTTTCAGGAATGCAAAGGGCCAAGGCCTGAGCCCCAGCCCCTGCCAAGGCACATCCTGTCCCTCCCTCCTTGCTCAGGCCTCCTCCCAGGCCACTGGGATGTGGGGATGTGCAATGCCAAGGGCAGCACCATGGGGCAGCCCCTGCCAGGCTGCTGAGCAGGGACAAGGAGGCCATGAGGCCCTTGCAGGCCTGCAAGGGTCACTTGTCCCCTCCTGCTGGCTCAGGCCCAGGGCCAGCAGCCATGGCCCAAGTGCTGCAGGAGTTGGCTGTGTCAGGGCCTTGCAGCTGCTGCCCATCCCTGTGGCCTGTGCAGCCCAGGCTGTCCTACGGTGTCCATGCCCTGTGCCTCTGTCCCTGCAGGCTGTCGTCACCCGCGGCTGCCCCACCTGGCTGGGCCCTTCCTTTGCTGACAGCTCTGCGTCCTGCCTGCCTCTGCCTGGGCACACACAGCCTTGGGCTGGATACCAAAAGGGTTCATTCCATTTTTACTGTGCCTGTGAACTTCTAGCACAGGAATAAGGCATGCAGGGCCTGCTTTCCCAGCAAGGATGGTTTGAAGGGAAGAAGAAGACATCTGGCTCAAGAGTGCAGTGATAGAAAAAACAAAGAGGGAATCTGGGAACTTGGGGTGGGTTTTATGGTTATGGCTAAATTGTAATACACATGTAGTGACTGTATATAAGTAACACTCTTTCAGAATCACATGTCCATGTAAGGTTATGAATTACCACAACTTAGACCTCAAGCCAGAATTAATGGTGCCTTCTCAATTTCAAACTAGTGTTAAGGAGTCTTATTGGGATATTTAGGACACTTGGTAACAGCAGGTCCTCACAGAATCAAGGAGTCAACTGTGACACTTTAGAACCTCATGGAACCAAAATCCTTTGTGACACAGCAGGGCCACATGCAACCATTGTGATACTGCAGATCCAAAGAGACCATTGTGACACTCTGGAACCTCATGGAATCCAAAGTACATTGTGACAGAGAAAGGCTTCATGGAACCAAGAGTCCATTGTGACACAGCAAGGCTTTGAGCAAGGGAACCATTGTTGGTAGCCCTGAAACTCATGGAACCAAGGGGCCACTGTGACACACCAGTGCTGCAGGGAATGGAAGGTCCATCGTGACAATGCAGACCCAAGGAGACCATGGTGACACTGTGGGGCCTTGTGGAACCAAAGGGGTCATTCTGACCCAGCAAGGCCTTGGAGAACCAAGGAGGCCATTGTGACACTGCTGAACCCCACAGAACCAAAGTGACCATATTATACTGTGGGACCTCATGGAACCAAGGGTCCATGGTGACACTGCAGAACCAAGGAGACTGTTGTTGGCAGTATGAAAGCTCATGGAACCAGAACTGCATTGTGACACAGCAAGGTCTCATGGAACCAGGGGTCCATTGTAACTCTGTTGGGCCTCATGGAACCACAAGCCATTGTGACACAGCATGGCTACATGGGGCCAAAGGGCCATTGAGACTGAGGAACCTCATGGAACCAAGACCCCATTGTTCCACTGTGGGGCCCTGTGGAACTAAGAGGCCAACAGTGACGTTGCAGGGTCTCATGGAACAATGGAGACTATTCTGACACTTTGGGACCCACTGGAACCAAGGGGCCATTAGAGCATGGCAGCACACATGGAATCAAGGGGCGTACAGTGAACACTGTGGGTCTCAATGGGATGAAGGGTCCATTCTGACACCATGGAACGAAAGATGCCATTGTGACACTATGGGGGCATCATGGATCCAAATGTCCATTGTGACCCAGCAGGGCCTCATGAAACCCTGGAGGCCATTTGCACACCTTGAGGCCCTGGGAAACCAAAGGGCCATTGTGGCACTTCAGAGCCCTGGAGAGCCAAGGGGTCCATAGTGACACTGTGGGGCTTAATGAAACCAAGGGACAATTGTGGCCCTGTGTGGCACCATTGAACAAAGGGGTTCATTGTGACAATGCAGGGCCCCATGGAACTAAGGATTCATGGAATAGTACGGGACCCCATGGAAGCAAAGGTCCATTGTGACATTGAGGCTCCTTTATGGAATCCTGGAGACCATGATGAATCTCTGAGGCCTCATTGAACCAAGGGGCTCTGCAGGACCTTGTGGAGCAAATGAGGCCATTGTGACACTACAGGTCCTCATTGAACCAAGGGTCCATTGTGATACTGCAGTACCAAGGAGACCACTGTGACACTGAAGGCCTCATGGAAGCAAAGGGAGACAATTGTGACCCTACGGGGCCCAATGGAAGCAAGGGGCCAGTGTGACAGAGCTGGGCCTCATGCACCCAAAGGGCCACTGTGATCCTGAGGAGCCCAAAAGAACCAAGGCACCACTGTGACACTGCTGGACTATCTGGAATCATGGAGACCATTGTGAAACTCTGAGGCCTCATGGAACCAAGGGGCCACTGTGTCATTGCACAGTTGTGCATTGTTCATTGTGCGTTGTTCCATTCCATGGAACCAAGGAAACCATTTTGACACTGCAAGGCCTCATGGAAGCAAAGGGCCATTGTGACACTATGGGGACCCATGGAAACTGTTGCAAGAAAGGAGCAGAATATCAAATGGACATCAATATGATTAGGTTTATCTCCTCATTTATTCTTTATTCCCTATATTTATGAGGTTACAGAGCAAAAGCAGGCACAGCTTAACAATTGTTAATTGGTTAAAATCTCATGTTCAAGCACTCTAAATCATTGCTCATTGGTTCACGTCTTTTGGTAGCAACTTCTTCTTTGTTCAGTCTTATGATCAGCATTTCTGTCTTCAGCCTCTATAAGAAGGTACAACAAGTTGTTACATGTCTTCAGCTTCTGAGAGGAAGCATCCGTGAGAAGGACCAATGAGTTATTACATTTGCTACCTTTTGGCTAATTCACGGCAACGTAGGAACAGCACAGTACACAGCAGGCACAGTACAAGAACCCCTCCTGTTCCCTGTTCCCTGATAGCAAGGATTTTTCAAACCTCCTATCAGTAGATTGTGGCCTCTCTCTTCTGAAAACTCCTCTACAATGGGGGTTTAACCCCAGAGGGCTTGGAAGCTGCCAGGAGTGGCAGACAGACATCACACACATTCCTAGTTTCGGCCACCGAAAATACGTGCATGTGAGCATTGACACCTATTCAAACGCAGTTTATGCCTCTGCCCATGCAGGAGAAATGGCTGCACATTCCAAGAAACATCTCGTGCAAGCCTTTTCAGTACTGGGGATCCCTAAGAAAATCAAAACTGACAATGGCCAAGTGGACAAAAGCAAGGAATTCCTGCAGTTTGTCCAGCAGTGGGGAATGGAACATGTAACAGGCATCCCCCACTCCCCCACAGGCTAAGCTGTGGTCGAGCATGCCCACCAGACACTCAAAAAGGTTCTTGCTGGGCAAGACAGTTCCACAGCATGGATGTCACCAACACAAAAACTCTGCAAAGCCATGTTTACCATTAACTTTCTGAATTGCTCATTTGATAAAAGGAGTCCTCCAGTGGTATGTCACTTTAACACTAGTAATCAGTTTAAGCTGTCACAGAGCCCACCAGTTTTGATTAGGGACCCAGAAACCTGGGAGATCAAAGGTCCCGATGAGCTCATGACCTGGGGATGTGGCTACGCCTGCGTATCCACCCCCTCGGGCCCACACTGGATACCCCAAAAGTGGGTGAAACCTTTTGTTCCCAAAAACTCAGCACCAACGGAAGATGATGAGAAGCAAGCAGCTGTCACTTCAAAAAGAAGACACTGCCAGAAAGAGAAGACAGAGGCTTCTTAAAGATTGGGTTACTTCTGGCAGATCTCAGACTGTTAATATGCTTTGTGTTTGTATTTCCTTTTAAAATTCTGTTGTTTTTTCTTGACTTGTTTTTAATTCAGATGGCGTTCGGAATTCTTCACTGCCTAGTTTCAAAGGCCCTCAATGGTTTAATCCCTACCACCTCAGAAGTCAGCCATGCAGAGCTTGTAGGCCAAGAACAGCCAAAACTGCCTGCAAATCAAAAGTGGTGGGCAAAAACATATTCTGTCTCAGAATAGGCCCAAAGCGCGCCTTTCAGTTTTATTGTAACAGAAAAGGGTGAGATGTTGTATTGCACTAAGTAGTTAGTTCGCTTTGTTCTATTGCACTGGGTGTTTCTGTTCTATGTGTTCACACAAAGTATTTGCTGTACCCTGCCCATGAGCCCCTGCACTGAATCCCCTCTCCCTGACACCACCTATGCCTCACCTCCCCCAGGTCAGCCCCCATCGGCTGGTAGACCCCCTCCCCTCCCCCTCCTTGGCAGAAGGCATAAAACTGCCCTCTGACAGGGAATCACCCTCTTAATTCCTCTCTTAATTCCTCTCTTAACGCCCCCAAACTGCATGGAGTAGGTTCTGCATTAAACTGTGGGACTGTGTTCCTGAAGGATTAAGAGCACCTTTTGTCTTTTATCTTTGTCCTTGCCTCAGTTTCCCCCCGAGCATACTGCTAGCCAGGGCTGAAGCTCAGGGGTGAGTGGGAACTGAGGCAAAGGAGCACAAAAGGAGCAGCTCAGCAATGCACCCAACCATCACTACCAAAGATTGCCTGCAGTGAGTAAGAAAGACCCATCAGCAGTGACCCTCAGACTTTGCCATCACCCACACCCACACCTCAGCTGGGGGAAGCTGTCACAGCCAAGGACTGCAGAGCCACTCCCGGACACTGGGAATTCCTGCAGGTGCCTCCAGCCACAGGTGAGGCTCCAGCCTTGCTGGGAGAGGGCCCAGCTTTGATAGTGCTGAATAAACAAACTGACAGCACTTCAAGAGTGGGAACATCTGGATTCATCCTCCTCTTGGGTCCCTCCCAAAGCCTGGCCAGGGCCCAAGGAGGAATCAAGGGAGGTGACTTTGACCATACAGCCCCAAACAAGGCCAGATGTCAGATTTCATGGCCTTGTCCAGCTTCCAAACACAGAAAGGTCAATCCATGTTTCATAAATGAGTGGATACATCTATCACAGTGCTAATGACCATGCATATTTCACTAATGAGCAGATCCAAAGATAACCTTGGGTTGGAAGGTTCATTGAGAGGTCACCTTTGGCTCAGGGCCTGTTGTTCAGGCCTCACTCAGGCCTCTTGTCCAGGCCTGGCATGAGCAGGGACATCTTTCACCAGATCAGGTTGTTCAGAGCCCTGTCCCAGCTGGACTGGAATGTTTCCAGGGATGGGGCATTGACCACCTGCAGCCCCCCACATCCCCCTGGCCACGGAACCTGGCTGCAGAAATGGCTCCTTGCGGTGCTTTCCAAGGAAACTGGAACTGATGGGGGTTGCTGTGGCACCCAAAGCCAGCAGTGGGGTCAGGGCAGTGTCCATGGCCACAGCCCCTTGCAATGGCCCAGGGTAGGTTGGGATGATGATCCACCCTCACTCCTGGCCCAGGGCAGGGCTGCAGTGGCCTTGGGGGCACCTTGGGCTTGGCACACACCTGAGGAGGGTGTCTGTTCTCAATGGGGAAAATTAGGAGTTTTACATGGCTAAAAAAACCAGGAAGCCCCTGTTTGCCTGGGTGTGGGCAGCTCGCCAAGCAAAGCCGGTCCCAGGTGAGTGAGGAGAGACAGGATGGGGTTGGAGAATGTGGAGCAAGGTTGTCCACACTGGGTCAGACCTCAGGGCACAGCTTCTCTGAGCAGGCCAGACCTCCTGAGAGGAGAGACCCTGGGTCAATATCAATCACTGAATGCTGCAATCAGCTCTGCTCTAAAC
This sequence comes from Phylloscopus trochilus trochilus, assembly GCA_016584745.2. Classification (NCBI taxonomy): domain Eukaryota; kingdom Metazoa; phylum Chordata; class Aves; order Passeriformes; family Phylloscopidae; genus Phylloscopus; species Phylloscopus trochilus. The sequence goes on from WQNJ02000102.1 coordinate 421,431, forward strand.
AGAGCAGTAATATAAGAACCCTTTATAATAAGAATGTGTATTTCTTGGAAACTCTTTGAAATCTTTCTCCATAAATGTAGCAAAAAAACTTTCCTAATGAACTTCACCAGACCAGAGGGAAATCAAGGCACAGCCATGGTTTGTCAGGACTTGACTGATCCTAATGAGCCCCATGGTGCATTTGGTGCTGAGCCCTTGAACCTCAGGGCCTGAGAGGAGATTGCACAAACCTTTCCAGGAGTCAAAGTCAGAAGAAAAACCCAAAGTGTCTTGAGGCATTAATGGGTTGCACTGAGGTCCATCCCCAACACAGGCTCTTCATGGACTCCTTGGAGGAGAGAATTGGAGGCCAGGATTGCACAAAAACCTCTCAGAGACTCAGTGTGGGAAGGAAATTCCAAAGTACCTTAAAAACCTTGAGTATCTCAAAGTATTAATGAGCCCCACTGAATGTCAGTGCAAAGCTCTCAAGGGACTCATTAAAGAAGATAATTGGAGGCCAGGATGGCACAAAAACTTTTCAGAGACTCAGTGCCAAAAAAAAAAGTTCTTTAGGAAACTTTGAATACCTTAAAGTATTAATGAGCCCCACTGAGTGTTTTTAGTGACTAAAAATCCCAAGGGACTTGTTAAAGTAGATAATTGGGGGCCATGATTTCACAAACTTCTCAGACTCAGTGTCAAAAAAAGTTCTTTAAGAAACTTTGAGTACCCTGAAGTACTAATGAGCCCCATTGAGTGTTTTTACTGACTGAGAATCCCAAGGGACTTGTTAAAGTAGATAATTGGGGCCAGGATTGCACAATCTTTCTCACAGAATCAGATTTAAAAGGGAAATACCAAGTACCTTCAAATAACTGAAGTACCTTGAAGCATTAATGAGCCCCACTGAGTGTTGTTACTGACAAAGCCTCTCAGGGGAACAATTACAGCAGATAATTGGAGTTCATGATTGTAGAAGCCTCTCAGAAACTCCAAGGCAAAAGCCAAACCCAAAGTCCTTTCAAGAACCTGCAGTACCTGGGAGCATTCAGGAGCCCCCCAGGGCCATTCCCGACCAAGGCTCCCCAGGGACTCCTTCCAGCACATCCTTGAGGCCACTGGGCTGTCAGGGGGATGCTGAGGGCAGCACAAGGGGCTGAGAGTGCCCAGCCTTGCTGGGGCTGTGCCAGGAGGCCCCAGGGCCTCAGGACAAGGTGTCTCCGTCCAGCCCTTGGTGGCACAGACCCTGCTGTGCCCCAGGGCACCAAGACTTGGCTTCTCTTTGTCCCCTCCTGGCATCATTGCCTGCAGTTCTCTGCTCTGCCTGGGGCCTGCGGACACTTTCTCTGTTGTGTGCCTCAGTGGGACCCATTAAAACTTGCAGAAACTTTGGAGTTGGATTCTGCCTTGGAGTTCTTGAGAGGTTTCTTCATCTCCCTGTCAGAGACTGATGTTCAGGGCCTCAGCACAGAGCCCCAAGAGGTTAATTAAAGTCCTTGTGCTGTGTCTGTGCTGATGAGCTGGGCTGGGCTCCTGGCACAGAGGCAGCAGCTCCTGGCAACCAAGAAGAGCTTCAAAACACATTTCTCTTGCTGAGCAGCTCTTCTCCCAGCCCAGCAGGGCTGGGGCTCTGCCTGCAGCCACCCCGGGCACAGCACACAGGCACAAAGAGCTTCAATCACTCAGGGCTGGGAAGATGCTGAGAAGAGACTGTGGGAGAATCACTGCCAGCCCTTGGCACAGGAACCTCTGACTGCAGGACAATGCAGCTGCAGCTCCTGCAGGAATCTCTTCAAGCTGGAGCAGCCCAATGCCTCCAAACTCTGTGAGTACAGCTCTCTGAGTATTTGTGGTGCAGGGGAGGTGAAATGCTCATGAAGCTCTGACACACTAAGAGCTTCTGCACATTCCCAAAATATTTCCAAGAAAAGGATTTATTTTAAAATGAGGATATTTTCTGAGACTTAGTTTTCATTTTCCAACATTAGGTAATAGGGGAGAGGGAGAACAAATGATAAAGGTGTCATTCATTTTGACAAGTCCCTGGGACATCTGAACTCTCAGTGCTCAGCAGGTGTGCAGGAGATCCCTGATGTTCTTTCAACCACTCCTCTGCCCATGGACAGCACCAGCATCACCTTTGCTGGGCCCATCAGGCTTAGTCTGAGCTGTCCTTTCTCCAGGCTGCCAACAGAACCTGCCCCCAGCCAGTGCCCTGCAAACAGGCAGGGTTCTGTAGGGCCAAGGAGAGTGCACAGAGATTTGGGGTCTGGGAGTGCTGGCAGGGAGAGCTCAGGCACAGGGAAACCCCTGCAGGAGGAAAATCTGCAGGAAGCAGAGAGAAGATGAGGCAATAAGAGAAAACAAACCCCAGCAATGTTGTGGCAGGGAGAGTTCAGAGATCTCCACAGAAGCCCCTTCAGTGCAGCCCTTCCCTCTGAACAAGCCCCCTCCCTCCTGTCCCCCAGTCAAGCCTCTGCCCTCAGGGCTGGGGCTCCAAGGCCTGAAGCCCCTCCTGTGCAGGCAGAGCTGCAGCAGAGCCCTGGGGCAGCTCTGCAGCCCCGGGCCCAGTTCCCTCTGCAGAGCACAGGGCTGGGAGCAGCTGCCCGGCCCTGGGGGGCTCTGGGAGGGGGCACAGCTGGCTCAGGGTGACGCTGTCCCCAGTGCCCGGCTCTGGGCAATGCTGTCAGTGCAGCCAGGGCAGGAGCTGCATCTCCCTCAGTCCAATGCCAGCACAAGGACACTTGGAAGTCTCCTGGAGATTTCAGTCCAATCTGGGAGCTTCAGTCCAGGATGCATACCTGTCCTGCAGCATCTCTGTGTTATCTGAAAGACCCCTGGGGAAAGGCAGAGGTGTTCTGACACTGAAAATGCTGTTGGGTTGGTGAAATGAGCAACGTGAGTCCTTGGCTACAAAAGTGGGGCTGGGCTGTGGTGGATCTATCTGCTCTCAGCAGCACCTGGGGATTTTCTAGGGGAAACACGGGAAGATGATCACCCTCCATCTGAGAAAGTCTAAAGCCCCATGAAGCTCTGAGCAGGTCAGAATGACAGACCATGTCCCCCCACTCTCCATTCATCACTTTGCCTCACAGATCTTGTTCTGTTCTCCCTGGGGGCAGCAGAAATGCTGAGGGTTTGATATCCAAGAATGCCTGGAGACACATGGGGGGAGCTTAGAAAGAAAACTGCAGAATTCTTAAACACAAAAGGCTGTCTACGTGTTCCATGGGAGAGTGTTTGGGAAATGGCTTTGATTTTTGTTCCAGGTATCACCTTTAACCCTTCACTGTCCTTTTCTCGATTCACAGGCGCCCATGTGCAGCCAGAGCCAATGTCCAACAGCAGCTCCATCAGCCACTTCCTCCTGCTGGCATTGGCAGACAGGCGGCAGCTGCAGCTCCTGCACTTCTGCCTCTTCCTGGGCATCTCCCTGGCTGCCCTCCTGGGCAACGGCCTCATCATCAGCGCCGTAGCCTGCGGCCACCACCTGCACAGCCCCATGTTCTTCTTCCTGCTCAACCTGGCCCTCACTGACCTGGGCTGCATCTGCACCACTGTCCCCAAAGCCATGCACAATTCCCTCTGGGACACCAGGAACATCTCCTACACTGGATGTGCAGTCCAACTATTTCATTTTGTCTTTTTCATCTCAGCAGAGCTTTCCCTCTTGACCATCATGTGCTACGACCGCTACGTGTCCATCTGCAAACCCCTGCACTACGGGACCCTCCTGGGCAGCAGAACTTGTGCCCACATGGCAGCAGCTGCCTGGGCCAGTGCCTTTCTCAATGCTCTCATGCACACAGCTAATACATTTTCTCTGCCCCTGTGCCATGGCAATGCCCTGGGCCAGTTCTTCTGTGAAATCCCTCAGGTCCTCAAGCTCTCGTGCTCCAAATCCTACTTCAGGGAATTTTGGCTCATTGCATTTTCCATGTGGTTAGGCTTTGGCTGTTTTGTGTTCATTGTTTTCTCCTATGTGCAGATCTTCAGGGCTGTGCTGAGGATCCCCTCTGAGCAGGGACGGCACAAAGCCTTTTCCACCTGCCTCCCTCACCTGGCCGTGGTCTCCCTGTTTGTCAGCACTGTTATTTTTGCCTACCTGAAGCCCCCCTCTATGTCCTCCCCATCCCTGGATCTGCCCCTGTCAGTTCTGTACTCAGTGGTGCCTCCAGCCCTGAACCCCCTCATCTACAGCCTGAGGAACCAGGAGCTCAAGGCAACAGTGTGGAGACTGGTGAATGGATGTTTTTAGGAGCATTAAATTGCTGATCAATTTCTACACATCACTTGTAATAAAAGTAATCTTTTATACTTCTTGATGATTTGGTTATGGTTTTTTTCCTGTGTTTTACTTTTTTAATATTGTCCAAAAAGAAAAGATATTTTTTGTGTCATTTCTCATTTTGTTTCTCTCCATCTCCACTGTAGCCACAGACTCTGTCAATGAGGGGCTGTGCTCTTGGTGGCTTTAAAGGAACTCAAGGATCTCCCAGCCCAGTTTTCTGCAGAGATGCCCCTTTTGTTCCCTTCTCTGCAGCTGCAGCAGCAGTGTCTGTGTGCAGAGCTGGGGGCAGATCAGTGCTGGCACAGCAGCTGTGGCCAGCAGCAGCAGCAGCACTTGGTGCTGCCAGTGCTGCTGCCGTGGCCCTGCCCCGCTGCCCTCCTGGCCCTGCTGTTGCTGTAGGGCCTGAGTGCTCTCGGGGCCGGGCACAGGGCTGGGGGTGGCAGTGCCGGGGCTGCAGCAGGGACAGGCCATGGGCACTGCTGGCACAGCAGCAGTGCTGAGGCCTCAGGCCAGGGCCTGGGGGCTGCAGGCTCCTTGCCCAGGCTCTCTCCACAACACATTGCCCAGGCCAAGGCTCAACAGAGAAAAGCCCCGGCAGCAGCCCCAGGCTGGCCGTGGGCAGGCTGGGGCCAAACAGCACGGCTGGGGCTCTGCAAGGGCCCTGGGCAAGCACACGGCAAGGAGCAGCAGAGCAGGGCCTGATCCATCCCCACTGCGCTGGACACCCCAGGCCAGCGGCCCACAGCCTCCTCATGCACCTGCCAACAACATCCCCCCTCTGCAGCCCTGGCCTCTCCCCCAGCTCACACAGCTGCCGCAGCCTTGCAGGCACAGCCACGGCAGCACTGCCTCAGGAGCCCCTGTTTGCCCTGCCCAGAGCAGGCCTGAGCACCCCCATGGGCTTGGTGTGGGGAGATGAAGCTGAGGGAGCACAAATGCCAGCAGGGCCTGGGGCCAGGAAGGGCTGGGCCACAGCAGGGAAACCCCTCAGGTTTGTGGTGTCCTCTGAAGTCAGAGCCAGAAAGTTTGTTCCCATGAGTTGGGAGTTTGCTGTGCCAGTGCAGGCATTGTTGGTCAGAGCCAGAGCTGCCTGGCAGCCACCCCCAAACTGCCCTGACCTTTGCCTTTGTTTCAACTTGGCTTTCTTTACTCATCCCTGGTACAGATTTCTTCCTCTTGCCCACCCCTGTTCCCTCCCCTGCAAACAGCCCATCCCTGTTTTTCCTTTCCTCTCTAGCCCCACTCCCCATTTCAGTTCCTCACTTGGCACCAGTGGAACGTCCCTTGGGGAGCAGGATCATCCTCCAAGTGCTTCAGGAATTATCTGCAGGCTCCTGCAGTGCCTCCTGCTGCTCCCTTGCCAGAGGCACCCCTGGCCAGGGGTCACATCTGGGCTGCTGGGTCTGCCTGTGGGGCTCCCTGTTGTGGGCAATGAGGAGGAGCTGCAGAGGCTCTGCAGGACTGACAGGATGGGCTTTGGGGCTGTGAGGAGAAGCTGAGGCACCTGGGCTGCTGCACCTTCTGAAGACGAGGCCCAGGGCTCATCCTGCAACTGCTGCAAGGGTGGTTTCAGAGAATTCCAGACTCAGCAAGGTTGGAAAAGTCCTTGGACATCATCAAGTCCAACCTGTGCCCTGACACCGCCTTGTCTCCCCTGAGCCTCCTCTTCTCCAGGATAAAGAACCCCAGCTCCCTCAGCTGCTCCTCACAGGACTTGTGCTCCAGACCCCTCACCAGCCTTGTTGCCCTTCTCTGCACACACTCCAGCCCCTCCATGTCCTTCCTAAATTAGGGGCCCGGAGCTGGACACAGCACTCGAGGTGCTGCCCAACCAGTGCCGAGCACAGGGGAAGAATCCCTGCCCTGCTCCTGCTGGCCACACCATTCCTGATCCAGGCCAGGAGCCATTGGCCTTCTTGGCCACCTGGGCACACTGCTGCCTCATGTCCAGCCTGCTGTCCATCAGTCCCTGCAGGTCCCTTTCTGCCTGGGCACTGTCCAGCCACTCTGTCCCCAGCCTGTAGCACTGCAGCATTTGGGTTTGCCAAAGTGCCCTTGGACTTTTTAAATGTGATATTGTTGGATTTGGGCTCTGGCTCCAGCCTGTCCAGGGCCCTGTGCAGAGCCTTCCTACCCTCCAGCAGATCCACACTCCCAGCAAACTTGGTTTCACCACAGTTCCATGAGGCCCTCGAGTGTCACCATGGTCTCCATGATTTAATGAGGCCTCCCAGTGTCACAGTGTAGTTTTGGTTCCATGGGACCCCTTGGTGTCACAAAGTCCCTTGGATCCTTGGGCCCTGCAGTGTCACAATGGATCCTTGGTTCCAGGAGGTCTGGCAGTGCAGCAATGGTCTCCTTGGTTCCACAGGGTCACAATGGCCTCTTGGTCCCAAGGGGTACCACGGTGTCAAACACATTTCCTTTATTCCAGAAGCCCCTGAGGAGCAACCCTGGCCCCTTGGTTCCACTGGGCCCTGCAGTGTCACAATGGCCCCATCATGACACCAGGTCCTGCTCTCTCCCAATGCTCTGCAAGGTTCCACAAGGCCCTGCAGTGTCACAGTGGCCTCTTGGTTCCATGAGGCCTCCGAGGGCCACCATGAATTCCTTGGTGCTGCAGGGTCACAGAGGAGCCCTGGTCACACAAGATCCTGCAGTGTCACCAGGGACCCTTGGTTCCATGGGGCACCACAGGGTCACAGTTGTTCTCTCAGTTCCAAGAGTCCTTGCAATGGAACAATGGCCCCTTGATTCCATTGGGCCCCAGGGTGTCCCAAGGCTCTCCTTGGCTCTGCAGTGGCACAATGGCCCCTTGGTTCCACAAGGCCCCTCAGTGTCACAGTGGCCTCTGTGCTCCCACCAGGACCCAGACTGTCCCCATGGACTCCTTGCTTCCATTCAGCCCCACAGTGTCACTGTGGCCTCTGTGCTCCCAGCAACACCCAGCGTGTCCCCATGGACTTTTTGCTTCCATCCAGCCCCACAGTGTCATAGTGGCCCCTTGGCTCTGTGGTGCCATGTCGTACACAGTGTCACTCTGCTCCTCTGAGTGCCACCAGGCCCTGCAGTGTCACCATGGCCCCTTGCTTCCCCAGGGCCCTGCAGTGTCCCCATCATCAGAGAATTGTTACAAATAAGGTCAAACAACTAGGTCTATTTTAGTTAGTAGCAATTTTACTGAATAACAATTTAGTATAAATGAATACAATTTAGTGAATATATTGAAGTATATATATATATGGCAGTTATAAACTAAGTATGATGAAGGTTTGCATAAAGTTTTGGACAAAACATAAGCAAAACCAGCCGGGATACAGGGAGGGTTTCTCATTCTGCCTCACGTACAAAACAGAGCAATTCAAACTAAAGTTATATACCATATATATATATATATGTATTTTATATTACATATATTATTAAATATAATATATTATTATATATTATATATTATATAATATTAATATATTATATATATTATTATATAATTAATATATATATTATATATCATTAATTTTTCCCCTAAATTTCCACCTATTTTTGATTCATGACGAGGTCATGTCTCAAACACTCACACAAACATAAAATCACCTCTCCTCAGCTGCCTGAGCCCCTTGCAGGACCACGACTCCTGCGGCCCTTGGAGTGTGAGCTCACGTCATCAGCGCACCTTCACATACACATAAACACAAACACAAACACACACCTGCCTCTACCCCACCCAGCCCCGTGGTACTCACAGTCTCCTTTTCTCACAAGGATCTTTGTACACAAAGAAGTTTTATGGGTACCTCCACCTTTAGCCAGCACTCTTTAAGAGAGCCTTTCTGCTTGTGTGCTATTGTATTTGGAACTCCTTCTCCAAGGGAGCCCGGTCTGGCCTCGGGACCATCTTATCTTAATGGTGGGGAGCTCCCTCCCCAGGACTAGCTGTCCTTCCCCCAGGCTTGGAGTTCCCAGGTTTCAGCATCAAATTTGTTATAAATGTGAATAAAATAAACAACAAATTTAAAATTTAGCAGCAATTTTAATAGCAAGTTAATAGGCATATACAAAAATTTGACAATGACTAATTAAGTCTGGTTAAGGTTCTCATAAGACAGAAGCAAAACCGACTGGGGTATGGTGAGGGCTTCTCAACCCCCCTCAGGTACAAAACAGAGCAATTCAGACTACACTTATATACTATCTGCTAATACATATTCATCAATATTTCCTGTCAGTTTCCTCCTATTTCCCATTCTAAAAATCCACATCACTGTACTTCATGGTGCATGCTTCACTTGTTGTTAGGGGGTCTTGTGTCTTCTTTTGGTGGTCTTTTGGATTAAGGCTCACAGTCTTCCTCATTCTCCTCTGGATAACCTTACAGGTTGTGCATGCACCCCAAGCCTTGTGTTACATTAGCCAACATCATATTCCAAAAATAAGCCTTCAATAAAAACACAACTTAAATGCTGTACCTGGAACCATCCCAATTGTCCATCTCAAGACCCATCTTCCAATTATCCCAAGATCAATTCAGTTTTGGGGTTTTACTTCTCTCAAATTACGTCCTGTATCCATAAATGATATGTAATTTGTTTTGTGACACTAATCACATATATTTTGCTTTTTTCAAAAATATTGATAGAGTTAAAATTTAGTTAGTACAAAATCATATTCATTTATCACAATAAATACTTCTGGTTGGCCATCCTTAATGTTGTGGGACAAAGTTGTACAAAGGTTCAATTCCACCTGTATAATCCTTTAGGCATAAATCCTTGAGAAAGTCTGGGGCTGGGATTGGATCCAGGCACTGCCAGGATCCTCTCCCAGAAGGAGTTTAGAAAGCCTGGGGGTCCTGGTTTGGGTCCTTTGTGAACCTCGTGACCCAACAGGAGCTTCTCTAATAAACTTTGCCTGAAGCTGCCACTCTGCCCATGACAGGAACCCCTGTGAGTGTCTGTGACATCCCAGCTCTTTGGCAGCCTGGACACTCCTGGGATGTCCCCATGGAGCCCCTGGGAGTGTCTGTGACATCCCAGCTCTTTGGCAGCCTGGACACTCCTGGGATGTCCCCATGGAGCCCCTGGGAGTGTCAGTGACCTCGCTGTTCTTTAGGAGCACAGGGATGTCACCACTGGACTTCTGCCACTGCCTGGGACAAATTGGCTCCTTGGCAGGGTACAGACACCTCTGCTGTCACTCTGCAACCCTGGGACTGTCACCTCATGACCCTTAGGAAGCTTAAGGAGCCCTGGGATGTCCCCACAGAGCCCCTGTGACTGAGGGTGACCAAAGAGATCTTCAGGAGCCCAGAGACCCCTCAGATGCCACCATGGAGCCCCTGTGCCTGCACGTGAGCTCACAGCTCTTGAACAGATCTAAACCCCTGGAATGTCTTCCATCTGCTGTTCTGAGAATGGATCCTCAGCAGCTTGGAGGTTCCCTGATGGATTTTATCTCTCCAGAGGCTTGTTCAATCTTCAGCTCTTCAGTTCAGGAATTCAGTGTCAAAGGCTCATTAACATTCCAAAGCACTCCAACAAGAAATGCCCCTGGGAATAATTTCTTACATCTTCAATTGTTCTGTGGTTAATTGTACAGATTTCAGAGATGTAATCAAAGGGGCTGACAGCAAGGCCAGGCACACACAAGGAATTGCTGCCCATGGCCTGGCCTGGGCAGGGCTGCCTGTGCCAAAGGCACAGCTCAGCTGCCCTTGGGGGCTGCAGGAAAAGTGCAGAGCCCCAAGAGCCTCCCTGGCTGTGCTGGAGACCAAGGCTGGAGGAGGGAAAGGCAGGGCTGCTGTGGGATGGGGAGGGGATGGAATTCCAGCACACACTTCAGTTCTCTGATGATCCCGGCACCATGCTGCTCCCTGTTTCAGCCTGGAACAGAGCAGATGTTGATGGGACAGGAGCCCTGCGGGGCTGTCAGGGACCTGCAGCTTGCAAGGTGCTCTGCTCTCCCTCAGCTCCTCTCTGAGAGATGCCAATCCCAGCTGGGCACCTCAGGGCACAAGTGGCACTGCCTGTTCATGGGCACAAAACTGATGTCTGCCAGGAGAGAGGCACATGGTTTAATACTTGTAGGTTTCATAATACACAAGGACATTTTTATTATCTGGGTCGTTTGAGTAGTTTCAGAAGAGGCAAAATTTTCCCACCAGGAATTTCCTGGTTCTCCTGCATTCTACTAATGATGGCAGAAGAAGAAATACTGAACTTTCCTTCTATCACAGTCTCTGGGCAGGGGTGGCATCAGTGGGGGCTGCTGACATCCTCAGACACTTGGAGGCTGCTGCTGGATTTGACTTCTGCAGAGATTTGTTCAGCCTTCAGCTCTTCAGTTCAGGAATTCAGTGCCCCAGGGCTCATCAACATTCAGAACATCTTAACAGGCCAAACTCCCTGCTGGGCAGCCTCTGCCAGCTCCTGCACAGCCCCTGGCACCTGTGGGCCTGCACAGACAGCCCTGCCCCGGGCTCTGCCGGGCTCTGGGCCAGCAGAGAGGCCACGCAGGGCTGGCCATGGCCGGGAACAGGCCCTGAGCCCCGCAGGAGGATGGAGCTGGGCCACAGCCAAAGTGCCCCACTGTGGGAAATGGATTGTAGATAATTCTCAAAGCCTGACTGAAGGCTCACATACTGTGCCTATGTAGGCAAAACTTGAGAGAAGAAATGCTAACTTAGAAATGCCATGGAATAGGACAGACATTGTTGAGAGAGAAATGGAACTAGAAATAAGTTCCAAGGGATGGCCTTGCAAATAAGACAAGGTACTTTGGAGAAATAGAACTATGCAAGGTGCATTGTAGTAGGACCCACAAGGGGTGATTTTAGATGATTGGCTTTAGGGCATTAACAGCATTGTGTGGTGTCTTGGTTTGGAAAGACAGGTATTTGCTAGGGAAACTGGAGTTTTTTTAGAATGGAGAATGCTAACTCTTCACACTCTGACGAATTATAATTTTGCAATTAAGGGCTTTCAGGCAAAGATGTTGGGGATAGGAATAACAGTTCTTTACTAGGAGATATTAACAATACAAATATGATAGGAAACAAAACCACCCAACTAAACAAACAAACAAACAATAATTTTGGAAGAAAACTCTGACAGAGTTAGAGTTTTAATCTGACTTTGTGATTTAGGATGTTGAAGGCAGTCTAAAAGTAAAGTCTTTCTGAAGTGGCAGACGTGATTTTGTTGGAGCAGAGATGATTTTGCGAAGAAGCTGGTTCAGGGGCGGCGAGGAGGGAAAACTGGATGGCGAGCACAGCAGGCGAAGAAACTTCTTGCTACTATGGCAGGGGAGCAAACGCAGAGCTCTTTGCTTTTGCAGCAGCACCGCACCGGCGTGGTCTTAGCTTTTTCTTCTGGCTGCCTCTTTTCTTCTTACCTTCCACCGCTAGGGCATGAGATGTAAAGAAATGTAAATGTACTACACAGGCTGGGGAAGGTAACAATGGCTTATCAAGGTGGGACATCAGGCCCTTAAACAGATGTAAATAGAATATACAAAACTCGGCTCTACAACTTAGGACATTATCTACCCCTTATTTTATTATCATCTGTATCATACTTAAATTAATAAACTCTACTATACAGAATGAACTTTTACACTCAGTTCTCACTTAGGATTAGGTTTTCTTGTGGTACACAATTGGTTTTTCTATCTTTCTGCATTACTTACCAAGTGTTACTAGGTTTTTGAGCAAAAACAATTTCACGGGTGGGTTCACTTTTGCTCAGGGTGGGGTTTACTCAAACAGTCTTTCTTAAGATACTTCTCATATGTACCACAGGGACTTTGTCTCTATCTACTGTGTGCAAAGGGGTAGACTGGGCAGGACTAGCTCGATTGATAGAGTCTCGGGTGTTGACTATCTAGGTGGCTTTTGCTAAATTTACTTTTTAATTTTTGAAGGTTTTCCCGCCAAGTGCCTTCAGGGTGGTTTTAAGTAGTCTGTTGCACTGTTCAACTTTTTCGGCAGCTGGTGCATGATAAGGGATGTGATATATTTATTTAATGCCGTGTTTTTTAGCCTAGGTGTTTATGAGGCTGTTCTTGAAATGAGTCTCGTTGTTTGACTTAATTTTTTCAGGGGTGCTATGTCTCTACAGGACTTGTTTTTTTAGGCTCAGGATGGTGTTCCGGGCGGTGGCATGAGGCACAGGATAGGTCTCCAGCCACCCAGTGGTGGCTTCCACCATGGTCAGCACGTAGCGCTTGCCTTGGCGGGTTTGGGGCAGGGTGATGTAATCAATCTGCTAGGCTTCTCTATACTTATACTTGGACTACTGTCTACCGTACTAGAGGGGCTTTACTTGCTTGGTTTTCTTGATGGCAGCACACGTCTCACAGTCGTGGATAACTTGTGAAATACTGTCTATGGTTAGATCTACTTTTCGGTCTCGTGCCCACTTATAGGTGGCATCTCTGCCCTGATAACCTGAAGCATCATGGGCCTACCGAGCTAGGAACAACTCTTTTTTGTGTTGCCAATCCAAGTCTACCTTGGATACTTTTATTTTCGCAGCTTGATTTACTTGCTTGTTGTTCTGGTGCTCTTCATTAGCCCGACTCTTGGGGACATGGGCATTTACATGGCGGACTTTCACAGGTAGTTTTTTTACTCTGATGGCAATGTCTTTCTACTCATTAGCAGCCCAGATTGGTTTTCTTTTACGCTGCCAGTTGGCTTTTTTCTACTTTTCTAGCCAGCTTCACAGAGCATTAGCTACTATTTACGAATCAGTGTAGAGGTAGAGCTTCGGCTACTTCTCTCTTTCAGCAATGTCTAGGGCTAATTGAACAGCTTTGAGTTTAGCAAGCTGGCTTGACCCACCTTCTCCTTCAGTGGCGTGTGCAACCTGTTGTGTGGGGCTCCATACGGCTGCTTTCCATTTCCGGTTCATCCCTACGATGCGACAGGAACCGTCAGTGAAAAGAGCGTAGCGTGTTTCTTCTGCTGGAAGTTGGCTATACGGTGGAGCTTCTTCAGCCCGGGTTACTTTCTCTTGTTCATCCTCGTCAGTGAGACTGAAGCTTTCTGCTTCTGGCCAGTTGGTGATCACTTCCAAAATTCCTGGGCGATTTGGGTTTCCAATACGGGCACGCTGAGTGATAATGGCAATCCATTTGCTCCATGTAGCATCGGTGGCATGGTGGGTGGAGGGAACCTTTCCTTTAAACATCCATCCCAGCACTGGTAGTCGGGGTGCCAGGAGGAGTTGTGCCTCAGTGCCAATCACCTCTGAGGCAGCTGGAACTCCTTCGTAGGCGGCCAAGATCTCCTTCTCTGTGGGAGTGTAATTGGCTTCAGACCCTCTGTAGCTTCGGCTCCAGAATCCCAGTGGCCGGCCTCGAGTCTCACCAGGCACCTTCTGCCAAAGGCTCCAGGACAGACCATGGCTCCCGTCTGCTGAGTAGAGCACATTCTTTACCTCTGGTCCCGTCCTGACTGGGCCAAGGGCTACCGCATGTGCGATCTCCTGCTTGATCTGGGCAAAGGCTTGCTGCTGTTCCGGGCCCCAGTGGAAATCGTTTTTCTTGCGAGTAACCAGGTAGAGAGGGCTCACAATCTGACTGTACTCGGGGATGTGCATCCTCCAAAAGCCAATGGCCCCTAGGAAAGCTTGTGTTTCCTTCTTGTTGGTTGGTGGGGACATGGCGGTGATCTTATTGATGACCTCTGTGGGAATCTGACGCCGTCCATCTTGCCACTTCACTCCCAGGAACTGAATCTCTTGGGCAGGTCCTTTGACTTTGCTTTTCTTGATGGCAAAACCAGCTTCCAGGAGAATCTGGATGATCTTCTCTCCTTTCTCAAAGACTTCAACTGCCGTGTTCCCCCACACAATGATGTCATCAATGTATTGTAGATGTTCCGGAGCCTCACCCTTTTCCAGTGCATCCTGGATCAGTCCATGGCAGATGGTGGGACTGTGCTTCCACCCCTGGGGCAGCCGATTCCAGGTGTACTGCACACCCCTCCAGGTGAAAGCAAACTGGGGTCTGCATTCTGCTTCCAAAGGAATGGAGAAAAATGCATTGGCAATGTCAATAGTGGCGTACCACCTCGCTGCCTTGGACTCCAGCTCGTACTGGAGCTCCAACATGTCTGGCACGGCAGCGCTCAGTGGTGGTGTCATTTCATTCAATGCATGGTAGTCCACAGGTTATCTCCATTCTCCTTCAGACTTACGCACAGGCCAAATGGGACTGTTGAAGGGTGAGTGGGTTTTGCTAACCACCCCTTGGCTCTCCAGCTCACGGATCATCTTATGGATGGGGATCACAGCATCTCGAGTTGTTCTATACTGCCGGCGATGCACTACCCAAGTGGCAATTGGCACCTGTTGTTCTTCCCCCTTCAGGAGTCCTACTGTCAGTGGATCCTCGGACAGTCCAGGCACGGTACTCAATTGTTGGACACCCTCTGTCACCACAGTTGCCACACCAAATGCCCACCTGAGTCCCTTCGGGTCTTTGAAATACCCACTTTGGAGGTAATCTATGCCCAAAATACATGGGGCCTCTGGGCCGGTCACAATGGGGTGTTTCTTCCATTCATTTCCAGTCAGGCTCACATCTGCCTCCACCAACGTATAGTCTTGTGATCCCCCTTGTGATCCCCCAGTCACACCAGCGATGGAAACCGATTCTGCCCCTACATATCTCGATGGGACCAATGTACACTGCGAGCCAGTGTCAACCAAAGCCTTATAGTTTTGTGGCTTCAGTGTACCAGGCCAACGAACCCACACCGTCCAAAAACCACGATTTTCCCTAACCTCTACCTGGCTAGAGGCAGGGCCCCTCTAAGCCTGATTATCCTTCTTTCCTCGGGTATATGTCTTAGAGGTTCCCTCAAGGGGATCGGACAAGTCACCATTGACATTATACTTGACATCCTGGCTGCGAACAACTGGAGCTGCTCTCTGTTTGGTGAGACTTCCTCTTTGAATCCTGCCTTCCTTCAAATTGCGCACCCATTGTGCCAGAGCAGCAGTGGGTTTCCCATCCCATTTCCTCATATTTTCTCCAGACTCACGCAGGAAGAACCACAACTCAGCTCGTGGGGTGTACTCTCTCTCCCCATCAAAGGGACGCCTGCGTTGGATACCAGGACCTTTAACTTGCACAGCTGAGATTTGGAGGAAGTCCTATTTAATCTCTTCCCTGAGCTTCCTGTGATTCTCCTCTAGTTTGTCTTCTAATTTCTGCAGTCGTGTTTCCACAGCTGCAATTCTGGCATGAGTTGGGCCATGTACAGCATCAGCATATGCTCGAAGTTTTTTTGCCATATCGAGCACAGTCTCATGTGTCTCCTCTTGCTTCATTATTGCTAGAGCAGAAATGTATTCAGGTGGCCCAAGTCGCACAAGTTTCCTCCACATTACAGGTGTACATGGTACCAGGTCTGGATTCCTAGTTGTTACATCATCTGAAAAAATGAGCTCTGCTACTGCCATCTCTCTCAGACATTGGATCCCCTGTTCTATGGTCCTCCACTGTGTCTGCTGCAAATAGAGGTCATCTGCACACAGGTATCTCTGTGCTACACCATAGAGAATTCATTCCCAGAGGCTGTGAGCATTGGCTTCCCTCATCATGCCCTGGTCGATAACAGGATCAAGTGACAGCGATCCCAAATGCCTCACCTCAGTGCCATCCAGGACTGTAGCCTCCCCTGCAGCATCCCAGAGGTGAACTAACCAACTAATTATAGATTCATTGGGTTGTCGCCTGTAATCCTTTCTTAGGCCCCTAAGGTCCTTTAGAGAAAAGGAATCAATATTGGCTCCAGAATCTACACCCCTTGATGTGGTTTCTGATTTTGGTGAAGGTCCTTCTCCTGGATTATCATCATCATCATCCTCCACCTTGCGATCAGTCTTCCTTGCACACTTTCCACCTTTTGCATTAGCAGCAACAGCCCTTAGTTGAGGCCTGCTGTCTGATTTAACTACTGGTCTGGAGCCTGGAATATTAGCTGCAGCCTGAGTGACTGGGATGGTAACTAGTTTATCTCCCTGTTCTCTGTCTTCTATCTGCTGTCCTTCAGTATCTAGCAGAGTACAATAAACATATGCCAAGGCCCAGCTCACTGCAATAATCCTTTCCTCCTTAGTATTACCATGGCACTTCTCCTTCAAGTACCTTGCCACCTCAACTGGGTTCTGAATTTGTTCAGACGGGAGGTCCCAGATTATAGGATCAGAAAATTCCTTTAAAATTTGGCCTATATCTTCCCATTTCCCACTCCATTCAAGATTTCTCCTACTTGGCTTTGCCCCTGAATCAGAAGTCTCATTAGCCCCCTTGGAAATCACAGCTTTCATCTTATGTAAACTGCAGACAGTATAGAGGACACTCACTAAATTAAATACCAGAAAGATGGACTCTTTAACACTCAGGGGAAACTGAACATTTTCTAACAGGGATATAAACAATTCATAGGAGAAGAGGGAAAGCAGAGGCTGAAAAAACTCCTCCCCCGCTTCTCCCCTAACAAACTGAGTGCTCAACCATAATAACGAATCATCAAACATATTTACAGCCTTTCTGTAAATCATCACAAACAAGCCCAGCCCAATGAATATTTTGATTAGTGCCCCATGGCTACACGAACTACGTATAAGGAGCAATACCAGAGCTATTTCCGGGTAAGGAAATAGCCCTAGGTACCACAGAAATAATAGAATCTCAAAAGACCCTAGGGACCAAAAATATTGGCAGGCTTTCACCCCAAATGACATGATGAGTCTAGAAAAAACCATCCCAATGCACCCACAAACAATTAGAATCACCAATATTATTATTATTAAGGTTTTTCCACTTGCTTTGGTTCCTGTTTCCTGGCCAACGCATCAAAAAGTGTATTGGTTTGGGCAAATTAGAAGACCCTCCGAGAGGAAGTCCCCTAAGACAAACCTCCACCACCCCTCCCCGCCCCCAGCCCTGGGTTTGGGAAGGAAATTCTTTGGAGAAGACAAGTGGAAAAAACCGATTTATTGACAAGAACTCTTCCCCCCACAAGAGAAAAGGAAAAGGCTCAAGTTACTGTGGGGGGAGGGCACAGAGCTTCTTCCGCAGGCTCGGAGATCCTTGAAGATCCTCAGGTCAGGTCCTCAGGTCCGGAGCCGGTCCAAATCTTCGGGGGGGGGGGGGGGGGGAGAAAGGGAAAAGGGAGAAAAGAAAAAAAACACAGAAACAGCACAAAAACAAGCAGCAGAAAGCAAAAGTGGCTAAATTAGCAAGCAGGAGCAAGCAAGCAAGCCAGCAGCAAAGCCAAAAGCAGCAAGCGCAGTAGAAGCCACAGCCAGCAAAGCATTGGCTGTTAGACATAACAACCCAGTCCAGATATGGGATATAAGGCTCCGTCAACCCAGGACAGAGCCCTTGATTGCAAAATTATAATTTGGCAAGGTGTGAGGGGTTTACATTCTCCATTTTTGGGGAACCCCAGTTTCCCTGGAAGAAGCCTGTCTTTCCAAACCAAGACATTCTGTTAAAGTGAGAGCTCCTGGACAAGCTCTTCCCACAAGCGGGACACTCGTCGGGTCATTGCCTGGTTTGGATCCTCTGGTGGCAGATCAGATGGGAGCTTCTGCTGAAGCTCATCCCTCATTCCCCACACTGGTAGGTCCTCTGCATGGTGTGGATGTGCCGGTGGGTGATGAGGTAGGAGTTGTGCTTGAAGCCCATGCTGCACTCGGGGCAGTGGGAAGGGCCTCTCATCTGTGTGAATCTGCTGGTGTTCAAGGATATCTGAGTTCGTCTGAAACTTCTTCCCACACTTGGAATACTCATAGGGCCTCTCCCTGGTGTGGATCTTTTGGTGGATGATCAGTTGGAACCTCTTGTTGAAGCCCTTCCCACATTCCCCACACTTGTGTGGCCTTTTCTCAGCGTGGATGTTCTGGTGGCGGATCAAGTGGGAGTTTTGGATGAAGCTCTTCCCACATTGCTCACACATGTAGGGCCGTTCCCTGGTGTGGATCCTCTGGTGGCAGACCAGGTTGGAGCTCTGGATGAAGCTCTTCCCACATTGCTCACACATGTAGGGCTGTTCCTTGGTGTGGGTGCGCCGGTGCACAAGGAGATTGGAGCTGGTCTGAAACCCCTTCCCACACTTGGGACACTTGTAGGGCCTCTCCCCGGTGTGGATCCGTTGGTGGGTGACGAGGTTGGAGCTCCGGCTGAAGCCCTTCCCACATTCCCCACACTTGTAGGGCCATTCATTGGTGTGGGTCATCTGGTGATGGATCAGGGTGTCTTTCCGGCTGAAGCTCTTCCCACACTCCAAGCACTTGTGGGGCTTCTCTCCATCATGAAGCTGCTCATGGACCACCAGCTCAGAGGCCTGACTGAAGCACTGTCCACCTTCCTGGCACAGGCTGGGTTTTTTCTCCTCAGAGCACCCTGGGATGGGTTTGGAGCCTCTCCTCGTGCAAGATCTCCAGGGCTTTTCCTCCCCATTGGATTCCTGTGCCATGGAGCTGCTCAGAACAGCCTCTTCCATGATGTCCTGCCCTTGGGATTTGTCCTCCCTGGTCTCCATCCTCAGCTCCTTGTCTGGGGGAGGAAGGACAAGCAGAGGATGGGATTTGTCTCTGTGCCAGAGGGAAGGGGAAGGAGATCCCCCCAGTGCATCCCCAGCAGGATGGAGTTGGCAGGGGGGTTGTCCTGCAGCCAGAGGCCAGGCTGGGCTGGGAGATGGAGCAGGAGAGAGGGGGAAAGGGGCAAGGACTTCTTCCTCACCTGCCTGGCTGTCCTGGGGCATCTTCCTCTTCCTCACAGCCTTCTCCATCCAGCCAAGGTTTGGGAACGAGAATCCTGGTTTGGGGAAAAACAAGGGATGAGCACATTGGGTTTGAAGGTGCCTCTGCCCAAGGCCTCTTTAGAAGTCACTGGCCACCTGTGGTCCATAAAGACCACCCAAACACCAAGATCCAGCCCTGAAAATGCCTCCCAGGAGTTTGCCGTCTCTGGTCTCTCCCCTTTGGTGTTTGAGGCTATCCCATCTGTCCCAGATGCTGGGGGTCACACTTGTACTGGGGGTTCCTTGTGTACTTGGTCCCTGCCCTCTCCAAGCTGCTGAGAGTCCCAGGAACACAAAAAGCTCCCCCCTTTTCCCACCTCCCCACTTAAGGATGCTGGTGGTTTTGGGGTCCCCGGGTCCCTTCTCCCCTTTCTCTTTGCTTCAGGGTGCAGGGGTCCAAGGAGTCCCC
This sequence comes from Phylloscopus trochilus trochilus, assembly GCA_016584745.2. Lineage (NCBI taxonomy): Eukaryota > Metazoa > Chordata > Aves > Passeriformes > Phylloscopidae > Phylloscopus > Phylloscopus trochilus. Next base: position 440,931 of record WQNJ02000102.1, read on the forward strand.
TCTGCACCTCTCCAGGCTGTTGAGGGTCCCACCAATTGTGGCGCTCCTCCCTCTCTGGGACCCCCACTTTGGGGTCCTAGGGGACACAGGGATTCTGCTCCTCCAGGCTGCCTCTGCCAGCAGCCACCAATGGGACCCCCCAAGGTGCTCCCAAGGGGCATTTTCTGCTCAGCTTTGGAGCTCTTCATTCTCCAAAACCCCCCCATAAAAACCCAACTCAGGGACCCCTCTGGATATCTTGGCCAAGCTCCCCATCTTGGTTTGGAAAGACAGATGTCTGCTGAGGAAGGAAGGAACCTTGCCTGAAATGGAAAATATAAACCCCTTCCCTCTGATTTATAATTTTGGAATTACCAGGCTCTCAGGCAAAGATATGGGAATAGGAATAACAGTTCCTATTAGGAGGAAAATTAAACTAAAAATGCAGTAGTAAAAAAACAAACCCAAACCACTAACAGAGTCAGAATACAACCTGACACCCAATTAGTCAGGGTGTTGGTAGCAGTCCAGTCCAATCGTAGCTGCAGCTCTCCTGGAGTGACAGACGTGGTTCTGTTGAAGCAATGATCTTGTAGAAGGGTGTAGTTTTCCTCTGAAGGTCCAGTGGTGGTGAGATGGGCCTGGTCTTCCTCTGGGAATCCAGTGGAAACAGGCTGCTTCTGGTGTGTTCAATCTCAGATTATATCCAGGTAGGAATGCTTGGCTCCTCCCTGTGGGTGGAGCATCTGACAATGGGATGATGTAATTTTATCAGTCCTGCAGTGAGACACAATTGCCCATTAACAGAAGATATCCCCCAGAGAGAGGATGGGTCCTGGAAGAGATAAAGAACACTGCCTAATCTTGGTTTTAACAACTGGCCCATTAACAGAAGATATCCCCCTGGAGATATGAGGGATGGGTCATGGAAGAGATAAAGAACACTGCCCCACCTGGTTTTAACAGATGGTAATGGAATACATACATTTGCTTACATCTTGCATTGCAGCCTAAGAAAGGACTCCAGGCTCCTTGCCCAGGCTCTCTCAAGAACACACCCAGTCTGATTGATTATCAGCCATGAAGAGTCTTGACTTTCATATCCATTCAGACTGCATTAGAAGGTGCCTGGAGTCAATAGTAGTTGGACATTTCTGATAACAATCTGTAATCAGGAAAAGAAAACTTCCCAGGATAAACAATTCTCTCTTCACTGTTTTCTAATATAGTATATTCACATTGTGTACACCTCAGAAATCGGTCTAATTGACCACAGAAGAATTGAAAACTTAAATTATTCCTTTTTTTGGATCTTTGGATCTTTTTTTGTTCGAGTGTTTTGAACAAACATTTAGGAGCTTTTCTCAATGAATTCCTGAACTGAAGAGTTCAAGAAAGAAGAGGCCTCAGGAGTAGAAAAATTCATCAGCAACCTCCAAGGGGCTGAGGATCCATCCTCATCAGAGCAGCAATGAACAGCAATGGGCACAGCTTTCTGGCTGCCCCAGCTCTGGGATGGGCCCTGGGCCTGCAGCAGGAGCAGCTCTGGAGGGCCCCAAGGCCTCGGCTGTTGTGCTGGCCTGGGCAGATGGGATGGCAGCAGGGGCTGCAGAGCTCTCAGGAGCTGAGGGAGAGGGCAGCAGGGCACCCAGGGAGCCTGGTTTTGCCTTGTGCCAGCACCTTGGCCATGGCTGGGGCTGAGCCCTCTGTGGTGGATGATAATTCATCTTTTCATAATGTTGTTGTTATAAGCAGAATATAAAAGATGTATTTTTCTGAGAAAGCCCAAAAGCCCCCCTGTTATAAATGAATATAGCCAATTATAATAAAATAGCATTTATTGCCAGATTGCCAGTGAAAAAGCCACAAGCGCGAAAATTGACAAAGCCAATACCGAAATTGACCAAAGTCAGGGAGCGAGGAAATTGGCAGTGCGCACTGGGTGAGACCTCTGTGAAGTGTCCCGGGACACCACACCCCCAGGTCTCACAGGGCTCTGCGCCCCTGTCTGCCAGTCTTATACTCTTTGCTCACTGAACAAGTTTAAACATGTTGGAAAGTCCAGGTACAAGCTTGAACATGTTACAAAGTCCAGCTATGGAGGGAAGCAAAAAATCTCTAAAGGTTGGTGCTACAGTTTCATTCTGAATTTCTATAGCTTCTTTGTCCCTCGATGGTTTTTGCTGATAGAATCTCAGCGGTGCTCAGCCAGCAGGGATGGGTTTAGGTGCTTCCGAGAATCTCTTGATGACTTGGCTGGATCCATTCTCCAGGGCTATCAGTTCTTATCAGATCTCAGTTGCACCTGGTTTCAGCGTTCTGCTGTCTGTATTGCTATGTTAATTCCTTTGTCACTTTCTTGGCTCCGGGTAGCTTTCTGTGCTGCAAAGGATTTTTCCTAACTCTCTTAAAAATTGTCTAATTTACCATCACCCGTAACCGTGAATACTACATGTATAAAATACAATTTGTGAACATGAACCAACATACACAAGGAATATGTAAAAGAGTTTCTTGTGAGGTTACTATTCAGTTCCTGCTTGAGCTGACAGCCTCCAAGACATCTACTATAGGGAATGCACCTTCCCCCCACCTCTACTAATATCACCTAAATTAATCTATTATTATATTCCAGGAACATGAATTAATATATACTACACCCTCCAAGCAGGGTACAGGGCTTGGAAATTTCGCAAGGGGCTCTCCCTGTCTCCAGAGAAGGAAACAAAGGAATTACAATACCAATAGAAGGTGGAGGATGACAGGGACAAGGACGCTCAGCACCCCATAAAGGACTAATGGCCCTGAGATGATCTCTTATCTGGGCCATTAGGAACATTCGGGAGCCCTCCCCACCCAGGAAATCTTTTCAGAAAACTGGAGCCTGCTTTTGAAATTTCATCAGGGAAGGCACCAAGGGGCAAAAGAACTTATCGAATCTTGGACTCAGGGAAGCTCAGCCAGCAAAGGTATAAAACTGGCTGGCATGAGCCCCGTCCTTGGTGAAACCAGGGGCAGTGTAACGTGGCAGAGGCTGCACTCGTGGTTTCACCCAGTGCTGGCACTGTTTCCTTGGTCGTTGGCTTTGTCGATTTCTCTGTCCAAAATTTTCGCTGGCAAATAAATGCTTTCTATGAAATTGGCTCTCTAAATTCATAACACCTCTCTGAGCTGCAGCTGCTGCTGTGCCCTGCAGAGGGGCTGAGGCCGTGGGGCCCCTGCCCAGAGCAGCCTGCCCTGAGCAGGTTTACAGTCCCCCAGGGTTGGAGTCCCCCAGGACTTGGAGGCCTTAGGATTAGGGTTAGAGGCACCAGGGTTGGGGTTGAACCCCCAGGTGTTGCGATGCAAATCCCTCTGGGCCCCATTCACAAAGGCTCAGAAGTACTCAGAAATGTGAGCGCTGAATTCAAACCTTCAGAGAGACTAAAATACATAAATCCACCCAGACATGAGGTAAAAATGTAAGTTTAGTTTTAAATAAGTAGAGAATATTTTAAGTGCCTTAAGCAAAGAAGAGACTCTATTAGTAAGAGAAGCCCTAAAGCCTAGTTCAAAGTTCAGTAGCCTTACCTTTTACAAAGTTAACTGAGTCCTAGACATAATGAAAACCTAAAGTAGCATTGCTAGCATTCCTAGATAGAACAGATAGAACTGTGTACGTGGAATTTGTGTAAGAAATTGCAGCCACTTTCGCGCATCAGTGTTAGGTCTGGATAGGTCCGGGAAGACAGCAATAGAATTCTGTTTGTAGAGGATTGGGTAAAAAAAGAAAAAAAACGTACTTTGCATGCTTAGAGAACGCAAAGAGTCACAGATAGATCATGGAGAGATGCTGCTGCTGCTTCTGCTTGGGACATGGAGACTCTACGCTGCTTTGTCTCTGCTTGGGACATCAGGACTTTATGCCCAACAGCTTTGTATAATAGCACAGACTGTTATCCTTTGAACTCTTCACCTTCAAAACTGATTTAGTCGTGCAATCATGACTTTTACAACTACCCAGATTTTCCAGTCTTCTATGAAGACGTCCTAAACTCAACATTCATGGGTGGGATTAGAATCCCCCAGGGCTGGAGTCCCCAGGACTGAGCTCCCAGGGTTGGGTTTAGAACCCCCTAGGGCTGGGGGTGGTGTTAGGGCAGTGATGAATAATTTGGCAGATGATGAAGGAGCAGACAATGCTAGAGTAAGAGGAGAGTGCCTGAGGACAAGAAGAGAATTACGAGGGGCATCTCTTGTGCTGAAGAAGGGAGCCAGTTCCCCAGAGTTGGGAAATTCAGGAAGAAAACTGTGAGGAAAGGTGTAAAGTTAGGTGTTGGGGGTTAGATTTGTTTCTTTTTTAATTATAGAACTTTTTCCCATAAATTGCTAGGAAACTAACTACTGGGTACTCACAGGTACTTAAGCAGAACAAAGGGGCCAAAGGAGAGGAGTTGTAGCACCTGGCTATACTTCTTTTGTCTCTGGGAGTTTCTCTTGGAGGGGGAAGATACAGGAAGTTTTGGGGGGCAGAAAAAGGATGGGGCTGGGGGCAGCTTCTCTCTCTCTTGCTCTTGGCATCAGAGGGAGGATGGCCAGGCTGTTGCTTGCTGTGGGAGGAGTTGACTGTCACCACCCAAGTCCAGTCCTAAGGATCTACCACCATCTCCTTGTGTGTTCAGGAATTCTGAGCTCTCCTTCTCCTGCCCTGCTGGAGCTGGGCTGGCCCTGTCCTGCTGCTGCCATTCTTCAGCAGTGCTCTGGGTCTTTTTGCTACGCTGTAGCCTCACACCCCCTGCCCTCTGGGATGTCCTGCACTTCCAGCTACCACTGAGAAGCTTCTGATAGATCTCATCCACCAGCCTGGGAATTCTGCTCATTCCTGCCCTTCCAGCTTGGTGCTCCTCTGAGTCCTGCAAGGGTATGGAGATCAGACTGCCCCAGGCTTTGTGAAGCAAAGCCTCTTGAGGTTCCTGGTTCTGTTTTTGCTGTAAATGCTGTAGTTGTTGTTCTGTTTGCCTTGTTACACATACTAGTAAAGAACTGCTATTCCTATCCCCACATCTTTGCCTGAGAGCCTGTGGTAGTTTGGCCAGGGAGTGATTGTTCAGGAAGTTATAACTTGACAAACCAATTAGAAAGAGGTATGTCTATGTGAACATTGGAGAGTTGAATACCAGAGGTTCTCAGGGACTGCCCTTTCTCTTTCCTTTGGGGCAGCTGAACAGGTAACATCGGCTCTGGTCATTCTGTCCGAACGGCCGGAGCCGGCCAGGGCCGGCCATTCCCAGCCTGGCCCCCTGCCCTCTCCTGCTGGGATGGGGAGGGGGGAAGCCGGCCCCAGGCCTGGCCAGGCTCCACGGTTCCTGGTGGGATAAAAGAGGGAGGCTGCAGCTCGGGTCCCCACGGCAGCCGGGCCTGGCCGGGCCGTGCCCCAGGCCCTGGTTGCTGGTGCCGATGATGGCCGGGGGAGGATGGGATTGGGATTTCTCCTCCCTCTCCCTCCCCCCAGGCCCCAGGAAGCAACCTTGAGTTTGGGTCCACGGATGAGAGCAGGGGGTGGGAAAAAGACAATTCATCAGCATTCCTGAGCATGTTTCTCCTCCTCCCCCAACATCATCATTGGCCTTGAAACTTGACACCGTTTTGAGTCAGCAGCTGAGGGAGAGAAGACCTGGGCTGGATTTCACTCTTTCTTAACACAAGATGAAGCTTTCAGAACTCCAGTCCTTTCCCTGAGTGAGAGAGGGAGGACAGAGTGACTTAAGACATAAAGAGACAGCATGGTACAGAGTCAGTGAAAGAACTGATAAAGATTATTAGAAGAATGGATTGAGAAATGGACATTTTTGACTGGACCTCTCTGGATGTAAACCGTGGAGACTGGAGTAAATTAGTCCTTTAAACTGTGGAAAGATACGCATTTGGGGCGGTGATTGTTTAAATCTCTCTGTGGATTTGTGAGCAAAGCTGTGTGTGATGGACTAAGTGAATTTGATTTTATCAGATGCTTGAACAGAGATAGAGATGAAAAGCCTTCTGTGTGCAGTGAAGAAATGAGAAGATATCTCTGTTCTCTGAAATAAAGACTCCTTTGCCTTTGAAGTGGTTCACCTTTAAAAAAGTGACACCCCAGTCTGCAGTGTGTTTGAGTACATGACCCATAAGCACCTTGGGAAACTGCTGATGGGAGGAGTCACAGAAGCCGAGTTTACCCGGTGGCTGTTTTTGTAACAGTTAAAACCCACAAGAGAACTGTTTTAAGTTGTCAGTGGGATCCATGGGACACTAAGAGAGACTCCTCTCCCAAAGTGATGGAGGATCATGTTTAAATGAAGAAGCTGACTGAAAATCACAAGTTGTCTCTTCATGTTGTTTGTAGAAAGTAAACATTAGTGGGGGAGGGGAAGAGTGTTTTGAAGTTTCATTTTCATTTTTCTTTTTTTCCTTTTAGTGTGTATGAATAAAGTATCTTTATAACTATGAACTTCGAGGCCTGTTTTGCTTTTTGCTTCCTCCAAGTCATATCCCACAAAAAGGTAAATACTAAAACCATCACAGAGCCCTTTAATTTCAAAATCATAATAATTTGGAGGGAAGGGCTTTCCATTCTCCATTCCAAGGGATGCTCCGTTTTATTCCCTGGCAGATACCTGTCTTTCAAAGTAGGACATAACGTTTGCGTGGAAGAAAGAAAAAAGAGAAAGGAGAGGAGCAGACAGGGGAAACAATGGGATCATGGACAGATAGAAGTCCAGAGGATAATGGAGATGGATGTTAAATTTTTATCTTTAAACCTTAATTTTTATCCCTAAGCAGGGAAAATTGTGAAAAAGATCATTGATTACTCAAGAGGGTGTGTGGAAAGGATGATCAAGTGCACTTTAACAGAGGTGGGGGATAGGTCTGAAATGCACTAATTCCCCTTTGCTTCTAATTTTGAGTGTCATTTACTGTGAAGGGATTTCATGGCTGAAGTGAGAAGACAAAGTAATAACAGTGAAAAATGACACAGAAAATATGAAGAGAATTTACCCTGCCCTTGGGAATTCGGTTGTTGTATTTAGAATTGGAATTAGATTTTGAATTAGATTTTGAATTAGATTTGCTTTTATCAGGGGAGCAGGAAAAGGTGGCTGAAGAGGCTTTTGTTTGGTGAAGCTGCTTAATTGTCTTGCTAAAAAGGGCACTTAAATTGTCTGAAAAGGAGGCTCAGTTGGTAGAGAAAAAGGTGAAATATTTGGGAATATTTGGGAAAATGTCTGGGAAGTGTTTTGACTGGAGGGTTACAGTGCATCAATCCAGAAAGAATACAAGGAATTTTATGAGTATCATCATCCCAGAAAAAAAAAAAAAAAAAAAGGGAAAAAAAAAAAAAGAAAGAAGTTTTTACAGCAGTTTTTGGGGTTAGTGGAGTACTGCAGAGCACAGATTGTGGATTTTTCTGATTTGGCCACACCTTTATATGACTTTTTAACCCAAGACAGTCCTAACCTGTCAAGATGATTTTTTGCCTTTTCTTGTATACACCTTTCATGTATCCTCAGTACTCCTAGCATGCATACTTGTAATTCCTTAAATCTGGTAATTTAGCACAGTCTTGGTGTTCTGTTAGGCCAGGAGGCCTATTAGAAATACCTGTGTAGTTTGTGGCTTTTGCTGTTATATATTGGCTTTTGCAAATTATTTTGATTTAGTACAGTTTGCAATCTCTTTTAAACTGCTTTTGATATATTATAATTTGCCATCCTTTTATGGTTAATACCCTAATCCCTGTGGAAATTGCATATTTCAGTGTGATAAATGTATTATAGTTTAGGGTTTCACAAAATATTAAAATAGAGTCTCTTACAAAACTATAAATATACATGTAAATTAAATTATTAAATAGACATATTAATATTAAAATATTAAAATGTGCAGTCCATTGCAACATTAAGTTTTGCAGCAGTGACTATTATTGTGAAACAATGACTGACGCCTTTATTTCTGTAACTGACTGACAATAGTAACATAGCTAATGTTGATTAAAAGTAAAAATAGTTAAAATATCTGGATGATAAGATAACCTTGAAAAGTACTGGGCAAACAACACCAGAAGAGCCAAGAGCCAGGAAGAATCCACCACTGACCCCTTGGTGGCCTGAAGAGGAAATAAAACATAAGTCTCAAAATCACATCTGCGCTGTGGCACATACTTTAGCAAGATAAGGTCTGGGGTTGAATTAAGCTAAAGAATTGGTGGAAAATGTGCACTCAAAGGAGTGTTAAAATATGTATAATCTTTGTGAATATGCATTTGACTAATTGTCTTCGTTTGCAAAGCAAGATGTAACCAAAAGTTTGTATTCTAGTACCAGCTGTTAAAACCAGGTGGGGCAGTGTTTTTTATCTCTCTCTTCCATGACCCATCCCTCATATCTCCAGGGGGATATCTTCTGTTAATGGGCCAGTTGATAAAAGCAAGTGGGGCAGTGTTCTTTATTTCTTCCACAACACATCCTCCCTCCAGGGAGATATCTTCTGTTAATGGGCCATTGAGTCTCACTGCATGAGTGATAAAATTACATCATCCCATTGTCAGATGCTTCACCCACAGGGAGGAGCCAAGCTTTCCTACCTGGATATAATCTGAGATTGAACACACCAGAAGCAGCCTGTTTCCACTGGATTCCCAGAGGAAGACCAGGCCCATCTCACCACCACTGGACCTTCAGAGGAAAACAACACCCTTTTACAAGATCGTTGCTTCAACAAAACCACATCTGACACTCCAGGAGAACTGCAGCCACAATTGGATTGGACTGCTACCAACACCCTGAGTAACTGGGTGTCAGGTTGTATTCTGATTCTATTAGTGGTTTGGGTTTATTTTTTTGCTACTGCATTTTTAGTTTCTTTTTCCTCTTAATAGGAACTGTTATTCCTATTCCCATATCTTTGCCTGAGAGCCCGGTAATTCCAAAATTATAAATCAGAGGGAGGGGGGTTATATTTTCCATTTCAGGCTCCTGCCTTCCTCAGCAGACATCTGTCTTTCCAAACCAAGATGGGGACCTCGGCTGAGATATCCAGGGGGGTCCCAGAGATGGGTTTTTATGGGGGGTTTTTGGAGAATGAAGAGCTCCAAAGCTGAGTAGAAAATGTCCCTTGGGGGGACCTTGGGGGGTCCCAGTGGTGGCTGCTGGCAGAGGCAGCCTGGAGGAGCAGAGCCCTGTGTCCCCAAGGACCCCAAAGTGGGGAGCCCAGAGAGGGGAGAGCGACGCAATTGGTGGGACCCTCAACAGCCTGGAGAGGGGCAGGGGGGGACTCCTTGGACCCCCTGCACCCTGAAGCAAAGAGTAAGGGGAGAAGGGACCCCGGGACCCCAAAACTCTCCAGGATCCCTAATTGGAGAGGTTGAAAAGGGGGGAGGTTTTCAGATTCCTTCTGACTCCCAGCAGCCTGGGTAAGGCGGGGACCGAGTAGACGAGGGACCCCCAGTAAAAGTGTCACCCCTAGGAGCTTGGGGAGGACAGAGGGGAACACTTGAACACCAAAGGGGATGAGACCAGAGATGGGGAACTCTTGGGAGGCATTTTCAGGGCTGAATCTTGGTGTTTAGGAGGTTTCTATGGAGCCCAAATGCCTGGTGACTTCTAGAGATGGACTTGGGCAGAGGGACCTTCAAACCCAATGTGCACATCCCTTGTTTTTCCCCAAACCAGGATTCTCATTCCCAAACCCTGGCTGGATGGATAAGGCTGGGAGGAAGAGGAAGATGCCCCAGGACAGCCAGGCAGGTGAGGAGGACATCCGTGCCCCTTTCCCCCTCTCTCCTGCTCCATCTCCCAGCCCAGCCTGACCCCGGGCTGCAGGACAACCCCGCTGCCGACGCTGTCCTGCCAGGGATGCACTGGGGGGATTTCCTTCCCCTTCCCTCTGGCACAGGGGCAAATCCCATCCTGTCCTTGTCCTTCCTCCCCCAGACAAGAAGTTGAAGATGGAGACCAGGGAGGACAAAGCCCAGCAGCAGAAACTTGTAGGAGAGGCCGTTCTGTGCAGCTGCGCGGCGCAGGAATACACTGGGGAGGAAAAGCCCCAGAGATCCTGCAGGAGAAGGGCCTGCAGACCCAGCCCAGAGTGCTCTGAGGAGAAAAGACCCAGCCTGGCCAGAGATCCAGGCAGAGCTCAGACCTGGTGGTCTATGAGCAGCTTCATGATGGGGAGAGGCCCTACAAATGTTTGGACTGTTGGAAGAGCTTCAGCAAGAGCTCCCACCTGATCCGCCACCAGATGATCCACACTGGGGAATGGGCCTACGAGTGTGGGGAATGTGGGAAGGGCTGCAGAGACAGGTCCAGCCTGGCTGTCCACCAGAGAATCCACACTGGAGAGAGGCCCTATGAATGTGGGGAATGTGGCAAGAGCTTCACCCTCATATCCCATCTCAGCTGTCACCAGAGGATCCACACTGGGGAGAAGCTCTACGAGTGTCCCCAGTGTGGGAAGAGGTTTCACACCAGCTCCAGTCTCCTCCTGCACGAGCGGATTCACACGGATGAGCGGCCCTTCCGCTGCCCGGACTGCAGGAAGGGCGTCAAGTACAACTCCAGCCTTGTCAGGCACTGGCGCATCCACACTGGGAAGAGGCCCTACGAGTGTCCCCAGTGTGGCAAGAGCTTCATCCACAACTCTAACTCAACCAAACACCAACGGAGGCACCGTTAAGGGAAACTCTGCAATTGCTCCAAGTGTGGGAAGAGCTCCATGTGAGTCTCCAACCTCATCCCCCATCAGAGGACACACATTTCTTGTGATCCACGCTGGGAAGACACCTGTCCCTTTCCCTGCCCCTGGCAATGATAGGTGGGATTGAAGAATGTGAGGGTTTGTTCATGGCCTCTTTATTGTATTTGATGCCATCTCAGGTCATTGCCAGGGGCATCAAAGGGACTCTCTCTCTCCCCGAGGAGAAGGGTGACCTTTCCAGGCAGGAGGAAATACGTGGTCGGGAAGAGCCAGTTGATGTTTTTGTAGTTTTCCCTGTACATAGTTTGTTTTATCCCTTCTGTTATCAATATTGTTTCTGTTCCTATTTGTTGCTTATCTTGTTGCTGTTCCCAGTAAATTGTTCTTATCTCAGCCTGGGATCTTTGCCTTTTGTCCTTTCAATGGGAGGCTGGAGGGCAGCGAACGGTGGCACAGTTTCAGCGGGATCAGGAAATTGGGGAATCCCATTCCTAAAGCCCAGCTGATGGAAACCAAGCCTCACAGGTGGTGCCAGCCCTGGCTGCCCTGGCAACAGCCCTGGAAGCAGGGCCCTGGCTGGGGCTGTGGGAACCTCCTCACTCTGGAGCCCAGGGACAGGACTGGAGGGAAGGGCTGCAGCTGAGTGCAGCAGGTTCAGGTTGGATCTCAGGAAAAGGTTTTTCCCCCAGAGGCTGCTGGGGAACTGAAGAGGCTCCCAGGGAAGGGTCCCAGCTCCAGGGCTCTCTGAACTGCAGCAGCGTTTGGACACTGCTGCCAGGCCCAAGCTGGGATTGTTGAGGTGTCCTGTGCAGGGCCAGGAGTTGGACTGGAGGATCCTGATGGGTCTCTCCCAGCTCAGCCAATTCTGTGCTTCTGGGATCCCATGGCCCTGGGAATGGGACTGCAAATGGTTGCCATGGCAATGGACGCTGGCTCCAGGCCTGAGCTGGTGTCCATGGCAACCACCCCTGGCATGAGGTCTGCATGGAGCTGCCAAGGGACTGACCATAGCAACAGGGGGCTGGTGATGGTTGCCATGGAAATTGACCAAAGCAACAGGGGGCTGGTGATGTTTGTCTGCTAAGGAACTGAGTTGTCACAGGCCCTCAGAGGGGTTCCATGGAGACTTCCCAAGAATCTCCAGGCTGTTCCACAGCTGGAATGTCACAGGCACAGACAGGGGCTCCATGGAGACCTCCCAGGGGTTTCTGGGGATGGTAAAGAGCCCTGTGGTCAGAGGCAGTCACAGCCATTCCATGGTGACATCCCAGGGCACCTGGGGCTGCAAAGGCACCCATCTGTCACAGACTCTCACGGGGGCTCCACAGTGACATCCCAGGAGTCCCCAGGCTGCCAAAGAGCCGGGATGTCCCAGACACTCACAGGGGTTCCTGTCATGGGCAGAGTGGAGCTACAGGAAAAAACTTAATTTCTTCATTGACGAAACTCCTGCTGAGTCATGAGTGGAGAAATGACACCCAACAGCTACCATGGATCCTCAAACCCCTCCAGGACGCCTACACTTTTGAAGTTCCATCTAAGAGAGGAGACTGGGAGCAGCTGAATCCTATCCTAGCCCCAGACTTTGTCAAAGGTTTATGTGTAAAAGATTGGAGAGGTGAAATTGAACTGAAATGTAATTTGTCCCACAGGATTAACGATGGAATACCAGATATATTTCTATAAATACAGCTATGATTGATTCTGATCAGGATTAGACAGAAAGATTTATTTACACCACAGAGTGAATTAAGAGTTATTTACTCCACAGTATAGAAGCTATAACAATTATTAGACTATAGTGCTCTAGGAAGAAATTTGGAAGTAAACAGGGCCTTGTTGGAGTTGTTTGAGCCCATTCCAGGCAAAGCCTCTTGCTCCAGCAGGAACTGCCTTTCCTGTGCCAGGACCAGGGCAGGTCTCACTGCAGGAAAAGCCCCAGGCCAGCCCACACATAGTGAAGGCCAGAAATGGTTCCTTGGGGTGCTTTCCAAGGAAACTGGAACTGATGGGGGTTGCCATGGCACCCAAACCCAGCAGTGGGGTCAGGGCAGTGTCCATGGGCACAGCCCCTTGCAGTGGCCCAGGGCAGGTTGGGATGATGATCCACCCTCACTCCTGGCACAGGTCAGGGCTGCAGTGCCCTTCCCCACAGTCTGTCTGCATGAAGCACTTCCAGGCCTCTCTGCATTTCCCTTCCCCTCACTCTTGGCTCACTCCCACACCTCCCAACAACCCACCTGGAGCTTTCAGCTGCAAGGAGTTCAAAGCTGTCTGTCCTTCAGGAGTTGGTCTAATTCTGTCTTCAGCCAACTCTGGATTTGTGTTTATTGTAGAACTTCCTGTGTGTCTAAAACATTCCTTGCATGGTTCTGCCTTGGGGAAGGGGAACCTCCTTGGTGGCACCTTGGGCTTGGAACACACTCGAAGAGATTGCCTGAAACTCAGGAGTTTAGGTTGCTAAAAAAGGAATAAAAACCCTCTTTGCCTGAGTTGTTGCCGCTGCTGGGGGCAGTGTGACCTGGTTCGGAAGCGACACGATGGTCACAATACAGACGGTTTGGACAGATCACTCACTGGATCAATATGATCGACGGTGAAATGCGTTTATTAATTCCTTGTGCAGCCTTATATAGGCTCAGTGCGCTGATGTCACCACAGCGGGGCTTCGGGTTAGTACACTATTGAACGGTGCAAACGGAGAGCCAGGGACCCTATCTCCACGTACAACGAGATATCTTCCGCGTGGCTTCCCTAGCTGATCACATCTCCCCCCTCTCCATGAACAAAAGGGTTTACAATCAAATGATTTTTGTGTTACTAACAACTTGTAAACATTGGTTAGTAGTAGGGGTATAAAAATTACAACTGCAACATGTTATGTTAACTGTCTCTGTTCTAAGAACATAATATTAACTGTGCTCAAGCGAGCCTTAACGAACTGGGTTAACTTATTAAGGATGCAAGGACCGAATATGAGAATGAGCATAACAATGACAACTGGTCCTGATAACGTGGATATCAATCCAGGGTAACAATCCAGGGGGATTGGTTAAACAGGGAATTAAACCAGTTCTGCTGAGAGTGCTGCTTGCTGCATTGTTCGAGCAGCTGCTGAAGCTCTGCCATAGATTGTCTGATAGGTCCTGAATAATTTGCATAGAAGCAGCATTTCTCATTCAGTGCGGCGCATAGACCTCCTTGGCGCAGGAGAAGGAGATCTGTCCTCCTAGTCCGCGCCTGTTCTGCAGCACTACCTCTGCAAGGGAGTTGAGGGAGCGTTCAAGGTTAGAAATGGATTTTTGGATCCTGAGCAAGTCCTCGTCTACAGTGGTCTGTAACTGGTTCAAGCCTTCATTCTGTGTGATTAGAGCTGAGACACCTGTCGCTGCACCTGTCGCTCCCAGGCCCAAGAGAACTGCGAGGCTGACCGCGGTGAACAGTTCTCTCTTTTGGTGCGGCGAGTCACTCTCCAGGCGACAGAGCATTTCCTCATTGGGGTAGTATAGGATTCTGGGAATAACAACAACTTGGACACAGAAGTCATCAGCATCTTTAAAATACTTATTGGAAGCACATGGGGTGATGCCTGTGGATTTGCAGGCCCATGTTCCCAGGGCTGCTGGGATTACCCAGGCCTGAGACTTATCTAGGGTAACAGATGTGTTACAGATTTCTCTGTGGTGCCGTATGAGTCGTCTGCTGCCAATACAGACCCCTTTCCTGGAGATTTGTCCCAATGTAATTCCTTTCTGGGGGGTGTTCCATAAACATTGTTTGGGGTTGTTGTCATTGGAGTAGCTGAACATGGCATTAAGGGCTACTCCCTCATAAAAGGGTGGATAAGTATCATAACAGAGCCAACAGGAGTTGGTGAGGTCCGGTTTTGTCGCATTCAGTGATGCGAATGCAGCTCTCAGCATGCGGTAAAAGAGAGCATGAGAAGTCAGTTCAAATGCATTGTGGAATGTTGTTGTAATGGTGGCGAGGTCTGTCGTGGGGACATTGTTTTTGTGATCGCTTTGTTGGACTATCATCTCATTTGGCCCGAACGCGGTACGATGTTGTGTTGGGGCTCTGATAATTTGGACTGCTGTGCTTGGGCCTGTTCCCGTGTGGTAGATGTAAACTGACCACCTGCGCCCAAGAGACCAGCTGGGATCTCGGGGCTGTAAAACTGTTATGTTCAAGTGGGAACACGTTCCTTTATAGTCACTAATTTGCCCACTTGTACTGAACACGGCTCGTTTGCAGTCCCTTGGCCAATAACTCACCTCTAGGAAATTGTCCTTTTTAGATGGGACCCACAAGTCACTGGTTACAATGGTCTCGCATCTGCGAGTGCTTCCAATATTCATATTCAGAGTAAATGCAATAGCTTTGACCAGGATTGACACTAGGACACCAGTATGTTCCTCAACTGACATAGGAAGCAGGCTTCCCTTGGGGGTCAAGACCTATGTTATGGTAGTTGAATATGTCACTGAGGTGAACAATGAAGCTAGGAGCATTAGAAACTGTCTTTGCTATCACCCTACCATCTCTGGGGTTTCGCAGGCTCCAGAGGCATGGCCGATAGGGATGCTCGTTTGGCCTGCCTTGACTGAAAAGCTGGCTTAGGAAGAGAAGGATGCAGACGGGCAGATGACGTGGAGTCCACATCAATGCTGCGGAGCGAGGCTGGCACAAGATGTCATGATGGTAGACCTGTCGAGAGAGACTCAGAGGTTTCATTAGCTGGGTTGCATAACACAGGCTTTATGGATTTCAAAGGACACCATGTAATAAACCTGTCCTTTTCCACTGCCGCGTACCCTCTGCCTGTCACTACTAATTTCCACCCCGTTTCCCACTCTCCTATCTCATTTTTGATGCTAACTGGTGGGCCTTCTTTTACTGCTTCCGTGGCCCAATGCTCTTGAGAAGGAGCTTGCAGTTGGTCTCCCCTAGGAAATTGGTTCAGTGCCAGCATAGCAGTAGCTAGCAGTAGGAGTTGTTCTGGTGGAGGGATGTTGTTGGTGAACCCCTCCGCTCTGGCTAGAGTCTCTAGCTTGGATTTTAATGTCTGATTCGCTCTCTCCACTATGGCCTGTCCTGTGCTGTTGTATGGAATTCCTTGCTTTAGAGCAATGTCCCATTTTGTGGCGAACTCTTGCACTGACTTGAACATGAAATTTGTCCCATTGTCCATTTTGATTTGCTTGGGAATGCCAAGCCATGCCATAGCTGTTAACCAGTGCTGGATTGTAGCTTTAGAGTTCACTTTGGTGTGCTGGGTTGCGACAATCATGCCGCTGTGTCTACAGTCACAGCGAGCCATGCTCTGGGCTTCAACAGTTGACAGAGGGTGAAGTCTGTTTGCCAAATTTCTGAGGCTTTCAGGCCTCTGGGGTTGACCTCGCTCGACCATAGAGGCACCTTCTGGCAATGTGGGCAGGTGGCCACTATGTGTCTGGCGTCTGACATTGAGATATCACATTTTTTGGCAAGCGATTTGGCTCCAACATGAAGGGACTTGTGTAGTTGTCTTGCTTCTTGCAAGGTCCACAGTCCTTTAGCTGCTGCATCGGCCTTGTCATGACCTATCTGGAAGAACCCTTTGACGGGGTTGTGACTGTTAACATGCATGACAGATATCATGCCCTGACGTGATGAAAGTTCTTCTTCGATCATGATAGCAGCTGGAGATGTTGAAATGCCTGGACCTGACATCGCCTGGCAGAGCTTTGCGATGAACATGGAGTCGGTGACGATGTTAAGATGTTCTGACTGGAACAGTCCACATGCAAGCACGACGGCTGAAGCTTTTAGCAGTTCCACTGACAGCGACTTATCTGTCATTTTTACACACTGCCACCGATCTTGTGCTTGCCACATGACAGCTGCTGTGGAGGTGGCTGAAGACATGTCAGTGAATACTGTCTGGCCTGGTTCAAGACCGGCCCCCGGTCTTGAACTTTCTGTGGGAGGTCTATGTCCACCATGGCTAACAGCTGAGTCCATGGAGGTTTGGCTGCGTAGCAGAGCTCTCCTGCAAAGTTGAAAAGGGCTAGGGCAAGGTGTTCTGAGACTGCTACTGACTATGCTGGAATCTGTTTCTGGAATGGCAGGTATATTTTTGCAGGCTCGAGACCCAGGCGATTCAGTGCAAGCTTCCTTCCTTTCATGATTAGGTTTCCAAGGCATTCCACTCCCGGGGTAAAGGCACGTGATGTTCTTCCGAGGACTATCCATCATACCGGTTCGGCTGTGTCAGGAGGTCCTTGTGCCAATGCTCCTGCTCTGCCTTCTTTGGTAAAGTGCACGTACAGGTCTAATGGCAGGCTTGGGTTCCATTGAGCAAGAACTGCTGTGGACAGCTGTCATTCGATGAAGTCAAGGGAGCAGGCAGCCTGGTCTGAGAGGGTTTTTTGCTCCCAGGGGTGCTTTCCCTTGAGGAGGTCGTGCAATGGAGACATCAGCTCCGGCGGAATGAGGACAACATTTCGCAGCCACTGCAGAGATCCAACCAGCCGCTGAGCATCGTGGAGTGTACTGATGTCATGGCGGATTTTGATTTTCGGAGGCGTCACGTAGGAGCTGTCAATTTTCACGCCTAAGAACGTGACGGAAGGACCTCTCTTTATCCTTGCTTCAGCTATCTCGAAACCTCTGGACTTTAGGGCTTCTGAGATCGTGGATACGAGGTTGTCCACTTGGCAGGGCTTAGGAGCAGCGACCAGGATGTCATCCATGTATTGGACGATGGTGGCCTCTGGGCTTGCGGATCGAACGGGAGCTAGGGCTTGGCTCACTACAATTTGGCAAATCATAGGCGAATTGACCATTCCTTAGGGAAGCACCTTCCAGTGGAATCGTTAGTTGGGTTGTTGGGCATTGGGGAATACCACTGAGAAGGTGAACCACTCTTTGTCTTGATCATGCAAGGGGATAGAGAAGAAACAGTCTTTAATGTCAAGCACCACGCATGGCTGGTCTGTTGGGACAAAGGAGTTGCCAGGAAGTTGTGTTTGCACTGAACCCATGGGCTGGATCTTCCAGTTGACAGCACGCAAGTCGTGGAGCAGATGAAAGCCTTCTCCTCTGCGTTTTGATATGACAAACACAGGGGTGTTCCATGGAGAAGTGGGTGGTTCGATGTGTCCTTTTTCTAATTCTCGTTGGACTAGCTGAAGAAGGATTGACATTCTAGGCTCGGGAATGGGCCACTGCTCTACCCACACCGGTTCTGATGATTTCCATGTCAGCCGAATTGGAGGTGACGGGTATGCTGCAGTGGCCCTCAGGGTAAATTTGTCAGCCTGACATTCAGCTGAGATAGAGCATCTCGTCCAAGCAAAGGTGGCTGTCAAGAATCGGGAAGGACATCAGCGTGGAGTCAAATTTCTCCCTCGAACTTCTCCCCTGCTTCATCATAGACAATTATTGAGATTTGTTTTGCACTCTTTTTCGCAGCAGAGATTCCGCCTACCCCACTCACGTTGGAACCATCTTCTAATTTCCAGTGGGAGGGCCAGCAGTCTTGAGGGAATACAGTTACATCCACGCTGGTGTCAAGCAAAAAGAGAAGACTGATGGCGACGTCCTCTCGAGAGCGACATGGGATGTCATCCCAGGGACTCTTGTTGGAGCCAGAGGTGCATTTGCGACAAATTCCCCAGGCTACTGGGGGTTTGCTGCTGTTGCACCGTATTGCCAGGGCCACTCGAGGGTTTTGTCTTCTGAACTGAATTTCAAGGACACCAATGCGATCGAGCCTTGATGAGTCGCTGATTGGGGAAACACCTGCTTGCAGAGGCCAAGGCTGGGCCATAAAGCTGTTGGCTTCTCTGGCAGGCAGTGGGTTCACAAGCTGCTTGTTCCATGCGAGTTCGCATGGTTGGGCCGCTGGATTTCTCCACTGGGAGAAGGCTGCATGTGGCCCGTCTGCCCCCTCCCATGCCCGTTTCCCGGCCTCCTGGACTTGCATTCTCTGGCGATGTGGCCTCTCCGGCCACATGCCCAGCATGGTCCCCTTGGCTTGCCCTGGAATAGAGGGTCTGGCGGTGCTGGTTGTTCCTGGTAACTTCGGGCAGCCATCACTTCTGCCACAGGCAGTGCTGACTGCAGCCGAAATTGGGGTGAGGGCGGCACCCACCGCAGCTTGGACCGGAACTAGGTTTTCTTCCCTCACAACGAGCTTGATCATCGCTGCGATGCAGGTGCCTGGTGGCACTGAGCGCAGGATCTCTTTGGTGGCCTGATTGCATTGTTGTCGCAGGCATCCCTCTACGACTGGCCCTTTCGCTTCTGCTGGCAGGTCTGAGGCATCCACAGCTGCTTGGAGACGGTCTACAAATTGTCTGAAGCTTTCACTCTCATTTTGTCTGATGGTGGACCATGGAGCCGGCTTGACAACGATCCTGCAAGCCACAAATGGCTTCTTGGGCAGCACAAGTGGTGGCTGCTACCTCTGAGGCTCGCAGGCCTTGGGCTTTACTTGTGGGCTGACCATTTGTGGGTCTTTGCCCATCAGGCGTTGAATGTTAGAATTGCGCAGTGGATGGTGATCCCCGGTAACTCTGGCAAGCATATTTAAGCAATTGTCCTCCCATTCCTGCTTAAATACAATCATTCCTGCGCCGTCGAAAATCATTCGACATGTCTGTTTGATATCAAAAGGCAGCATGTCATCGTTACCAAAGATGCCATCAATTAGGGTAGAGACCATTGCAGAATTTATACCTTTCTCAGCGATAGCTTTTACAACTGCCTGCACGTCTTTAGGATTAACAGGAGAATAAGTTGGCAGGTTGTTATCAACTCTCCTGACTGGGAATGCCCAAACTGCTGATGTGGTCAGGTCTGCGCATGCCATTTGGATTTCTTTCCAGTCTGTGAGTGGCATGGATTTTTGAGAGCTCTTAGTGACTGCACGTGGTATGAATGAATTGGCAAGTTTGGTGAGAGAAGATGATGCTCTCTCCTGTCTGAATCAGGATTGGAGCTGGATGAGTACCAGCATGCCTTTTGTTGCTTTGTGTCCCGTGGGGGCCTCAGGGAGTAGTGATCAGGGTGTTGCAGGTGGCTATAGTTGTCATCTGACTCATCCGAGTCAGAGGAGGAAGTCAGGTAGCAAGAGGTTTTCGGCTTGCCGTGCTTTTGAGCCGGGCTCTGCCCTCTTTTGTTCTCGTGAGCAGGTTCTCCCCCCCCGTCTCTGTCTCCCTTCTGGGGAGCTTAATTTGTTGCAAGGGAAACTTTTGGGGCGTGCCCTCTGCTTGGGCTGCGGGGTCTCCTCCCCCTCGCTACTCGCACTGTCCTCCCACCTCCCCTCGTGCCTCTGTCTGCGCATGTCAGTGGCGGGAAACCGCTTTCTGCACTGCCCTTCTTCTTTTTGCCCAGCGCCATTTTTTGGTGCGTAAGGTGGCGGCCGTCCCCAAACCCCATCGGGATTTGCGCTATCCAAACTGTTTTCAAACTCGCCAATATCACTATCGTTCGGCTGCTGGCTGTGCTCAGTGGTCGGCTCGGGCGGTGCCACGGCAGACATGTGCAAGGGAGCACGGCCGGAGTCCATCCGCACGGCGTGGCCGGCGTCCGTCCACTCATTTGGTGCCGCCACGCGCTCCGCAGGTGATGGCGGGCGCCATGCAGGGCTGAGGGACCGCGATGATTGGGAACGATCCCTGTCGTCGTCCCGGCACGGGTCGGGACCTGCGGGGCAGTCCCCAAACGTCGTCTGGGTGGTGGCTCCGACCCTGACTTTCGGTGTTATTTTTAAACAAGTTTGAGCAGCTTTCCACACTTCCTGCTCTTGTAGTGCTTTGCGCAGCGCTTGCGTTACCCTTCCCCAGCTTTTTAAGCTTTTACTAGACCCGGTAATCATGACATCATTCGCGAGAATTTTCGTACATTTGTCCCAGCATTCCGAATGCAGAATATCAACAGGGCAATCAATCGCACCTAATTTTATCAGACGCGCGACTGCACACTCGAAGTCTTTGACTTTGCAGACGATCCCCCACTGCCTATGCAGTTCACACACTACCTTTCCAAGCACGTCCATCTCTTGGAGGTATGCGAGTGTCCTCGCCAATGGGTCGGTCCTGCCGCCTCAGTCGTCACTCTCCGGCCAGCGTGAGACCCAAAATCCCGCCGCTCAGACCCGATTGTTGGGGGACGGTCGAGCTTCGGCGGCACTAAATTGCCCCTTCCCAGGTTTCGGCACCACTATGTTACCGCCGCTGGGGGCAGTGCGACCTGGTTTGGAAGTGACAGAACGGTCACAATACAGACGGTTTGGACAGATCACTCGCTGGATCAATGTGATCGACGGTGAAATGCGTTTATTAATTCCTTGCGCAGCCTTATTATAGGCTTGGTGCGCTGATGTCACCGCGGCGGGGCTTCAGGTTAGTACACTATTGAACGGTGCAAACGGAGAGGCAGGGACCCTATCTCCATGTACAACGGGCTATCTTCCGCTTGGCTTCCCTAGCTGGTCACACTGAGTGTAGCCAGTTCTCTGAGCAAGGCAGTTCCCAGGTGAGTGAGGAGAGACAGGATGGGGCTGGGGAACGTGGAACAAGGTTCTCCACACTGAGTCAGACCTCAGGGCGCAGCTTCTCTGACCAGGCCATACCTCCTGAGGACAGTCCCTGGATCAATATCAATCCCTGAATGCTGCAATCAACTTTTTCTAAAGAGAAAAATACAACCTTGAAAAAAAGAATGTGAATTTAGTAGAACTTCTTTGAAAGATTTCTCCAAAACTCTAGGAAGAAAGACTTCTAATGAACTGCAGCAGATCAGAGGGAAATCAAGGCACAGCCATGGTTTGTCAGGACTTGCTTTGATCCTAATGAGCCCTGTGGTGCATTTGGTGCTGAGCTCTTGAACCTCAGGGCCTTAGAGGAGATTACACAAACCTTTCTAGGAGTCAAAGTCAGAAGAAAAACCCAAAGTGTCTCAAAGCATTCATGGGTTGAACTGAGATCCATCCCAAACACAGGTTCCTCATGGACAACTTGGAAGAGAGAATTTGAGACCAAGACTGCAAAAAATCCTCTCAGAGACACAGTGTGGGAAGGAAAATCCAAAGTATCTAAAAAACGCTAAGTATCTCAAAGTATTAATGAGCCCCACTGAGTGTCAGTGCAAAGGTCTCAAGAGACTCATTAAAGTAGATAATTGGAGGCCAGGATCGCACAAAAACTTCTCAGAGACTCAGTGCCAAAAAAAAAGTTCTTTAAGAAACTTTGAGTACCTTAAAGTATTAATGAGCCCCACTGAGTGTTTTTACTCACTAAGAATCCCAAGGGACTTGTTAAAGTAGATAATTGGGGCCAGGATTGCACAATCTTTCTCACAGAGTCAGATTTAAAGGGGAAACACCAAGTACCTTAAAATAACTGAAGTACCTTGAAACATTAATGAGCCCCACTGAGTGTTGTTACTGACAAAGCCTCTCAAGGGACTAATTACAGCAGATAATTGGAGGCCAGGATTGCACAAACCTCTCAGAAACTCCAAGGCAAAAGCCAAACCCAAAGTCCTTTGAAGAACCTGCAGTGCCTGGGAGCATTCAGGAGTCCCCCCCCAGGGCCACTCCTGACCAGGGCTCCCCAGGGACTCCTTCCAGCACATCCTTGAGGCCACTGGGCTGTCAGGGGGATGCTGAGGGCAGGACAAGGGGCTGAGAGTGCCCAGCCTTGCTGGGGCTGTGCCAGGAGGCCCCAGGGCCTCAGGACAAGGTGTCTCCTGACAGCCCTTGGTGGCACAGACCCTGCTGTGCCCCAGAGCACCAAGACTTGGCTTCTCTTTGTCCCCTCCTGGCATCACTGCCTGCAGTTCTCTGCTCTGCCTGGGGACTGCGGACACTTTCTCTGTTGTGTGCCTCAGTGGGACCCATTAAAACTTGCAGAAACTTTGGAGTTGGATTCTGACTTGGAGTTCTGGAGAAGTTTCATCAGCTCCCTGTCAGGGACTGATGTTCAGGGCCTCAGCACCCCAAGAGGGTCATTAAAGTCCTTGTGCTGTGTCTGTGCTAATGAGCTGGGCTGGGCTCCTGGCACAGATGCAGCAGCTTCTGGCAACCAAGAAGAGCTTCAAAAGACATTTCTCCTGATGAGCAACTCTTTTCCCAGCCCAGCAGAGCTCACTCACAGCTCACTGGAGGAGAAACCCTCACAGCATTTGGAACAGTCATTCTCTGGCTGGGGGAAGATCAGCTGCAGTTCCTGCAGGGAGCTCCTGAAGCTGCCACATCCCACAGCTCTGAGGCCCTTCCAGGAGCACTCTCCGAGCTGCTGCAGGGCAGGGATGTGGCCCTGGGGCAGGGCTGGGTTTCCCTGCTGCAGCAGCCCAGGCACAGCACGGGGCAGCTCCCTGTGCCAGGCTCTGCTGCAGGGCTGAGCAGCCGGGGCTGCAGCCAGGGGTGCCCAGGGCTGTCCTGCAGAGCAGGCTCCTGCAGCCCAGGGCTCTGTGCTGGCCCAGGGACTCTGCTGCCTGCCAGGGACAGCTCTCAGCCGGCCCGGGGAGCTGCTCCCAGCGCTGGGGAGAAGCTGTGGGGGGAAGGAGCCACCCTGAGCAGGGCAGGTGCTGCTGCTGAGAAGTGCTGTGTGGGACAGGGCTGCTCCCAGCTCCCCACCAGCCTGGGCACAGCTCTGGAGGACACTTCCCAAAAGAAGGTGAGCCTGGGATTGCTGTAAAGATCAGGAGCTTTCCTGAGAGTGTTTTCAATTTCCTGCTTGTAGAAGGATGGGAGCGTTGGGGTAATTACAAATAGATTTTTGCTTTATATACATTTTTCATATATTCTTAGCTCTGTTAACTACTAATATGTAGTTATAAAACTATAATTTTTAATTTACTCCATTCAACTACTATTGCATATACTTATTATAGTATACATATACTTATATACTCTAGTATATATACGTATATGTACATAAAGTAAATATATGTACATATACTATAGTATATATTGTATAGTATTGTATAGTATATATATATACTTATATACATATAGTATACATATACATATTTAAGTATAATCCTTAATTAATTCTAGCATGCTTCCTACCCTTTCTTTAAAGTTTTAGAACAATAAGCTGACCCTCTAATCACATTCCTGAACTACTGTGTAGTCTTATTATCAGGTAGAGGACCTACAAGAAGAACATTTTGGTTTTGACCCAGAGTGTTAGCAGTCATCAAAAAAAGTGGGGCAAAGAAACCCTTGGAGCAATGGCTTGACCCAGGGGTGTGTAACTGGTGCAACTGAATCTCCTATTGGATGTTCCTGCCAAATATCCTAATTAATCAACCTCAATAAATTGCTTAAATGAGGGGCCGGGTGTGCCCCATCCGCACTGGGACACCTGGGAGCTTCCAATAAAGGTCTGTTTTTTACTCTCCTGTTCTAACACTGTTACAAGAGATTTTTTATTTGTTCTCTTTTCATTATAGGCAACAGGAGGATGAGAGCAGTAGAACAGGGATTGTAATCACGGAATCACACAATCAGAGAACATTCTGAGTTGAAAGGAACACTCAGGATCATCAAAGGAATGTTTGAACATTTACAGAGACTCCAGCACTGTAACTTTGGGTGGTCAGTCTCTCTGCTGGGAGGCTCCTCAAGGGCCTTCAGCCCCTCCTCAGCCCTGCACAACAGCAGCAGCAGCATCACCTTTGCAGGCCCAGCAGGGCTCTCCTGAGCTGCCCTTGCCCAGCTGCAGACAGAGCCTGCCCCAGCCAGGGCCCTGCAGACAGGCAGGTTTCTGTAGAGCCGGGCCCAGGGAACAGAGGCTGGGATGGGTTCTGTGAGCGCTGGCAGGGACAAGGCTCCTCTCAGCAGGGAAATGTCCAGGCCCAGGGAGATGCTGAGGGAAGGAGAGGGGGCTGAAGAGAGCAGTGCTGGGGGCAGGAGGGCACTGTGGGTGTGTGGGAGGTGCCGTGCACAGCTGGGCACGGGAACACTGTCCTGAGTGCCCGGCTGTCTCTGCTCTGCCCTCCCAGGCACAGCCCCACCACATCTTCTCTTGCTTCTGCACTGCCCTGAGATTGTCCCTGTCATCTGGTGCTCTCAGGGAGACTCTGGCATTTGCAGCAGCTGAGTCAGGCACTGCCCTTGGCATTGCTGCCAGGCAGCTGTGGCCATGGCCATGGGGTGTCCAAGCTTCCCTGGGACCTGTGGGGCTGTGGGCAGAGCAGTCCATGGGAAAAAGGAATGGGCTGAGCCCCCTCCCTGAGATCCCATCATGGGCACACCCAGGGATCTCCTTGCTGTGTCCTTGCAAGCTCTGAGCTGCCCTCCTGGCTGCAAATCTGTGCCAGAGCCCCTCGCAGTTCCCTGAATGTGCCCTGGGGAAGTGCAGAGATGCCAGAGCTGAGGAAATGCTGCTGGGTTTGCCAAGGGAGCCGTGAGTGTCCTTGGCAGAAGGGGGTGCTGAGACCTTGCCCAGAACCCTTTGGAGAGGGGGAGACATTCAGGGATCCCTCTGCTCTGGGATGGGTCTGGTTTATCCCATGGTGACCCGGGAGTGTGACTGTGCTCTGACTGCAGCCAAAGCTGCAAACCCAGGGCAGGTGGGAACAAGCCCATCCAGCCCCTCACCTTGCCCAAGGCAAAGGGAATCCTTTGCCTCTCACATCTCTCAGTGGCAAACCCTGAATGCAGCAGAGATGCTGGGGATTTCTGACCTCAGAGAACCAGGAATGATGTGTGGGCAGGAAAATAATGGCCAAAATTCCTTCCTGCTCTCCATGCCCTTTCTAAGTGGGAGTGCAGATGGTTAGAAGCTTTTCTGCATTCACAGTGATTCCCCTGACAAATCCTGAATATCCAGCCTTGTCCCTCTGCCACATGTCCACAAACCCAGGGCAGCAGGGCAGGGATGGGTCCTGGACGGCCCCCATGCACAGGCCTGGCTGCTCCTGGCACACTCAGACTGCACAATTGGAGCTCAGGCAGGGACCTGGGTGAAGGTTCTCCCAGAGCAGGAACAAGGGTGGGGGAGTCACAGTGGGACAGTCTACAGGGAATTGCCCAGGTTTGGCTCAAAGCAGCCTCTGCTGACTTGCCCCTGTCCTTTCTCCATGAACAGGTGCCCATGTGCAGCCAGAGCAAATGTCCAACAGCAGCTCCATCAGGCACTTCCTCCTGCTGGCATTGGCAGACAGGCGGCAGCTGCAGCTCCTGCACTTCTGCCTCTTCCTGGGCATCTCCCTGGCTGCCCTCCTGGGCAACGGCCTCATCATCAGCGCCGTAGCCTGCGGCCACCACCTGCACAGCCCCATGTTCTTCTTCCTGCTCAACCTGGCCCTCACTGACCTGGGCTCCATCCTAACCACTGTCCCCAAAGCCATGCACAATTCCCTCTGGAACACCAGGAACATCTCCTACACAGGATGTGCTGCACAGCTCTTTTTCCTTATGTTCTTCATCTCAGCAGAGGTTTCCCTGCTGACCATCATGTGCTACGACCGCTACGTGTCCATCTGCAAACCCCTGCACTACGGGACCCTCCTGGGCAGCAGAGCTTGTGCCCACATGGCAGCAGCTGCCTGGGCCAGTGCCTTTCTCAATGCTCTCATGCACACAGCCAATACATTTTCCCTGCCCCTGTGCCATGGCAATGCCCTGGGCCAGTTCTTCTGTGAAATCCCACACATCCTCAAGCTCTCCTGCTCCAATAGCTTCCTCAGGGAGCTTGGGCTCATTGCTGTTAGTGTCTCTTTAGCACTTGGCTGTTTTGTGTTCATTGTTTTCTCCTATGTGCAGATCTTCAGGGCTGTGCTGAGGATCCCCTCTGAGCAGGGACGGCACAAAGCCTTTTCCACCTGCCTCCCTCACCTGGCTGTGTTCTCCCTGTTCCTCAGCACCTCATTTTTATCTTACCTGAAGCCCCCCTCCATCTCCTCCCCATCCCTGGATCTGTCCCTGTCAGTTCTGTACTCGTTGGTGCCTCCAGCCCTGAACCCCCTCATCTACAGTCTGAGGAACCAGGAGCTCAAGGCTGCAGTGTGCACACTGATGACTGGATTGTTTAGAAAACATTAAAGTGCTGGCTAATTTCTGCAAATCACTTGTAATTAAAGTCATCTATGATACTTCCCTTGGTTTCATTTTGTGTGTTCTTTTCTCTTTGTTTTACTTTTTTAGTCTTGTCAGCAATTAAATATCTGTGTATTTCTCAAATCTCCATTTGTTTCTCTCCACCTTCCCCGTGAACACAGAGTGTGGCAATGAGGGGCTGCACTCTTGGTGGTTTTAAAGGAACTCAAGGATCTCCCAGCCCAGTTTTCTGCAGAGATGCCCCTTTGGTTCCCTTCTCTGCAGCTGCAGCAGCAATGTCTGTGTGCAGAGCTGGGGCAGATCAGTGCTGGCACAGCAGCTGTGGCCAGCAGCAGCAGCAGCAGCACTTGGTGCTGCCAGTGCTGCTGCCGTGGCCCTGCCCCGCTGCCCTCCTGGCCCTGCTGTTGCTATAGGGCCTGAGTGCTCTCGGGGCCAGGCACAGGGCTGGGGGTGGCAGTGCCGGGGCTGCAGCAGGGACAGGCCATGGGCACTGCTGGCACAGCAGCAGTGCTGAGGCCTCAGGCCAGGGCCTGGGGGCTGCAGGCTCCTTGCCCAGGCTCTCTCCACAACACATTGCCCAGGCCAATGCTCAGCAGAGAAAAGCCCCGGCAGCAGCCCCAGGCTGGCCGTGGACAGGCTGGGGGCAAACAGCACGGCTGGGGCTCTGCAAGGGCCCTGGGCAAGCACACGGCAAGGAGCAGCAGAGCAGGGCCTGATCCATCCCCACTGCGCTGGACACCCCAGGCCAGCGGCCCACAGCCTCCTCATGCACCTGCCAACAACATCCTCCCTCTGCAGCCCTGGCCTCTCCCCCAGCTCACACAGCTGCCGCAGCCTTGCAGGCACAGCCACGGCAGCACTGCCTCAGGAGCCCCTGTTTGCCCTGCCCAGAGCAGGCCTGAGCACCCCCATGGGGTTGGTGTGGGGAGATGAAGCTGAGGGAGCACAAATGCCAGCAGCCCCTGGGGCCAGGAAGGGCTGGGCCACAGCAGGGAAACCCCTCAGGATTGTGGTGGCCTCTGAAGTCAGAGCCAGAAAGTTTGTTCCCATGAGCTGGGGGTTTGCTGTACCACTGCAGATGTTGTTGCTCAGAGCCAGGGCTGCCTGGCAGCAACCCCCAAACTGCCCTGACCATTTCCTTTCCTTCCCCTTGTCTTTCTTGGCTCTTCCCTGGTTCAAATTTCTTCTTATTGCCCACCTGTTGGGGAGGATGAAGTTGCTAGGCCCTGCAGAGATGATTTAATAGTAAAAGATTCTAAAAGTATGAAACCCACAAGAGGAATAGAATTAAAAGCAAAGTTTGAACTGTATGTTGCTGGACAGGAAGAAGGTGATTAGCTGAAAAGGACTTGTCTGAGTGAATTAGTGACACCCCTGCCATGACAAAAGGATGAATAAAAGGTCGGACCTTCTCAGGTATCAGGGCTAAGGTGGGTTTCACAGGTTTTGGTATGTAGAGTAGTATTGTAATGTTGTAGTTCCCATAGGCTGTATGTAGATTCTGTAGGTTTTGTATCTTAAAGTGATTGGTTAATGCTCATTAGAATATTCACGATAGAAAGGGTTAAAATGGAATGTAACAAGGAGCTTGGCCTCTTTGCACCCTCTCTTTGCGCCCTCTCTTTTCGCCCTGCTCTTTGCGTGCTTTCCCTTGGACCCTATTGGACTTTGCACTGGATCCCTGGACCCTTCTCCAGTCAGGTCGCCTCCCCACGACCAATAAAGCACGTGTTCCAAAGAGTATCCTGATCTTCAGATCATCTCTCTCGCCGGACAACCAGCATGCTTTTTAATATCTGGCGCCCATCGTGGACAACGCTGGAGCAGCCTGACCTTTGCACCACTCATCTCCGTCTATGGTAATCTGAAAAACTGATTCCTTACCTGGAGAGACTGTCTCTAGCGCATGTCCAGTGCTAAAAGCACCAGGACTTGAAGCGCTTAAAATATTTTAGCCCTAGGGACCCTTAAGCCCAGCTGTGGGGTTCTCTGATACGGGCGAGCACAGGCAAGCTAAGGAAAAGCTCTGCCTGGAGCTCTTAAAATATTCGCAGACTGAGGTGGTACCAGAAGCCAGTGGGACGTTGCTAAAAAGCAACATTCAGCCGAAGCTGTCAGGCCCTATAGCAGCGTGGTGAGCTCCGCAAGGCTGTTACACAGTAGCAGGCGCTTCAGGAGCTTGTGGAAAAACTCCTGTTAAGATCCTCGACAATGAGGGATCTGTTGGTGTCCCTGAGAGGACACGTGGTGCCTGGCCAGCACCGTTAGTTGGAGCTGTTTTGGGACGTCTCTCTCTCTCTCCCTCCCTCTTTGACCGACTACTGGTAAGTATAAACCTTTTGTAAAAATGGGTCAGGGATTTTCTACCTCAGATATAGATTTTTACAAGCAGCTAAAGCATTTGTTAAAAACTCATTCAATCTCTCTGCCCAAGCAGGAGTTGAAGGGTCTTTTAACGTGGACTCTGAATAATTTTCCAAATGCTGATCGATCAACTGTTTTTACGAGTCACTTTTGGGAATCAGTGGGAAATAAGCTTTTTAATGAGATTTCCTATCGAAATATCGCTGTTGCAGAACATGTGCCCGCCTGTAGGGCTTTAGTCCAGCTGTTTTCTGTACTTTCGCAGTGCACGGAGTCCATTCCCTCTGTTTCCTCAGTGCTTGCTGTCCCGTCCCCTTCCCCCCCCCACTCCCCAGACCACGTGGCAGCTGCGGCGCCCTCCCAGCCCCCCTGCCACGTGGCCGCAGCCCCCCCCATGGCCCCGAGCCTTGCCGTCCCTCCGGTCCACGTGCACGCTCCCTCCGCCCCGATCCCCGCAGCCCCCCTCCCGATCCCGGCTGCCGCGGCACTTTCCCTCGCTGTGCCCCCTTCTCCTCTCCCCGCAATGACTTCCCCCCCTCCAGGGGCCCCTGTCCCTGCTCCCCTTGTGCCGGTCCACGCTGTCTCTGCGAACGCCACTTCCCCCCCAGCCCTGTCCTGCGCGTCGCATTCCCTCTCTGCTGCACCCCCCCTCCCGACCCCCGCTCTCGCTACGCCGTCTCCTCCCCCCGCGGTACCGGCGTCTCCCTTCCCCGCTCCTATCCCCCTCCCAACACAGGCACCCATGCCTGCGCACCCCCCCTCCCCCTGCTCTGCTCCCACTCTCCTAATCGCCCATCCTGTCTCTCATTCATGTGCAAATACATCCAGCCTGTCCCCAGCTGCGACCCCTCCCCCCGCCCCCCTCACCCCCGCTGGTCCGTCGCCTCCCTCGGTGCTGTCCCAGCCCCAAGCCGTCCCCTCCCCGCCCACCGCCGCCCCCCCACCCCTCACCGTGCCCCCCGCCCCTACATGCCCTGTGCCTGTCGCCCCACGACTGCCCATTGCCCCTCCTATGCCCACAACTTCCCCGGTACGGTTTCCATGCCCCTCCACCACTGCTCCTACAGCCCCTACGCCAGCCCCGCCCCTACCCCGCCCCTAGCAACCCCTGCCCCGCTCTCCCGTCCCACCCCGCCCCCTACCCTGCCCCTAGCAACCCCTGCCCCACTCTCCCGTCCCACCCCACCCACTACCCCGCCCCTAGCAACCACAACCCGACCCTCTCTGCACACTGCCCCAGCAGCTCCGACCCTGCCCTGCCTGCCAGCTGCTGCCTCCCCCACCCCCTACGTCAGCCTGCACCCCCATCCAGCCCCTGCTAAGGCACAGCCCCACACCTCCCAATACCCTATCCCTTCTACAAACCCCACTACCCCCCCCATACCTGTACTATCCAACCCAATCCATCCCGAAGCCACATTCAGTCCCGTCCAGACCCCCTGCGACACCAACGACACCAATGTAGCAATGCTAGAAGCACCAGACAAAGGATGGCTCCCTTCCCCTGCAGCAGCTACCTGGGCTTCTGTGCCTGGTGCGGCTGCCGCTGCTGCCCCTGCACGACCTTTATTTTTCCCTGAGACAACCTGCGTCTTGAAAAACGCGCCGAGTTCAACAGCCACGCCTCCCTCGGTGCCGGGGAAGGCACCAGCCTGGCCTCACCACCCATGCCCACCTACACTACCGAACCTGACAATGCACCAGCCCTGCCTTCCCCGGAGTACTGTGCCTGCTGCCCCTGCTGCGCCCGTCTGGACCCCTCCAACCCGCACCTGATTCTATCCCAGCAATGCACCATTCTTATGCCATGCAAGCAACCTGCTCAGCCCCAGTACCTGCCTCCAGCTATTCCGTCACCACTGCACAGCCACCAGCCAGCCCACCACCTGCCATGGCGCCCTTTCAGCATCTCCCCACCGCCCATGTGCCCGCTGCAACGCTGCCACAGCTGCCACCATCTGAGCAAATCTCAACATCACGACAACTGCCGTTGCCGCTTCCCCCACATCTCGTCCAGCCACCGGTGGAAGTCAACCCGCCTGCACCCTCTGTCCAGCCAACCACCATGGTGACACAACCCACGCATCACAGTGTGCCACAAGTGCCATTCCAGCTGCATCAATGCCCACCGCATCAGACGACGACAGCACAGCCTCCTGCAACAGTACTACAGCCCCTCCCTGCCTCCTCCCTGCTCTGCTATACTGCAGCGGGGGGAGATAGGGAAGGGCACCAAGCTCCAGCACCTCGAGCAGCACCGCTGCCACCTGCACACCTGGCTACTACACCTGATCTGCCTTCATTGCTGTGTCCACCTCCTCCAAGCATCTCTGCGTCACCGTCGCTTCTCCCAGCTGCCACCGTTCAGCCCCCACCTGCTGCTCCACCTACCAGGACAGCCTTACAGCACCTTTCTGAAGCTGCATCCATCCTACAGCCTGTCGCAGCCCCTCCAGAGCAACCACCGCTGCCTTCACTCCAGCCAACTGCCATCAACTTGCCGCCGTATTCCCCAGCTTGCCCAGCTGCACCCCGAAGTCCTACTCTCCTGACACAAAACACCTTCCTCAGCAGCCCTATAGTCCCTCCAGCTCTCAGAACAGCTCCCACAGTTCAAAATAAGACACCACACCTTGAAATAACGCCAGCAACCCTGCAAGTGAAAGCCAAGAGGCAAGCACCCAGATCTGAACTGCGTAGAAATCATCAGGAGAAGATTGTCTACCAAAAGAAGCAAATGAACTGTTATTATTTACCTGAATGCATGTTGTTTTTACCCTTTTATTTTTGTTTTTATAGTAATGCTTTACCTGTAAGTCAACCAAAGACAAAAGTCTGGGTTGCTTTAGCCAAGCCTGCTGACACAATCTGCTTATCTAACAGCAACCCTGAAACACCCTTTTCAACCTGCCTAGTTGGTGTGCCCTTTCCAAAAGGCTTTGAAAACGTTACCTTAGACAAATACTGGCCATATGATTACTATCCCTCAGGTCCTACTTGACTACTTAAGAGATCTAGCCAACCAAATTACTAAAGATAGCCCATCATGGCTAGACAATTTCTTTGACAATTTGAGCTTTGCACCTTGGCTAAAGGAACTTTGTAAAGTAGGTTTAATTATTCTAATAGTTATAGTTGTTATTTTATTAGCAGTTCCCTGTATACTTCATTGTGTGAAAAGAGTAATGAATAAGACAGTTTCCAGTATCTTAGTGATTCAACAGAACGGGGGAGATGTTGGGGAGGATGAAGTAGCTAGCCCCTGTAGAGATAATTTAATAGTAAAAGATTCTAAAACTATGAAACCCACAAGAGGAATAGAATTAAAAGCAAAGTTTGAACTGTAAGCATGGACAGGAAGAAGGTGATTAAGCAGCTGAAAGGCCTTGGCTGGGTGGGTCAGTGACACCCTTGCCAAGACAAAAGGATGAAGGCTGCACCTTCTCAGGTATCAGGGATAAGGTGGGTTTCACAGCTTTTGGTATGTAGAGTAGTATTGTAATGTTGTAGCTCCCATAGGCTGTATGTAGATTCTGTAGGTTTTGTATCTAGAGGTGATTGGTTAATGTTCATTAGCATATTCACGATAGAAGGGGTTAAAATGGAATGTAACAGAGTTCCCCCCTCTTTGCCTGCCTTCCCTCGGACCCTCTTGGACTTTGCACTGGATCCCTGGACTCTTCCCTAGTCAGGCTGCATTCCCACGACCAATAAAGCACGTGTTCTAGAGTGTCCTGATCTTCAGGTCATCTCTCTCGCCGGACTACAAGCGTTTTTTCTAATACACTGATATTTACACTATCGGGCATCATGGAACCAAAGAGGCCATTATGAACCGACAGGAGAACCCACTGAGACGGTTACGACGCTTCAAGGCCTTGTGACACCAAAGGGCCCTTGTGGAACTGCAGGGCCTCATGGAACCAATGAGACCATTGTGACATCCTATGGCTTCACGGCAGCCAGGGGCCATTGTGACATTCTGGGACCTTGTAGAACTGAGGGGCCATTGTACAATACAGGCCTCCATGGAACTAAGAACTCGTGTAACAGTGAGGGGTTCAATGGAATCAAGGGGCCATTCCGTACTTCAGGGCCTCATGGAACCAAGGTGCCCCTGTGACACTTCAGGGCCTCACGGAATCCTGGGGATCATTGTGGCACTTTGAGGCCTCGTTGAATCCACAGGCTCTTCAGGGCCTTGAGGAACCAAGGAGACATTGTGACACCACAGGGCCTAACAGAACCAAGGCCACCACTGTGACACTGCCAGATCTCATGGGAGCAAGGGGCCATTGTGACTCTGTGGAGGCAAGGAGACCACTGTGATATTGCTGGGCCTCATGGAAACAGAGATCATTTGTTATACGATGGGACCTCATGGAACCATGGCGAAATTGTGATGCTGCAGGGCCCCAAGGATCCAAGAACATGAAAAAGGTCTGGCTGGCTTGGCCTCTGGGGGCTGTCTGACTGGTCCAGCTGACCTTGGCATGTTGAGGGCTGCTTCTTATCTTTCCTTGAATCCCTGGAGTTCTGTGCTTTCCTTCCTGTGACAAAGAACTGTCCTTCTCCTCCAGGTGCCCATGGCCAAATTGGGGATTCTACCTCCAAATTTGATTCTATCTAAGGATTGTTCCCATATGAAACCTGGCAGGACAGACAGCTCTGGCTGGCCTTGGCCTCTTGAGGGCCACTTCTCCTCTGCCTTCAAAACACTGGGGGGCCGTGCTTCTCTTCCCATGGAAGAAATCATCTTTCATGTCCAGTTGTCCATGGCCACAACTAGAAATCTTCCTCCATAATTCCAGACATCCAAGGATAGCTGCCAGACAAAAATTGCCAGGACAGTCTCGGTTCCTTTGGCTACCTGAGAGCCAGCTCTCATCTGCCTCTCTCCATCTCCTCCCCATCCCTGGATCTGCAGGTCCAACATAGGCCCTCCCCAGTGGGCTCACTCACCAGCTGTGACAAAAAGTTGTCCTCCATACACTCCAAAAACCTTCCTGGACTGCCTCTTTTCTGCTGTATTCAGTTTCCAGCAGATGGCTGGTAGGTTAAAGTCATCTCCAAGAACAAGGGCTTGTGGTCCTGAAACATTCTCCAGCTGCTCATAGAATAAGCTGTCCACCTCTTCTTGCTGGCTGGGTGGATGATAACAGACTCCCAGTAGGATGTCAGCCTTGTTGGCCTTCCAACTGGGAGGATTGATTGATGGATCTATAGGATCAACTGCCTATGGATTCTTACCCATAGGCTTTCAACTCCATTAATTTCAATATAATCTCCCAGAGGAGATGGGACAGATGGGAGCAGAGACAAAGAATTCCTGCTGCATTCATCTTTGTGTTTGCTTCTACAGGTGACCTGGATCCATATGTAGAGGAGGTGTTCTGTGTCAGATAACATGGGTAGAGTTATGAGAATATTTTTTTTCAGCTTAAAACAATATATCATGCAAAATAGACAATGAGAAAAAAAAAGGACACATATGATCAGAAGAGCATCTGAGTTCTTCAGAGAATGAGATACTCATTGATGTTCCAGTAGTCAAACCTGTTCAAATCCTTTCCTCAGGGCTTCCTTGAGATGAGAGGTGACCAGCAGAGACCAAAGCCAGCCAGAGCTCTCTGTCCTGACAGCTTTTGTCTGCGAGAATCCTTGCATAGAGGGAATTATTCAGGGGGAGTATCAGTTTTGGCTGTGGGCACCAGGAAGGTGGATGGTTCTTTTCCATAGGAAGGAAAACACAGAGTTGCTCAGTTCTCCAGGGGCTGACGAGAGGCAGCCCTCAGCATTCCAAGATCAGCAGGACCAGTCGGGTGGTCCCTGGGAGGCCAAACCAGCCAGACCTGTTCCATCTCCCCTTGGTTCCATGGGGCCCCACAGTGTCACCATGGTCTCCACAGGAAGGAAAGCACAAAGCCCCAGTGTTTCAGGAGCTGATGAATAGCAGCCACCAGAGGCCAAGGCCAGCCAGAGCTGTCTGTCCTGGCAGCTTTCATCTGGGAGCAATGGAATAAATATCTTGGATTCTGTATCTCGGATATATGGAATTTTGTGGTCAGAATCCCAATTTCAGCCATGAGCACCTGCATGAGAAGGCCAGTTCTTTCCCATAGCAAGGAAAGCACAGAGCCCCAGGATTTCCAGGGCAGATCAGAGGTGATCACCAGAGGCCAAGGTGAGGCAGGCCTGTCTGTCCTGGCAGCTTTAGTCTGGGAGAAACCCTTGCATACAGCGAATTTTGGAGAAGTACCATTTTTGGCCATGGGTGCCTGAGCAGGAGGGATGATTCTTTTCTATAGGAAGGAAAGCCCAGAGCCCCAGGGTTTCAGGGGCACATGAGAAGAGACCGCCAACATGCACATGTCAGTTGAGCCAGTCAGGCCCAGCCAACCAGACCTGTTCCCTGTTCACTTGGATCCACAGGACCCCACAGTGTCACACTGGGCCCGTGTTTCCATGAGGCCTTGCAGTGCCAAAATGGTTTCCTTGGTTCCATGGAGCTGCACAATGACACAGCGGCCCCTTGGTTCCATAAGGACTCAGAGTGTCACAATGGTTTCCATGATTCCAGACAGTCTTGCAGTGTCACAGTGGTGCCTCAGGATCACAATGGCCCCTTGGCTGCATGAGGCCCAGCTCTGTCACACTGACTGACCCCTTGCTTCCATTGGGCCCTGTAGCATCACAATTGTCCCCCCTTGCTTCCATGAGGCCTTCAGTGTCACCGGGGTCTCCTTGGTACTGCAGTATCACAACTGACCTGTCGCTGTGGGACACGATTAATGAGACACAGACTCGTGGTTCAGAAGGCTGATGCTTTAAAAAGGGGCTGGTTTATTCTTAGAACTTATTTTTATACCTTTTTACAATGTGCCCACCTAAGAGGTGGGATTTTTGGACTTATTGGCCACACCAAGGGTCAACAAGCAAAGTCCCTCCTCAGAAGAGGGAAAAGTGAAAAACAAGATAGTTTACACAGAGTGACTTTGTTTACTGCTTCGATCTCCGGGAAAGAGTTTAAGAAGAATGCAAACATGAGAAACAGTGACTACACTGACTTTTGGTTCAATGAGGCCCTGCAGTGTCACAATGGTCTCCTTGGCTCCCCAAGGCCCTGCAGAGCCCCTTGGTTCAATGAAGCCTCAAAGTTTCATCATGATCTGCAGGATTCCAAGAGGCCCTGCGATGTCACAATGGACCTTTGGTTCCATGGAGTCCTGCACTGTTCCATGAATCCTTAGTTCCATGGGACCCTGAAGTGTCACAATGAACCCCTTGGTCCAATGGTGTCAAACAGGGCCACAATTGTCCCTTGATTCCATTCAGCCCCACAGTGTCACTATGGACCCCTTGGCTCCCCAGGGCCCTGAAGTGCCACAATGGTCCTTTGGTTTCTCAGGGCCTCAAGGTGTGCAAATGGCCTGCAGGGTTTCATGAGGACCTGCTGTGTCACAATGGACCTTTGGTTCCATGATGCCCCAGAGTGTCACAATGGTCTCCTTGGTTCCATGGTGTCAGAATGGACCCTTCATCCCATGGAGAGCCACAGTGTTCACTGCAGCCCCCTTGATTCCATGAGGCCCTGCTATGCTAGAATGGCCCCTTGGTTCCAGTGGGTCCCAAAATGTCAGAACAGTCTGCATTGTTCCATGAGGCCCTGCAATGTCACTGTGGTCGCCTGGCTTCCACAGGGGCCCACAGTGTCACAATGGACTCTTGGTTCCGTGAGGTTCCTCAGTCACAATGGCCCCTTGGCTCCATGTGGCCACACTGTGTCACAATGGCTTGTGGCTTCATGAGGCCCAAGAGAGTTGTAATGTACCCTTGGCTCCATGAGACCTTGCTGTGTCACAATGGAGTTCTGGTTCCATGAGCTTTCATACTGCTAACAACAGTCTCCTTGGTTCTGCAGTGACACCATGGACCCTTTGTTCCATGAGATCTCACAGTATAACATGGTCACTTTGGTTCTGTGAGGTTCAGCAGTGTCACAATGGCCTCCTTGGTTCGACAAGGCCTTGCTGTGTCAGAATGGCCCCTTTGGTTCCACGAGGCCCCACAGTGTCACCGTGGTCTCCTTGGATCCACATTGTGACAATGGACCTTTCATTCCATGCAGACCTGGTGTGTCACAGTGGCCCCTTGGTTCCATGAGTTACTGGACTGTAAACAATGGTTCCCTTGCTCAAACAAGGTCATGCTGTGTCACAATGGACTCTTGGTTCTATGAAGCCTTTCTCTGTCACAATGTACTTTTGATTCCATAAGGTTCCATAGTGCCACAATGGTGTCCTTGGATCTGGAGTATCACAATGGACCATTGGTTCCATGTGGCCCTGCTGTGTCACAAAGAATTTTGGTTCCATGAGGTTCCAAGGTGCCACAGTAGACTCCTTGGTTCTGTGAGGCCGCACTATCAGCAAATATACAAAATACCAGTGTTGCCATGCTCTCGTGCCTGCATGTTTTGGTTTTGGGGAATTCTATTCCCAGGCACGGTCTCAAAGCACAAGGTCATGTTCTGTAAACTACCAAAGCTCCCACATCTGTTCCCAGAGGAGGGGCTTTGGTGATGGTCTCTAGAAAATGACCAGTGGTTCCCAAGGGTCCCACCTCTGGGGTGGGCAATCTGTAAAATGTACAAAAGAAGTCAGAAAAATAAAGGAGGGGTCTCTTGCTTGCAAGAGCTCCACGCAGCCTCATTGATGCACTCCCTGCCTTGTTCCTGCGTCCCCTCCAGTTATATACCAGAATAAGACTTTTAACAATAATTTCATGTTTAGGAGGGTATCACTTCTTCAGGACTGAGGTCCAACCTGTGGTAGCTCCTAACCTTACATGAACCTGTGATTCTTAAAGTGTTACCTATGTACAGTCACGACATGTGTATTACAATTTAGCCATCACCATAAAACCCACCTCAAGTTCCCAGATTCACCCCTTGTTTTGTCTATCACTGCACACTTGTGCCAGATGTCTTCTTCTCTTCCAACCATCCTTGCTGGGAAAGCAGGCCCTGCATGCCTTATTCCTGTGCTAGAAGTTCAGAGGCACAGTAAAAATGGAATGAACCCTTTTGGTATCCAGCCCAAGGCTGTGTGTGCCCAGGCAGAGGCAGGCAGGACGCAGAGCTGTCAGCAAAGGAAGGGCCCAGCCAGGTGGGGCAGCCGCGGGTGACGACAGCCTGCAGGGACAGAGGCACAGGGCATGGACACCGTAGGACAGCCTGGGCTGCACAGGCCACAGGGATGGGCAGCAGCTGCAAGGCCCTGACACAGCCAACTCCTGCAGCACTTGGGCCATGGCTGCTGGCCCTGGGCCTGAGCCAGCAGGAGGGGACAAGTGACCCTTGCAGGCCTGCAAGGGCCTCATGGCCTCCTTGTCCCTGCTCAGCAGCCTGGCAGGGGCTGCCCCATGGTGCTGCCCTTGGCATTGCACATCCCCACATCCCAGTGGCCTGGGAAGGGCCCTGAGCAAGGAGGGAGGGACAGGATGTGCCTTGGCAGGGGCTGGGGCTCAGGCCTTGGCCCTTTGCATTCCTGAATCACATCAAGATTTGCTCAGCATCAGAGACACCTTTGCCATGTTTGTCCCCACCTGTCCTCACTGCCTGCAGTGTTCTGCTGTATCAGGATCCTGGAGAAACTTTCATAGTTGTGTTTCTCTGTGGGACCCATTAAAACTTAAAGAAAGTTTGGACTTGGAATCAGATTTGGAGTTCTTCAGAAGTTTTTTTTGCACACTCTGAGGGACTGAATCTGATGTAAACAGCACCAAAACCCCAAGAGATTAATTAAAGTCCTTGTGCTGTGTCTCTGCTGATGAGATGGGCTGGGCTCCTGGAAGAGAGGATGATCTTGGAAACCAGGAAGAGCTACAAAAAGACATTTCTCCTGAGGAGTAGCTCCTCTCCAAGCCCAGCAGGGCTGAGGGCACTGCTTGCAGACACCTGAGAGCAGTGAAGCAGACAGAGGCTTAAAGAGACAGGAAGGACAATTCTGAGATTATTCACGGAGAAATCTTCACAGCTTTTGAAAACTCTGAGCTTCTTTCTGGGGAAATTTTTACAGCTTTTGGCACAGTCAGTCTGTGGCTACAGGGATCTCCTCAAGCTGACCCAGGACAGCACTGATGTGACTGTAAGGATGGCTCTGCTGCCCTTTCTGCTTTGGGGGAGGATGTGCTCCAGAGCGGGGCTGCCCTGGGCACCCTCAGAGGGACAGGGCAGGACGGCTCCTGCTGCCAGGGACGGCTGCAGGGGCTGAAGCTGGGGCTGCAGCCAGGGCTGCCCAGGGCTGTCCTGCACAGCAGCTCCTGCAGCCCTCAGGGCTCTTGGCCAGCCCAGGGCATCTGCCACCTGCCAGGGGCAGCTCTCAGCCTGCCTGGGAGCTCCCATGGATGCTGGAGGGGAGCAGTGGGTGCAAGGAGTGACTCCTGCCAGGGCAGGTCCTGCTGCTGCTGCTGTGGAGAGGGTGCTGTGTGTGCCAGGGCTGCTCAGAGCTCCAGCTCATGCCCAGGTCATTTCTGAGGGGACTTTTCATCAGCTCATTCAGCACAGGAGTTTCCTGCTTGGGTCTCTGCTTTCCTGAATCTGTGCTCCCACTTTTCCCTGCCTCAGCTTGGTGGCAATGGAAACTCAGCTGTGCAGGACAGAGCAGGGGCTGAGGCTCTTCAACTATCCCACTGAGTTTTCCTGGGAAGCTCAGCA
This sequence comes from Phylloscopus trochilus trochilus, assembly GCA_016584745.2. Classification (NCBI taxonomy): domain Eukaryota; kingdom Metazoa; phylum Chordata; class Aves; order Passeriformes; family Phylloscopidae; genus Phylloscopus; species Phylloscopus trochilus. Next base: position 480,761 of record WQNJ02000102.1, read on the forward strand.
AATGCCTGCAGCTGCCCAGGCTCCAGATCCATGCAGCATCAGCTTTCCATGGGGCCCAGGCCTGGGGGAGCTGTTCTTTAATGCCTGCAGCCAGGAGCAGCTGCAGGGCAGAGCTGGCCCAGGGGCTGGGCTGGGCTCTGGCAGCTGTGGCAGGGAAGGAGCCCGGGCCCACAGGAACAGCTCGGGCTGGGACAGCTGCAGCAGCAGAGCCCTGGGCAGGGAGGGAGGGAGGCAGTGCTGAGGGCAGCCCTGCTGCTGCTGCTGCTGCTGCTGCTGCTGCTGCTGCTGCTGCTGCAGGGGAGATGTGGCAGCTGCCAGCCCTGCCCTGCAGGGCAGACACTGGCCTGAGCAGCACAGCTGCTGTGTCCCCTGGCAGCCAGCACAGCCCTCAGCCCGGGGGCTGGGGGCCCTCAGTCCCCTCCTGGGCCGGCAGAGCAGCTCCAGAGATGAAGGGCATCTCTGCTGCCATGTGCCCATTGCCTGCTGCCCAGGGCCTGAGGGCCACTGTCCTGCACTGCTGCTGCCTGCACTGCAGGGGCTGGGCAGGGCTGGGCAGGGAAAGGCTTTTCCTCAGGGCCCGGCTCTCTCTCTCCTTGCCTTGCCCAGGTGCTGCTGCCATTGCTGAGGGGCTCTCTGGGAATGGCACTTCCAGCTGCAGGCTCAGGCCCAGCCCTTGGGCTCCTCCTGCTCAGGCTGAGCACAGCAGTGGGGTGTCCTGCACACCTGATGGATCCTCAGCCCCTTGGAGGCTGCTGGTGAATTTTACTTTGCCAGAGGCCTCTTCTTTCTTGAGCTCTTCAGTTCAGAAATTCAGTGAGAAAAGCTCCTAAACATTTGTTCAAAACACCCAAACAGGACAAGCTCCTGGGAATATTTCCTCTGCCCTGGGGAGCTCTGGGCAGGGCAGGCTGGCAGGCTGTGAATGAGCTGACTCTCCCAGACTTTGGGAAAGGCAGGAGCCACTCTGTGTGCCAGGGATCCCTCTGCTCTCAGCAGTGTCTCCTGCCGTTCCAGGGAAACATGGGAGTGGAGCTCAGAAAGGTTCCAGTCCAGGGCAGCTGGGAACAGGAGAGAGGGACAGAGCAGCTCCCCTCAGTCTGCACTGAGGCTCAGACAATCCTCCTGCCTCACTGGACTCTCTGTTCTCCCCAGGTGCAACAGAATCTCTCATTCTGCCTTCTGCAATCCCCATCCCTTTGCCCTGGAAGCTCCGGTGCCTTAGGAGCAGATTCTTTGTCCATGTTCAAACACCAGGACTGGCCCCAGCCCTCACTGTTCCCCTGCACTGACTGGGGGTCTGGGCTGACTCCCAGGTGTCCTGCAGGTCAAGGTCTCGCTCTTCACACAACATTGGCCAGCAGCACTCCAGGTCTTCAGCAACCAAAGTGACAGAGATCTCCAGGACATAGACAAGGGGAGGTGTTTAGTGGAAAAGAATGGTCTGTGAGAAAGAGCTTTGACTTTTCTGTCAAAAATCTCCCCTCTAATGTCACTGTCTTTTCTCCTTCTGAAGGTTAGATTTTCCAAACACAGCAAATGTCCAACAGCAGCTCCATCAGGCACTTCCTCCTGCTGGCATTGGCAGACAGGCGGCAGCTGCAGCTCCTGCACTTCTGCCTCTTCCTGGGCATCTCCCTGGCTGCCCTCCTGGGCAACGGCCTCATCATCAGCGCCGTAGCCTGCGGCCACCACCTGCACAGCCCCATGTTCTTCTTCCTGCTCAACCTGGCCCTCACCGACCTGGGCTCCATCTGCACCACTGTCCCCAAAGCCATGCACAATTCCCTCTGGGACACCAGGAACATCTCCTACACAGGATGTGCTGCACAGCTCTTCTTCTTTCTGTTCTTCATCTCAGCAGAGTACTATCTCCTGACCGTCATGTGCTACGACCGCTACGTGTCCATCTGCAAACCCCTGCACTACGGGACCCTCCTGGGCAGCAGAGCTTGTGCCCACATGGCAGCAGCTGCCTGGGCCAGTGCCTTTCTCTATTCAATGCTGCACACAGCCAATACATTTTCCCTGCCCCTGTGCCATGGCAATGCCCTGGACCAGTTCTTCTGTGAAATCCCACACATCCTCAAGCTCTCCTGCTCCAATTCCTACTTCAGGGAACTTGGGCTTCTTGGTGTTAGTGTGTGTTTAGGACTGGGTTGTTTTTTGTTCATTGTTTTCTCCTATGTGCAGATCTTCAGGGCTGTGCTGAGGATCCCTTCTGAGCAGGGACGGCACAAAGCCTTTTCCACCTGCCTCCCTCACCTGGCCGTGCTCTCCCTGTTTGTCAGCACTGGCACATTTGCCTACTTGAAGCCTCCCTCCATCTCCTCCCCATCCCTGGATCTGGCCCTCTCAGTTCTGTACTCAGTGGTGCCTCCAGCCCTGAACCCCCTCATCTACAGTCTGAGGAACCAGGAGCTCAAGGCTGCAGTGAGGATAATGATGACTGCATGGTTTAGGAAACATTAGACTGCTGACCAATTTCTGTAAATCTCTTGTAATAAAAGTCATCTTTGATACATCTTGTTGGTTTCATTTTGGAGGTGCTCTTTCTTTGTTTGATTTTAAAATATTGTTCACAAAGAAATGTCATTCTTTGTGCCATTTTTCCTATTGTTTCTCTCCACCTGCCCTGTGGCCACAGACTATGTCAATGGGGGACTGTGCTGTTGGTGGCTTAAAAGGAACTCAAGGATCTCCCAGCCAAGTTTCCTGCAGAGATGCCCCCTTTGGTTCCCGTCTCTGCAGCTGCAGCAGCAATGTCTGTGTGCAGAGCTGGGGGCAGATCAGTGCTGGCACAGCAGCTGTGCCCAGCAGCAGCAGCAGCAGCACTTGGTGCTGCCAGTGCTGCTGCCGTGGCCCTGCCCCGCTGCCCTCCTGGCCCTGCTGTTGCTGTAGGGCCTGAGTGCTCTCGGGGCCGGGCACAGGGCTGGGGGTGGCAGTGCCGGGGCTGCAGCAGGGACAGGCCATGGGCACTGCTGGCACAGCAGCAGTGCTGAGGCCTCAGCCCAGGGCCTGGGGGCTGCAGGCTCCTTGCCCAGGCTCTCTCCAGAACACATTGCCCAGGCCAAGGCTGAACAGAGAAAAGCCCCGGCAGCAGCCCCAGGCTGGCCGTGGGCAGGCTGGGGGCAAAGAGCACGGCTGGGGCTCTGCAAGGGCCCTGGGCAAGCACACGGCAAGGAGCAGCAGAGCAGGGCCTGATCCATCCCCACTGCGCTGGACACCCCAGGCCAGCGGCCCACAGCCTCCTCATGCACCTGCCAACAACATCCCCCCTCTGCAGCCCTGGCCTCTCCCCCAGCTCACACAGCTGCCGCAGCCTTGCAGGCACAGCCACGGCAGCACTGCCTCAGGAGCCCCTGTTTGCCCTGCCCAGAGCAGGCCTGAGCACCCCCATGGGGTTGGTGTGGGGAGATGAACCTGAGGGAGCACAAATGCCAGCAGCCCCTGGGGCCAGGAAGGGCTGGGCCACAGCAGGGAAACCCCTCAGGTTTGTGGTGGCCTCTGAAGTCAGCGTGAAAGTTTGTTCCCATGAGCTGGGAGTTTTCTGGGCCACTGCAGACATTGTTGCTCAGAGCCAGGGGAGCCTGGCAGCCACCCCCCAACTGCCCTGACCATTCCCTTTGCTGCACATTGGCTTTCTTTCCTTTCTCCTGCTCCAAATTTCTTCCTCTGGCCCACCCCTGTACCTTCTCCTGCAAAGAGTCCATCTCTGGTTGCCCTTTCCTCTGTGGCCCCACTCCCCATTTCAGTTCCTGAGTTGGCACCATGGGAATGTCCCTTAGGGATCAGGATCATCCTCCAAGTGCTTCAGGAATTGTCTGCAGGCTCCTGCAGTGCCTGGTGCTGCTCCCTTGCCAGAGGCACCCCAGGCCAGGGGGGCACATCTGGGCTGCTGTGTCTGCCTGTGGGGCTCCCTGTTGTGGGCAGTGAGGAGGAGCTGCAGAGGCTCTGCAGGACTGACAGGATGGGCTTTGGGGCTGTGAGGAGGAGCTGAGGCACCTGGGCTGCTGTACCTTCTGAAGAGGAGCCCCAGGGTTCATCTTGCAACTGCAGCAAGGGTGGTTTAAGAGAATCACAGCGTCAGCAAGGTTGGAACAGACCTTGGACATTATCAGGTCCAACCTGTGCCCTGAGACCACCTTGTCTCCCCTGAGCCTCCTCTTCTCCAGGATAAACAAACCCACCTCCCTCAGCCACTTTTCACAGGACTTGTGTTCCAGACCCCTCACCAGCCTTGTTGCCCTTCTCTGGAAACGCTCCAGCCCCTCCATGTCCTTCCTAAATTGGGGCCCAGAACTGAACACAACACTCGAGGTGCTGCCCAAGCAGTGCTGAGCACAAGGGAAGAATCCCTGTCCTGCTCCTGCTGCCCACACCATTCCTGATCCAGGCCAAGAGCCATTGGCCTTCTTGGCCCCCTGGGCACACTGCTGCCTCATGTCCAGCCTGCTGTCCAGCAGTGCCCCAGGTCCCTTTCTGCCTGGCCACTGTCCAGCCACTCTGTCCCCAGCCTGGAGCACTGCAGGGGTTGTTGTGGCCAAAGTGCAGGACCCGGCCCTTGGTCTTGTTCCAGCTGACATTGTTGGATTTGGGCCCTGGATGCAGCCTGTCCAGGGCCCTGTGCAGAGCCCTCTTGCCCTCCAGCAGATCCACACTCCCACCTGCAGGAGAGATGGCCAAGGGCTGGGCAGGGCTGGCAGGGCCACAGGCACCCAGGCCTTTGTCCCCTGGGCTCTGCCAGCGCCTCTGCAGGCCCCACTGAAGGAACTTTCCTTGCAGGAAAGCCTGCACTTGGCTTCTGCCTGGCCCCTCCCTCAGCAGGCTGGCAGGCCTTGCAGCTTTAGGACATTTGTCCTTGCTGCCCCTGCCATCCCCCTGCCCCACCAACAGCCCCCAGCCAGCCGCGAGGGACAGGCCCTGCTGTGCCAGGCCTGGGCTCAGGCCTTGGCCTTTCTGCTCCCTCCAGCCAGCCCAGGCCTTGCTCAGCATTGCAGTCCCTGCTCACAGCCTTGGGCTCCCTGCAATCCTGGCCTCAAGGAGCTGCTCTCCCCAGTGCCTGGGCAGCCTTTGGCACTCCCTGCCCTCACTGGGGCCCAGGGATGCTCCAAGGGACTTGGGGTTTTGCTTCTGACTCCTTCAACAGCTTCTTCAACCTTCTCTCACTGCCTGGCGGTCCTGGACTCAGCCCCAAATCTAGCTTGAGGCTGATGAAAATACAGAATACTTGAGCTCTTTGTCTTTCTTCAATTGTCTTTCAGTCTCCAGGGCTTATGCAGCTGACTGGAGTCAGTTTGGTGTTCTGTTAAGGAGGGAGACTTCAAAGTGAATCTCATGACTTTTTTTTTTTTTTTTAAATGAGAATTTTTAAAATTTTCATTTCAATTGAAGAGGTGACTGACTGCTTCTCCAAGCCATCTTGATGCTGAATGTTTCTTTAGAACGTCTGGGCATGGAGAAGAATGAGCCCCTTGTAGGCTGACCCTGTTTGGACAACCTGCCCCTCACCCCAACCTCACCATGTCTGACATTGCCCACCTGGCACTGACATCCCTGGGCCCTGCAGCACAACCTTGTCCCCTGAGCTCTGCAGCTGCCTGTCCCAGCCCATTGCACCATGTCCCACCTGCTCTCCTCAGGCCTCTGCCTGCACACAGGCCCAGGAGAAGTTTTTCTGTTGGTGAAGAAAGAATGGAAAAGCCTGAGAAGGTTTCCTAAACAACAAAGCCCCCTCAGGAACCACATGCTCAGGACAGGCTGCCTCAAATGATGTCACCTTTCTACAAGGGACAGTGTCACCAGAAATGAGCTCTGGAAGCAGAATTCTCTGAGTCTCTCAGCTGAATTCTCTGTCCCTGTCCTGGATCTCTGTTGCAGATGGAAGCTGCTGGTGCCATCCTCAGCTTGAACCCTTCTTTGGAATGCAGACAGAGGTTCCCAGGTGTGTAAAGGAAGTGTTGCTCAATGTTGATGCAAAGCTTTTGTGTTCCTCCTTGAACCAAGGATACTCTTGAGACACTGCAAGGCCTTGTTGAACCAAGGGTCCATTGTTACACAGCGGGGGCTCATGGAATCAAGGATACAATTGTGACAGTAGGGAACCTCCTAGAAACAAGTCTCTGATGTGGCAGTCATGGAATCAAAGAGACATTTGTGACACAGTCAGGCCGTGTGGAACCAATGGTCCATTGTTACACTGCAGATTCATGAAGAACATGGTGACACCACAGAACCTCATGGAACCAAGGGTCCTTTGTGGCACAGCAAGGCCTCATTGGAACCCAGGGGACCATTGTGACAAGGCAGGGCCTAATGGAACCATGGAGACCATTGTGACACTAAGGAAACTCATGGAACCACAGTGACCATTGGGATGCTCTGGAACCTCACAGAACCAAGGGTCCATTGTGGCATTGTGGTGCCTCCTGGAATCAAACATTGTGAAACTTGGAGGCCTAATGGAACAAGGGTTTCTATTGTGACACTGCAGAACATCATGGAATCAAGGTGACCACGTTACACTACAGAAGGTCATGGAACCAAGGGGCCATTGTGACACTGTGGAACCAAGGAAGCTGTTGTTGACAGTACGAAAACTCATGGAATGAAAAGTCCAATGTGACATGATGGAACCCCATGGACCCAAGGGTCCATTGTGACTCTGTAGGGCCTCATGGAATAGAGGGTCCATTGTGACACAGCAGGGCCTCGTGGAACCAAGGGTGCATTGAGGAACAGCTGGGCCTTGCTGGAACCAAAGAAACCCCTGCTAAAAGCTGAGTAACTCCTAGAACCAAGGAGTCCATTGGTACAGCATAAAACCTATGGAACCAAGGGTCCATTGGGACCAAGTGGGGCCTCATGGAACTAAGGGGACATTCTGACCTATTGGGACTGCATGGAAGGAATTGTCCATGATGACAATGCAGATCCAATGAGACCACAGAGACAGTATGGAAACTTATGAATCCAAGGATCCATTGTGACACCAAAGAACTTCATGGAACCCAGGGTCCATTGTGACATAGCAAGGCCTCATTGGAACAAAGGAACCACTGTTGACAGTACAGAAACTCATGGAACCAAGGGGCTGTGGTGACACAGCAGGGACACATGGAACCAAGGAGACCAGTGACATTTCGGAACCTCATGGAACCAAGGGTTCATTAGGACACTGCAGAAACAAGGAGACCATTGTTTACACTATGGAAGCTCAGGGAACTGAGCAGCCATTGTTGCACTCCTAAGTGTCATTGAACCAAAGAGACCATTTTCCAACTCCAGAACCTCATGGCACTAAGGTTTCACTGTGACACAGCAGGGTTCCATGAAACCAGTTGTCCATTGTGACAATGCAGATCCAAGGAGACCATGGAGACACTAGGGAAGCTCATGGAACCAAGGGGCCATTGTGACACAGAAAGGCCTCATGGAGCCAAGGAGACCACTGTGAAATAATGGAATCTCATGGAACCAAGGGTCCATTGTTACAGTCCAGAACCAAGGAAACCACTTTGACAGTACAGAACCTGATGGAATCAAGGGTCACTTGTGAAACAGTTGGGCTTCATGGAACCAAGATGCTATTGTGACACGGCAGAGCCACATGGAACCAATGGTCCATAGTGATACTGTGGATCCAAGGAGGCCATGCTAATACCATGGAACTTCATGGAACCAAGGGTCCATTGTGACACAGTTGGGCCCCAATGAACCAATTGTCCATTGTGACAACGCAGATCCAAGGAGATCATGGTGACACTACAGAACCTCATGGATACAAGGAGCCATTTTCACACTAAGGGGCCTCCTTGGAACAAAGGGCATTGTTGATAGTATGGACGATGCTCATGGACACTATGGGACATTGTGGCACTGCAGAGCCTCATGGAATAAAGGAGACCACTGTGACACAGAGGAATTTTATGGAATCAAGCAGCCATTTGCACACTGCAGAACCAAGGAGACCATTGTTGGCAGTAAAAAACCTCATGGAAATGATTGGCTATTGTTATACAGCAAGGCCTGGTGGAACCAAGGGGCCAGTGTGACACCGTGGGGCCCCATGGAATCAAATATTCCTTGTGACACAGTGGGGTTGCTTGTCACCAATTGTCCATTGTGATACTGCAGATGCAAGGGACCGTGGTGACACTATGGCTGTTCATGGAACCAAGGGGCTGTTGTGGCACACCAAGGCCTTGTGGAACCAAGGAGAGCATTGTGGCAGTGCAGAACCAAGGAGGCCATTTTGCCAGGACAGACCCTAATTGAATCAAGGGTTTAGAAGAATCCAAAGGGTTAAGAGATTAGCTGAAGGGATAGAAGCAAGAAGCAATGGATATTAATGAAGAGTTTAGAGCAGAAGCAGTGTAGGATAGTTGATCACTGCCAGATGATGCTAGTTTGAGAAGACAATATATCATTTGCCTGACTTTGCTGTGTTTGTAGAAGTTCTGAGGGGAGGATGGAGTATTGTAAAGATGAATAAACTGTAGCTGCACCTGGGCCCCGAAACGAGTCAGAAGCAGGCAGGAGAGCTTGAACTATGCCCAAGGGGTCAGAGAGTCTCCCAACAAGACCAAGGTGAAAAGTTTATCTCGAAGAAGATGTTCTCAACTTTGTCCTAAGGCACAACTGACCCATTTCAAAACTCACCAACCCAATTTGAGTGAAGGAGTGCGCAAGCGTGAAAGGACTTTGAGCTCATTTTATGATGAAGAGGAGAGAAGGTGGGGTTAAGTAACAAGTATGTATATGTGTGTTGAATGATTACATGAATATGTAAGATTTTGTGGATATATAGAGAGCCAGAGTTCTGTGATTTTTGCTCATGGCTTTGGGAGGTTACTCCCAGTGTTGCCTGGCATTGAATAAAACATTACTCGATAATGGAACCAAGGGTCCATTGTTATATAGCAGAGCCTCATGGAACCAATGGGCCTTTGTGGCCCTGTGGGGCATAATGGAGTCAAGGACACTGTTGATACTGAAATCCACTGGACAGAAACTTTTGAACACACTTTTGAGTATTTGAGAGCAGGTATTCTTTATTATAACATGCTGGTCATTTGGACAATCCTTCCTCCATTTGAGTGCATTGAGCATCAAATGAACAGAGTTTTGATCACACACACTGATTATGCATTCATTAGCTATCCCCACTTCCTTTGAATTTACTTGACATAGTTACACCCCTTCTCACAAGTTCTTATCTTGTTCTTTGGGATCTGTCTTCAACATCCGTGTCCTTTCTAGGTGGCTGTTCTTTGACACCCATTTCTGAGTATGGGCAATATTATTGTTTTGCAAACCTTCTGTTTTGTCAGCCTCGTAGGGCTGAGCTGACATTTTTCTTGCATTTTGAATGACTTCTGTTTGCCGGAGTTACATCCTTGATCCATTTCTCCAAGGCTGTGCTGTTCTGCTCTACTGTCCTTGATAAGAGTCAATGTTGTTCTGTTCTCCTGTCCTTGTCACAGCATTCGCCCCACCTGAGGCGTGTCTGCCACCCCCCAACCTATGGGCTTGGGGTGGGCAAGTGTTCCTGAGGGAACAGGGATGGGACAGCTGGGCTGGATTTACCCAAGGGATGTTCCATTGCATGTCACATCAGGATCAGCAATAAACTGCAGGAAGCAGGGAGGGAAAGTGGTAAGGGATTAATTTCCTTTAAGAGAGATTTTTCATTCAAAACATCACCAACACATAAAGAACCCTCTCCTGCCACAAGGTTGTTACTATTTTCTGCCGATAGGAGATTTCCTGTGGATTTGCTTTTCTTCTGTTTGTGGCCTTTGGTTTTAGCTGTTGGTTTGTTTGTGGGTGTTTTGTGTTCTTGTGGGTGTGTCTTGCTTTGAGGTTTTTTGTTGGGTTTGTTTTTTTCCCTTTTGAACTACCTTTTCTCTGATGCATGAGGATTTTTTGCCTTTTCTCGTGGCTTGGTTTTAGCAGCTGATGGAAAGACAAATTGACTCAACTCAGTCATCTTGCCCATAGGGAAGAAAAGCACAATGATGCCCAATAACCTTTTGCAGTCACCATCAACTGGATGAGTTTGGTCACAGACTCCCTACAATTTGGCAGTATCCACAAAGGAATTAAAAGTGCATTTCATGCCATTGTAAAGATAATAGAAATGTTCTCCAGTGGTGGCCAAGGGCTGGTCACTGAGGGATGTCACCAGGCAGTGGCTGCCAAGAGGACTCTGTACCATGGGTGACATTTGACCCTCATTGTTCAGCCAAATTCCCACCCAGCCCATGTTCCATTGCTTCAGCCCAGCTCTCTCCAGTCTGGCTCTGAGGAGACCACAGCAGACCGTATCACAGGCCTGGCTGAAGTCTGGGCACACAACATCCCCTTCTTTTCCCTCCCACCTGGGTTCTGCGATCCCTGCCTTGTCCTGCCAGTGCCTGGAATGGCTGCAGGAGGATTTGCCACATCCCTTTCCCTGCTGAGCCTGACCAGCCTGGGACTCTCCCAGATCCCCTCCCTGTCCTGTTTGCAGACTGGCTCCATGTCTGCGTTTCCCAGGTTCCCAGGACCCTCTGGGACGGCTCTGCCCTTTCCAAGGGGTTTGAGAGAGCTCTCCCAGTGACACTGCCCAGCCTTCTCAACAGCCCTGACAACAAAGGCCTTTTCCACATCCCTCAGTTCCAGGTCAGTGCCCAGAACACAGCACAGCCCTGTCCAGGTCCTGGGGGTGGTTCAGAGGAGAGGCAGCTGTGATTTCTCCCCACACATCCCCACCCCAATGATCTCTCTGTGCAGTCCTTGGCTGTGCTGAGCAGTTTCCCTGGAGCCTCCCTGCCCTGGATGTTTCTCTCTGCAGTCCTAAGCACAGCCCAGTAAAGAATTCAGGTGGTTTCCCAGAGGATTTCACTCTCAGAGTGAAGTGGCCTCAAGGCCCTGTTTGTGCCTCTGGAATTGTGCCAGCCCCGAGTGCTGCTGATGGTGTTTGTGCTCACTTTGCTTCATCTCCCCACACACACACACAGGATGCACTGCTGAAATCTCCTCAGTACAGAGCAAACAGGCACTGCTGGCCTGGTCCCTTGGTGTCCCTCCATGCAGGGACAAACAACCTCCTGCAGGTGTGGGGAGAGGCCTGTGCTGGCCATGGTGGTTGCAGGGGCTGGTGTGGGACAATTGCCCTGGGGCACCTTCCCAGGCTGTCCCCAGAAGAGAGACAGAAGTTCTCCCTGGCACAGCTCCCAGCACGGCACTCTGCACTTGTGCCCGAGCCCTTCCCTCTGCTGGGGCTGGCCTGGGGCTTTTCCTGCAGCAGGATCTGCCCTGGTCCTGGCACAGGAAAGGCAGTTCCTGCTGGAGCAGGAGGCTCTGCCTGCAATGGGCTCAAACAGCTCCAACAAGGCCCTGTTTGCAAAGCCCCCAGTGGGAAATGAAGAAGGGGATCATGCTGCTGTGGGGGTGAAGAATGCTGAAAGCAGCCTGACTCCTCCATGCCAAAGTCCCACATGCTGAGAGGGAGCTGAAGCTGTGGCAGAGCTGCTCAAATCCCCAGAGAAAGCAACAACCCAGTGACACCACTGAGAGCTTCTGCAGAGCTGCTGAGCTGGCCCAGCCTGGGCACATCTGACTGACAGGGCAGCACTTCAGACTAGAAAAGCCCCATCCCAAATTTTAACTGCAGCATCTTCTGACATTTCCCTTCTTAGGGGGGGTGTGTGGAAAATCCTTCCTGTAGTGGGGACACCCCTCAAGGTCACTGCCTGAGGCTGAGCTAAAGAAATTTGCCCACGGTCGTTGGTCTGGGGGAGTGACACCCATCTCTGGTTAATAACTGCTTTTGCTTTAATACAATTGCTGCAAAATTGCTTCCTAGAGCACTGTCTTAAAGTAGAAGCTACAGCTCCTGTACTGTGAATTAAATAATTTTAATTCTGACCTTTTTGTCTAATCATGATCATAATCAGTCATATCTATATGTGCATAAAAACTTCTGTTTTGCCATCCTTAATGTTGAGGGACAAAGTTGTACAAAGATTCAACTCCACCTGTATAATCCTTTACACATAAATCTCTGAGAGAGTCTGGGGCTGGGATTGGATCCAGGCACTGCCAGGATCCTCTCCCAGAAGGAGTTTAGAAAGCCTGGGGTCCTGGTTTGGGTCCTTTGTGAACCTCGTGACCCAACAGGGCCTTCTCTAATAAACTTTGCCTGAAGCTGCCACTGTGCCCATGACAGGAACCCCTGTGCGTGTCTGTGACATCCCAGCTCTTTGGCAGCCTGGACACTCCTGGGATGTCCCCATGGAGCCCCTGGGAGTGTCGGTGACCTCGCTGTTCTCTAGGAGCACAGGGATGTCACCACTGGACTCCTGCCACTGCCTGGGACAAATTGGCTCCTTGGCAGGGCACAGACACCTCTGCTGTCACTCTGCAGCCCTGGGACTGTCTGTCACCTCATGACCCTTAGGAAGATTAAGGATCCCTGGGATGTCACCACAGAGCCCCTGGGACTGAGTGTGACCAAAGAGATCTTCAGGAGCCCAGAGACCCCTCAGATGCTACCATGGAGCCCCTGTGCCTGCTGGCAGGCCCTGTGCCCCTTGAGCAGCTGGAAACCCCTGGAATCTCTTCAATCTGCTCTGCTGAGGATGGATCCTCAGCAACTTGGAAGTTCCCTGATGAATTTCAGTTCACCAGAGGCTTGTCCAGTCTTTAGCTTTTCAGTTAAGGAATTCAGTGCCAAAGGGTCATTAACATTCCAAAGCACTCCAACCAGAGAAGCCCCTGGGAATAATTTAATTTCAAGTCTTCAATTCTTCTGTGGTTAATTGTACATATTTCAGAGGTGTATTCAAAGGGAATATACTGTTTTCTTTAAAAATGCAGGGGCGTTTTTTGTCCTGTTTTGCCAGATTATACCGTTTTGTGACACAGAGATGGGGCAACTGAGAGGCATTTTAAAAACTTTTATTTCATTTTCTGTCTCATGTGAAGGGCGAGACAGTACAGATGTTACTATTCACACCATCACAATCAGAATCCAACTATTTCCTTATCACAATACATTACAAGCGTTTCCTGGCCTATCAGCTTTTGTCACACAGTGCTGTTAATGCCCTAAAGCCAATCATTTAAAATCACCCCTCATGGGTCCTACTACGATGCCCCTTGCATAGTTTTATATCTCCAAAGTATATTGTCTTATTTGCAAGGCCATACCTTGAAACTTGTTTCTAGTTCCATTTCCCTTTCAACAATGTCTGTCCTATTCCATGGCATTTCTAAGTCAGCATTTCTTCTCTTAAGGTTTGCCTACAGATGCACATTATGTGAGCCTTCAGTCAGGCTTTGAGAATTCTCTACAAATCCATTTCCCACATTTCCTCCCCTCTCTTGAACAGAAAATAATTCTTTGATGGCCTTGTTCGTCGTTCGCTGTGCGCAATGAAGTACACAAGACACTATCACTAACATTGTCATTATAACAATCAGTGCATGTAAACCAATTTGCAAAGCTCCTTTAGCCAAGGTGTAAAGTTCCATGCCTCAAACAAGTCATCCAAACATGATACATCCTCTGCTTTAATTTTATTAGCCAAATCTCTCTAGTTTTTGATGTTGTTTGGGGATGCATTCTGAATAGTCAGACAAATTCAAAGAACACAATCATTGAGGACTCTCTCAAAAATGCCCATCCTATTTCATGGCATTTCTAGGTCAGCATTTCTCATCTCAAGGTTTGCCTACAGATGCACAGTACGTGAGCCTTCAGTCAGGCTTTGAGAATTCTCTACAATCCATTTCCCACAGCGGGGCACTTTGGCTGTGGCCCAGCTCCATCCTCCTGCGGGGCTCAGGGCCTGTTCCCAGCCATGGCCAGCCCTGCGCGGCCTCTCTGCTGGCCCAGAGCCCGGCAGAGCCCGGGGCAGGGCTGTCTGTGCAGGCCCACAGGTGCCAGGGGCTGTGCAGGAGCTGGCAGAGGCTGCCCAGCAGGGAGGCCATGGGGCACAGAGCCCCAAGGCTGCTGTGGGCCCCACGGCAGAGGGGCCCTTCCCCCGCAATGCTCCTGTCCTGCCCTGGGCCTGCACAGGCCCTGTGGCACCATGGCTGGGCCAGCGCCGCACAAAGGGGCCACGCAGCCGCTGCCGGGGCTGACAGCAAGGCCGGGCACACACAAGGAATTGCTGCCCATGGCCTGGCCTGGGCAGGGCTGCCTGTGCCAAAGGCACAGCTCAGCTGCCCTTGGGGGCTGCAGGAAAAGTGCAGAGCCCCAAGAGCCTCCCTGGCTGTGCTGGAGACCAAGGCTGGAGGAGGGAAAGGCAGGGCTGCTGCGGGATGGGGAGGGGATGGAATTCCAGCACACACCTCAGTTCTCTGATGATCCTGGCACCATGCTGCACCCTGTTTCAGCCTGGAGCAGAGCAGATGTTTATGGGACAGGAGCCCTGCGGGGCTGTCAGGGACCTGCAGCTTGCAAGGTGCTCTGCCCTCCCTCAGCTCCTCTCTGAGAGATGCCAATCCCAGCTGGGCACCTCAGGGCACAAGTGGCACTGCCTGTTCATGGGCACACAACTGATGTCTGCCAGGAGAGAGGCACATGGTTTAATACTTGTAAGTTTCATAATAGACAAGGACATTTTTATTATCTGTGTCGTTTGAGTAGTTTCAGAAGAGGCAAAATTTTCCCACCAGGAATTTCCTGGTTCTCCTGCATTCTACTAATGATGGCAGAAGAAGAAATACTGAACTTTCCTTCAATCACAGTCTCTGGGCAGAGGTGGCATCAGTGGGGGCTGCTGACATCCTCAGACACTTGGAGGCTGCTGCTGGATTTGACTTCTTCAGAGGCTTGTTCAGCCTTCAGCTCTTCAGTTCAGGAATTCAGTGCCCCAGGGCTCATTAACATTCAGAACATCTTAACAGGCCAAGCTCTGTGCTGGGCAGCCTCTGCCAGCTCCTGCACAGCCCCTGGCACCTGTGGGCCTGCACAGACAGCCCTGCCCCGGGCTCTGCCGGGCTCTGGGCCAGCAGAGAGGCCGCGCAGGGCTGGCCATGGCCGGGAACAGGCCCTGAGCCCCGCAGGAGGATGGAGCTGGGCCACAGCCAAAGTGCCCCACTGTGGGAAATGGATTGTAGAGAATTCTCAAAGCCTGACAGAAGACTCACATACTGTGCCTATGTAGGCAAAACTTGAGAGAAGAAATGCTGACTTAGAAATGCCATGGAATAGGACAGACATTGTTGAGAGAGAAAGGGAACTAGAAACAAGTTTCAAGGGATGGCCTTGCAAATAAGACAAGGTACTTTGGAGAAATAGAACTATGCAAGGTGCATTGTAGCAGGACCCACAAGGGGTGATTTTAGATGATTGGCTTTAGGGCATTAACAGCATTGTGTGGCAAAACCTGATAGGTCAAGAAACACCTTTAATGTATTGTAACTAGGAAATAGTTGGCTTCTGATTGCGATGGCATGAATTGTAACATCTGTACTGTCTCACCCTTCACGTGAGACTGAAAATTGAATAAAAGTTTTTAAAACGCCTCTCAGTTGCCGAATCTCTGGGTCACAAAAGGGTATAATCCAACAAAACAGGGCAAAAAACGCCCCAGCATTTTTTTAAAAAATATAGTATATTCCCTCTGAATACAGTTCTGAAATCTGTACAATGAACCACAGAAGAATTGAAGACTGGAAATTAAATTATTCCCAGGGGCTTTTCTTGTTAGAATGCTTTGGAATGTTAATGAGCCTTTGGCACTGAATTCCTGAACTGAAGAGCTGAAGACTGAAAAAGCCTCTGGAGAGCTGAAATTCATCAAGGAACCTCCAAGTTGCTGAGGATCCATCCTCAGCAGAGAAAATTGAAGAGATTCCAGGGGTTTCCAGCTGCTCAAGAGCTGTGAACTCACGTGCAGGCACAGGGGCTCCATGGTGGCATCTGAGGGGTCTCTGGCCTCCTGAAGATCTCTTTGGTCACACTCAGTCCCAGGGGCTCTGTGGTGACATCCCAGGGCTCCTTAATCTTCTAGAGGGTCATGAGGTGACAGACAGTCCCAGGGCTGCAGAGTGACAGCAGAGGTGTCTGTGCCCTGCCAAGGAGCCAATTTGTCCCAGGCAGTGGCAGGAGTCCAGTGGTGACATCGCTGTGCTCCTAAAGAACAGCGAGGTCACCGACACTCCCAGGGGCTCCATGGGGACATCCCAGGAGTGTCCAGGCTGCCAAAGAGCTGGGATGTCACAGACACTCACAGGGGTTCCTGTCATGGGCAGAGTGGCAGCTTCACGCAAAGTTTATTAGAGAAGCGTCTGTTGGATCACGAGGTTCACAAAGGACCCAAACCAGGACCCCCAGGCTTTCTAAACTCCTTCTGGGAGAGGATCCTGGCAGTCCCTGCAGAGCCTCAAGGTCACGTGTGCCAGCCTGGTGCCCATCCCTGGCTCTGGCACTGTCACTTCTGTGCTCGCTGCTGCCTCCAACACTGAACTCCTTCATCCACAGCCTGAGGAACCAGGAGCTGGAGGATGCCCTGAGGAATGTGACCACTCTGTGATTTTCAGAAACAATCAGGTGCCTCTTTGTTTATGCACAGCATTCAGAATGGAACTCATTCCAGGCCCAGACTGTTTTCTGCCATGTGTCTTGTTTGTTATTTTATTTGGTGTAGTAATTTTTTCTTTTCTTTATTTTGGATAATATTTTCCATAAAGGGATGCCGTTAGTCACAGTATTGCTACATCAGTATCTACCATGCCTGTGTTAAGCACAGACAGTCAGGAGCCCTGATCACTGTGCATTTCTGTCAAATAAAGTGTCCTGCTCTGCCCTGGGTGCCCAAGATGTTCCCTCAGCCCCTCTCTGTCTCTGCAGGGGCAGTGCCTGTGAGCAGAGGTGCAGGGCATAGACTCCCAGCACAGCAGTACAGCCAGGGACAATGGCCCTGGCTCTTCCCACAGCTGCTCTTCCCAACTGCAGCCTCTCCTTCCCAGCCCTTCTGTGGCTGTCAGGCCGCAGGGCTGTGGCAGCTTGGTCACTGTCCTGCTGCGTGTGCGTGCTGTGAGCACAGGCAGGGCCAGGCCATGGGCACTGCTGGGACACAGCTGGGCTCCAGCACAGCAGCTCCAGCAGCAAAGGGCATCATCATCTCCTGAGGGCAGCCCAGGAAGACTTTGCTCTCCTTGCACAGCTGCTCTCAGCAAGGTGCTCCAGGAATGCCCTGGCAAAGCAAAGCCCAGTGCCCAGGGGCAGAGGGGCAGTGTGCAGGGGGGCACCCAGCAGTGTCCTGGCACAGCCAGAGAGCCTGGCATGGACCTGAGGGAGCAGCAGAGCAGGGCCTGGGCTGTGTCTCTCCTCTGGGGACAGCCTGGGAAGGTGCCCCGGGGCAATTGTCCCACACCAGCCCCTGCAACCACCATGGCCAGCACAGGCCTCTCCCCACACCTGCAGGAGGTTGTTTGTCCCTGCATGGAGGGACACCAAGGGACCAGGCCAGCAGTGCCTGTTTGCTCTGTACTGAGGAGATTTCAGCAGTGCATCCTGTGTGTGTGTGTGGGGAGATGAAGCAGAGTGAGCACAAACACCATCAGCAGCACTCGGGGCTGGCACAATTCCAGAGGCACAAACAGGGCCTTGAGGCCACTTCACTCTGAGAGTGAAATCCTCTGGGAAACCACCTGAATTCTTTACTGGGCTGTGCTTGGGACTGCAGAGAGGAACATCCAGGGCAGGGAGGCTCCAGGGAAACTGCTCAGCACAGCCAAGGACTGCCCAGAGAGACCATTGGGGTGGGGGTGTGTGGGGAGAAATCAGAGCTGCCTCCCTTCTGAACCACCCCAGCACCTGGACAGGGCTGTGCTGTGTTCTGGGCACTGACCCGGAACTGAGGGATGTGGAAAAGGCCTTTGGTGTCAGGGCTGTGGAGAAGGCTGGGCAGTGTCACTGGGAGAGCTCTCTCAAACCCCTTGGAAAGGGCAGAGCCATCCCAGAGGGTCCTGGGAACCTGGGAAAGGCAGACATGGAGCCAGTCTGAAACCAGGGCAGGGAGGGGATCTGGGAGAGTCCCAGCCTGGTCAGGCTCAGCAGGGAAGGGGATGTGGCAAATCCTCCTGCAGCCATTCCAGGCTCTGGCAGGACAAGGCAGGGATTGCAGAACCCACATGGGAGGGAAAAGAAGAGGATGTTGTGTGCCCAGACTTCAGCCAGGCCTGTGACACGGTCTGCTGTGGTCTCCTCAGAGCCAGACTGGAGAGAGCTGGGCTGAAGAACTGGAACATGGGCTGGGTGGGAATTTGGCTGAACAATGAGGGTCAAATGTCATATCCATGGTAGAGAGTCCTCTTGGCAGCCACTGCCTGGTGACATCCCTCTGTGACCAGCCCTTGACCATTACTGGGGAACATTTCTATTATCTCTACAATGGCATCAAATGCACTTTCAATTCCTTTGTGGATACTGCCAAACTGTAGGGAGTCTGTGACCAAACTCATCCAGTTGATGGTGACTGCAAAAGATAATTGGGCATTTTCTTTATAATTGAGCTTTTCTTTCCTATGGGCAAGGTGACTGAGTTGAGTCAATTTGTCTTGCCATCAGGTGCTAACCAAGCCACAAGAAAAGGGAAAAAACCTCATGCATCAGAGAAAAGGCAGTTCAAAAGGGAGAACATCCAAACCCAACCAAAAAATAAACCCAAATCAAGACCGACCCACAACTACACAAAACCCCACAGACCAACCAACAACAAAAAGCAAAGGCCAAAACAGAAGAAAAAGCTAATCCACAGGAAATCTCCTATCAGCAGAAAATATTTAACCATCTTATGGCAGGAGAGGATTCTTTATGTGTTGGTGATGTTTTGAAAGAAAAATGTCTCTAAAAAGAAATGAATCTCCGACCCTCCTTTTCCTCCCTGCTCCCTGCAGTTTATTGCTGATCATGGTGTGACATGGAATGGAACATCCCTTAGGTCAGTCCAGCCCAGCTGTCCCATCCCTGTTCCCTCAGGAACACTTGCCCACCCCAAGCCCATAGGTTGGGGGGTTGCAGACACGCCTCAGGCGGGGCGAGCGCTGTGACAAGGACAGGAGAACAGAACAACATTGACTCTTATCAAGGACAGTAGAACAGAACAGCACAGCCTTGGAGAAATGGATCAAGGATGTAACTCCAGCTAACAGAAGTCATTCAAAATGCAAGAAAAATGTCAGCTCAGCTCTACAAGGCTGACAAAACAGAGGGTTTGCAGAACAATAATATTGCCCATACTCAGGATTGGGGGTCAAGGAACAGCCACCTTAAAAGGACACTGGATGTTGAAGACAGACCCCAAGGAACCAGATAAGAACTTGTGAGAAGGGGTGCCACTATGTCAAGTAAATTCAAAGGAAGTGGGGATAGCTAATGAATGCATAATTGGTATATGTGATCAAAACTCTGTTCATTTGATGCTCAGTGCACTCAAATGGAGGAAGGATTGTCCAAGTGACCAGCATGCTGTAATAAAGAATACCTGCTCTCAAATACTCAAAGTTGTTTTCAAATGTTTCTATGGGGTGGATTCAGTATTAAGGGTGTCCTTGACTCCATTATGCCCCACAGTGTCACAATGACCCCTGGGTTCCATGAGGCACTGCTGCATAACAATGGACCCTTGGTTCCATTACCGAGTAAATGAAGCACAGACAAAGACTCTCCAACTAATTAAAGTAAGAAAGTGATATGTTTAATTCAGTGCCAGGCAACACAGGGAGTAACCACCCAAAGACGTGTGCAAAAATCACAGAGCTCTGGCTCTATTTATCTACAAAATCTTACACATTCATGTAATCATTCAACACGCCTATACATACTTATTACTTAACCCTGCTTTCTCTGCTCTTCATAAAATGACCTCAAAGTCCTTTCATGCTTGTACAGTCCTTCACTCAAATTGGGTTGGTGAGATTTGAAATGGGTCAGTGGTGCCACAGGATGAAGTCAGGAATGTCTTCCTCAAGGTAAACTTTTCACCTTGGTCTTGTTGGCAGGCTCTCTGACCCCTTGGGCATAGGTCAAGCTCTCCTGCCTGGTTCTGACTGCTTTTGGGGCCCAGGTGCACCTACAGTTTCTTCATCTTTACAATACTCCATCCTCCCCTCATAATTTCTAAAAACACAGCAAAGTCTGACAAATGATATATGGTCGTCTCAAACTACCTTCATCTGGCAATGATCAAATATTTACATTGCTTCTACTCTAAACTCTTCATTAATATCCATTGCTTCTTGCTCCTATCCCTTCAGCTAAACTCTTAACCCTTTAGATTCTTCTAAACCCTTTATTCAATTAGGTTCCATCCTTTCAAAATGGCCACTGCCACAATGCTCTCCTTGGTTCTACAAGGCCTTGGTGTGCCACAACAGCCCCTTGGTTCCATGAACTGCCATAGTGTCACCACGGTCTCTGGGATCTGCAGTATCACAATGGACAATTGGTGACAAGCAGCCCCACTGTGTCACAAGGAATATTTGATTCCATGGGGCCCGACAGTTTCACACTGGCCCCTTGGTTCCACCAGGCTTTGCTGTATAACAGTGGCCTCTCAGTTCCATGAGGTTTTGTACTGCCAACAACGGTCTTCTTGGTTCTGTTGTGTGCAAATGGCTTCTTGGTTCCATAAAATGCCTCTGTGTCACAGTGGTCTCCTTTGTTCCATGAGGCTCTGCAGTGCCACAATGTCCCACAGTTTCCATGAGCATCTTCCATATGATCAAGAATGCCCTTAGTTCCAAGTAGGTCCCACAGTGTCACAAGGGCTCCTTGGATCCATGAGGTTCTGTAGTGTCACCATGGTCTCCTTGGATCCACATTGTCACAATGGACAATTGTTCCTTGGGGCCCAACTATGTCACAATGGACCCTTGGTTCCATGAAGTTCCCTAGTATCGGCATGGCCTCCTTGGATCCACAGTATCACTATGGACCATTGGTTCCATGTGGCCCTGCTGTGTCACAATGGCTTCTTGGTTCCATGAAGGCCAACTGTTTTACAACTGATCCTTGATTCCATGAGGTTCTGTACTGACAAAATGGTCTCCTTGGTTCTGGACTGTAACAATGGACCCTTGGTTCCATGAGATTCCATTATGTCACAACAATCTCCTTGGTTCAACGAGGCCTTGCTGTGTCACAATGGCTGATTGGTTCCATGAGCTTCTGTGGTGTCACCATGGTCTCCTTGGATCTGCATTGTCACAATGGACAATTGGTTTCATGGAACCCTGCTGTGTCACAGTGAAGCCTCAGTGCCATGAGGTTCTGTAGATGGACAATGGTCTCTTTGGTTCAAAGACATTTTGGAGTGTAAAAATGGCCTCTCAGTTCTATGAGCTTCCATAGTGTCAGCAATGGTCTCCTTGTTTCTGCAGTGTCCTATTGAACCCTTGGTTCCATGAGGTTCCTAAATGTCACTGGTCTCCTTCGTTCCAGGTGTCCCTGCTCTGTCACCACAGCCCATTGGTTCCATGAGTTTCTGTGCTGTCACCAAGGGTTCCTTTGTTCCAATGAGGCCTTGCTAAACACAATGGACCCTGGGTTCCATGAAGTTCTTTGGTGTCACAATGGTCCCTTGGATCCATGAGGTTCCATAGTGTCTCCATAGTCTCCTTGGATCTGCATTGTCATCATGGACAATTCCTTCCATGTAGTCCCAATGGGTCAGAATGTCCCCTTAGTTCCATGAGGCCCTGCTTTGTCCCAATGGTCCCTTGGTTCCATAGGTTTTATGCTGTACCAATGGACTCCTTGGTTCTATGAGTTACCCTGCTTTGAGCAGGGGTTTCTTTGGTTCCAGCAAGGCCTGGCTGTGCCTCAATGCACCCTTGGTTCCACGAGGCCCTGCTGTGTCCCAATGGACCCTCTATTCCATGAGGTCCTACACAATAACAATGGACCCTTGGATCCATGGGGTTCTGTCATGTCACACTGGACTTTTCATTCCATGACTTTTGGTACTGTCAACAACAGTTTCCTTGGTTCTGCAGTGTCACAATGGCCTCTTGGTTCCATGGGCTTCTGTAGTGTAACATGGTCACCTTGATTCCATGAGGTTCTGCAGTTGTCACAACAGAAACCCTTGTTCCATTAGGCCTCCAAGTTTCACAATGTTTGATTCCAGGAGGCACCACAATGCCACAATGGACCCTTGGTTCTGTGAGGTTCCATAGCATCCCAATGGTCACCGTGGTTCCATGAGTTTCCTTAGTGTCACAATGGTGTCCATGGTTCCATCAGGCCCTGCCTTGTCACAATGGTCCCCTGGGTTCCAAGGAGGCCCTGCTGTGCCACAAAGGACCCCTGGTTCCATGAGGTTCTGTGGTGTCACCATGTTCTTCTTGAACCTGCAGTGTAACAATGGACCATTGGTTCCACACGACCTGGCTGTGTCACAAATGTCTCTTTGATTCCATGACTGCCACAACAGAGACTTATTTCTAGGAGGTTCCCTACTGTCACAATTGTCTCCTTGATTCCATGAGCCCCCGCTGTGTCACAATGGACCCTTGGTTCAACAAGGCCTTGCAGTGTCTCAAGAGTCTCCTTGGTTCCATGAAGAACACAAAAGCTTTGCATCAACATTGAGCAACGCTTCCTTTACACACCTGGGAACCTCTGTCTGCATTCCAAAGAAGGGTTCAAGCTGAGGATGGCACCAGCAGCTTCCATCTGCAACACAGATCCACGACAGGGACAGAGAATTCAGCTGAAAGACTCAGAGAATTCTACTTCCAGAGCTCATTTCTGGTGACACTGTCCCTTGTAGAAAGGTGACATCATTCCAGGCAGCCTGTCCTGAGCATGTGGTTCCTGAGTGGCCTTTGTTGTTTAGGAAACCTGTTCAGGCTTTTCCATTCTTTCCTCACCAAGAGGAAAACTTCTCCTGGGCCTGTGTGCAGGCAGAGGCCTGAGGAGAGCAGGTGGGACATGGTGCAATGGGCTGGGACAGGCAGCTGCAGAGCTCAGGGGACAAGGTTGTGCTGCAGGGCACAGGGATGTCAGTGCCAGGTGGGCAATGTCAGACCTGGTGAGGTTGGGGTGAGGAGCAGCTTGTCCAAACAGGGTCAGCTTGCAAGGGGCTCATTCTTCTCTGTGCCCTGACCTGAGGAGACATTGAGCATCAAGATCCCTTCCAGAATGTTTCTATCCATTCTTCACTGATTTGGAAAATGAAAAAAATGCTTGACTAAAAAAAAGAAAAAGTCATGAGGTGCACTTTATAATCTCCCTCCTTCACAGGACTCCAAACTGACTCCAGTCATCTGCACAAGCCCTGGAGATTCAAAGACAATAAAAGGAAGACAATTGAGAGCTTTCTGTATTTTCATGAATCCCACTGTGGATTTGGTGCTGAGTCCAGGACCCCCAGGAACTGAGAGAAGGTTGAAGAAGCTGCTGAAGGAGTCAGAAGCAAAACTCCAAATCCCTTGGAGCATCCCTGGGCTCGAGGGAGGGCAGGGAGTGCCAAAGGCTGCCCAGGCACTGGTGAGAGCAGCTCCTTGAGGCCAGGATTGCAGGGAGCACAAGGCTGTGAGCAGGGACTGCAATGCTGAGCAAGGCCTGGGCTGGCTGGAGGGAGCAGAAAGGCCAAGGCCTGAGCCCAGGCCTGGCACAGCAGGGCCTGTCCCTCGCGGCTGGCTGGGGGCTGTTGGTGGGGCAGGGGGATGGCAGGGGCAGCAAGGACAAATGTCCTAAAGCTGCAAGGCCTGCCAGCCTGCTGAGGGAGGGGCCAGGCAGAAGCCAAGTGCAGGCTTTCCTGCAAGGAAAGTTCCTTCTGTGGGGCCTGCAGAGGTGCTGGCAGAGCCCAGGGGACAAAGGCCTGGGTGCCTGTGGCCCTGCCAGCCCTGCCCAGCCCTTGTCCAACTCTCCTGCAGATGGGAGTGTGGATCTGCTGGAGGGTAGGAGGGCTCTGCACAGGGCCCTGGACAGGCTGGATCCAGGGCACAAATCCAACCATGGCAGCTTGAACAAGACCAAGGGCCGGGTCCTGCACTTTGGCCACAACAACCCCTGCAGTGCTACAGGCAGGGGACAGAGTGGCTGGACAGCAGCCAGGCAGAAAGGGACCTGCAGGGACTGGTGGACAGCAGGCTGGACATGAGGCAGCAGTGTGCCCAGCGGGCCAAGAAGGCCAATGGCTCCTGGCCTGGATCAGGAATGGTGTGGCCAGCAGGAGCAGAGCTGTTGTGCCAGCCCTGCCCTGCCCCCAGCTCTGCACACAGACATTGCTACTGCAGCTCCAAAGATGGGAACAAAAGAGGGGATCTCTGGTGAAATCTTTCCTGGGAGATCTTTTAGTTCTTTTAGAACCACAGAGAGCACAGCTCCTCATTGTCACAGTATGGGGCCAGTGAAGGTGAAAAAATCCAAACGAGAAATGGCACAAACAATGGCACTTCTTTGTTGACAGTTTTGAAAAACTAGAAGACAGGAAAAAAAACCCCACCAAACTAACACAAAGTGTCACAGATTACTTTTATTACAAATTTTTTACAGAAATGGCCAGAAGTTTAATGTTTCTTAAACCATCCAATGAGAAGTGTCCACACTGCAGCCTTGAGCTCCTGGTTCCTCAGACTGTAGATGAGGGGGTTCAGGGCTGGAGGCACCACCGAGTACAGAACTGACAGGGCCAGATCCAGGGATGGGGAGGAGATGGAGGGGGGCTTCAGATGAGCAAACATTATAGTGCTGATGAACAGGGAGAGCACAGCCAAGTGAGGGAAGCAGGTGGAAAAGGCTTTGTGCCGTCCCTGCTCAGAGGGGATCCTCAGCACAGCCCTGAAGATCTGCACATAGGAGAAAACAATGAACACAAAACAGCCAGAAGTTAAACAGGCACTAACAGCAAGAAGCCCAAGTTCCCTGAGGTAGGATTTGGAGCAGGAGAGCTGGAGGATTTGTGGGATTTCACAGAAGAACTGGTCCAGGGCATTGCCATGGCACAGGGGCAGGGAAAATGTATTGGCTGTGTGTATGAGAGCATTGAGAAAGGCACTGGCCCAGGCAGCTGCTGCCATGTGGGCACAAGCTCTGCTGCCCAGGAGGGTCCCGTAGTGCAGGGGTTTGCAGATGGACACGTAGCGGTCGTAGCACATGATGGTCAACAGGGAAAACTCTGCTGACATAAAGAAAATAAAGAAGAAAAGCTGAGCTGCACATCCTGTGTAGGAGATGTACCTGGTGTCCCAGAGGGTATTGTGCATGGCTTTGGGGACAGTGGTGCAGATGCAGCCCAGGTCAGTGAGGGCCAGGTTGAGCAGGAAGAAGAACATGGGGCTGTGCAGGTGGTGGCCGCAGGCTACGGCGCTGATGATGAGGCTGTTGCCCAGGAGGGCAGCCAGGGAGATGCCCAGGAAGAGGCAGAAGTGCAGGAGCTGCAGCTGCCGCCTGTCTGCCAATGCCAGCAGGAGGAAGTGCCTGATGGAGCTGCTGTTGGACATTGGCTCTGGCTGCACATGGGCACCTGTTCATGCAGAAAGGACAGGGACAAGTCAGCAGAGGCTGCTTTGAGCCAAACCTGGGCCATTCCCTGTCCACTCTCCCACTGTGACTAACCCACTCTTTTTCCTGCCCTGGGAAAACCTTCACCCAGGTCCCTGCCTGAGTTCCAGTTGTGCTGTCTGATTGTGCCAGCAGCAGCCAGGCCTGTGTGTGGGGGCTCTCGAGGAGCCATCCCTGCCCTGCTGCCCTGCTTTTGTGACCATGTGGCAAAGGGACAAGGCTGGATATTCAGGATTTGTCAGGGGAATCACTGCTAATGCAGACAGGCTTGCAGGCATCTGCACTCTGTATTTATAGGGCATGGAGAACAGGAAGGAATTTTATCCATTATTTTCCTGCCCAGACATCATTCTTGGTTCTGTGAGGTCAGAAATCCCCAGCATCTCTGCTGCACTCAGAGTTTGCCACTGAGAGATGTGAGAGGCAAAGGATTCCCTGTGCCATGGGCAAGGTGAGGGGCTGGATGGGCTTGTTCCCAACTGCCCTGGGTTTGCAGCTTTGGCTGCAGTCAGAGCACAGTCACACTCCTGGGTCACCCTGGGATAAACCAGACCCTGCCCAGAGCAGAGGGATCCCTGAATGTCTCCCCCTCTCCCAAGGCCTCTGGGCAAGGTCTCAGCACCCCCTTCTGCCAACGACACTCACGGCTCCCTTGGCAAACCCAGCAGCATTTCCTCAGCTCTGGCATCTCTGCACTTCCCCGGGGCACATTCAGGGAACTACGAGGGGCTCTGGCACAGATTTCCAGCCAGGAGGGCAGCTCAGAGCTTGCAAGAACACAGCAAGGAGATCCCTGGGTGTGCCCATGATGGGATCTCAGGGAGGGGGCTCAGCCCATTCCCCTTTCCCATGGACTGCTCTGCCCACAGCCCCACAGGTCGCAGGGAAGCTTGGACACCCCATGGCCATGGCCACAGCTGCCTGGCAGCAATGCCAAGGGCAGTGCCTGACTCAGCTGCTGCCAATGCCAGAGCCTCCCTGAGAGCACCAGATGACAGGGACAATCTCAGGGCAGTGCAGACCCAAGAGAAGATGTGGTGGGGCTGTGCCTGGGAGGGCAGGGCAGAGACAGCCGGGCACTCAGGACAGTGTTCCTGTGCCCAGCTGTGCACGGCACCTCCCACACACCCACAGTGCCCTCCTGCCCCCAGCACTGCTCTCTTCAGCCCCCTCTCCTTCCCTCAGCATCTCCCTGGGCCTGGACATTTCTCTCGTGAGAGGAGCCTTGTCCCTGCCAGCGCTGACAGAGCCCATCCCAGCCTCTGTGCCCTGGGCCCGGCCCTACAGAAACCTGCCTGTCTGCAGGGCCCTGGCTGGGGCAGGCTCTGTCTGCAGCTGGGCAAGGGCAGCTCAGGAGAGCCCTGCTGGGCCCTGCTAAGGTGATGCTGCTGCTGCTGCTGCTGTCCAGGGCTGAGGAGGGGCTGAAGGCCCTTGAGGAGCCTCCCAGCAGAGAGACTGACCACCCAAAGTTACAGCGCTGGAGTCCCTGTAAATGTTCAAACATTCCTTTGATGATCCTGAGTGTCCCTTTCAACTCAGAATGTTCTGTGTTTCTGTGATTACAATTCCTGTTCTGCTTCTCTCATCCTCCTGTTGCCTATAATCAGAAGAGAAAAAAAAATATTAATAATAAACTTCTTAACAGTGTTGGAATAGTAAAATAAAAATTCGACCTTTATTGGAAGCTTCCAGGTGTCCCAGTGGGGATGGGGCACACCCAGCCCCTGATTTCAACAGTTTATTCAGGTTGATATGTTGTTATTAGGATATTTAACAGGAACATCCAATAGGAGACTCAGTGGCCCCAGTTACACAGTAGGGTCAACCTATTTGAGTTGGTCCAAGGGTTTCTTATCCTCACTTTTTTTTATGACTGCTCATACTCTGGTTAAAAAAAAAAAATGTTCCTCTTGTAGGTCCTCTTCCTGATAATAAGCCTACACAGTAGTTCAGAAATGTAATTAGAAGGTCAGGTTATTGTTCTAAAACTTAAAAGAAAGGGTAGAAAACATGCTAGAATTAATTACAAATTATACTTAAGTATATGTATACTATAAGTATATAAGTATATATATGTATACTATACAATATATACTATAGTATATATGTACATATATATATGTATATACACTAGAGTATATAAGTATATGTACACTATAATAAGTATATGCAATAGTGGTTGAATAGAGTTAATTAAAGATTATTGTTTTATAACTGCATAATAGTAGTTAACAGAGCTATGAAGATATGAATAATATATGAAAAGCAAAAATCTTTTTTGTCATCATGCCAACTTTCTCATCCTTCTCCAAGCAGGAAATTGAAAACACTCTCAGCAAAGCTCCTGATCTTTACAGCAATCCCAGGCTCACCTTGTTCTGGCAAATATCCTCCAGAGCTGTGGGATGTGGCAGCTTCAGGAGATCCCTGCAGGAACTGCAGCTTATCTTCCCCCAGCCAGAGAGTGACTGTTCCCAAGGCTGTGAGGGTTTCTCCTCCAGTGAGCCCTGAGTGAGCTCTGCTCTGTGCTGCCAGCCCAGGCTGAGCTGAACCCCTGTGTGCCTGTGTGCTGTGCCTGGGGTGGCTGCAGGCAGTGCCCCAGCCCTGCTGGGCTGAGAGAAAAGCTGCTCAGCAAGAGAAATGTGGTTTTAAGCTCCTCTTTGTTGCCAGGAGCTGCTTCTGTGCTAGGAGCCCAGCCCAGCTCATCAGCACAGACACAGCACAAGGACTTTAATGACCCTCTTGTGGCTTGTGCTGAGGCCCTGAACATCAGTCCCTGACAGGGAGATGAGGAAACCTCTCAAGAACTCCAAGCCAGAATGCATCTCGAAAGTTTCTGGAAGTTTTAATGGGTCCCAGTGAGGCACACAACAGAGAAAGTGTCTGCAGTCCCCAGGTAGAGCAGAGAACTGCAGACAGTGATGCCAGGAGGAGACAAAGAGAAGCCAAGTCTTGGTGGCCTGGGGCACAGCAGGGTCTGTGCCACCAAGGGCTGTCAGGAGACACCTTGTCCTGAGGCTCTGGGGCCTCCTGGCACAGCCCCAGCAAGGCTGGGCACTCTCAGCCCCTTGTCCTGCCCTCAGCATCCCCCTGACAGCCCAGTGGCCTCAAGGATGTGCTGGAAGGAGTCCCTGGGGAGCCCTGGTCAGGAAGGGCCCTGGGGGCCTCCTGAATGCTCTCAGGCTTTGCAGGTTCTTCAAAGGACTTTGGGTTTGCCTTTTGCCCTGGAGTTTCTGAGAGGTTTGTGCAATCAGGGCCTCCAATTATCTGCTGTAATTAGTCCCTTGAGAGGCTTTGTCAGTAACAACACTCAGTGGGGCTCATTAATGCTTCAAGGTACTTCAGTTATTTTAAGGTACTTGGTGTTTCCCCTTTAAATCTGACTCTGTGAGACAGATTGTGCAATCCTGGCCCCAATTATCTACTTTAACAAGTCCCTTGGGATTCTTAGTCAGTAAAAACACTCAGTGGGGCTCATTAATACTTCAAGGTACTCCAAGTTTCTTAAAGAACTTTTTTTTGACACTGAGTCTCTGAGGAGTTTTTGTGTAATCCTGGCCTCCAATTAATCTGCTTTAATGAGTCCCTTGAGAGCTTTGCACTGACACTCAGTGGGGCTCATTAATACTTTGAGATACTCAAGGTGTTTAAGGTGCATTGGAATTTCCTTCCCACACTGAGTTTCTGAGAGGTTTTTGTGCAATCCTGGCCTCCAATTCTCTCCTCCAAGGAGTCCATGAGGAGCCTGTGTTGGGGATGGACCTCAGTGCAACCCATGAATGCCTCAAGACACTTTGGGTTTTTCTTCTGACTTTGACTCCTGGAAGGGTTTGTGCAATCTCCTCTCAGGCCCTGAGGTTCTAATGCTCAGCACCAAATGCACCACAGGGCTCATTAGGATCAAGGAAGTCCTGACAAACCATGGCGGTGCCTTGATTTCCCTCTGGTCTGGTGCAGTTCATTAGGAAAGTTTCCAGCTACAGTTATGGAGAAAGATTTCAAAGAGTTTTTTAAAAGGACACATTCCTGTTACAATGGGTGTCTTTTATTACTGCTCTGTTTAGAGCAGAGGTGATTGCAGCATTCAGTGACTGATACTGCCCCAGGGTCTCTCCTCAGGAGGTCTGGCCTGCTCAGAGAAGCTGTGTCCTGAGGTCTGACCCAGTGTGGACAACCTTGCTCCACATTCCCCAAGCCATCCTGTCCCTCCTCACTCACCTGGGACCTGCTTTGCTTGGAGAGCTGCCCACACGCAGGCAAACAGGGGCTTCCTATTTTTTTTTAGCAATGTAAAACTCCTAATTTTCCCCACTGAAAACAGACACCCTCCTCAGGTGTGTGCCAGCCCAAGGTGCCACCAAGGCCACTGCAGCCCTGCCCTGGGCCAGGAGTGAGGGTGGATCATCATCCCAACCTGCCCTGGGCCATTGCAAGGGGCTGTGGCCCTGGACACTGCCCTGACCCCACTGATGGGTTTGGGTGCCACAGCAACCCCCATCAGTTCAAGGTTCCTTGGAAAGCACCCCAAAGAGCCATTTCTGCAGCCAGGTTCCATGGCCAGGGGGATGTGGGGGGCTGCAGGTAGTCAATGCCTCATCCCTGGAAACATTCCAGTCCAGCTGGGACAGGGCTCTGAACAACCTGATCTGGTGAAAGATGTCCCTGCTCATCCCAGGCCTGGACAAGAGGCCTGAGTGAGGCCTCAACAACAGGCCCTGAGCCAAAGGTGACCTCTAGGTGAACCTTCCAACCCAAGGTTATCTTTGTACCCGCTCATTAGTGAAATATGCATGGTCATTAGCACTGTGATTGATGGATCCACTCATTAGTGAAACATGGATTGACCTTTCTGGGTTTGGAAGCTGGACAAGGCCATGAAATCTGACATCTGGCCTTGTTTGGGGCTGTATGGTCAGAGTCACCTCCCTTGGTTCCTCTTTGGGCCCTGGCCAGGCTTTGGGAGGGACCCAAGAGGAGGATGAATCCAGATGTTCCCACTCTAGAAGTGCTGTCAGTTTGTTTATTCATCACTATCAAAGCTGGGCCCTCTCCCAGCGAGGCTGATTCCTCACCTGTGGCTGGAGGCACCTGCAGGAATTCCCAGTGTCCAGGAGTGGCTCTGCAGTCCTTGGCTGTGACAGCTTCCCCCAGCTGAGGTGTGAATGTGGGTGATGGGAAAGTCTGAGGGTCACTGGTGATGGATCTTTCTTACTCACTGCAGGCAATCTTTGGTAGTGATGGTTGGGTGCATTGCTGAGCTGCTCCTTTTGTGCTCCTTTGCCTCAGTTCCCAGTCGCCCCTGAGCTTCAGCCCTGGCTAGCAGTATGCTTGGGGGGAAACTGAGGCAAGGATGAAGATAAAAGACAAAAGGTGCTCTTAATCCTTCAGGAACACAGTCCCACAGTTTCATGCAGAACCTACTCCATGCAGCTTGGGTGAGTAAAGAGAGGAATTAAGAGAGGAGTTAAGAGAGGAATTAAGAGAGGAATTAAGAGGGTGATTCCCTGCCAGAGGGCAGTTTTATGCCTTCTGCCAAGGAGGGGGAGGGGGTCTACCAGCCAGTGGGGGCTGACCTGGGGGAGGTGAGGCATAGGTGGTGTCAGGGAGAGGGGATTCAGTGCAGGGGCTCATGGGCAGGGTACAGCAAATGCTTTGTGTGAACACATATAACAGAAACACCCAGTGCAATATAACAAAGTGAACTAACTACTTAGTGCAATACAACATCTCACCCTTTTCTGTTACAATAAAACTGAAAGACATGGTTCAGGCCTACTATGAGACAGAATATTTTTGCCCACCACTTTGGATTTGCAGGCAGTTTTGGCTGCTCTTGGCCTTCAAGCTCTGCATGGCTGACTTCTGAGGTGGTAGGGATTAAACCACTGAGGGCCTTTAAAACGAGGCAGCGAAGAATTCTGAACGCCAACACATTTAAAAACAAGACAACACAAAACAACAGGATTGTAAAAGGAAACACAAACACAAAGCATATTAACAATCTGATATCTTCCAGAAGTAACCCAATTTTTAAGAAGGCTCTGTCTTCTCTTTCCGGCGGCATCTTCTTTTAGAATTGATGGCTGCTTGCTTCTCATCATCTTCCTGGTGCTGGGTTTTTGGGAACAAAAGGTTTCACCCACTTTTGGGGTATCCAGCAAGGGCCAAAGGGGGTGGATGCGCACGCGTAGCCATATCCCCAGGCCACGAGCTCATAGGGATCTTTGATCTCCCAGGTTTCTGGGTCCCTAATCAAAACTGGTGGGCGCTGTGACAGCTTAAACTGATTACTGCTGTCAAAGTGATGTACCACCTGGAGGACTCATGTTTTCAAATGAACAGTTCAGAAAGTTAATGGTAAACATGGCTTTGCAGAGTTTTTGTGTTGGTGACATCCATGCTGTGGAACTGTTGTCTAGGTTTGGAAAGCCAGGTTTCTGCCAGGGAAACTGGGGTTCCCCTATATCCTGAGTAGTGGAGCCGGGTTTTGTGTATTCTATTTCTATTTGTTTGGGGGTCTGACGACCCATCTTGATAGGCCATTGGCACCTTCCCCAGGCTGTGCCTTCCTTCCAGAGCGGTGCATCTGCATTTCTATACATCTCATGCCTTAGCAGAGGGGGGAGGAGGGGAGCAGGCAGTTTGTCTGGATTAAACGGAGACTCACAGACAGGAGAGGGGCCAGTTTTTCACCTGACTTCTCCTGGGAGGAAGACCAGATTTCGTCTCACCAGATTCCATCTCACCATCCCTGGACCCCCTCCTCATCATCACCAGATTCCCCTCCTCACCACCCCTGGACCTGCTTTTTCACAGAATCATCTCTGCTCCAATAGAATCACGTCTGCCACTTCAGAAGGACTTTACTTTTGGACTGCCTTCAACACCCTGAATCACAGGGTCAGGTTGTGGCTCTGACTTTGTCAGGGTTTTCCAAAATTGTTGTTTATTTGTTTTTTTGCTTGTTTGGTTGGGTGGTTTTTGTTTCCTATCACATTTGTATTGTTAATATTTCCTAGTAAAGAACTGTTATTCCTATCCCCAAAATCTTTGCCTGAGAGCCCTTGATTGCAAAATTATAATTCGACGGGGTGTGAGGGGTTTGCATTCTGCATTCTAGGGGAACCTCAGTTTCCCTGGCCGATATCTGTCTTTCTAAACCAAGACAAGTCCCTTGTAGCATTAAAAGAATTTCCAACTGCCTTGCCCTGGAAAAGCAATCCTTCATGTAACAAAGGCTTCTCCTTCATGGTTCCCTGCAGACATTGTGTAATCTTCTCCCTGGGTTTCTCAAGCCCATCACCCCACCATGGTATCCCCTTTCCCTATTTCCCCATTGGCTCTGGGTGCCTGGTGTCCAGTTTCTGTCTTCTCTATGGTCAGTTGCCCCTGCCCTGCCCCCTGTACCACCCACGAACCTGAGACACTATATAACTGAGAAAAACCGCATGATCAACCCTCTTCATCCTCACCCCCTCCCCGGTTCAGGATGGGGGGAATAAAAATGGATTCTTGAGCTTAATAAACAGACTTGTCTCGTTTGCTTCCCTGCCAGCAGCTGAACCTCCCTGGACATGATGATCACTGCTGCCACACGCTGTTACACACCATGACCTTGTGTGTACAGGAAGAGGAGATACCCTGGAATTCCTTCAGGAATGTGGGATACCCCAGAACCCACTCAGGACCAGGGTCTCACTTGGCCTCATCATCCTCAGCTTTCAGCTGACCAGACCCCATCCCTCCCTCACAATCCTCACCCCACCACATCCCACCGTCCCTGGGCAGGAAGTGACATCCAGCCTGGCCTTGGACACTTCCAAGGATGGAGCAGCCACAGCTTCTCTGGGCAACCACTGCCAGGGCCTCAGCACCCTCAGAGGAAAGAATTCCTTCCCAACATCCCATCTAACCCTGCCCTCAGGCAGTGGGAAGCCATTCCCCCTTGTCCTGTCCCTGCAGGCCCTTGGCAAGAGTCTCTCTTCTCCAAGAATTGCTGCTCCTCCCTGCTGTGGGGCAGAAGTTGGAAGTTGATTTTCTCCCCGTGGCCCCGGGCCAGCCCTGAGCCAGGGGCAGGACCTTTCCCTGGAGCTCTGCGGGCGCTGGCTCGGTTCGGCCGCAGCCCAGCAGACGGAGCTCAGAGCTCCCCGGGGGCTGCGGCTCCTCCCGAGGGGCAGCGCTGGGGCAGCTCCCACCTCTGCCCCGGGGCAGCAGCAGGGACAGCAGCCCAGGGAAGGGCTGGGGCTGGGCCAGGCCAGGCCTGGGCTGCACAGCAGCAAAAGCTTCTTCCCCCACAGGGGGCTCAGCCACTGCCCAGGCTCCCCAGGGAATGGGCACAGCCCCGAGGCTGCTGCAGCTCCAGGAGCCTTTGGACACCGCTCCCAGGGATGCCCAGGCTGGGATTGTTGGGGTGTCTGTGCAGGGCCGGGCCTTGGACTCCATGATCCCGGTGGGTCCCTCCCAGCTCAGCCCATTCTGCAATTCTCACCCTTTGGCTCAGCCTTTCTGTCCCCAGCAGGAGCTGGCAGAGCTGCTGGGCTGGGGCAGGAGCAGGGCAGCCCCAGCGTTCCCCTCTCTGTGACACCACAGCAGTGACAGCCCCAACATTCCATGCCTGGAGACGCTCCAAGGGAAGTGTCCAGAGCCGTGTCCAGTCAACAGAACTGCCCGGCCACTGCCCCTGAGTGACCATGGCCCTGCCAGCTCGGAGGCACCGCTGGGGCAGCTGTACCTCAGCCCTGTGATAAATGAATGATTTTGTGCTAACTGAATTGTAACTATATCAATATTTTAGAAAAAAACAAAAGATATGTGACTAGTGTCAGAAAACTGATGTTTGCAGATGTTTATGAAAAAAACAGGATGCAGGATGTAATTTGAGATAAGTAAAACCCCAAAAATGAATAGGTCTTGGGATAATTGGAAAATGGACCTTGAGATGGACAATTGGAATGGTTCCAGGTACAGAATTTAAGTTCTGTTTTTATTTAAGGCTAATTTTTGGAATAATAATCTGGCATACATAACACAAGGCTTAGAGTGCATACACAACCTGTAAGGTTATCCAGAGAACAATGAGGAAGACTGTGAGCCTTCATCCAAAAGACCACCAAAAGAAGAAAGAAGACCCCCTAGCAACAAGTGAAGCATGCACCATGAAGTACAGTGATGTAGATTTTTAGAATTGGAATTGGGAGGAAACTTAGGGGAAATATTGATGAATATGTATTAGCAGATAGTATATAAGTGTAGTCTGAATTGCTCTGTTTTGTACCTGAGGTGGGGTGAGAAGCCCTCCCTCTACCCCGGTCTGTTTTGCTTATGCCTTATCAGAACCTTAACCAGATTGAATTAATTATTGCGAGATTTTTTACTACCTTTCATTTTATATTAAATTGCTATTAAAATTGTTGCTAAATTTAAAAATGTTGTTTATTTTATTTGTATTTATAACAGGTGTCTGCCTTGTTCCAGGGCTGCCAGATGGGCTTGAGGCTGCCCTGCATCCTCCTGGGGATCAATATCAACTGGAGATTGCTGATATCAATCGATAAACAGGAAAATAAAAATAAAAAGGAAAAAAAAAACCCTTTGCATTTAAAAAAATTATAGCATATTCTCTTTGAATACACCTCTGAAATCTGTACAATCAACCACAGAAGAATTGAAGACTTGAAATGAAATTATTCCCAGGGGCTTTTCTTGTTAGAGTGCTTTGGAATGTTAATGACCCTTTGGCACTGAATTCCTGAACTGAAGAGCTGAAGACTGAACAAGCCTCTGGAGAGCTAAAATTCATCAGGGAACCTCCAAGTTGCTGAGGATCCATCCTCAGCAGAGCAGATTGAAGAGATTCCAGGGGTTTCCAGCTGCTCAGGAGCTGTGAGCTCACGTGCAGGCACAGGGGCTCCATGGTGGCATCTGAGGGGTCTCTGGGCTCCTGAAGATCTCTTTGGCCACACTCAGTCCCAGGGGCTCTGTGGGGACATCCCATGGCTCCATAATCTTCCTAAGGGCCATGAGGTGCCAGTCCCAGGGCTGCAGAGTGACAGCAGAGGTGTCTGTGCCCTGCCAAGGTGCCAATTTGTCCCAGGCAATGGCAGGAGTCCAGTGGTGACATCCCTGTGCTCCTAAAGAACAGCGAGGTCACCGACACTCCCAGGGGCTCCATGGGGACATCCCAGGAGTGTCCAGGCTGCCAAAGAGCTGGGATGTCACAGACACTCACAGGGGTTCCATGGGGACATCCCAGGAGTGTCCAGGCTGCCAAAGAGCTGGGATGTCCCAGACACTCCCAGGGGCTCCATGGGGACATCCCAAGAGTGTCCAGGCTGCCAAAGAGCTGGGATGTCACAGACACTCACAGGGGTTCCTGTCATGGGCACAGTGGCAGCTTCAGGCAAAGTTTATTAGAGAAGCTCCTGTTGGGTCACGAGGTTCACAAAGGACCCAAACCAGGACCCCCAGGCTTTCTAAACTCCTTCTGGGAGAGGATCCTGGCAGTGTCTGGACCCAGACTTTCTCAAGGATTTATGCCTGAAGGATTATACAGTTGGAATTGAAACTTTGTATAACTTTGTCCCTCAACATTAAGGATGGCAAACCAGAATTATTTATGGACATACAGAATAACTGATGATGTTCATGATCAGACATAAAGGTCTTAATCAGAATTATTTACTCCATAGTATAGGAGCTTTAACATCTATTTTAAGACAGTGCTCTAGGAAGCAATTTTGAAGCAATTGTATTAAAGCAAAAGCAGTTATTAACCAGAGATGGGTGTCACTCCCTCAGACCAACGACCGTGGGCAAATCTCTTTAGCTCAGCCTCAGGCAGTGACCTTGAGGGGTGTCCCCACTCCAGGGAGGAATCTCCACAGCCCCCCAAGGAGGGAAATGTCAGGAGATGCTGCAGTTAAAATTTGGGATGGGGCTTTTCTAGTCTGAAGTGCTGCCCTGTCAGTCAGATATGCCCAGGCTGGGCCAGCTCAGCAGCTCTGCAGAAGCTCTCAGTGGTGTCACTGGGTTTTTCCTCTCTCAGGGGATTTTTGCAGCTCTGCCACGGCTTCAGCTCCCTCTCAGCATGTGGAACTTTGAGATGGAGTAGTCAGGCTGCTTTCAGCATTCTTCACCCCCAAAGCAGCATGATCCCCTTCTTCATTTCCCACTGGGGGCTTTGCAAACAGGGCCTTGTTGGAGTTGTTGGAGCCCATTGCAGGCAGAGCCTCCTGCTCCTGCAGGAACTGCCTTTCCTGTGCCAGGACCAGGGCAGGTCCTGCTGCAGGAAAAGCCCCAGGCCAGCCCCAGCAGAGGGAAGGGCTCGGGCACAAGTGCAGAGTGCCGTGCTGGGAGCTGTGCCAGGGAGAGCCTGAGGCACCAAAGGCCCCTGGGCAGCAGCAGCTGCTTCCAGGCCATGGCCAGAAGCCTCCCTTGGCCACCGGGCCTGGTGGCCACCACTGCAGAGCTGCTGGCTCAGGGCTCATTTCTGCCTGGGCTCTGCCCCAGCCCACAGAGTGTCAGCTCAGCCCTGACTCTGGCACAGCCCCTGGGCCTGAGCCCTGCAGAGCCTCAAGGTCACCTGTGCCAGCCTGGTGCCCATCCCTGGCTCTGGCACTGTCACTTCTGTGCTGGCTGCTGCCTCCAACTCTGAACCTCCTCATGCACAGCCTGAGGAACAGGAGCTGGAGGATGTCCTGAGGAATATGACCACTCTGTGCTTTTCAGAAACAATCAGGTGCCTCTTTGTTTGTGCACAGCATTCAGAACGGAACTCATTCCAGGCCCAGACTGCTTTGTGCCATGTGTCTTGTTTGTTATTCTACTTGGTGTATTAATTTTCTTTTCTCTTTTCTTTTCTTTTCTTTTCTTTTCTTTTCTTTTCTTTTCCTTTCCTTTCCTTTCCTTTCCTTTCCTTTCCTTTCCTTTCCTTTCCTTTCCTTTCCTTTCCTTTCCTTTCCTTTCCTTTCCTTTCCTTTCCTTTCCTTTCCTTTCCTTTCCTTTCCTTTCCTTTCCTTTCCTTTCCTTTCCTTTCCTTTCCTTTCCTTTCCTTTCCTTTCCTTTCCTTTCCTTTCTCTATATTTTCCATAAAGGGATGCCATTTGTCACAGTATTTTTACATCAGTATCTACCATGCCTGTGTTAAGCACAGACAGTCAGGAGCCCTGATCACTTTGCATTTCTGTCAAATAAAGTGTCCTGCTCTGCCCTGGGTGCCCAAGATGTTCCCTCAGCCCCTCTCTGTCTCTGCAGGGGCAGTGCCTGTGAGCAGAGGTGCAGGGCAGAGACTCCCAGCCCAGCAGCACAGCCAGGGCCATTGTCCCTGGCTCTTCCCACAGCTGCTCTTCCCAACTGCAGCCTCTCCTTCCCAGCCCTTCTGTGGCTGTCAGGCCGCAGGGCTGTGGCAGCTTGGTCACTGTCCTGCTGCGTGTGCGTGCTGTGAGCACAGGCAGGGCCAGGCCATGGGCACTGCTGGGACACAGCTGGGCTCCAGCACAGCAGCTCCAGCAGCAAAGGGCATCATCATCTCCTGAGGGCAGCCCAGGAAGCCTTTGCTCTCCCTGCACAGCTGCTCTCCAGCAATGCTCTCCAGGAATGCCCTGGCAAAGCAAAGTCCAGTGCCCAGGGGCAGAGGGGGAGTGTGCAGGGGGGCACCCAGCAGTGTCCTGGCACAGCCAGAGCTCCTGGCATGGACCTGAGGGAGCAGCAGAGCTGCTGGGCTGTGTCTCTCTTCTGGGGGCAGCCTGGCAAGGTGCCCCAGGGCAATTGTCCCACACCAGCCCCTGAAACCACCATGACCACCGCAGACCTCTGCCCTCACCTGCAGGAGGTTGTTTGTCCCTGCATGGAGGGACACCAAGGGACCAGGCCAGCAGTGCCTGTTTGCTCTGTACTGAGGAGATTTCAGCAGTGCATCCTGTGTGTGTGTGTGGGGAGATGAAGCAGAGTGAGCACAAACACCATCAGCAGCACTCGGGGCTGGCACAATTCCAGAGGCACAAACAGGGCCTTGAGGCCACTTCACTCTGAGAGTGAAATCCTCTGGGAAACCTCCTGAATTCTTTACTGGGCTGTGCTTAGGACTGCAGAGAGAAACATCCAGGGCAGGGAGGCTCCAGGGAAACTTCTTAGCACAGCCAAGGACTGCCCAGAGAGACCATTGGGGTGGGGGTGTGTGGAGAGAAATCACAGCTGCCTCCCTTCTGAACCACCCCCAGGACCTGGACAGGGCTATGCTGTGTTCTGGGCACTGACCCGGAACTGAGGGATGTGGAAAAGGCCTTTGGGGTCAGGGCTGTTGAGAAGGCTGGGCAGTGTCACTGGGAGAGCTCTCTCAAATCTCTTGGAAAGGGCAGAGCCATCCCAGAGGGTCCTGGCAACCTGGGAAAGGCAGACATGGAGCCAGTCTGCAAACAGGGCAGGGAGGGGATCTGGGAGAGTCCCAGCCTGGTCAGGCTCAGCAGGGAAAGGGGATGTGGCAAATCCTCCTGCAGCC
The DNA here is from genome assembly GCA_016584745.2 of Phylloscopus trochilus trochilus. Taxonomy (NCBI): domain Eukaryota; kingdom Metazoa; phylum Chordata; class Aves; order Passeriformes; family Phylloscopidae; genus Phylloscopus; species Phylloscopus trochilus. The sequence continues at coordinate 519,769 of WQNJ02000102.1, forward strand.
ATTGCAGGCACTGGCAGGACAAGGCAGGGATTGCAGAACCCAGGTGGGAGGGAAAAGAAGGGGATGTTGTGTGCCCAGACTTCAGCCAGGCCTGTGACACGGTCTGCTGTGGTCTCCTCAGAGCCAGACTGGAGAGAGCTGGGCTGAAGAAATGGAACATGGGCTGGGTGGGAATTTGGCTGAACAATGAGGGTCCGATGTCATCCATGGTACAGAGTCCTCTTGGCAGCCACTGCCTGGTGACATCCCTCAGTGACCAGCCCTTGACCACCACTGGAGAACATTTCTATTATCTCTACAATGGCATGGAATGCACTTTCAATTCCTTTGTGGATACTGCCGAATTGTAGGGAGTCTGCGCCCAAACTCATCCTGTTGATGGTGACTGCAAAATATAACTGGGCATCAGTGTGTTTTTCTTTCCTTTGGCCATTGTGACAGAGTTGAGTCAATTTGTCTTGCTATCAGGTACCAACCTAGCCATGAGAAAAGACAGAAAAAACTTATGCATCAGGAGAAAGGCAGTTCAAAAGGGAAAAACCCAAACCAAACAAAAAACCCAAAGCATGACTCACCCACAAGAACACAAAACGCCCACAAACAAACCATCAGAAAAAGCCAAGGCCACAAAGAGAAGGAAAGCAAATCCACTATCAGGAATGGGAATCTCCTACCAGCAGAAAATATTTAACCATCTTTTGGCTGTAGAGGATTCTTTGTGTTGGTGATGTTTTGAAAGAAAAATGTCTCAGGGGCTGATTTCAGGCTGGGCTCTGCCCCAGGCCACTGAGTGTGACCTCAGCCACACTCTTTCTAAAAAGTAATTAATGCCCTACCTCCCTTGCCCCCTCTGCTTCCTGCAGTTCCTTGCTAATTACGGTGTGACATGGAATGGAACATCCCTTGGGTCAGTCCAGCCCCCCTGTCCCATCCCTGTTCCCTCAGGAACACTTGCCCACCCCAAGCCCATAGGTTGGGGGGGTTGCAGACACGCCTCTGGTGGGGTGAGCGCTGTGACAAGGACAGGAGAACAGAACAACATTTACTCTTATCAAGGACAGTAGAACAGAACAGCACAGCCTTGGAGAAATGGATCAAGGATGTAACTATGGTAAACAGAAGTCATTCAAAATGCAAGAAAATTTCAGCTCAGCCCTAAAAGGCTGACAAAACAGAAGGTTTGCAAAATGATAATATTGCCCATACTCAGAAGTGGGGGTTGAGGAACAGCCACCTAAAAATGACACTGGATGTTAAAGACAGACCCCAAAGAACCAGATAAGAACTTGTGAGAAGGGGGTTAACTATGTCAAGTAAATTCAAAGGAAGTGGGGATAGCTAATGAATGCATATTCAGTGTGTGTGATCAAACCTCTGTTCATTTGATGCTCAGTGCACTCAAATGGAGGAAGGATTGCCCAAATGACCAGCACACTGTAATAAAGAATACCTGCTCTCAAATACTCAAAAGTGTGTGCAAAAGTTTCTATCCAGTGGATTTCAATATTAACAGTGTCCTTGACTCCATTATGCCCGACAGTGTCACAATGGACCCCTGGTTCCATGAGGCCGTGCTGTAGAACAATGGGCCCTTGGTTCCATTATCTAGTAAATAAAGCACAGACAAATACTCTCCAACTAATTAAAGTTAGAAAGTGGTATGTTTAATTCAGTGCCAGGCAACAGGAGGAGTAACCTCCCAATGATGTGTACAAAAATCACAGAACTCTGGCTCTCTATTTATCTACAAAACCTTACATATTCCTGGAATCATTCAGCATGCCTATACATACTTATTACTTAACCCTGCCTTCTCTCCTCTTCATCACAAAATGAGCTCCAAGTCGTTTCACGCTTGTGCAGTCCTTCCCTCAAATTGAGACAGTGGGTTTTGAAATGGGTCAGTGGTGCCTTCGGATGAAGTCAGGAACATCTTCCTCAAGGTAAACTTTTCACCTTGGTCTTGTTGGCAGGCTCTCTGACCCCTTGGGCATAGTTCAAGCTCTCCTGCCTTCTTCTGACAGGTTTTGGGGCCCAGGTGCAGCTACAATTTCTTCATTTTTACAATACTCCATCCTCCCCTCAGAACTTCTACAAACACAGCTAAGTCAGGCAAATGATATATTGTCTTCTCAAACTAGCCTCATCTGGCAATGATGAACTATTCCACATTGCTTCTGCTCTAAACTCTTAATTGATATCCATTGCTTCTTGCTCCTATCCCTTTAGCTAAACTTAACTCTATGGATGCTTCTAAACCCTTGATTCAATTAGGGTCCATCCTGTCAAAATGGCCTCCTTGGTTCTGCACTGCCACAATGCTCTCCTTTGTTCCACAAGGCCTTGGTGTGCCACAACAGCCCCTTGGTTCCATGAACTGCCACAGTGTCACCACAGTCTCTTGCATCTGCAGTATCACAATGGGCAATTGGTTACAAGCAGCTCCACTGTGTCACAAGGAATATTTGATTCCATGGGGCCCCACGGTGTCACACTGGCACTTTGGTTCCACCAGGCCTGGCTGTATAACAATGGCCCCTCAGTTCCATGAGGTTATGTACTGCCAACAATGGTTTCCTTGGTTCTGTCGTGTGCAAATGGCTGCTTGGTTCCATAAAATTCCTCTGTGTTGCAGTGGTCTCCTTTGTTCCATGAGGCTCTGCAGTGCCACAATGTCTCCCATAGTTTCCATGAGCATCTTCCACACTATCAACAATGGCCTTTGTTCCAAGGAGGCCCCACAGTGTCACAGTGGCTCCTTGGATCCATGAAGTTCTACAGAGTCACCATGATCTCCTTGGATCCACATTGTCACAATGGACAACTGGTTCCTTGGGGCCCAACTATGTCACAATGGACCCTTGGTTCCATGAAGTTCCACAGTATCAGCATGGCCTCCTTGGATCCACAGTATCACTATGGACCATTGGTTCCATGTGGCCCTGCTGTGTCACAATGGCTTCTTGGTTCCATGAAGCCCAACTGTTTCACAACTGACCCTTGATTCCATGAGGTTCTTTATGTAGTGTCAAAATGGTCTTCTTGGTTCTGGATTGTAACAATAGACCCTTGGTTCCATGAGATTCCATGATGTCACAATGGCCTCCTTGGTTCCACATGGCCTTGTTGTGTCACAATGGCTGCTTGGTTCCATGAACTTCCCTAATGTCACCATGGTCTCCTTGGATCTGCATTGTCACCATGGACAACTGGTTTCATGCCACCCTGCTGTGTCAGAGTTAAGCCTTAGTGCCATGAGGTTCTGGAGTTGGACAATGGTGTCTTCGGTTCAAAGACACTTTGGAGTGTAACAATGGCCTCTCAGTTCCATGAGCTTCCATAGTGTCAACAATGGTCTCCTTGTTTCTGCAGTGTTCTAATGAACACTTGGTTCCATGAGGTTCCTAAATATCACTGGTTTCCTTGGTTCCATGTGTCCCTGCTGTGTCACCATAGCCCCTTGGTCTAATGAGTTTCTGTACTGTCAACAATGGTTCCTTTGTTCCAATGAGGCCTTGCTATGTCCCAATGGACCCTGGGTTCCATGAAGTTCTTTGGTGTCACAATGGCCCCTTGGATCCATGAGGTTCCATAGTGTCTCCATGGCCTCCTTGGATCTGCATTGTCATCATGGAAAATTCCTTCCATGCAGTCCCAATGTGTCAGAATGTCCCCTTAGTTCCATGAGGCCCTGCTTTGTCCCAATGGCCCCTTGGTTCCATAGGTTTTATGCTGTACCAATGGACTCCTTGGTTCTAGGAGTTACCCTGCTTTTAGCAGTGGTTTCTTTGGTTCCACAAGGCCCTGCTGTGTCACAATGGGCCCTTGGGTCTATGGGGTTCCATCATGTCACACTGGACTTTTCATTCCATGACTTTTGGTACTGTCAGCAACAGTTTCCTTGGTTCCACAATGTCACAATGGCCCTTTGGTTCCATGAGCTTCTGTAGTGTAACATGGTCACCTTGATTCCATGAGGTTCTGCAGTGTCACAATGAAACCCTTGTTCCATTAGGCCTCCAAGTCTCATAATGTTTGATTCCAGAAGACATCACAGTGTCACAATGGACCCTTGGTTCTGTGAGGTTCCATAGCATCCCAATGGTCACCGTTGTTCCATCAGTTCCCTTAGTGTCACAATGGTCTCCATGGTTCCAGTAGGCCCTGCCTTGTCACAATGGTCCCCTGGGTTCCAACGAGGCCCTGCTGGGCCACAAAGGACCCTTGGTTCCATGAGGTTCTCTGGTGTCACCATGTTCTTCTTGAATCTGCAGTGTAACAATGGACCGTTGGTTCCACACGGCCTGGCTGTGTCACAAATGTCTCTTTGATTCCATGACTGCCACAACAGAGACTTGTTTCTAGGAGGTTCCCTACTGTCACAATTGTCTCCTTGATTCCATGAGCCCCCGCTGTGTCACAATGGACCCTTGGTTAAACAAGGCCTTGCAGTGTCTCAAGAGTCTCCTTTGATCCAGGAGGAACACAAAAGCTTTGCATCAACATTGAGCAATGCTTCCTTTACACACCTGGGAACCTCTGTCTGCATTCCAAAGAAGGGTTCAAGATGAGGATGGCACCAGCAGCTTCCATCTGCAACTGATGCAGGGCAGGGACAGAGAATTCAGCTGAGAGACTCAGAGGATTCTGCTTCCAGAGATCATTTCTGGTGACACTGTCCCTTGTAGAAAGGTGACATCATTCCAGGCAGCCTGTCCTGAGCATGTGGTTCCTGAGTGGGCTTTGTTGTTTAGGAAACCTGCTCAGGCCTTTCCATTCTTTCCCCACCAAGAGGAAAACTTCTTCTGGGCCTGCGTGCAGGCAGAGGCCTGAGGAGAGCAGGTGGAACATGGTGCAATGGGCTGGGACAGGCAGCTGCAGAGCTCAGGGGACAAGGTTGTGCTGCAGAGCACAGGGATGTCAGTGCCAGGTGGGCAATGTCAGACATGGTGAGGTTGGGGTGAGGAGCAGCTTGTCCAAACAGGGTCAGCCTGCGAGGGGCTCATTCTTCTCCATGCCCAGATATAAGAAGACATTCAGCATCAAAATCCCTTGGGGAATGTTTCTATCCAATCCTCACTGATCTGGAAAATAAAACAAGCTTGATTAAAAAAAAAAATAAAATCATGAGATGCACTTTGAAGTCTCCCTCCTTAACACAACACTAAACTGACTCCAGTCAGCTGCACAAGCCCTGGAGAGCCAAAGACAATTGAAGGAAGAAAAGGAGCTCCTGAGAGCTTTCTGTATTTTCACCAGCCCCACACTGCATTTGGGGCTGAGTCCAGAATCCCCCAGGCACTGAGAGAGGGTTGAAGAAGCTGCTGAAGGAGTCAGAAGCAAAACTCCAAATGCCTTGGAGCATCCCTGGGCCCCAGTGAGGGCAGGGAGTGCCAAAGGCTGCCCAGGCACTGCTGAGAGCAGCTCCTTGAGGCCAGGATTGCAGGGAGCCCAAGGCTGTGAGCAGGGACTGCAATGCTGAGCAAGGCCTGGGCTGGCTGGAGGGAGCAGAAAGGCCAAGGCCTGAGCCCAGGCCTGGCACAGCAGGGCCTGTCCCTCGCGGCTGGCTGGGGGCTGTTGGTGGGGCAGGGGGATGGCAGGGGCAGCAAGGACAAATGTCCTAAAGCTGCAAGGCCTGCCAGCCTGCTCAGGAGGGGCCAGGCAGAAGCCAAGTGCAGGCTTTCCTGCAAGGAAAGTTCCTTCTGTGGGGCCTGCAGAGGCACTGGCAGAGCCCAGGGGACAAAGGCCTGGGTGCCTGTGGCCCTGCCAGCCCTGCCCAGCCCTTGGCCATCTCTCCTGCAGCCTGTGCCCCCTGTGCCTGCTGCTGCTGCTGTGCCCTGGCTGGCTGCACACGCCCATCTCGCTGTCCCCCCAGCATTTCTCAGCCCAGCATTTCTCTGCCCTCCCTGGGCTCCCTGCACCCAGCGCTGCCGGCTCCTGGCACACAGAGCCAGGGCAGGGCCCAGGCTCACGCTGGGACACCTCCTGCACCAAAATTCTACCCTGGCAGGGACTTTTCTTCTTCCTCAGCTCCAGGATGAACCTTCCCAGCGGCAGTTTGGGGAGTTTTCCTTCTCTTCCCACTGCCAAGGAGAGCTCTGTCTCCTGCTGTTCACAAACACAGATGGGCTGGTGGGAGATCAGTGGTGGTCAGAGGCTGTTTGGGGTACAGTGACCATGAAATGATTGAGTTTTTAAATATTCTGTGAAAGAAGGAGAGGCATCAACAAAACTTCTACAGTGGACTTACAGAGAGCAGACTTTGGCCTATTCAGGTTGCAGGTTTGGGGAGTATTGAAAGAGGTACTGATTTTTTTAAGGGAAACAGCGATTAAAAACAAGGGTGTCCATGAAGTATGGACACACTTTAAGAATGAAATCATGAAGGAGAAAGAGCAGGCTGCCTCTGTGTGCTGAAAGGTTACCCAGAGAGAAAAACAACTGGCCTGGCTTGGCATTGAGCTTTTGCAGGAACTCAGGGGAAAAAAAGATGGTTCATCCCCTTTGGACAGACGAGCAGGCAACTCAGGAAATGTTTAAAGATGCTGTTCAGTCATGCACAAAGAAAATTAGAGAGGTGAAAGCTCTGTTAGGACTTAACCTGGCTGCTTCTCTGAAGTATAATAAAAATGATTTAGTCAACACATTAATGGCAAAAGGAGGGAGAGAAGGACAACCTCCATTCCTCATTGGGGGGGATATGGTTACCAAATATGAGGAAAAGACTGAGTTACCCCTTCCTGATGACCCAGGGTGGCCTTAGGACAAGTGTTCTCCTGAGCTGGTAGATGGGGACAGGGAGCAGAAGAGCCCCCTGTCATCCAGGACGAAGCAGCTGCTGACCTGCTGAGCCACTCAGATGCTCACAGGTGTCTCTGGGACCAGATGGGATCCATCCCAGGGGCATGAGGGAGCTGCTGGATGAGCTCCCCAAGCTGCTCTCCATCATTTCTCATCAGTCCTGGCTCACCAGGGAGGTCCCAGAGGGCTGGAGGTGCCAATGTGAGCCCATCCCCAAGAAGGGCTGGAAGGAGGATCTGGGGAACTCCAGGCCTGTCAGCCTGACCTTAGTTCCTGGCCAGGTGATGGAACAGATCACCTTGAGTGCCATCACAGGGCACCCACAGGATGGCTGAGGGATCAGACCCAGCCAGCGTGGGTTTAGGAGGGACAGATCCTGCCTGACCAACCTGATCTCCTGTTACACCCAGGTGACCTGCCTGGTGGATGTGGGAAAGGCTGTGGATGTGTCTACCTGGACTTCAGCAAAGCCTCTGACGTCATGAGCCACAGCATTCCCTGGAAAAGCTGCAGCCCCTGGCTTGGGCAGGTTCCCTCTTTGCTGGGAGAATGAAGAACTGGCTGCAGGCTGGGCCCAGAGAGTGCTGGGGATGCTGCTGCATCCATCTGGTGCCCAGTCACTGGTGGTGTCCCCCAGGGATGTGTGTTGGGCCCAGTCCTGTTTAACATCTTCACTGATGATCTGGGTGAGGGCATCGAATCCACCATGAACAAATTGCAGCTGAGACCAAGCTGGGTGTGAGTGTGGATCTGCTGGAGGGCAGGACAAGAAGACACAGCCTTAGGCTGCACCAGGGGAGGTTTTGCCCGGAAAAAAAGGAAGAAGTTCTTCACAGAAAGGAGGATTGGGAATTGGAATGGGCTGGCCAGGGGGGAGGTGGCAGAGTCACTGTCCCTCTCCAGTGGCATGGTCTGGGTGATAAGGTGGTATTGGGGCATTGGTTGGACTTTTTGATCTCCAAGGTCTTTTCCAATCCATCTGATTCTGTCATTCTGTGATGATTGGGACACTCTGGGGAAGCAAGGGGCCATTGTGACACTGTGAGGCCTGGTGGCACTAAGAGGACCACAGTGACACTGTGCAATCCCACAGAACCAAGAGTCCTTTGTGGTACTGAGGGGCCAAATGGAACCAGGGAGTGCTCTGTGCCACTCTGGGTCCTCGTGGAACCACAGAGGCCATTGTGACCCTGCAGGGCCTTGTGTAACACACAGGTTTTACCATTTTGACACAGCAGAACTGAGAGAGAGAGACCATGAACTGTGTAAAGAGACCACTGTGAGACTCCAGGGCCCAGTGGAACCGTGGAGCCGTTCTGACACTGCAGGGCCTTGTGTCATCAGGGGGCCACTGTTACACTGCAGGGACTCATGGAGCTGAGGGAACAACTGAGACACTGTGGTGGAACCAAGGGGCCTTTGTGACACTGCAGATCTTGTGTGACCAGGGCTCCTCTGTGACACTGCAGCACCAAGGACTTCCTGGTGGCCCTCTGAGGCCTCATGGAACCAAGTGGCCACTGTGACACTGCAGGGCCTTGTGGAACCATGCAGAGCATTGGGACAGAGCAGGACCTGGTGTCATGATGGGGCCATTGTGACACTGCAGGGCCTCATGGAACCAAGGGGCCAGGATTGCTCCTCAGGGACTCCTGGAATGAAGGAAACATGTTTGACACCTTGGTATCCCTTGGGACCAAGAGGCCATTGTGACCCTGTGGAACCAAGGAGAGACCACTGCTGCACTGCCAGACTTGATGGAACCAAGGATCCATTGTGACACTGCAGGGACCAAGGATCCAAGGGACTTTGTGAAACCAAGGAGTGCCATGGAACCCATGGGACATTGTGACACTGGGAAGCCTCATGGAATTATAGAGACCATGATGACACTCTAGGGCCTCATGGAACCATGGTAACACCAATTGACTGGGAGTGTGGATCTGCTGGAGGGTAGGAGGGCTCTGCACAGGGCCCTGGACAGGCTGGATCCAGGGCCCAAATCCAACAAGGTCAGGTTGAACAAGACCAAGGGTGCTGCACTATGGCCACAACAACCCCTGCAGTGCTACAGGCTGGGGACAGAGTGGCTGGACAGCAGCCAGGCAGAAAGGGACCTGCAGGGACTGCTGGACAGCAGGCTGGACATGAGGCAGCAGTGTGCCCAGGGGGCCAAGAAGGCCAATGGCTCCTGGCCTGGATCAGGAGTAGTGTGGCCAGCAGGAGCAGGGCAGGGATTCTTCCCCTGTGCTTGGCACTGGTTGGGCAGCACCTCGAGTGCTGTGTCCAGTTCTGGGCCACCCAATTTAGAAAGGACATGGAGGGGCTGGAGTGTGTCCAGAGAAGGGCAACAAGGCTGGTGAGGGGTCTGGAGACAAAGTGCTGTGAGGAGTGGCTGAGGGAGCTGGGGTTGTTTATCCTGGAGAAGAGGAGGTGCGGGGAGACAAGGCAGTGTTAGGGCACAGGTTGGACTTGATGATGTCCAAGGTCTTCTCCAACCTTGCTGATTCTGTGATTCTCTGAAACCACCCTTGCAGCTGTTGCAGGATGAGCCCTCGTCCTCAGAAGGCCCAGCAGCCCAGGTGCCTCAGCTTCTCCTCCCAGACCCAAAGCCCATCCTGTCAGTCCTGCAGAGCCTCTGCAGCTCCTCTTCATTGCCCACACCAGGGAGCCCCACAGCCAGACCCAGCAGCCCAGATGTGCCCCCCTGGCCTGGGGTGCCTCTGGCAAGGGAGCAGCTCCAGGCCCTGCAGGAGCCTGCAGAAAATTCCTGAAGCACTTGGAGGATGATCCTGCTCCACAAGGGACGTTCCCATGGTGCCAAGTAAGGAACTGAAATGGGGAGTGGGGCCAGAGAGGAAAGGGCAACCAGGGATGGGCTGTTTGCAGGGGAGACAACAGGGGTACGCAAGAGGAAGAAATTTCTACCACGAAAGGTAAGGAAAACTGAGGTAAAAGAAAGGCAATGGTCAGGGCAGTTTGGGGGTGGCTGCCAGGCAGCCCTGGCTCTGAGCAACAACGTCTGCAGTGGCACAGCAAACTCCCAGCTGATGGGAACAAACTTTCTGGCTCTGACTTCAGAGGCCACCACAAACCTGAGGGGTTTCCTTGCTGTGGCCCAGCCCTTCCTGGCCCCAGGCCCTGCTGGCATTTGTGCTCCCTCAGCTTCATCTCCCCACACCAAGCCCATGGGGGTGCTCAGGCCTGCTGTGGGCAGGGCAAACAGGGGCTCCTGAGGCAGTGCTGCCGTGGCTGTGCCTGCAAGGCTGCGCAGCTGTGTGAGCTGGAGGAGAGGCCAGGGCTGCAGAGGGGGGATGTTGTTGGCAGGTGCATGAGGAGGCTGTGGGCCGCTGGCCTGGGGTGTCCAGCGCAGTGGGGATGGATCAGGCCCTGCTCTGCTGCTCCTTGCCGTGTGCTTGCCCAGGGCCCTTGCAGAGCCCCAGCCGTGCTGTTTGCCCCCAGCCTGCCCACGGCCAGCCTGGGGCTGCTGCCGGGGCTTTTCTCTGCTCAGCCTTGGCCTGGGCAATGTGTTCTGGAGAGAGCCTGGGCAAGGAGCCTGCAGCCCCCAGGCCCTGGCCTGAGGCCTCAGCACTGCTGCTGTGCCAGCAGTGCCCATGGCCTGTCCCTGCTGCAGCCCCGGCACTGCCACCCCCAGCCCTGTGCCCGGCCCCGAGAGCACTCAGGCCCTACAGCAACAGCAGGGCCAGGAGGGCAGCGGGGCAGGGCCACGGCAGCAGCACTGGCAGCACCAAGTGCTGCTGCTGCTGCTGGCCACAGCTGCTGTGCCAGCACTGATCTGCCCCCAGCTCTGCACACAGACATTGCTGCTGCAGCTGCAGAGAAGGGAACCAAAGGGGCATCTCTGCAGAATACTTGGCTAGGACATCCTTGACCTCCTTTAAACCCACCAAGAGTGCAGCCTCTCATTGACACAGTCTGTGGTTTCAGGGAATGTGGAGAGAAACAAAATGAGAAATAGTAGAAATGACATTTCTTTGTGCACATGATTAAGATAATAAAGAGAAAGAAACTTCAAAATGTAACCAACAAGAAGTATCAAAGATGGCTTTTTTTACAAGAGATTTACAGGAATTATGAAGCAGTTTAATGTTTCTGACACCATCCGGTCATCAGTCTCCTCACTTCAGCCCTGAGCTCCTGGTTCCTCAGGCTGTAGATGAGGGGGTTCAGAGCTGGAGGCACCACCGAGTACAAAACTGAGAGAGCCAGATCCAGGGATGGGGAGTAGATGGAGGGGGGCTTCAGGTAGGCAAATGTGCCAGTGCTGACAAAAAGGGAGACCACGGCCAGGTGAGGGAGGCAGGTGGAAATGGCTTTGTGCCGTCCCTGCTCAGAGGGGATCCTCAGCACAGCCCTGAAGATCTGCACATAGGAGAAAACAATGAACACAAAACAACACAAGGATAAGGAAATGGAAAACACAATGAGCCCAAATTCCCTGCGGTAGAATTTGGAGCAGGAGAGCTTTAGGATCTGTGGGATTTCACAGAAGAACTGGCCCAGGGCATTGCCATGGCACAGGGACAGGGAAAATGTATTGGCTGTGTGCATGAGAGCAGTGAGAAAGGCACTGGCCCAGGCAGCTGCTGCCATGTGGGCACACGCTCTGGTGCCCAGGAGGGTCCCGTAGTGCAGGGGTTTGCAGATGGACACGTAGCGGTCGTAGCACATGATGGTCAGAAGGGCAAGTTCTGCTACAATTAAAAACAGAAAGAAAAAGAGCTGTGCAGCACATCCTGTGTAGGAGATGTTCCTGGTGTCCCAGAGGGAATTGTGCATGGCTTTGGGCACAGTGGTGCAGATGGAGCCCAGGTCGGTGAGGGCCAGGTTGAGCAGGAAGAAGAACATGGGGCTGTGCAGGTGGTGGCCGCAGGCTACGGCGCTGATGATGAGGCCGTTGCCCAGGAGGGCAGCCAGGGAGATGCCCAGGAAGAGGCAGAAGTGCAGGAGCTGCAGCTGCCGCCTGTCTGCCAATGCCAGCAGGAGGAAGTGCCTGATGGAGCTGCTGTTGGACATTTGCTGCCTCTGGACACGGGGACCTGGTCAAGGAGGACACAGTGACAAGTCAGGGGAGAGTTTGCTGAGCAATGTCCAATCCCTTTCTCCCAGCCCTGCCCCTGCTGCTCTGTGCCACCCAATTCTCCTTTTCTCAGAGCCCTTCCTTCAGCCCCGTTCCTGGAGCTCTGCTGGGATCTGGCCCCGCTGCTGTGACCAGCAGGGGCTCTGCCCATGGACACCCAGGGCTCAGCTCTGCTCTGCAGCAGTGGGGCCATGGGAACGGGGACAGGGATCAGTCCTGGGGTTGGACTTCATCAGCCCAAAGTGCTGCTGAGGCAGAGGAGCTTGGCACCATCTCCTGTGCCAGGGCTAAGGAATGGTGATGGCCAAAGGCAGTTGGAGAGGGTTTCCTGCTGTGCCCAGGGAGATCAGAGAGAACTGTGCAAGGCAAGAGCATTGGCTGTAACTCAGTGAAGGGTGAGGGGAGCTGCTCTGTCACCCCATCTGTCCCCAGCTGCCCTTTCTGAGATCCAGAGCAGTCACTGTGCTCCCCTGGAAATCGGCCTGACACAGCTGAGAGCAGAGAGAGCCACAGCAGAGCAAACTGGCTCAGCCTTTCTCAGAGTCTCAGCCCCAGCCCTGGCCAAGTACACTCCTGTCCCCCGGTGTCCCCTGGAGGCAGCTGACAGCTTGGATGGCATCCCCAGGACACACCAAGGATCCTGTCCATGGCACTGCTGGAGGAGAGTCAGCTCATTCCCAGCCTGCCAGCCTGCCCTGCCCAGAGCTGCCCAGGCAGAGGGAGCTGGGACACCCCACTGCTGTGCTCAGCCTGAGCAGGAGCAGCCCAAGGGCTGGGCCTGAGCCTGCAGCTGGAAGTGCCATTCCCAGAGAGCCCCTCAGCAATGCCAGCAGCAGCAGCTGGGCAAGGCAAGGAGAGAGAGAGCCGGGCCCTGAGGAAAAGCCTTTCCCTGCCCAGCCCTGCCCAGCCCCTGCAGTGCAGGCAGCAGCAGTGCAGGACAGTGGCCCTCAGGCCCTGGGCAGCAGGCAATGGGCACATGGCAGCAGAGATGCCCTTCATCTCTGGAGCAGCTCTGCCGGCCCAGGAGGGGACTGAGGGCCCCCAGCCCCCGGGCTGAGGGCTGTGCTGGCTGCCAGGGGACACAGCAGCTGTGCTGCTCAGGCCAGTCTCTGCCCTGCAGGGCAGGGCTGGCAGCTGCCACATCTCCCCTGCAGCAGCAGCAGCAGCAGCAGCAGCAGCAGGGCTGCCCTCAGCACTGCCTCCCTCCCTCCCTGCCCAGGGCTCTGCTGCTGCAGCTGTCCCAGCCCGAGCTGTTCCTGTGGGCCAGGGCTCCTTCCCTGCCACAGCTGCCAGAGCCCAGCCCAGCCCCTGGGCCAGCTCTGCCCTGCAGCTGCTCCTGGCTGCAGGCATTAAAGAACAGCTCCCCCATGCCTGGGCACCATGGAAAGCTGATGCTGCATGGATCTGGAGCTTGGGGAGCTGCAGGCACTTGCTGAGCTTCCCAGGAAAACTCAGTGGGATGGTTTAAGAGCCTCAGCCCCTGCTCTGCCCTGCACAGCTGAGTTTCCATTGCCACCAAGCTGAGCCAGGGAAAAGTGGGAGCACAGATTCAGGAAAGCAGAGACCCAAGCAGGAAACTCCTACCCTGAATGTGCTCATGCCAAGTCCCCTCAGAAATGACCTGGGCATGAGCTGGAGCTCTGAGCAGCCCTGGCACACACAGCAACCTCTCCACAGCAGCAGCAGCAGGACCTGCCCTGGCAGGAGTCACTCCTTGCACCCACTGCTCCCCTCCAGCATCCATGGGAACTCCCAGGCAGGCTGAGAGCTGCCCCTGGCAGGTGGCAGATGCCCTGGGCTGGCCAAGAGCCCTGAGGGCTGCAGGAGCTGCTGTGCAGGACAGCCTTGGGCAGCCCTGGTTGCAGCCCCAGCTTCAGCCCCTGCAGCCGTCCCTGGCAGCAGGAGCCATCCTGCCCTGTCCCTCTGACAGTGCCCAGGGCAGCCCCGCTCTGGAGCACATCCTCCCCCAAAGCAGAAAGGGCAGCAGAGCCATCCTTACAGTCACCTCAGTGCTGTCCTGGGTCAGCTTGAGGAGATCCCTGCAGCCAGAGACTGACTGTGTCAGAAGTGGTGAAGACTTTTCCAGGAAGAAGCTGAGAATTCTCCCTGCAGTTTCTTTAAGCCTCTTTCTGCTTCACAGCTCTCAGGAACCTGCAGTAAGTGCCCTCAGCCCTGCTGGGCTGGGAGAGGAGCAGCTCAGCAAGAGAAATGTCTTTTTGAAGCTCTTCTTGATTGCCAGGATACTGATGCAACTCAGCAGTAAAGACACAGCACAAGGACTTTAATTAACCTCTTGGGGCTTTGGTGCTGTTTACATCAGACTCAGTCCCTCAGAGTATGCTCAAAAAACTTCTCAAGAACTCCAAGTCAGATTCCAAGTCTAAACTTTATTCAAGTTTTAATGGGTCCCACAGAGAAACACGACTCAGAAAGTGTCCACAGGTTCCAGGTAGAGCAGAACCCTGCAGGCAGTGAGGACAGGTGGGGACAAAGAAGGCAAAGGTGTCTCTGATGCTGGCCTAACCTGGATGTGTTTCAGGAATGCAAAGAGCCAAGGCCTGAGCTCCAGCCCCTGCCAAGGCACATCCTGCCCCTCCCTCCTTGCTCAGGCCTCTTCCCAGGCCACTGGGATGTGGGGATGTGCAATGCCAAGGGCAGCACCATGGGGCAGCCCCTGCCAGGCTGCTGAGCAGGGACAAGGAGGCCATGAGGCCCTTGCAGGCCTGCAAGGGTCACTTGTCCCCTCCTGCTGGCTCAGGCCCAGGGCCAGCAGCCATGGCCCAAGTGCTGCAGGAGTTGGCTGTGTCAGGGCCTTGCAGCTGCTGCCCATCCCTGTGGCCTGTGCAGCCCAGGCTGTCCTACGGTGTCCATGCCCTGTGCCTCTGTCCCTGCAGGCTGTCGTCACCCGCGGCTGCCCCACCTGGCTGGGCCCTTCCTTGGCTGACAGCTCTGCGTCCTGCCTGTTTCTGCCTGGGCACACACAGCCTTGGGCTGGATACCAAAGGGTTCATTCCATTTTCACTGTGCCTGTGAACTTCTAGCACAGATACAAGGCATGCAGGGCCTGCTTTCCCAGCAAATGCAGTTGCACAACAAGAAGACATCTTGCTCAAGAGTGCAGTGATAGGGAAAACAAGGATTGAATCTGGGAAGTTGGGGTGGGTTTTATGGTGATGTCTAAATTGTAATAACACATGTAATGACTTTATATAAGTAACATTTTTAGAATCACATGTCCATGTAAGGTTATGAGTTACTGCACGTTGGACCTCTAGCCTGAATAAGTGATGCCCTCTTCAAGACCAAATTAGTGTTAAGGAGTCTTGTTCTGAAATTTAGTATATTTGGTGATTACGCGGCCTCAGAGGACCAGGGACTCTACTGTGGCACCTTGGAACCTCATTGAACCAAAATCCTTTGTGACACAGCAGGGCCACATGGAATCAATGGTCCATTGTGATGCTGCAGATCCAAGGAGACCATTGGGACACTCTGGAACCTCATGGAATCCAAAGTACATTTTGAAAGACAAAGGCCTCATGGAACCAAGAGTCCATTGTGACACAGCAAGGCCTTGTTTGAGCAAGGGAACCATTGCTGATAGTCCAGAAACTCATGGAACCAAGGGGCCACTGTGACACACCAGGGCTGCAGGTAAATGGAAGGTCCATTTTGACAATGTGGATCCAAGGAGATCATGGTGATGCTGTGTGGCCTTGTGGAACCAAAGGGGCCATTCTGACCCAGCAAGGCCTTGTAGAACCAAGGAGGCCATTGTGACACTGCTGAACCTCACAGAACCAAAGTGACCATGTTAGACTGTGGGACCTCCTGGAACCAAGTGTCCATGGTGACTCTGCAGAACCAAGGAGACTGTTGTTGGCAGTATGAAAGCTCATGGAACCAGAACTCCATTGTGACACAGCAAGGTCTCATGGAACCAAGGGTCCATTGTAACTCTGTTGGGCCTCATGAACCATGAGCCACTATGAAACAGCTTGGCCACATGGAGCCAAGGGGCCACTATGACTGAGGAACATCATGGAACTTAGAGTCCATTGTTACACTGAGGGGCCCTGTGGAACCAAGGGGGCCACAGTAACATTGTGAGGCACCACGGAACAGTGGAGACCATTCTGACACTTTGGGACCCACTGGAACCAAGGGGCCATTATAACAAGACAGATCCTCATGGAATCAAGGGAGCTGCAGTCAACACTGTGGGTCTCCATGGGATGAAGAGTCCATTCTGACACCGTGGAACCAAGGAAACCATTGTGACACCTGGGGCGTCATGGAACCATAGGTCCATTGTGACACAGCAGGGCCTCATGAAACCCTGGAGGCCATTTGTACACCTTAAGGCCCTGGGAAACCAAAGGGCCATTGTGGCACTTCAGAGCCCTGGGGAGCCAAGGGGTCCATAGTGACACTGTGGGGCTTAATGGAACCAAGCGACAATTGTGGCACTGTGTGGCACCATTGAACCAAAGGGTTCATTGTGCCATTGCAGGACCTTGTGGAATCCTGAAGAACATTATGAAACTTTGAGACCTTGTTGAACCAGGAGGGTCTGTCAGACCTTGTGGAGCCAAGGAGACCATCGTGATATTGCAGGGCCTCATTGAACCAAGGGTCTGTTGTGGTACTGCGGTACCAAGGATACCACTGTGACATGGCAAGGCCTCATGGAAGCAAGAGGGGACAGTTGTGACACTACAAGGCCCAGTGGGTACAAGGGGCCAATGTGACAGAGCTGGGCCTCATGCAGCCAAGGGGCCACTGTGATCCTGAGGAGTCCAATAGAACTAAGGCACCACTGTCATACTGCAGGACTATGTGGAATCATGGAGACCATTGTGACACTCGGAGGCCCCATGAAACCAAGGGGGCCACTGTGTCATTGTTCAGCTCCACGGAACCAAGGAAACCATTTTGGCACTGCAAGGCCTCATGGAACCAAGGGGCCATTGTGACACCTCAGAAGCAAGGAGAACTTTGTAACACTACAGGGCCTCTTGGAACCAAGGCAGATGAAATTGGTCTGGTTGGTTTGGTCTCCCAGGGGCTACCTGACAGGTCCAGCTGTCCTTGGAATGCTGAGGGCTGCCTCTCATCAGCCTCTGGAGAACTGAGGGACTCTGTGCTTTCCTTCCTGTGGAAAAGAACCACTTGTCTTTCCAGGTGCACACAGCCAAAATTGATACTCCCCCTGAGAAATTCCCTACATACAAGGGTTCTCCCAGACAATAGCTGCCAGGACAGAGAGCTCTGGCTGGCCTTGGCCTCTGCTGGTCACCTCTTATCTCAAGGAATCCCTGAGGAAACGTTATAAACAGGCTTGACCACTGGAACATCAATGAGTCTCTCATCCGTTGAAAAAACTCAGCTGCTCTTCTGATAATATGTGTCCTTTTTTTCTCATTGTCTATTATGCATGATATATTATTTTCAGCTCAAAAGTATTATTCCTATCACTCTTCCAGTGTTATCTGGCACAAAACATCTCCTCTACAGATGGATCCAGGTCACCTGTAGAAACAAACACAATGAAGAATGCAGCAGGAATTGTTTGTCTCTGCTCCCATCTGTCCCATCTCCTCTGGGAGTGTATATTGAAATTAATGAAGTTGGCGTTGAAAGCCTATGGGTAAGAATCAGTTGGAAGGCCAACAAGGCTGACATCCTACTGGGAGTCTGTTATCATCCACCCAGCCAGGAAGAAGAGGTGGACAACTTATTCTATGAGCAGCTGGAGAATGTTTCAGGACCACCAGCCCTTGTTCTTGGAGGTGACTTTAACCTACCAGCCATCTGCTGGGAACTGAATTCAGCAGAAAAGAGGCAGTCCAGGAAGGTTTTGGAGTGTATGGAGGACAACTTTTTGCCACAGCTGGTGAGTGAGCCCACCCAGGGAGGGCCTATGTTGGACCTGCAGATCCAGGGATGGGGAGGAGATGGAGGGAGGCAGAGGAGAGCTGGCTCTCAGGTAGCCAACGGAACCAAGACTGTCCTGGCAACTTTTGTCTGGCAGTTATCCTTGGATGTCTGGAATTATGGAGGCAGATTCCCTGTTGAGGCCATGGACACCTGGATGTGAAAGATGATTTTTTCCATGAGACGAGAAGCATGGCCCCCCAGTGTTTTGATGGTAGATGAGAAGTGGCCTACAAGAGGCCAAGGCCAGCCAGAGCTGTCTGTCCTGCCAGGTTTCGTATGGGAACAATCCTTGGATAGAACCAAATTTGGAGTTAGAATCATAATTTTGGCCATGGGCACCTGGAGGAGGACAGTTCTTTCCCACAAGAAGGAAGGCACAGAACTCCAGGGTTTCAAGGTCAGATGAGAAGCAGCCCTCAACATGCCAAGGTCAGCTGGACAAGTCAGATAGCCTCCAGAAGCCAAGCCAGCCAGACCTGTTCCATGTTCTTGGATGCTTGGTGCCCTGCAGCATCACAATTGGCCCTTGGTTCCATGAGGCCCCATAGAATCACAACTGATCTCTGTTTCCATGAGGCCCAGCAATATCACAGTGGTCTCCTTGCCTCTACATTGTCACAATGGCCCCTTGCTTCCATGAGGCCTGTCAGTGTCACAATGGTGGCCTTGGCTCTATGAGGCCCTGTGGTGTCACAGTGGCCCCTTGGTTGCCTGGGGACTCAGAGTGCCAGAACGGTCTCATTGCTTCCATAAGGCTCTGCAGTGTCACAATGTCTCCTTAGTTCCACAAGGCCCTGAAGAGCCTGTGGATTCAACGAGGTCTCAAAGTGCCACAATGGTCTCCAGGATTCCATGAGGCCCTGCACTGTCACAGGGGCACTTAGGTTCCATGAGGCCCTGAAGTATGGAATGGCCCCTTGATTCCATTGGGCCCCTCACTGTTACATGAGTTCTTAGTTCCATGGAGTCCTCTATCGTACAATGGCCCCTCAGTTCTACAAGGTCCCAGAGTGTCACAATGGCCCCTGGCTGCCATGAGGCCATGGGATGTCACAATGGTCTCACTGGTTCCACGAGGCCCTGCAGTTCCACAAGGGCCCTTTGGTGTCACAAGGCCTTGAAATGTCACAGTAGCCTCAGTGGGTGCCCCTGCTGGTTCACCATGGCCTCCTTGTCCATATTGCCCTGTTGTGTAACAATGGTGTCTTTGATTCCACAGAGTGAGAATGTCCCCGTGGTCCCATGGTGTCACACAATGTCACTACAATGCCCTTGATTCCATCAGGCCCTGCTGTGCTGCAATGGCCCCTTGGTTCTACAAGACCCTGCAGTGTCACAATGGCCCCTTGGTTCCTGTGGGTCTTGAAGTGTCATCATGGTCTCCATGGTTCCACAAGGCCCCACAATGTCACAATGGACTTTTGGTTCCATGAGCTTTCGTACTGCCAACAACATTCTCCCTGGTTCTGCAGTGTCACAAGGGACCCTTTGTTCCACGAGGTTCAGTGGTGTCACAGGGACACCTTGATCCCAGGGGGTTCTGTAGTGTCACAATGGACTCCTTTGTTCTGTGGCCCTGCTGTGGAACAATGGACCTGTAGTTCCATGAGGTTCTGTAGTGTCACCGTGGTCTCTTTGGTTCCACAAGGCCCTGCTGTGCCACAATGGCCCCTTGGTTCCATCAGGTTCTGTACTGTACACAGATTCTCCTTGGTGTGGGAGGACAGTTTGTAAAGAGAACAGAGACAGTGCTGAAGGCAATCTCACCCCTGATAAACTGCAGCTGTACTAATTACCAAGAGTGGCGACAGCCTTGCCCTTAATAGATCACAGCTCTGTCTAAAGAGAATGAGTGTTATAGAACAGTGGGTTGGCTGGTTGAGAGTCAGTTGGAGTCTGCAGGCTGTGCTGTTCAGGAGAAGGGTCAAGCACGTGTGTGGGGGTCAGACAGGGTCAGGTGGTCATGCAAGGGACAGGAAAGAGTTAGCTGGTCCTGTAGAAGGAAAAGAAGAGGAAGAGAGCAGAAACCCTCCTGTGGATTTGGTGCTGTGTCCGTCAGACTCAGTCTCTCAGAATGTGCTCAAAGAACTCAAAGCGAGATTGAAACCCTGAAGTTTCTTGAAGATTTAATGGGTCTCATAGAGAAACATGCCTGACAAAGTGTCTCCAGGTTCCAGATAGAGCAGAATACTGCAGGCAGTGAGGACAGCTGGGGACAAAGAAGGCAAAAGTGTCTCTGATGCTGAGCAAATCTGGATATGTTTCAGGAATGCAAAGAGCCAAGGCCTGAGCCCCAGCCCCTGCCAAGGCACATCCTGTCCCTCCCTCCTTGCTCACGCCTCTTCCCAGGCCACTGGGATGTGGGGATGTGCAATGCCAAGGGCAGCACCATGGGGCAGCCCCTGCCAGGCTGCTGAGCAGGGACAAGGAGGCCATGAGGCCCTTGCAGGCCTGCAAGGGTCACTTGTCCCCTCCTGCTGGCTCAGGCCCAGGGCCAGCAGCCATGGCCCAAGTGCTGCAGGAGTTGGCTGTGTCAGGGCCTTGCAGCTGCTGCCCATCCCTGTGCCCTGTGCAGCCCAGGCTGTCCTACGGTGTCCATGCCCTGTGCCTCTGTCCCTGCAGGCTGTCGTCACCCGCGGCTGCCCCACCTGGCTGGGCCCTTCCTTTGCTGACAGCTCTGCGTCCTGCCTGCCTCTGCCTGGGCACACAGAGCCTTGGGCTGGATACCAAAAGGGTTCATTCCATTTTTACTGTGCCTGTGAACTTCTAGCACAGGAACAAGGCATGCAGGGCCTGCTTTCCCAGCAAGGGCAGTTGTAAGACAAGAAGAAGATATCTGGCTCAAGGGTGCAGTGATAGAAAAAACAATGAGGGAAACTCAGAAATTAGGGTGGGTTTTATGGTTGTGGCTAAATAGTAATGCACATGGAGTGACTGTATGTAACACTCTTTAAGAATCACATGTCCATGTACGGTTACAGTTACCTCAGGTTGGATTTCAAGCCTGAATAAATGATGCCTTCTCAATTTCAAACTAGTATTAAGGAGTCTTATTTGAATATTTAGGACATTTGATGACAGCAGGGCCTCACAGAACCAAGGAGTCAACTGTGACACTTTAGAACCTCACCAAACCAAAATCCTTTTTGACACAGCAGGGCCACATGGAACCAATGGTCCATTGTGATACTGCAGAGCCAAGGAGACCATTGGGACACTCTGGAACCCCATGGAATCCAAAGTACATTGTGACAGAGAAAGACTTCATGGAACCAAGAGTCCATTGTGACACAGCAAGGCCTTGTTTGAGCAAGGGAACCATTGCTGATAGTCCAGTAACTCATGGAACCAAGGGACCACTGTGACACACCAGGGCTGCAGGGAATGAAAGGTCCATTGTGACAATGCAGATCCAAGGAGACCATGGTGACATTGTGGGGCCTCGTGGAACCAAAGGGGCCATTCTGACCCAGCAAGGCCTTGTAGATCCAAGGAGGCCATTGTGACACTGCTGAACCTCACAGAACCAAAGGGACCATGTTATACTCTGGGACCTCATGGAAGAAAGTGTCCATGGTGACACTGCAGAGCCAAGGAGACTGTTGTTGGCAGTATGAAAGCTCCTGGAACCAGAACTCCATTGTGACACAGCAAGGTCTCATGGAACCAAGGGTCCATTGCAGCTCTGTTGGGCCTCATGGAGCCACAAGCCATTGTGACACAGTGTGGCCACATGGAGCCAAGGAGCCACTGGGACTGAGGAACCTCATGGAACCAAGAGTCCATTGTTACACTGTGGGGCCCTGTGGAACCAAGGGGACCACAGTGACATTGCAGGGCCTCATGGAACAATGGAGACTGTTCTGACAGTTTGGGACCCACTGGAACCAAGGGCCATTATAGCATTGCAGGGCCTCATGGAATCAAGGGGGCGGCAGTGAACACTGTGGGTCTGCATGGGATGAAGGGTCCATTTTGATACTGTGGAACCAAGGAGACCATTTTGACACTATGGGGCATCATGGAACCAAAGGCACGTTGTGACACAGCAGGGCCTCATGAAACCCTGGAGGCCATTTGTACCCCTTGAGGCCCTGGGAAACCAAAGGGCCACTGTGGCACTTGAGAGCCCTGTAGCATCACAATTCTTGAGAGCCAAGGGGTCCATAGTGACACTGTGGGGCTTAATGGAACCAAGGGACAATTGTGGCACTGTGTGGCACCATTGAACCAAAGGTCCATTGTGACATTACAGGGCCTCGTGGAATCCTGGAGACCATGATGAAACTTTGAGGCCTTGTTGAACCAAGGGGCTCTGCAGGATCTTCTGTAGCAAAGGAGACCATTTTGACACTGCAGGGCCTAATTGAACCAAGGGTCCATTGTGACACTCTGGTACCAAAGAGACCACTGTGACACAGCAAGGGCTCATGGAAGCAATGGGGGATAATTGTGATGCTACTGGGCCCAAAAGAACCAAGACACCACTGTGACACTGCAGGACTATCTGGAATCATGGAGACCATTGTGACACTCTGCAGCCCCATGGAATGAAGGGGGCCACTGTGTCATTGTGCAGCTCCACTGAACCCAGGAAATAATTTTGGCACTGCAAGACCTCATGGAAGCAAGGGACCATTGTGACACTCTGGGGCCCCATGGAAACAAGGGGCCAGTGTGACATAGTGTGGCCCTGTGGAACCAAGGATCCAATGTGACACCACTATTGTGACACTGTGGGGCCCCATGGATCCAAGGGAACAGGGAACAGGTCTGGCTGGCTGGGCCTGACTGGCTCAACTGACCTTGGCATGTTTGAGGGTCTCTTCTCATGTGCCCCTGAAACCCTGGGGCTCTGGGCTTTCCTTCCTATGGAAAAGAACCATCCCTCCTGCTCAGGCACCCATGGCCAGAATTGATACTTCTCCAAAATTCACTCTATGCAAGGGTTTCTCCCAGACTAAAGCTGCCAGGACAGACAGGCCTGGCTCACCTTGGCCTCTGATGATCACCTCTAATCTGCCCTGGAAATCCTGGGGCTCTGAGCTTTCATTCCTATGGGAAAGAACTGGCCCTCCCATGCAGGTGCTCATGGCTGAAATTGGGATTCTGCCCCCAAAATTCCATATATCCGAGATACAGAACCCAAGATATTTATTCAATTGCTCCCAGATGAAGCCTGCCAGGACAGAGAGCTCTGGCTGGCCTTGGCCTCTGGTGGCTGCCATTCATCAGCCCCTGAAACACTAGGGCTCTGTGCTTTCCGTCCTATGGAGACCACGGTGACACTGGGGCCAAAGGGATCCCTGTGGCACTGTTGGGCTGCATGGTCCCAAGGGGCCAGCGTGAAGCAACAGGGCTTTGTGCAACCAAGAGGCCATTGTTGCATTACAGGGTCTTGTGGAACCAAAGGGCCATTGTGATCCTGCAGGGCACTGTGGATCCCTGGAGTACATTGTGGCAATGCAAGGCCCCATGGAATCATGGAGACCATGGTGACACTGCAGGTCCTCATGGAAGCAAGGGGAGATGGAACAGATCTGGCGTGTTCGGCCTCCCAGGGCCCACCTGACGGTTTCAGCTGTCCATGGAATGCTGAGGGCTGCCTCTCATCAGCCGCTGGAGCACTGGTGCTCCATGCTTTCCTTCCTATGGAATAGAGCCATCCGTCTTTCCAGGTGCCCATGGCCAAAATTGATGTTTCCCCTGAAAAAATTTGTATATTCAAGGGTTCCCCCAGGCAAAAGCTGCCAGGACAGAGAGCTGTGGCTGACCTTGGCCTCTGGTGGTCAACTCTCATCTCAAGGAATCCCTGGAGAAATAATATAAACAGGCTTGACCACTGGAACATCAATCAGTCTCTCATCGTCTGAAAAACTTAGATGCTCTTCTGATCACATGTCCTTTTTTTCTCATTGTCTATTTTGCATGATATACTATTTTCACTTAAAAATATTCTTCTTATCACTCTGCTAGTGTTATCTGACACAAAACACCTCCTCTACATATGGATCCAGGTCACCTGGATAAGCAAACACAATGAAGTATCCAGCAGGAATTCTTTGTCTCTGCTCCCATCTGTCCCATCTCCTCTGGGAGATTATATTGAAATCAATGGAGTTGAAAGCCTATAGGTAAGAATCCATAGGCAGTTGATCCTATGGATCAATCAATCAATCCTCCCAGTGGGAAGGCCAACAAGGCTGACATCCTACTGGGAGTCTGTTATCATCCACCCAGCCAAAAAGAGGAGGTGGACAACTTATTCTATGAGCAGCTGGAGAATGTTTCAGGACCACCAGCCCTTGTTCTTGGAAGTGACTTTAACTTACCAGCCATCTGCTGGGAACTGAATACAGCAGAAAAGAGGCAGTCCAGGAAGGTTTTTGGAGTGTATGGAGGACAACTTTTTGCCTCAGCTGGTGAGTGAGCCCACCCGGGGAGGGACTATGTTGGACCTGCAGATCCAGGGATGGGGAGGAGATGGAGGGAGGCAGAGGAGAGCTGGCTCTCAGGTAGCCAAAGGAACCGAGACTGTCCTGGCAACTTTTGCCTGGCAGCTATCCTTGGATGTCTGGAATTATGGAGGCAGATTCCCAGTTGTGGCCATGGACACCTGGACATGAAAGATGATTTCTTCCACGGGAAGAGAAGCATGGCCCCCCAGTGTTTTGAAGGCAGAGGAGAAGTGGCCCTCAAGAGGCCAAGGCCAGCCAGAGCTGTCTGTCCTGCCAGGTTTCATATGGGAACAATCCTTGGATAGAATCAAATTTGGAGGTAGAATCCTAATTTTGGCCATGGGAACCTGGAGGAGAAGGACAATTCTTTCCCACAGGAAGGAAAGCACGGAACTCCAGGGTTTCACGGACAGATCAGAAGCAGCCCTCAACATGTTAAGGTCAGCTGGACCAGTCAGGCAGCCCCCAGAGGCCAAGCCAGCCAGACCTTTTTCATGTTCTTGGATCCTTGGGGCCCTGCAGCATCACAATTTCCCCATGGTTCCATGAGGCCCCATCGTATAACAAATGATCTCTGTTTCCATGAGGCCCAGCAATATCACAGTGGTCTCCTTGCCTCCACAGAGTCACAATGACCCCTTGCTCCCATGAGATCTGGCAGTGTCACAGTGGTGGCCTTGGTTCTGTGAGGCCCTGTGGTGTCACAATGTCTCCTTGGTTCCTCAAGGCCCTGAAGAGCCTGTGGATTCAACGAGGCCTCAAAGTGCCACAATGATCCCCAGGATTCCGTGAGGCCCTGAAGTGTCACAGGGGCACCTGGGTTCCATGAGGCCCTGAAGTACGGAATGGCTCCTTGATTCCATTGGACCCCTCACTGTTACATGAGTTCTTAGTTCCATGGAGTCCTGTATTGTACAATGGCCCCTCGGTTCTACAAGGTCCCAGAGTGTCACAATGGCCCCTTGCTCCTTTGAAGCCATAGGATGTCACAATGGTCTCATTGGTTCCACGAGGCCCTGCAGTTCCACAAGGGCCCTTTGGTGTCACAAGGCCTTGAAATGTCATAGTAGCCTCAGTGGGTGCCCCTGCTGGTTCACCATGGCCTCCTTGTCCATATTGCCTTGTTGTGTAACAATGGTGTCTTTGATTCCACAGAGTCAGAATGTCCCTGTGGTCCCATGGTGTCACACAATGTCACTACAATGCCATTGATTCCATCAGGCCCTGCCGTGCTGCAATGGCCCCTTGGTTCTACAAGACCCCGCAGTGTCACAATGGCCCCTTGGTTCCAGTGGGTCCTGAAGTGTCATCATGGTCTCCATGGTTCCACAAGGCCCCGCAGTGTCACAATGGACTTTTGGTTCCATGAGCTTTCATACTGCCAACAACAGTCTCCCTGGTTCTGCAGTGCCACAAGGGACCCTTTGTTCCATGAGGTTCAGTGGTGTCACATGGACACCTTGATCCCAGGAGGTTCTGTAGTGGCACAATGGACTCCTTGGTTCTGTGGCCCTGCTGAGGAACAATGGACCCGTAGTTCCATGAGGTTCTGTAGTGTCACCGTGGTCTCTTTGGTTCCACAAGGCCCTGCTGTGCCACCATGGCCCCCTGGCTCCATGGGGTTCTGTACTGTACACAGATTCTCCTTGGTGTGGGAGGGCAGTTTAGAGACAGTGCTGAAGGCAATCTCGCCCCTGATAAATTGCAGCTGTACTAATTACCAAGAGTGGGGAGAGCCTTGCCCTTCATGGATCACAGCTATATCCAAGGAGAATGAGTGTTATATAACAGTGGGTTGGCTGGTTGAGAGTCAGTTGGAGTCTGCAGGCCATGCTGTTCAGGAGAAGGGTCAAGCAAGTGTGTGGGGGTTAGACAGGGTCAGGTGGTCATGCAAGGGACAGGAAAGAGTTAGCTGGTCCTGCAAAAGGAAAAGAAGAGGAAGAGAGCAGAAACCCTCCTGTGGATTTGGTGCTGTGTCCGTCAGACTCAGTCTCTCAGAATGTGCTCAAAGAACTCAAAGCGAGATTGAAACACTGAAGTTTCGTGAAGTTTTAATGGGTCTCATAGAGAAAAATGCCTGACAAAGTGTCTCCAGGTTCCAGATAGAGCAGAACACTGCAGGCAGTGACAGCAAGTGGGGACAAAGAAGGCAAAGGTGTCTCTGATGCTGAGCAAACCTGGATGTGTTTCAGGAATGCAAAGGGCCAAGGCCTGAGCCCCAGCCCCTGCCAAGGCACATCCTGTCCCTCCCTTCTTGCTCAGGGCTCTTCCCAGGCCACTGGGATGTGGGGATGTGCAATGCCAAGGGCAGCACCATGGGGCAGCCCCTGCCAGGCTGCTGAGCAGGGACAAGGAGGCCATGAGGCCCTTGCAGGCCTGCAAGGGTCACTTGTCCCCTCCTCCTGCTGGCTCAGGCCCAGGGCCAGCAGCCATGGCCCAAGTGCTGCAGGAGTTGGCTGTGTCAGGGCCTTGCAGCTGCTGCCCATGCCTGTGCCCTGTGCAGCCCAGGCTGTCCTACGGTGTCCATGCCCTGTGCCTCTGTCCCTGCAGGCTGTCGTCACCCGCGGCTGCCCCACCTGGCTGGGCCCTTCCTTTGCTGACAGCTCTGCGTCCTGCCTGCCTCTGCCTGGGCACACAGAGCCTTGGGCTGGATACCAAAAGGGTTCATTCCATTTTTACTGTGCCTGTGAACTTCTAGCACAGGAACAAGGCATGCAGGGCCTGCTTTCCCAGCAAGGAGGGTTGTGAGAGAAGAAGACATCTGGCTCAAGAGTACAGTGATGGAAAAAACAAGGATTGAATCTGGGAACTTGGGGTGGGTTTTATGGTGATTGCTAAATTGTAATACACATATAGGACTTTATATAAGTAACACTCTTTTAGAATCACATATCCATGTAAGGTTATGAGTTACCAAATGTTGGACCTCAAGCCTGAATAAATGATGCCCTCTAAAACACCAAATTAGTGTTAAGGAGTCTTATTCTGATAATTTGGACATTTGATGACAGAAGTGGCTCACAGAACCAAGGAGTCTACTGTGGCACCTTGGAACCTCATGGAACCAAAATCCTTTTTGACACAGCAGGGCCACGTGGAACCAATGGTCCATTGTGATACTGCAGATCCAAGGAGACCATTGGGACACTCTGGAACCTCATGGAATCCAAAGTACATTGTGACAGAGAAAGGCTTCATGGAACCAAGAGTCCATTGGGACACAGCAAGACCTTGTTTGAGCAAGGGAACCATTGTTGATAGTCCAGTAACTCATGGAACCAAGGGACCACTGTGGCACACCAGGGCTGCATGGAATGGAAGGTCCATCGTGACAATGAGGATCCAAGGATCTCGGGTTTGGCTGGTCACCTGAGATTAGGGTGGTTGAGTGTCCTTTGCCCTCTGAAAGCCCCAAGCCAGACGCAGGAATAAACCGGAGTCTTCAGATGTTCTTTTTCAAGGATTTTCTTGTTGTTTATTATTTCTTATCATTTCATTTTTCCCTGTGCCCAGCCTAGGTCTCCACAGCACGGGCATCAGGCGTAGACTCCTGCCCTTGAAGAAGGCTCGTCATCTCTTATACTGATTATTACATGTCTATTATTTACAATTACAAACCAATATCTACATTCTATACTAAACAGGTTACTTCTACACTAACCCAGTCCCTCTAAAGCTACTTTGTGCCACCATCACAGCAGAAGATGGAGACAAAGAAGAAGACCCCAGGGCACTGCCCAGAATCCTCCATCTTGTCCCCATTCACCCCTATTCTAGAAATCCAAATGTGAAAACTATACTATTCTTTATTACACTCTGTGGCTTATAACTCCTCTCCCAATGTTGGAAGTCCCTTCCATGGACCAAAGTCAAAGTCCTTGCCTTTCTGGGCTCTGTGCCAGGGTCTCCAACTCCCCTGTACAGATCCTGCACTCCTGTGTACAGGTTTTAAACCCCCCTGTACAGGTTTCTGACTGTCCAGGGTATCCAAAGGAATGCCCTGAACTCCAACATAAGGAGACCATGGTGATACTGTGGGGCCTTGTGGAACCAAAGGGGCCATTCTGACCCAGCAAGGCCTTGTAGAACCAAGGAGTCCATTGTGACACCGCTGAACTTCACAGAACCAAAGTGACCATGTTATGCTGTGGGACCTCCTGGAACCAAGGGTCCATGGTGACACTGCAAAAACAAGGAGACTGTTGTTGGCAGTAGGAAAGCTCATGGAACCTGAACTCTTGCTGTGTCACTGAATTGTGACGCAGCAAGGTCTCATGGAACCAGCAAGGTCTCATGGAACCAAGGCTCCATTGCAAATCTGTTGGGCCTCATGGAACCAGAAGCCATTGTGACACAATGTGGCCACATGGAGCCAAGGAGCCACTGGGACTGAGGAACCTCATGGAACCAAGAATCCATTGTTACACTGTGGGGCCCTGTGTAACTAAGGGGACCACAGTGACATCGTGGGGCCTCGTGGAACAATGGATGTTGGAGAGGATGAAGTAGCTAGGCTCTGCAGAGATGATTTATTAGTAAAAGATTCTAAGAGTATGAAACCTAGGAGAGGAATAGAATTGAAAGCAAAATTTGAACTGTAAAATGCTGAGCAGGAAGAAGGTGATTATGTTAGCTGAAAAGACTTGGCTGGGTGAGTCAGTGACACCCGTGCCAGGACAAAAGAATGAATAAAGGGTTGGACCTTCTCAGGTATCAGGGATAAGGTGGGTTTTCAGGATTTTGGTATGTAGAGTAGTATTGTAATGTTGTAGTTCCCATAGGCTATATGTAGATTCTATAGGTTTTGTATCTTGAGGTTGATGCTCATTAGAATATTCACGATAGAAAGGGTTAAAATGGAATGTAACAGGTAAAGCGCTCTCTCTTGCTATTGCGCTCTTGCCCTCTTGCTCTTGCTTTCTCCTGGATCCCTGTCCCTTTAGACCTATGGACTCTTCCCCAGTTAGGCTGCCTTCCCACGACCAATAGACGAATAAACCATGTGTCCCAAAGAGTATCCTGGTCTTCAGATCATCTCTCTTGTCGGACACCATCAGTGTGCTTTCTAATAAATGGAGACCGTTCTGACACTTTGGGACACACTGGAACCAAGGGGCCATTATAACATGACAGATCCTCATGGAATCAAGGGGGCTGCAGTGAACACTGTGGGTCTCCGTGGGATGAAGGGTCCATTCTGACACCGTGGTACCAAGGATACCATGGTGACACTGTGGGGCGTCATGGAACCAAAGGTCCATTGTGACACAGCAGGGCCTCATGAAACCTTGGAGGCCATTTGTACACCTTGAGGCCCTGGGAAACCAAAGGGCCATTGTGGCACTTCAGAGCCCTGGGGAGCCAAGGGGTCCATAGTGACACTGTAGGACTGAATTGAACCCAGGGACAATTGTGGCACTGTGTGGCACCATTGAACCAAGGGGTTCATCGTGACAATGCAGGGCGCCATGGAACTAAGGATTCATGGAACAGTACGAGACCCCATGGAACCAAATGTCCATTGTGACATTGAGGGCCCTCATGGAATCCTGGAGACCATGATGAATCTCTGAGGCCTCATTGAACCAAGGGGCTTTGCAGGGCCTTGTGGAGCAAATGAGGCCATTTTGAAACTGCAGGGCCTCATTGAACCAAGGGTCCATTGTGATACTGTGGTACCAAGGAGACCACTGTGACACTGAAGGCCTCATGGAAGCAAAGGGAGATAATTGTGACCCTACGGGGCCCAATGGAAGCACAGGGCCAGTGTGACACAGCTGGGCCTCATGCACCAAAAGGGGCCATTGTGATCTTGAGGAGCCCAAAAGAACCAAGGCACCACTGTGATACTGCAGGACTATCTGGAATCATGGAGACCATTGTGACACTCTGAGGCCTCACGGAACCAAGGGGCCACTGTGTCATTGTGCAGTTGTGCATTGTTCATTGTGCACTGTTCCATTCCATGGAACCAAGGAAACCATTTTGACACTGCAAGGCCTCATGGAATCAAGGGGCCATTGTGACACTGTGGGGACCCATGGAAACTGTTGCAAGAAAGGAGCCGAGTATCAAATGGACATCAATATGATTAGGTTTGATCTCCTCGTTTATTCTTTATTCCCTATATTTTTATGTGGTTACAGAGTAAAAGCAGGCACAACTAAACAATTAATGATTGGTTAAAATCTCATGATCAAGCACTCTAAATGATTGCTCATTGGTTCACATCTTTTGGTAGCAACTTCTTCTTTGTTCTTCTTATGATCAGCATTTCTGTCTTCAGCATCTATGAGAAGGTACAACAACTTATTACAATTGCTACTTTTTTGCTAATTCAAGGCAATGTAGGAACAGCACAGTACACAGCAGGCACAGTACAAGAACCTCTACTGTTCCCTGATAGCAAGGATGGTTCAAACCTCCTATCAATAGATTGTGGCTTTGCTCTTCTAAAAACTCCCCTACAATGGGGGTTAACCCCAGAGGGCTTGGAAGCTGTGAAGAGTGGCAGACAGACATCACACACATTCCTAGTTTCGGCCACCAAAAATACGTGCATGTGAGCATTGACACCTATTCAAACGCAGTTTATACCTCTGCCCATGCAGGAGAAATGGCTGCACATGCCAAGAAACATCTCGTGCAAGCCTTCTCAGTACTGGGGATCCCTAAGAAAATCAAAACTAACAATGGCCCAGCATACAAAAGCAAGGAATTCCTCGAGTTTGTCCAGCAGTGGGGAATGGAACATATAACAGGCATCCCCCACTCCCCCACAGGCCAAGCTGTGTTCCAGCGTGCCCACCAGACACTCAAAAAGGTCCTGGCTGGGCAAGACAGTTCCACAGCATGGATGTCACCAACACAAAAACTCTGCAAAGCCCTGTTTACCATTAACTTTCTGAATTGTTCATTTGAAAACAGGAGTCCTCCAGTGGTACGTCACTTTAACAGCAGTAATCAGTTTAAGGTGTCACAGCGCCCACCAGTTTTGATTAAGGACACAGAACCCTGGGAGATCAAAGGTCCCTATGAGCTCGTGACCTGGGGATGTGGCTACGCCTGCGTATCCACCCCCTGGGGCCCTCGCTGGATACCCCAAAAGTGGGTGAAACCTTTTGTTCCCAAAAACCCAGCACCAAGGGAAGATGATGAGAAGCAAACAGCCATCAATTAAAAAAGAAGATGCCACCGGAAAGAGAAGACATAGCCTTCTTAAAAATTGGGTTACTTCTGGCAGATCTCAGACTGTTAATATGCTTTGTGTTTGTGTTTCCTTTTAAAATCCTGTTGTTTTTTCTTGCCTTGTTTTTAATTCAGATGGCGTTCGGAATTCTTTGCTGCCTGGTTTCAAAGGCCCTCAATGGTTTAATCCCTACCACCTCAGAAGTAAGCCATGCAGAGCTTGTAGGCCAAGAACAGCCAAAACTGCCTGCAAATCAAAAGTGGTGGGCAAAAACATATTCTGTCTCAGAATAGGCCCAAAGCACGCCTTTTAGTTTTATTGCAACAGAAAAGGGTGAGATGTTGTATTGCACTAAGTAGTTAGTTCACTTTGTTATATTGCACTGGGTGTTTCTGTTATATGTGTTCACACAGAGTATTTGCTGTACCTTCCATGAGCCCCTGCACTGAATCCCCTCTCCCTGACACCACCTATGCCTCACCTCCCCCAGGTCAGTCCCCATCAGCTGGTAGACCCCCTCCCCTCCCCCTCCTTGGCAGAGGGCATAAAACTGCCCTCTGGCAGGGAATCACCCTCTTAATTCCTCTCTTAATTCTGCTCTTAACTCCCCCAAGCTGCAAGGAGTAGGTTCTGCATTAAACTGTGGGACTGTGTTCCTGAAGGATTAAGAACACCTTTTGTCTTTTATGTTCATCCTTGCCTCAGTTTCCCCCCGAGCATACTGCTAGCCAGGGCTGAAGCTCAGGGGCGAGTGGGAACTGAGGCAAAGGAGCACAAAAGGAGCAGCTCAGCAATGCACCCAACCATCACTACCAAAGATTGCCTGCAGTGAGTAAGAAAGATCCATCAGCAGTGACCCTCAGACTTTCCCATCACCCACACCTCAGCTGTGGGAAGCTGTCACAGCCAAGGACTGCAGAGCCACTCCTGGACACTGGGAATTCCTGCAGGTGCCTCCAGCCACAGGTGAGGCTCCAGCCTCGCTGGGAGAGGGCCCAGCTTTGATAGTGCTGAATAAACAAACTGACAGCACTTCTAGAGTGGGAACTACTCTGGATTCACCGTCCTCTTGGGTCCCTCCCAAAGCCTGGCCAGGGCCCAAGGAGGAACCAAGGGAGATGACTTTGACCATACAGCCCCAAACAAGGTCAGATGTCAGATTTCATGGCCTTGTTCAACTTCCAAACACAGAAAGGTCAATCCATGTTTCATAAATGAGTGGATACATCTATCACAGTGCTAATGACCATGCATATTTCACTAATGAGCAGATACAAAGATAACCTTTGGTTGGAAGGTTCATCCAGAGGTCACCTTTGGCTCAGGGCCTGTTGTTCAGGCCTCACTCAGGCCTCTTGTCCAGGCCTGGGATGAGCAGGGACATCTTTCACCAGATCAGGTTGTTCAGAGCCCTGTCCCAGCTGGACTGGAATGTTTCCAGGGATGGGGCATTGACCACCTGCAGCCCCCCACATCCCCCTGGCCATGGAACCTGGCTGCAGAAATGGCTCCCTGGGCTGCTTTCCAAGGAAACTTGAACTGATGGGGGTAGCCTCGGCACCCAAACCCAGCAGTGGGGTCAGGGCAGTGTCCATGGCCACAGCCCCTTGCAATGGCCCAGGGCAGGTTGGGATGATGATCCACCCTCACTCCTGGCCCAGGGCAGAGCTGTAGTGGCCTTGGTGGCACCTTGGGCTGGCACACACCTGAGGAGGGCGTCTGTTTTCAGTGGGGAAAATTAGGAGTTTTACATTGCTAAAAATATTGGAAGCCCTTGTTTGGCTGAGTGTGGGCAGCTCTCCAAGCAAAACAGGTTCCAGGTGAGTGAGGAGACACAGGACGGGTTGGAGAATGTGGAGCAAGGTTGTCCACACTGGAGCACACCTCAGGGCACAGCTTCTCTGAGCAGGCCAGACCTCCTGAGGAGGGACCCTGGATCAATATCAATCACTGGATGCTGCAATCACCTCTGCTCTAAACAGAGCAGTAATATAAGAACGCTTTAAACCAGGAATGTGCCTTTCTTGGAAACTCTTTGAAACCTTTCTTCATAAATGTAGCAAAAAAACTTTCCTAATGAACTGCACCAGACCAGAGGGAAATCATGGCACAGCCCTGGTTTGTGAGGACTTGTTTGATCCTAATGAGCCCCATGGTGCATTTGGTGCTGAGCCCTCAGGGCCTGAGAAGAGATTGCACAAACCTTTCCAGAAGTCAAAGCTGGAAGAAAAACCCAAAGTGTCTCCAACCATTCATGGGTTGCACTGGGCTCCATCCCTAACCCAGGGTACTCCTCATGGACTCCTTGGAAGGGAGAATTGGAGGCCAGGATTGCACCTCTCAGAGACACAGTGTGGGAAGGAAATTCCAAATGTACCTTAAAAACTTTGAGTATCTCAAAGCATTAACGAGCCCCACTGAGTGTCAGTGCAAAGCTCTCAAGGGACTCATTAAAGCAGATAATTGGAGGCCAGGATCACACAAAAACTTCTCAGAGACTCAGTGGCCAAAAAAAAAGTTCTTTAAGAAACTTGGAGTACCTTGAAGTATTAATGAGCCCCACTGAGTATTTTTACTGAGTAAGAATCCCAAGGGACTTGTTAAAGTAGATAATTGGGGCCAGGATTGCACAATCTTTCTCACAGAATCAGATTTAACAGGGAAATACCAAGTACCTTCAAATAACTGAGGTACCTTGAAGCATTAATGAGCCCCACTGAGTGTTGTTACTGACAAAGCCTCTCAAGGGACTAATTACAGCAGGTAATTGGAGGCCATGATTGCACAAACCTCTCAGAAACTCCAAGGCAAAAGCCAAACCCAAAGTCCTTTGAAGAACCTGCAGTGCCTGGGAGCATTGAGGGGAGCCCCCCAGGGCCATTCCTGACCAAGGCTCCCCAGGGACTCCTTCCAGCACATCCTTGAGGCCACTGGGGTGTCAGGGGGATGCTGAGGGCAGGACAATGGGCTGAGAGTGCCCAGCCTTGCTGGGGCTGTGCCAGGAGGCCCCAGGGCCTCAGGACAAGGTGTCTCCTGACAGCCCTTGGTGGCACAGACCCTGCTGTGCCCCAGAGCACCAAGACTTGGCTTCTCCTTGTCCCCTCCTGGCATCACTGCCTGCAGTTCTCTGCTCTGCCTGGGGGCCTGGGGACGCTTTCTCTGTTGTGTGCCTCACTGGGACCCATTAAAACTTGCAGAAACTTTGGAGTTGGATTCTGACTTGGAGTTCTTGAGAGGTTTCTTCATCTCCCTGTCAGGGACTGATGTTCAGGGCCTCAGCACAAGCCCCAAGAGGGTCATTAAAGTCCTTGTGCTTTGTCTGTGCTGATGAGCTAGGCTGGGCTCCTGGCAGAGAGGCAGCTCCTGGAAACCAAGAGGAACCTTAAAACCACATTTCTCTTGCTGAGCAGCTTTTTCTCTCAGGCTGGGGCACTGCCTGAAGCCACCCCAGGCACAGCACAGAGGAACAGAGGGGTTCAGCTCAGCCTGGGCTGGCAGCACAGAGCAGAGCTCACTCAGGGCTCATTGGAGGAGAAATCCTCACATCCTTGGGAACAGTCACTCTCTGGCTGGGGGAAGATAAGCTGCAGTTCCTGCAGGGATCTCCTGAAGTTGCCACATCCCACAGCTCTGGAGGACATTTGCCAAAAGAAGGTGAGCCTGGGATTGCTGTAAAGATCAGGAGCTTTCCTGAGAGTGTTTTCAATTTCCTGCTTGGAGCAGTGTGGGAGAGCTGGGGTGATGACAAAAGATTTTTGCGTTTTATGCATTTTTCATATATTCATAGCTCTGTTAACTACTATTATGTAGTTATAAAACTGTAATCTTTAATTTACTCTATTCAACTACTATTGCATATACTTATTATGGTGTACATATACTCATATACTCTAGCATATATACATATACATATACATACATATGCTTATATACTATAGTATATGTTGTATAGTATACATATACTTATATATACTTATATACTTATAGTATACATATACTTATTTAAGTATAATTCTTAATTAATTCTACCCTTTCTATTAAGTTTTAGAACAATAAGCTGACCTTCTAATTACATTCTTGAACTACTGTATAGTCTTATTATCAGGAAGATTCTACAAAAATAATATTTTGGTTTTTCAACCAGAGTGTGAGCACTCATAAAAAAGAAGTGGGGCAAAGAAGACCTTGGACCAACTCCAATGGGTTGACCCAGAGATGTGTAACAGGGGCGACTGAATCTCCTATTGGATGTTCCTGTTAAATATCCTCATTAATCAACCTTAATAAATTGTTGAAATCAGGGGCCAGGTGTGCCCCATTCCCACTGGGACACCTGGAAGCTTCCAGTAAATGTCTAATTTTTACTTTACTGTTCTAACACTGTTACAAGGGTTTTTTTTTTTTCTCTCTTTTGATTGTATGCAACAGGAGGATGAGAGCAGCAGAACAGGAATTGCAATCACAGAACCACAGAACATTCTGAGTTGAAAAGGACACTCAGGATCATCAAAGGAATATTGGAACATTTACAGAGACTCCAGCACTGTAACTTTGGGTGGTCAGTCTCTCTGCTGGGAGGCTCCTCAAGGGCCTTCAGCCCCTCCTCAGCCCTGGACAGCAGCAGCAGCAGCATCACCTTAGCAGGGCCCAGCAGGGCTCTGCTGAGCTGCCCTTGCCCAGCTGCAGACAGAGCCTGCCCCAGCCAGGGCCCTGCAGACAGGCAGGTTTCTGTAGGGCCGGGCCCAGGGCACAGAGGCTGGGATGGGCTCTGTGAGCGCTGGCAGGGACAAGGCTCCTCTCAGCAGGGAAATGTCCAGGCCCAGGGAGATGCTGAGGGAAGGAGAGGGGGCTGAAGAGAGCAGTGCTGGGGGCAGGAGGGCACTGTGGGTGTGTGGGAGGTGCCGTGCACAGCTGGGCACGGGAACACTGTCCTGAGTGCCCGGCTGTCTCTGCCCTGCCCTCCCAGGCACAGCCCCACCACATCTTCTCTGGGTTCTGCACTGCCCTGAGATTGTCCCTGTCATCTGGTGCTCTCAGGGAGGCTCTGGCATTTGCAGCAGCTGAGTCAGACACTGCCCTTGGCATTGCTGCCAGGCAGCTGTGGCCATGGCCATGGGGTGTCCAAGCTTCCCTGGGACCTGTGGGGCTGTGGGCAGAGCAGTCCATGGGAAAGGGGAATGGGCTGAGCCCCTCCTTGAGATCCCATCATGAGCACACCCAGGGATCTCCTTGCTGTGTCCTTGCAAGCTCTGAGCTGCCCTCCTGGCTGCAAATCTGTGCCAGAGCCCCTCGCAGTTCCCTGAATGTGTCCTGGGGAAGTGCAGAGATGCCAGAGCTGAGGAAATGCTGCTGGGTTTGCCGAGGGAGCCGTCAGTGTCCTTGGCAGAAGGGGGTGCTGAGACCTTGTCCAGAGCCCTTTGGAGAGGGGGAGACATTCAGGGATTCCTCTGCTCTGGGCAGGGTCTGGTTTATCCCAGGGTGACCCGGGAGTGTGACTGTGCTCTGACTGCAGCCAAAGCTGCAAACCCAGGGCAGTTGGGAACAAGCCCATCCAGCCCCTCACCTTGCCCAAGGCACAGGGAATCCTTTGCCTCTCACATCTCTCAGTGGCAAACTCTGAATGCAGCAGAAATGCTGGGGATTTCTGACCTCAGAGAACCAGGAATGATGTGTGGGCAGGAAAATAATGGCCAAAATTCCTTCCTGCTCTCCATGCCCTTTTTAAGTAGGAGTGCAGATGGTTAGAAGCTTTTCTGCATTCACAGTGATTCCGCTGACAAATCCTGAATATCCAGCCTTGTCCCTCTGCCACATGTCCACAAACCCAGGGCAGCAGGGCAGGGAGGGCTCCTGGAGAGCCCCCACACACAGACCTGGCTGCTGCTGGCACACTCAGACAGCACAACTGGAGCTCAGGCAGGGACCTGGGTGAAGGTTTCCCAGAGCAGGAACAAGGGTGGGGGAGTCACAGTGGGACAGTCTACAGGGAATGGCCCAGGTTTGGCTCAAAGCAGCCTCTGCTGACTTGTCCCTGTCCTTTCTCCATTCACAGGTGCCCATGTGCAGCCAGAGCAAATGTCCAACAGCAGCTCCATCAGGCGCTTCCTCCTGCTGGCATTGGCAGACAGGCGGCAGCTGCAGCTCCTGCACTTCTGCCTCTTCCTGGGCATCTCCCTGGCTGCCCTCCTGGGCAACGGCCTCATCATCAGCGCCGTAGCCTGCGGCCACCACCTGCACAGCCCCATGTTCTTCTTCCTGCTCAACCTGGCCCTCACCGACCTGGGCTGCATCCTAACCACTGTCCCCAAAGCCATGCACAATTCCCTCTGGGACACCAGGATCATCTCCTACAAAGGATGTGCTGCACAGCTCTTTTTCTTTATGTTCTTTATCTCAGCAGAGCTTTCCCTGCTGACCGTCATGTGCTACGACCGCTACGTGTCCATCTGCAAACCCCTGCACTACGGGACCCTCCTGGGCAGCAGAGCTTGTGCCCACATGGCAGCAGCTGCCTGGGCCAGTGCCTTTCGCAATGCTCTCATGCACACAGCAAACACATTTTCTCTGCCCCTGTGCCATGGGAATGTCCTCGGCCAGTTTTTCTGTGAAATCCCACACATCCTCAGGCTCTCCTGCTCCAAATCCTACCTCAGGGAACTTGGGATCATAGCTGTTAGTTCCAGTTTAGGACTCTGCTGTTTTGTGTTCATTGTTTTCTCCTATGTGCAGATCTTCAGGGCTGTGCTGAGGATCCCCTCTGAGCAGGGACGGCACAAAGCCTTTTCCACCTGCCTCCCTCACCTGGCTGTGGTCTCTCTGTTCCTCAGCACTGCCATATTTGCTCACCTGAAGCCCCCCTCCATGTCCTCTCCATCCCTGGATCTGTCCCTGTCAGTTCTGTACTCGGTGGTGCCTCCAGCCCTGAACCCCCTCATCTACAGCCTGAGGAACCAGAAGCTCAAGGCTGCAGTGTGGACACTGACCACTGGAGCGTTTCAGAAACATTAAACTTGTTGACAATATCTTCAAATCACTCGTAATAAAAGTCATCTTTGATACATCTTGCTGGTTTGGTAGTGGGTTTTTTTCCTGTTTTTTTTAATTTATACACTTGTCCACAAAGAAATGTCATGTGTCCCATTTTTCCTTTTCTTTCTATCCAAATTTCCTGTGTCCACAGACTGTGACAATGAGGGGCTGTGCTCTTGGTGGCTTTAAAGGAACTCAAGGATCTCCCAGCCAAGTTTTCTGCAGAGATGCCCCTTTGGTTCCCTTCTCTGCAGCTGCAGCAGCAATGTCTGTGTGCAGAGCTGAGGCAGATCAGTGCTGGCACAGCAGCTGTGGCCAGCAGCAGCAGCAGCACTTGGTGCTGCCAGTGCTGCTGCCGTGGCCCTGCCCCGCTGCCCTCCTGGCCCTGCTGTTGCTGTAGGGCCTGAGTGCTCTCGGGGCCGGGCGCAGGGCTGGGGGTGGCAGTGCCGGGGCTGCAGCAGGGACAGGCCATGGGCACTGCTGGCACAGCAGCAGTGCTGAGGCCTCAGGCCAGGGCCTGGGGGCTGCAGGCTCCTTGCCCAGGCTCTCTCCACAACACATTGCCCAGGCCAAGGCTGAGCAGAGAAAAGCCCCGGCAGCAGCCCCAGGCTGGCCGTGGGCAGGCTGGGGGCAAACAGCACGGCTGGGGCTCTGCAAGGGCCCTGGGCAAGCACACGGCAAGGAGCAGCAGAGCAGGGCCTGATCCATCCCCACTGCGCTGGACACCCCAGGCCAGCGGCCCACAGCCTCCTCATGCACCTGCCAACAACATCCCCCCTCTGCAGCCCTGGCCTCTCCCCCAGCTCACACAGCTGCCGCAGCCTTGCAGGCACAGCCACGGCAGCACTGCCTCAGGAGCCCCTGTTTGCCCTGCCCAGAGCAGGCCTGAGCACCCCCATGGGCTTGGTGTGGGGAGATGAAGCTGAGGGAGCACAAATGGCAGCAGGGCCTGGGGCCAGGAAGGGCTGGGCCACAGCAGGGAAACCCCTCAGGTTTGTGGTGGCCTCTGAAGTCAGCCAGGAAGTTTGTTCCCATGAGCTGGGAATTTGCTGTGCTACTGCAGACGTTGTTGGTCAGTTCCAGAGCTGCCTGGCAGCCACCCCCAAACTGCCCTGACCTTTGCCTTTGCTTCAACTTGGCTTTCTTTACTCATCCCTGGTACAGATTTCTTCCTCTTGCCCACCCCTGTTCCCTCCCCTGCAAACAGCC
The DNA here is from genome assembly GCA_016584745.2 of Phylloscopus trochilus trochilus. Lineage (NCBI taxonomy): Eukaryota > Metazoa > Chordata > Aves > Passeriformes > Phylloscopidae > Phylloscopus > Phylloscopus trochilus. The sequence goes on from WQNJ02000102.1 coordinate 559,496, forward strand.
CATCCCTTGTGTCCCTTTCCTCTCTGGCCCCACTCCCCATTTCAGTTCCTCACTTGGCACCATGGGAACGTCTCCTGGGGAGCAGGATCATCCTCCAAGTGCTTCAGGAATTGTCTGCAGGCTCCTGCAGTGCCTCCTGCTGCTCCCTTGCCAGAGGCACCTCAGGCCAGGGGGGCACATTTGGGTTGCTGTGTCTGCCTGTGGGGCTCCCTGTTTTGGGCAATGAGGAGGAGCTGCAGAGGCTCTGCAGAACTGACAGGATGGGCTTTGGGGCTGTGAGGAGAAGCTGAGGCACCTGGGCTGCTGCACCTTCTGAAGAGGAGGCCCAGGACTCATCCTGCAACTGGTGCAAGGGTGGTTTCAGAGAATCCCAGAATCAGCAAGGTTGGAAAAGTCCTTGGACATCATCAAGTCCAACCTGTGCCCTGACACCACCTTGTCTCCCCTGAACCTCCTCTTCTCCAGGATAAACAACCCCAGCTCCCTCAGCTGCTCCTCACAGGACTTGTGCTCCAGACCCCTCACCAGCCTTGTTGCCTTTCTCTGGACACGCTCCAGCCCCTCCATGTTCTTCCTAAATTGGGGGCCCAGAACTGGACACAGCACTCGAGGTGCTGCCCAACCAGTGCTGAGCACAGGAGAAGAATCCCTGCCCTGCTCCTGCTGGCCACACCATTCCTGATCCAGGCCAGGAGCCATTGGCCTTCTTGGCCCCCTGGGCACACTGCTGCCTCATGTCCAGCCTGCTGTCCATCAGTCCCTGCAGGTCCCTTTCTGCCTGGCTGCTGTCCAGCCACTCTGTCCCCAGCCTGTAGCACTGCAGCATTTGGGTTTGCCAAAGTGCCCTTGGACTTTTTAAATGTGATATTGTTGGATTTGGGCCCTGGGTCCAGCCTGTCCAGGGCCCTGTGCAGAGCCCTCCTGCCCTCCAGCAGATCCACACTCCCAGCCAACTTGGTTTCACCACAGTTCCATGAGGCCCTAGAGTGTCACCATGGTCTCCATGATTTAATGAGGCCTCCCAGTGTCACAGTGTACTTTTGGTTCCATGAGACCCCTTGGTGTCACAAAGTCCCTTGGATCCTTGGGCCCTGCAGTGTCACAATGGATCCTTGGTTCCAGGAGGTCTGGCAATGCAGCAATGGTCTCCTTGGTTCCACAGGGTCACAATGGCCTCTTGGTCCCAAGGGGTACCACGGTGTCAAACACATTTCCTTCATTCCAGGAGCCCCTGAGGAGGAACCCTGGCCCCTTGGTTCCATGGGGTCCTGCAGTGTCACAATGGCCCCATCATGACACCAGGTCCTGCTCTGTCCCAATGCTCTGCATGGTTCCACAAGGCCCTGCAGTGTCACAGTGGCCTTTTGGTTCCATGAGGCCTCAGAGGGCCACCATGAATTCCTTGGTGCTGCAGGGTCACAGAGGAGCCCTGGTCACACAAGATCCTGCAGTGTCACCAGGGACCCTGGGTTCCATGGGGCACCACAGGGTCACAGTTGTTCCCTCAGTTCCAAGAGTCCTTGCCATGGAACAATGGCCCCTTGATTCCATTGGAACCCAGGCTCTCCCAAGGCTCTCCTTGGTTCTGCAGTGGCACAATGGCCCCTCGGTTCCACAAGGCCCCTCAGTGTCACAGTGGCCTCTGTGCTCCCACCAGGACCCAGACTGTCCCCATGGAGTCCTTGCTTCCATTCAGCCCCACAGTGTCACAGTGTCCCCTGGGCTCTGTGGTGCCATGTCGTACACAGTGTCACTCTGCTCCTCTGAGTGCCACCAGGCCCCGCAGTGTCACCATGGCCCCTTGCTTCCTCAGGGCCCTGCAGTGTCCCCATCATCAGAGAATTGTTACAAATAAGGTCAAGCAACTTGGTCTATTTTAGTTAGCAGCAATTTTATTGAATAACAATTTAGTATAAATGAATAAAATTTAGTGAATATATTGAAGTATATATATATATATGGCAGTTATAAACTAAGTATGATTAAGGTTTGCATAAAGTTTTGGATAAAACATAAGCAAAACCAGCTGGGATACAGGGAGGGTTTCTCATTCTGCCTCACGTACAAAACAGAGCAATTCAAACTAAAGTTATATACCATATATATTATTTATATATATATATATGTATTTTATATATAATATATTATTATATATTATATATTATTATCATATATTATATATTATACAATATTAATATATTATATATATTATATATATTATTATATAATTAAAATATATATTATATATCATTAATTTTTCCCCTAAATTTCCACCTATTTTTGATTCATGACGAGGTCATGTCTCAAACCCTCACACAAACATAAAATCACCTCTCCTCAGCTGCCTGAGCCCCTTGCAGGACCACGACTCCTGCGGCCCTTGGAGTGTGAGCTCACGTCATCAGCGCACCTTCACATACACATAAACACAAACACAGACACACACCTGCCTCTACCCCACCCAACCCCGTGGTACTCACAGTCTCCTTTTCTCACAAGGATCTTTGTACACAAAGAAGTTTTATGGGTACCTCCACCTTTAGCCAGCACTCTTTAAGAGAGCCTTTCTGCTTGTGTGTTATTGTAATTGGAACTCCTTCTCCAAGGGAGCCTGGTCTGGCCTCGGGACCATCTTATCTTAATGGTGGAGAGCTCCCTCCCCAGGACTAGCTGTCCTTCCCCTAGACTTGGAGTTCCCAGGTTTCAGCATCAAATTTGTTAAAAATGTAAATAAAATAAACAACAAATTTAAAATTTAGCAGCAATTTTAATAGCAAGTTAATAAGCATATACAAAAATTTGGCAATGACTAATTAAGTCTGGTTAAGGTTCTCATAAGACAGAAGCAAAACCGACTGGGGTATGGTGAGGGCTTCTCACCCCACCTCAGGTACAAAACAGAGCAATTCAGACTACATTTATACTAGCTGCTAATACATATTCATCAATGTTTCCTGTCAGTTTCCTCCTATTTCCCATTCTAAAAATCCACGTCACTGTACTTCATGGTGCATGCTTCACTTGTTGTTAGGGGGTCTTGTGTCTTCTTTTGGTGGTCTTTTGGATGAAGGCTCACAGTCTTCCTCATTCTCCTCTGGATAACCTTACAGGCTGTGCATGCACCCCAAGCCTTGTGTTATGTTAGCCAAAATCATATTCCAAAAATAAGCCTTAAATAAAAACACAACTTAAATGCTGTACCTGGAACCATCCTAATTGCCCGTCTCAAGGCCCATCTTCCAATTATCCCAAGATCTATTCAGTTTTGGGGTTTTACTTAAATTACATCCTGTATCCATAAATGATATGTGATTTGTTTTATGACACAAATCACATATCTTTTGCCTTTTTCAAAAATATTGATAGAGTTAAAATTTAGTTAGCACAAAATCATATTCATTTATCACAATAAATACGCCTGGTTTACCATCCTTAGTGTTGTGGGACAAAGCTGTACAAAGGTTCAATTCCACCTGTATAATCTTTTACATATAAATCCTTGAGAAAGCCTTGTGCTGGGATTGGATCCAGGCACTGCCAGGATCCTCTCCCAGAAGGAGTTTAGAAAGCCTGGGGGTCCTGGTTTGGGTCCTTTGTGAACCTCGTGACCCAACAGGAGCTTCTCTAATGAACTTTGCCTGAAGCTGCCACTCTGCCCATGACAGGAACCCCTGTGAGTGTCTGTGACATCCCAGCTCTTTGGCAGCCTGGACACTCCTGGGATGTCCCCATGGAGCCCCTGGGAGTGTCTGTGACATCCCAGCTCTTTGGCAGCCTGGACACTCCTGGGATGTCCCCATGGAGCCCCTGGGAGTGTTGGTGACCTCGCTGTTCTTTAGGAGCACAGGGATGTCACCACCGGACTCCTGACACTGCCTGGGACAAATTGGCTCCTTGGCAGGGTACAGACACCTCTGTTGTCACTCTGCAGCCCTGGGACTGTCACCTCATGACCCTTAGGAAGATTAAGGAGCCCTGGGATGTGTCCACAGAGCCCCTATGACTGAGTGTGACCAAAGAGATCTTCAGGAGCCCAGAGACCCCTCAGATGCCACCATGGAGCCCCTGTGCCTGCACGTGAGCTCACAGCTCTTGAGCAGCTGGAAACCCCTGGAATCTCTTCCATCTGCTCTGCTGAGGATGGATCCTCAGCAACTTGGAGGTTCCCTGATGAATTTCAGCTCTCCAGAGGCTTGTTCAGTCTTCAGCTCTTCAGTTCAGGAATTCAGTGCCAAAGGCTCATAAACATTCCAAAGCACTCTAACAAGAAAAGCCCCTGGGAATAATTTAATTTCCAATCTTCAATTCTTCTGTGGTTAATTGTACAGATTTCAGAGGTGTATTCAAAGAGAATATGTTATATTTTTTTAAAAAGCAAGGGGGGCTTTTTTGTCCTCTTTAGTTTTGTTTTCCTGTTTATAGATCGATATGAGCAATTTCCAGCTGATATTGATCCCCAGCACATATTCATCAATATTTCCCCAAAGTTTCCTCCTATTTCCAATTCGAAAAATATACATCACTGTACTTCAAGGTGCATGCTTCCCTTGTTGCCAGGGGGTCTTCAGTCTTCTTCTGGTGGTCTTTTGGATGAAGGCTCACAGTCTTCCTCGTTGTCCTCTGGATAACCTTACAGGTTGTGCATGTACCCCAAGCCTTGGCTTATGTTAGCCAGCATCATACTCCAAAAAAAAGCCTTAAATAAAAACACAACCTAAATTCTGTACCTGGAACCATCCCAATTGTCCATCTCATGGCCAATCTTCTAATTATCCCAAGACCTATTCCATTTTGGTATTTTATGTATCTCAAATTATGTCCTGTATCCTATTTTTTTATAACATCTGCAAAAATCTCTTTAGTAACACTAATCTCATATTGTTTGTCTTTTTCTAAAATATTGCTATAGTTACAATTCAGTTAGCACAAAATCATTCATTTATCACAGGGCTGAGGTGCAGCTGCCCCAGCGGTGCCTCCGAGCTGGCAGGGCCATGGTCACTCAGGGTCAGTGGCCGGGCAGTTCTGTTGACTGGACACGGCTCTGGACACTTCCCTTGGAGCGTCTCCAGGCATGGAATGTTGGGGCTGTCACTGCTGTGGTGTCACAGAGAGGGGAACGCTGGGGCTGCCCTGCTCCTGCCCCAGCCCAGCAGCTCTGCCAGCTCCTGCTGGGGACACAAAGGCTGAGCCAAAGGGTGAGAATTGCAGAATGGGCTGAGCTGGGAGGGACCCACCGGGATCATGGAGTCCAAGGCCCGGCCCTGCACAGACAGCCCAACAATCCCAGCCTGGGCATCCCTGGGAGCGGTGTCCAAAGGCTCCTGGAGCTGCAGCAGCCTCGGGGCTGTGCCCATTCCCTGGGGAGCCTGGGCAGTGTCTGAGCCCCCTGTGGGGGAAGAAGCTTTTGCTGCTGTGCAGCCCAGCCCTGGCCTGGCCCAGCCCCAGCCCTTCCCTCGGCTGCTGTCCCTGCTGCTGCCCCGGGGCAGAGGTGGGAGCTGCCCCAGCGCTGCCCCTCGGGAGGAGCCGCAGCCCCCGGGGAGCTCTGAGCTCCGTCTGCTGGGCTGCGGACGAACCGAGCCAGCGCCCGCAGAGCTCCAGGGAAAGGTCCTGCCCCTGGCTCAGGGCTGGCCCGGGGCCACGGGGAGAAAATCAACTTCCAACTTCTGCCCCACAGCAGGGAGGAGCAGCAATTCTTGGATGAGAGAGACCCTTTCCAAGGGCCTGCAGGGACAGGACAAGGGGGAATGGCTTCCCACTTTCTGAGGGCAGGGTTAGATGGGATGTTGGGGAGGAATTCTTCCCACTGAGAGTGGTGAGGCCCTGGCACCAGTTGCCCAGAGAAGCTGTGGCTGTCCCACCCTTAGAAGTGGCGATGAAACAGGGGATTCAAGGGTTAAAGTGAATTTTAGAATAGCTGAGGTAGCATACATGAACATGTAGAATAAATTATCTCCCTCTCCACGGACTAAAGGAACGTAGAAAGATAAGGGGGCCCCTTCAAAGGACACCTGGTGCCCATTAAAAATTGCTGAGCTTCAGAAAATAAGAGGGAGCCCTTTGCAAAATTAGAGGGGATCATCTCCATATGCATGTGCAGATCTCCTGGTTCAGAAGTTCACAAGGAGGAAGACATTGGTTCCTTCATACCTACTAACCCTGCGACCCAATAAAAGGACAAACTATGCAGCCACAACTGATTTACATACAAAGCGGAGAGCGAGCGGGGACAGGTAATAAATATGTATAGGTGATATAGAATATGCATGATTTTTGTAGATAAATAGAATGATGAAAATTGTAAGAAGTACACAGGATTTCGGAAGATGCTCTCCCCCTGGATCAAGCACTGAATAAAAGACGTACCTACTTTACAATTTTATCAAGTTGTAGAGTTTTAATACCACATATAATTTGGCACCCCAGATGGGACTTACCTTGTCATCTACAAAGCCGGGCTGAGGGACGGAGAACTCTGTGGCTCACTCTGGGATTTCCTGGAGGAGAACTCCGAGACCTTGGCTCGCCTATTGCAGGGACAGATAACAACTACTGGCTGGCGAGCTAAAAGGTATGTATTAATTTAGTTCTAAGGCTAGTGTGGGTAAAAGAGCTGTTGATAAATCGCAGGAGGCGTCCTGTGTACAACATAGTCTCTGGGTAGATAAAAGCTTGCAAGCTGTTGGCAGAGGACACCGGGGAGGACCGCTCTGCTCCTTCAGCCTCCACAGGTCAAGGAGGAGGAGGGAGTGAGGAAGGTGGCCGGTGATGGAGGGATTCGCTGACTGATAGAGCAGCCATGAAGAGACCCTGGAGTGTGGGTGGAGTGAATTCCTGCTCCCGTGTTATCGGGGCTGAGGTGGTGTGTTTGAATCCAGACTTAGTGAGTGTGGGAACATATGGGAACGTGTGGATGAGTGAGTGGGACAACTTTGCTTTAAGGTCACTGTCCTGCTATTGTTTTGCTACCTTATCGTCATTCTGTTGCAGCTTTATTGTTGTGCTATTGTGGTTTTATTGTTTTATTGCTGTTCTATTACCATACTGCTATTGTGAACAATATTGGGAAGGGGTAATGGGTTTTTGAGGTAACACTACCATCTTGTGTTAGAAGTTACTTATTGCAATAAGTGACGAGCTTGTTAAGTTCATTTGTGTTACAATATTTCTATCTTGTGTCGAAAGTTGAAATTGCAGCAAATCGAGATTTTTAAACGAATTATCAGTTTTAATTGATTGTTAAATGTGGCTAGTGAAACACAGGTTCGAGCTATAAGACTCTGACTATTTAGGGAAAACAATCTCTAAATAATTCCTTTTCACTAACTCTTTGAATTTGATTTTTTTAAGAATTAAGTGAACTTGATAGACAACTAAATAGAGAGGGGAGATAATTGATTTAAGCATTACTTGAATCAGGTTGACTGTGAACTCAGACTTGTGTGGGGAGGTCACACTCAGAACCCAGATACTGGGATTGTGTGGGGAGAAAATATTGGGAGCAGACTGTGGAATTGTGTGAGGAAAGGTTCAGTGGATGTGAGGCAGGGTATAAAAGAGGACATAATGGGATCTGAGCAGAGCACAGAAGTCCCTAAAGCCAGTCCATTAGGGTGTGTTATAGCACATTGGAAAGAAGTGGAGAGTATTTAGCAACAGGGAAGAGGGATATAGGCAAAATGCAAAGTTTTGGTATTAAGAGAAAAGGGAAGGATGTGGCCAAAAACAAGCAGGTACACCCTGACTGGGCAAAGATCAGTGTGCATTTTATAAAGAATTTGGGCACTGGAAGAATGAATGCCCCAAACAGAGGAGGGACAAGGGGAAGAGAACGATTGCCTATACCAAAGCAGACTAAGGAGGACTGGGAGGACTTACCCCAGCAGATTCCCTGGTTGTAACAATGGAGCTGGGGAGGGAGGAAAATGAAATAGAGTTTTTAATTGATACAGGAGCAACGTATTCGGTATTGAACAAAGCCCTGGGGCCTGTGGGTAAGGGTTATGTTAGGGTACAAGGAGCTACTGGCCAAACAGAAAAGGCTTACTTCTGTAAACCCCTAAACGATAAATTTGGGAAACAGTGGGGTACTCACAAATTTCTATATATGCCAAACTCTCCAAGGGCTCTCCAGGGAAGAGATTTTTTAGAGAAACTGGAAGCAACCATTATGTTTAAGGATGGGGAAATAATTCTGGAGGTAAATGATGAACGATATGTGGAAGTATTAAGTTTAATATTGTCAGTCATTGAGGTTGAGGAGGAAATTAGTGAGGAAATAATTAACCAGGTGTTCCCTGGAGTATGGGCTTCCAATGTGCCAGGAAAGGCAAAGAACACACCTCCTATAGTAATTAACCTCAAGGAAGGAAAACAACCAGTCAGGATCAAGCAGTACCCTTTGAGGAAAGAGGATAGAGAAGGAATTAGGCCAGTAATTGAAAATTTCCTACAACTAGGATTGCTGAAGGAATGCCAGTCTGATTTCAACACTCCTATATTACCTGTCTGAAAACCTGATGGGTCATATCGAGTGGTTCAAGACTTATGGGCTGTTAACAAAATAACTGAGCATCTCTACCCAGTGGTGGCAAATCCATATACTTTGTTGACATGCTTAACACCAGAGTTAACTTTGTTTACTGTTCTAGATCTGAAAGATGCCTTCTTTTGCCTTCCTGTCCATGAAGCCAGTCAGAAAATTTTTGCCTTTGAATGGGAAAACCCTAAAAGCAGGCGTAAAACTCAGCTCACATGGACAGTGCTCCCCCAGGGGTTCAAGAACTCGCCCAGTTTGTTTGGGGAACAACTTGCAAAGGACCTAGAGGCCTGGGAGACCCCACCAGAAGAAGAAAAGCTGTTGCAGTATGTGGACGACCTCCTCATAGCCACTTGGACTAAAGAAGCATGTGTGTCATGGACGGTGAGTCCATTAAACTTTTTGGGGCTCCAGGGGTACAGGGTGTCAGAGAAGAAGGCTCAGGTGGTGAAGCAAAAGGTAATTTACCTGGGGTATGAAGTTAGTGCCAGACAAAGGACTCTAGGGCAAGACTGTAAAGAAGCAATATGCCAAACCCCACAACCTCGGACAGTAAAAGAACTGTGAACCTTTTTGGAAATGACAGGATGGTGTAGATTGTGGATCTACAACTATGAGCTGCTTGTCAAACCTCTGTATGCACTCATTGCAAGCAAGAACAAAGATCTCCAGTGGACCAAGGAAGCCTCCAGAGCCTTTTCCCAATTAAAGGATGTCCTTATGTCGGCCCCAGCCCTAGGACATCCAGACGTGAGTAAACCATTTTTTCTGTTTTCCCGTGAAAAACAGGGGATTGCCTTGAGGATGCTAGCACAGAACCTAGGCCCATGCCAAAGGGCAGTTGCCTACTTATCCAAACAGCTGGATGCAGCTGCCAAGGGATGGCCAGGGTGCCTCAGGGCTGTAGCAGCAGTCGTGGTGAATATCCAAAAAGCACGTAAATTTACCTTGGGCCAGAAAATGACTGTGCTGGTGTCTCATACAGGGTCTGCAGTACTGGAAGTGAAAGGTGGGCACTGGCTTTCCTCTTAAAGATTTTTAAAGTACCAAGCCATCATGGAAGAACAAAATGATGTGGAAATAGTGGTAATATCAACGCAGCTTCTTTTCTCAGTGGGAATCAAGGAGAACCAGTGCAACACGACTGTCTGGAAACCATCAAAGCCACCTACTCCAGTTGTCCAGATTTGAAAGACACCCCTTTCAACAACACAGAAACTTGGTTTACTGATGGGAGTAGTTATGTCATCAGTGGAAAGTGACATGCTGGGTATGCAGTTACCACCAGTAAAGAGGTAATAGAATCCGGTCCTTTACCAACAGATACCTCTGCACAGAAGGCCAAGATAATTTCCCTGACTCGTGCCTTGGAGATGGCAAAAGGGAAGAAAATAAACATCTGTACAGACTCGAGATATCCCTTTGGAGTTGTGCATGCACACAGAGCTATCTGGAAAGAAAGAGGATTATTAAATTCACAAGGGAAAAACATTAAACATGCACAGGAAATAATGAGACTGTTGGAAGCAGTTCAGATGCCTGAGAAAGTAGCAATCATGCACATTAAGGCACACCAAAGGGTGAGCTCGGAATTGGAAGAGGGAAATGAACTGGCAGACAGAGACACAAAAGAAGCAGCAAAAGATGAGGTAACAATTGAAGGAACTTTGATTCCAGACGGACAGATATCCCTTGAAGGTAAGCCAGTATACAGTAAGAAAGATAAGGAGCTTATTGAGGATCAGAAAGGAACATACAACCAGGAAGGGTGGGCCATTACTGAGGAAGGGAAATTGGTTGTCCTTTCTCATATATTATGGCCCTTAGTAAGAAAGGAACATCAGAAAACACACTGGGGAATGGATGCTCTATATAATTATCTGATTGAAAAGATTACTGCTAGAAATTTGTATGCCACCTTCACTCAGGTGACCAGGCAGTGTGATCTTTGCCTCCAGACTAACCCTAACAATATCCCTAAACCGAAACTTGTTCAGATTGGAAGAGGCCAGGGACCTGGGCAGCAATGACAAATTGACTTTTTAGAACTTCCAAGTAAAGGGGGGTATGATATTTGCTGGTGCTAACAGATACCTTTTCAGGGTGGCCAGAAACTTTCCCCACCAGAACTGCCAAAACCTGGGAACTAACAAAAATATTACTGCAAGAAGTAATACCAAGTTTTGGAGTTCCAGCCACAATGTCCTCAGATAGAGGACCACATTTTATCTCAGAAATAGTGCAGCAAGTAAGCTGCCACTTGGGCATAGACTGGGAATTACACACTCCATATCATCCTCAGTCTAGTGGCCAAGTAGAGAAAATGAATCATTGAATTAAACAGCAAATTCTGAAGCTAAGGCAAGAAGTTAATTTGCCCTGGCCCCAATCTCTCCCATTGGCATTGCTACGGATCTGAACTAAGCCAAGGATCAAAGAAAAGTTAAGCCTGTTTGAAATGCTTTGTGGAAGGCCATAGGGGGTGCAAAAGGGAATCTCTACCGAAGCTGGGGAAGAGACATTGACCACCTATCTGGTGGTCCTAAGTAAACAACTTAGAAAAATTGGAAAATATGTGGCTGGAACTCAGAGCAGAGGGCTAGATGGACCTGTGCATAATATACAGCCTGGGGATTATGTGTATGTTAAATCTTTTACAGACAAAACTCTGGAACCACAGTGGGAAGGACCATTCCAGGTGTTACTTACCACCTTCACTGCAATGAGGATTAAGGAACAGAACGCCTGGATTCATCATACGCGAGTGAAGAAGGCCCCAAGAGCCCCTTGGAAAGCAACACTGGGTGAAAATGAACTGAGACTGAAACTTACTCGGGAAAGATGAATGGACTTTGGGTAGAAATGTTAACTTGGAAAGCTGTATCTCTTATGATGGCAGTTATAGCTGTAACCAAAATTAATGCATGACCGTGTGTGCACCACATATTTAGGAGAAATTTTTGTCAGGGAAAGGCTTATGACACCTGCTCTCGCAAAATGCTGAACCAGATGCTGAAGGTTACCAATGCATCTGTCTGGGAAGGGAAAAATGTTTGGAATTGTGAATATGCATTTGTTCAGGATGGATTCCATGAACCTCACCAAAATCCTATAGAGCTAATTCAAACTGATTCTGCATGCTTTGAGACCTGCTTATCTACCTGTCCTGAATTTAGACTTAAAATAGAGGGATGTACAATCACGGGTTACAGCTTGGATTACAATATTAATCAGGATTGTGTTGTACCCCAGGATGAGGGGGTAGTAAATCAGCCAACCCAAAAACCAGAGGAGACCACAGCTCACATTCAAACCACCCCAAGGAAAATGATTCAGCCTATAGTCTCCAAAATTGGACCTTATGCAATTAAGAAAGTAGGGATCCAAAGACTATTACTAAATCCAGAGTGGTCCTTGAAGAGAGCAGAGATGGAAATGCAGGTAAATGCTTCTACCATTCGATCAGGGTGTGCCCCATTCCTTAAAATTTTCTTTATGGATTGGACTGTTTGGTTACAGAACCACTTCCAACAAAAGACAGACTTTACAGGAATATTAGGAACAGGACTGGGGATCTTGAATACAATGGACTCAGAGGTACTAAGGAACAAATTGGCTGCAGCTGGCAGTGATGTGGTTAAATTACAACAACCCTTACAATCTTCTTTACTAGCCCTAGGCACCAGTCAATGGAAACTGTCCGAAATATTACCAGAATGGGAAGGGATACAAGAACACGATCATAGACTAGTAGTAAATGCTATAGGGACAGCTAGTGAGAATATGTCTCTGGCCCTTGGATGCATACAAGCACAGTTATGGATGCAATCAGTAGCTGCCTCAATTATCAGGGAAGGTAGTGGAGGCACGTTCCCTGCTGAGGTCTGGAAAATTGTTTGGGACCATGCTTCTGATTTAGAAAGAGAACTCCAGCCATGGTGGGTCTTAGTTAACTTCACCTATGATCCTGTAACCAGCATGGTAATAGCCTTTGTTTTAACTATACATAATGCATCAGTGAGTCTGATACACCCAATAGTTGCCTTAGGACAAAACCATGAAGGAACCATCCTATATGCTTCGGAACACAGGAGGTGGGCATGAAAAGTGGAAGGGAAATGGAGGACATCATGGAGGACAAATGGAGGACTCTCTTAACATAGAGTCCTGTGCCATGAGAAGACAATTAGGGTTCATATGTGAAGAGAATATAAACAGTGATCAGGGTACCTGTTTGGACACAGAACAAAGTATTTGTCACTTTGAAGTACACTCAATCAATCAGACAAGATTTTTGGTGTACATAGGCCAGGTGTGTGTGTGTGTGTCAGGACACCATGTCCCACACTAACGGTGGATGAACTAGTATTAAAGGAGACCCAAACCAATTTGTGCATCTGCAACTTTATCAGAATTGAGGGATGTGATTTTTCTTACTCAGCAACAATAGTATCCCATCATTATAAAGGCAAATCTGACTACTGTGCAAGAAATGTCACCTGTGCCCATAGAAATGAATTTGACCTTGGTTAAGCAGCTATTGAGGCATGAGGATTTAGAGGAAATTTTGAGAGAAATCATGGATATGGTAAAAGGACTCTGATTACAATACATCATGACAGAGAAACCATACGAAGAGTCTTTAAAAGGATGGAAATAGACGTGTCTCACAATTGGTGGGATACACTTTTTAGATAGTCACCAAGAGCAACTGGGTTCCTTAATGCAATGGTTCATCCAACCATTGTTTTACTAATTTTGGTTGGTATAAGTTTGGTCACGTCCATGGCAATGCTTTACTGGAATTGGAGGATGCTGCAACGAATGGCTGTATTAACCACGTTATCAAAGGTACATGGTAGCACACTAAGGGATGCATATCGGGGGAACAGAGAAAAGACTTTTTGTATTAAGTAAAAGAATTTACTTTTTTTCTAGGAAAGGGAAGACTGAAACAGGGGATTCAAGGGCTAAAGGGAACTTTAGAATAGCTGAGGTAGTATGCATGAACATGTAGAATGAATTATCTCACTCTCCAAGGACTGAAGGAAAGTAGAAAGATAAGGGGGTCCCTTTGAAGGACACCTGGTGCCCATTAAAAGTTGCTGAGCTTGAGAAAATAAGAGGGGGCCCTTTGCAAAATTAGAGGGGAACATCTCCACATGCATATGGAGATCTGCTGGTTCAGAAGTTCATAAGGAGGAAGACGTTGGTTCCATCATATCTACCAACCCTCCGACTCAATTCGGGGACCACTGACCCAATAAAAGGACTAAACCACACAGCTGCAGCTGATTTACATATGAAGCAGAGAGCGGGCGGGGACAGGTAATCAATATGTATAGGTGATATATAATATGCATGATTTTTGTAGATAAATAGAAGGTTGAAAATTGTAAGAGGTACGCAGGATTTGGGAAGATGCTCTCCCCTTGGGTCCAGCACTGAATAAAATACATACCTATTTTACAATTTTAACGGGTTGTGGAGTTTAGAACCATGTCTCAGGAGCATTCAGAGGATCCAGAGACGTTTTTGGGGGGTCCAGAATGGGCGCTGAGGGGACACTAAGGGATGCTGGAGGGTCTGGGGGACACTTATGGGACACATGGGGAGCGGATACCGGGGGTTCTGTGGAGCACGGGGCATGATGGGCGTTGTAGTCCCGGCTGCACTGGGGCTCTATCGGGCCTCGGGGCATGACGGGAGTTATAGGCAAAAAAACCCCAACAAATCATGCACTGAAACCAAGCACCACCCCCCAAGCCCCAATCCCCAGCACTGATTGGATGTGGGCGGTGTTGGGCACGAGTCTCAGGATATGGGAGGTGGCAGAGGCGGAAGGAGCCCATTGAACCCTTCTAATCCCCTACAGTACAGCTCAGTTCATTCCCCAGTACAGGCCAGAGCATCCCTGTGTCCCTCCAGTCCCTCCCAGTACAGCCCAGTCCCTCCAAATTCACCTCAGACCATTCCCAATCCCATTCCCATTCCCATTCCCTTCCAGTTTGCCCTGGTGCCATCCATAGTATGCCCCAGTGTCCCCCAGTCCTCCCCACGGTGCCCCCAGTATCACTCCCAGTATCCCCAGTAGCACTCCCAGTATCCCCAGTATGTCCCAGTGTTACCCAGTATCACTCCCAGTATGTCCCAGTATGTCTCAGTGTACCCCCGCAGTCCATCCCAGTCTGCCCAGAATCCCCCTCAGCATTTTCCATGTTCCCAGGTTGTCCCAGTCCTCCCCAGTGTCACTCCCAGTATGTCCCAGTGCTTCCCACAGTGTTCCCAGTGCTCCCCAGTATGTCCCAGTCCTCCCCAGGAAGGAAACTGGAACTGATGGGGGTTGCCATGGCACCCAAACCCAGCAGTGGGGTCAGTGCAGTGTCCATGGCCACAGCCCCTTGCAATGGCCCAGGGCAGATTGGGATGATGATTCACCCTCACTCCTGGCCCAGGGCAGGGCTGCAGTGGCCTTGGTGGCACCTTGGGCTGGCACACACCTGAGGAGGGTGTCTGTTTTCAGTGGGGAAACTCAGGAGTTTTACATTGCTAAAAAAAATAGGAAACCCCTGTTTGCCTGAGTGTGGGCAGCTCTCCAAGCAAAGCAGGTCCCAGGGGAGTGAGCACAGACAGGATGGGGTTGGAGAATGTGGAGCAAGGTTGTCCACACTGGGTCAGAGCTCAGGGCACAGCTTCTCTGAGCAGGCCAGACCTCCTGAGGAGAGACCCTGGATCAATATCAATCACTGGATGCTGCAATCAGCTCTGCCCTAAATAGAGCAGTTATAAAAGACACCCTTTGTAACAGGAATGTGTATTTCTTGGAAACTCTTTGAAATCTTTCTGCATAAATGTAGCAAAAAAAATTTCCTAACGAACTGCACCAGACCAGAGGGAAATCAAGGCACAGCCATGGTTTATCAGGACTTCCTTGATTCTAATAAGCCCCATGGTGCATTTGGTGCTGAGCCTCAGGGCCTGAGAGGAGATTGCACAAACCTTTCCAGGAGTCAAAGTCAGAGGAAAAACCCAAAGTGTCTTGAGGCATTCATGGGTTGCATTGAGGTCCATCCCCAACACAGGCTCCTCATGGAGTCCTTGGAGGAGAGAACTGGACGCCAGAATTGCACAAAAACCTCTGAGAAACTCAGTGTGGGTTGGAAATTCCAAAGTACCTTAAACACTTTGAGTATCTCAAACTATTAATGAGCCCCACTGAGTGTCAGTGCAAAGCTCTCAAGGGACTCATTAAAGCAGATAATTGGAGGCCAGGATTGCACAAAAACTTTTCAGAGACTCAGTGGCCAAAAAAAGTTCTTTAAGAAACTTTGAGTACCTTAAAGTATTAATGAGCCCCACTGAGTGTTTTTACTGACTAAGAATCCCAAGGGACTTGTTAAAGTAGATAATTGGGGCCAGGATTGCACAATCTTTCTCCCAGAATCAGATTTAAAAGGGAAACACCAAGTACCTTCAAATAACTGAAGTACCTTGAAGCATTAATGAGCCCCACTGAGTGTTGTTACTGACAAAGCCTCTCAAGGGACTAATTACAGCAGATAATTGGAGGCCATGATTGCAGAAACCTCTCAGAAACTCTAAGGCAAAAGCCAAACCCAAAGTCCTTTGAAGAACCTGCAGTGCCTGGGAGCATGAAGGAGACCCCCAGGGCCATTCCTGACCAGGGCTCCCCAGGGACTCCTTCCAGCAGATCCTTGAGGCCACTGGGCTGTCAGGGGGATGCTGAGGGCAGGACAAGGGGCTGAGAGTGCCCAGCCTTGCTGGGGCTGTGCCAGGAGGCCCCAGGGCCTCAGGACAAGGTGTCTCCTGACAGCCCTTGGTGGCACAGACCCTGCTGTGCCCCAGGGCACCAAGACTTGGCTTCTCTTTGTCCCCTCCTGGCATCACTGCCTGCAGTTCTCTGCTCTGCCTGGGGACTGCGGACACTTTCTCTGTTGTATCCCTCAGTGGGACCCATTAAAACTTGCAGAAACTTTGGAGTTGGATTCTGACTTGGAGTTCTTGAGAGGTTTCTTCATCTCCCTGTCAGGGACTGATGTTCAGGGCCTCAGCATAGAGCCCCAAGAGGGTCATTAAAGTCCTTGTGCAGTGTCTGTGCTGATGAGCTGGGCTGGGCCAGGCAGAGAGGCAGCTCCTGGCAACCAAGAGGAACCTTAAAACCACATTTCTCTTGCTGAGCAGCTTTTCTCCCAGCCCAGCAGGGCTGGGGCACTGCCTGCAGCCACCCCAGGCACAGCACACAGGCACAGAGAGGTTCAGCTCAGCCTGGGCTGACAGCACTGAGCAGAGCTCACTCAGGGCTCACTGCAGGAGAAATCCTCACAGCATTGGGAACAGTCACTCTCTGGCTTGGGGAAGAAAAGCTGCAGTTCCTGCAGGGATCTCCTGAAGCTGCCACATCCCACAGATCTGGAGGACATTTGCCAAAAGAAGGTGAGCCTGGGATTGCTGTAAAGATCAGGAGCTTTCCTGAGAGTGTTTTCAATTTCCTGCTTGGAGCAGTGTGGGAGAGTTGGGGTGATGACAAAAAGATTTTTGTGTTTTATGCATTTTTCATATATTCATAGCTCTGTTAAATACTATTATGTAGTTATAAAACTATAATCTTTAATTTACTCCATTCAACTACTATTACATATACTTATATTTTACATATACTTATATACTCTAGTATATATACATATACATATATGTACATATGCTTATATACTATAGTATATATTGTATAGTATACGTATACTTATATATACTTATAATATACATATACATATTTAAGTATAATTCTAAATTAATTCTACCCTTTCTATTAAGTTTTAGAACAATAAGCTGATCTTCTAATTACATTCCTGAACTACTGTAGAGTCTTGTTATCAGGAAAACATTTTGGTTTTTCAACCAGAGTGTGAACAGTCATAAAAAAAAATTGGGGCTAAGAAGCCCTTGGACCAACTCCAATGGATTGACCCAGAGATGTAACAGGGGCAACTGAATCTCCTATTGGATGTCCCTGTTAAATATCCTAATTAATCAACCTCAATAAATTGTTGAAATCAGGGGCTGGGTGTGCCCCATCCCCACTGCGACACCTGGAAGCTTCCAGTAATGGTCTGGTTTTTATTTTACTGTTCTAATGCTGTTACAAGGGTTATTTTTTTTTTTTCTTTTTTGATTATAGGCCACAGGAGGATGAGAGAAGCAGAACAGGAATTGGAATCCCAGAATCACAGAACATTTTGAGTTGAAAGGGACACTCAGGATCATCAAAGGAATGTTGGAACATTTACAGAGACTCCAGCACTGTAACTTTGGGTGGTCAGTCTCTCTGCTGGGAGGCTCCTCAAGAGCCTTCAGCCCCTCCTCAGCCCTGGACAGCAGCAGCAGCAGCATCACCTTAGCAGGGCCCAGCAGGGCTCTCCTGAGCTGCCCTTGCCCAGCTGCAGACAGAGCCTGCCCCAGCCAGGGCCCTGCAGACAGGCAGGTTTCTGTAGGGCCGGGCCCAGGGCACAGAGGCTGGGATGGGCTCTGTCAGCGCTGGCAGGGACAAGGCTCCTCTCAGCAGGGAAATGTCCAGGCCCAGGGAGATGCTGAGGGAAGGAGAGGGGGCTGAAGAGAGCAGTGCTGGGGGCAGGAGGGCACTGTGGGTGTGTGGGAGGTGCCGTGCACAGCTGGGCACGGGAACACTGTCCTGAGTGCCCGGCTGTCTCTGCCCTGCCCTCCCAGGCACAGCCCCACCACATCTTCTCTTGGTTCTGCACTGCCCTGAGATTGTCCCTGTCATCTGGTGCTCTCAGGGAGGCTCTGGCATTTGCAGCAGCTGAGTCAGGCACTGCCCTTGGCATTGCTGCCAGGCAGCTGTGGCCATGGCCATGGGGTGTCCAAGCTTCCCTGGGACCTGTGGGGCTGTGGGCAGAGCAGTCCATGGGAAAGGGGAATGGGCTGAGCCCCCTCCCTGAGATCCCATCATGGGCACACCCAGGGATTTCCTTGCTGTGTCCTTGCAAGCTCTGAGCTGCCCTCCTGGCTGCAAATCTGTGCCAGAAGCCCTCGCAGTTCCCTGAATGTGCCCCGGGGAAGTGCAGAGATGCCAGAGCTGAGGAAATGCTGCTGGGTTTGCCAAGGGAGCCGTGAGTGTCCTTGGCAGAAGAGGGTGCTGAGAGCTTGCCCAGAGCCCTTTGGAGAGGGGGAGACATTCAGGGATCCCTCTGCTCTGGGCAGGGTCTGGTTTATCCCAGGGTGACCCAGGAGTGTGACTGTGCTCTGACTGCAGCCAAAGCTGCAAACCCAGGGCAGTTGGGAACAAGCCCATCCAGCCCCTCACCTTGCCCAAGGCACAGGGAATCCTTTGCCTCTCACATCTCTCAGTGGCAAATTCTGAGTGCAGCAGAAATGCTGGGGATTTCTGACCTCAGAGAACCAGGAGCGATGTGTGGGCAGGAAAAGAGAGGCTAAAATTCCTTCCTGCTCTCCCTGTCCTTTAGAAGTGCTAGTGCAGAATATCATAATAACCCTGTCTACATTAGGAGTGATAACCCTGACAAATCCTGAATATCCAGCCTTGTCCCTTTGTCACAAGGCCACAAACCCAGGGCAGCAGGGCAGGGATGGCTCCTGGAGAGCCCACCCCCACAGGCCTGGCTGCTCCTGGCACACTCAGACAGCACAACTGGAGCTCAGGCAGGGACCTGGTTGAAGCTTTTCCCAGAGCAGGGACAAAGGTGGGTGAGTCAGAGCAGGACAGTCTACAGGGAATGGCCCAGGTTTGGCTCAAAGCAGCCTCTGCTGACTTGTCCCTGTCCTTTTTCCATGAACAGGTCCTCATGTGCAGCCAGAGGAAATGTCCAACAGCAGCTCCATCAGGCACTTCCTCCTGCTGGCATTGGCAGACAGGCGGCAGCTGCAGCTCCTGCACTTCTGCCTCTTCCTGGGCATCTCCCTGGCTGCCCTCCTGGGCAACGGCCTCATCATCAGCGCCGTAGCCTGCGGCCACCACCTGCACAGCCCCATGTTCTTCTTCCTGCTCAACCTGGCCCTCACCGACCTGGGCTGCATCTGCACCACAGTCCCCAAAGCCATGCACAATTCCCTCTGGGACACCAGGTACATCTCCTACACAGGATGTGCTACTCAAGTGTTTTTCTTTTCCTTTTTCATCACATCAGAATTTGCGTTTCTCACTGTCATGTGCTACGACCGCTACGTGTCCATCTGCAAACCCCTGCACTACGAGACCCTCCTGGGCAGCAGAGCTTGTGCCCACATGGCAGCAGCTGCCTGGGCCAGTGCCTTTCTCAATGCTCTCATGCACACAGCCAATACATTTTCCCTGCCCTTGTGCCATGGCAATACCTTGGGCCAGTTCTTCTGTGAAATCCCACAGGTCCTCAAGCTCTCCTGCTCACCCTCCAAACTCAGGGAACATAGCCTCATTGTGTTAAGTGCTTTTCTGTATTTTGGCTGTTTTGTGTTCATTGTTTTCTCCTATGTGCAGATCTTCAGGGTTGTGCTGAGGATCCCCTCTGAACAGGGACGGCACAAAGCCTTTTCCACCTGCCTCCCTCACCTGGCTGTGCTCTCCCTGTTTATCAGCACTGGCTTTGTTACCTACATGAAGCCCCCCTCCATGTCCTCCCCATCCCTGGATCTGTCCCTGTCAGTTCTGTACTCGGTGGTGCCTCCAGCCCTGAACCCCCTCATCTACAGCCTGAGGAACCAGGAGCTCAAGGCTGCAGTGCGGACACTGATCACTGGACGGTTTCAGAAACATTAAACTGATGGCCACTTTGTGCGAATCACTTACAATAAAAGCCATTTTTGATACTTCCTGTTGATTTTGTTCTGATGTTGTTGTTTGTTTGGTGTTGGTTATTTTGTTTGTTTGTTTGTTTGTTTTCAACATTGTCAAGAAAGAAAGGCCACTGTTTGTGCCAATTCCCATTTTGATTCTTTCCACATTTCTGTGGCCTCAGACTGTGTCAAGGAAGAGCAGCACTCTCACTGGCTCTAAATGAACTAAAGGATCGCCCAGGAAAGCTTTCACTTGAGATCCCCCTTTTATTCCCTTCCCTGGAGCTACAGCAGCAATGTCTGTGTGCAGAGCTGGGGGCAGGGCAGGGCTGGCACAGCACCTCTGCTCCTGCTGGCCACACCATTCCTGATCCAGGCCAGGAGCCATTGGCTTTCTTGGCCACCTGGGCACACTGCTGCCTCATGTCCAGCCTGTTGTCCATCAGTGCCCCAGGTCCCTTTCTGCCTGGCCACTGTCCAGCCACTCTGTCCCCAGCCTGTAGCACTGCAGGGGTTGTTGAGGCCAAAGTGCAGGAGCCGGCCCCTGGTCTTGTTCAAGCTGACATAGTTGGATTTGGGCCCTGGATCCAGCCTGTCCAGGGCCCTGTGCAGAGCCCTCCTGCCCTCCAGCAGATCCACACTCCCACCTGCAGGAGAGATGGCCAAGGGCTGGGCAGGGCTGGCAGGGCCACAGGCACCCAGGCCTTTGTCCCCTGGGCTCTGCCAGCGCCTCTGCAGGCCCCACAGAAGGAACTTTCCTTGCAGGAAAGCCTGCACTTGGCTTCTGCCTGGCCCCTCCCTGAGCAGGCTGGCAGGCCTTGCAGCTTTAGGACATTTGTCCTTGCTGCCCCTGCCATCCCCCTGCCCCACCAACAGCCCCCAGCCAGCCGCGAGGGACAGGCCCTGCTGTGCCAGGCCTGGGCTCAGGCCTTGGCCTTTCTGCTCCCTCCAGCCAGCCCAGGCCTTGCTCAGCATTGCAGTCCCTGCTCACAGCCTTGGGCTCCCTGCAATCCTGGCCTCAAGGAGCTGCTCTCACCAGTGCTTGGGCAGCCTTTGGCACTCCCTGCCCTCACTGGGGCCCAGGGATGCTCCAAGGGACTTGGGGTTTTTCTTCTGACTCCTTCAGCAGCTTCTTCAATCTTCTCTCAGGAGAAGATTCAATGCCTGAGGGTCCTGGACTCAGCCCCAAATCCAGCATGGGGCTGATGAAAACAGAAAATCTACAGGAGCTCCTTTTCTTCCTTCAATTGTCTTTGAGTCTCCAGGGCTTGTGCAGCTGACTGAAGTCAGTCTGGTGTTGTGTTAGGGAGGAAGATTTGAAAGCGTATCTCCTGATTTTTGGTTTCTAAAACACATGAGTATTTTTTAAATTTTCAGTTCATTGAAGAAGGATTCACCAAGTGATCTTGATGCTGAAGGTTTCTTTAGAAGGTCTGGGCACGGAGAAGAATGTGCCCCTTGCAGGCTGACCCTGTTGGGACAAGCTGCTCCTCACCCCAACCTCACCATGTCTGACATTGCCCACCTGGCACTGACATCCCTGTGCCCTGCAGCACAACCTTGTCCCCTGAGCTCTGCAGCTGCCTGTCCCAGCCCATTGCACCATGTCCCACCTGCTCTCCTCAGGCCTCTGCCTGCACACAGGCCCAGGAGAAGTTTTCCTCTTGGTGAGGAAAGAATGGAAAAGCCTGAGCAGGTTTCCTAAACAGGAAAGCCCACTCAGGAACCACATGCTCAGGACAGGCTGCCTGGAATGATGTCACCTTTCTACAAGGGACAGTGCCACCAGAAATGAGCTCTGGAAGCAGAATTCTCTGAGTCTCTCAGCTGAATTCTCTGTCCCTGCCCTGGATCTCTGTTGCAGATGGAAGCTGTTGGTGCCATCCTCAGCTTGAACCCTTCTTTGGAACGCAGATAGAGGTTCCCAGGTGTGTAAAGTAAGCGTTGCTCAATGTTGATGCAAAGCTTTTGTGTTCCTCCTGGAACCAAGGAGACTCTTGAGACACTGCAAGGCCTTGTTTCACCAAGGGTCTATTGTGATATAGCTGGGGGCTCATGGAATCAAGGAGACAATTGTGAGAGTAGGGAACCTCCTAGAAACAAGTCTCTGTTGTGGCAGTCATGGAATCAAAGAGACATTGGTGACACAGCCAGGCCGTGTGGAACCAATGGTCCATTGTTACCCTGCAGATTCAAGAAGAACATGGTGACACCACAGAACCTCATGGAACCAAGGGTCCTTTGTGGCACAGCAGGGCCTCCTTGGAACCCAGGGGACCATTGTGACAAGGCAGGGCCTAATGGAACCATGGAGACCAGTGTGACACTAAGGGAACTCATGGAACCACGGTGACCATTGGGATGCTATGGAACCTCACAGAACCAAGGGTCCATTGTGACCTTGTGGTGCCTCCTGGAATCAAACATTGTGAAACTTGGAGGCCTAATGGAACAAGGGTTTCTATTGTGACACTGTGGAACCTCATGAAATTAAGGTGACCATGTTACACTACAAAGGCTCCTGGAACCAAGGGGCCATTGTGACACTGCAGAACCAAGGAAACTGTTGCTGGCAGTATGAAAATTCATGGAATGAAAAGTCCAGTGGGACATGACGGAACCCCATGGACCCAAGGGTCCATTGTGACTGTGTAGGGCCTCATGGAACAGAGAGTCCATTGTGACACAGCAGGGCCTCGTGGAACCAAGGGTGCATTGAGGCACAGCAGGGCCTTGCTGGAACCAAAGAAACCCCTGCTAAAAGCAGGGTAACTCATAGAACCAAGGAGTCCATTGGTACAACATAAAACCTATGGAACCAAGGGGCCATTGGGACAAAGCAGGGCCTCATGGAACTAAGGGGACATTCTGACCCATTGGGACTGCATGGAAGGAATTGTCCAGGATGACAATGCGGATCTAAGGAGACCATGGAGACACTGTGGAATGTCATGGATCCAAGGGACCATTGTGACACCAAAGAACTTCATGGAACCCTGGGTCCATTGTGACATAGCTAGGCCTCCTTGGAACAAAGGAACCATTGTTGACAGTACAGAAACTCATGGAACCAAGGGGCTGTGGTGACACAGCAGGGACACATGGAACCAAGAAGACCAGTGACATTTAGGAACCTCATGGAACCAAGGGTTCATTAGGACACTGCAGAAACAAGGAGACCATTGTTGACACTATGGAAGCTCATGGAACTGAGCAGCCATTGTTACACTCCAAAGTTTCATTGACCCAAATAGACCATTGTCCAACTACAGAACGTCATGGAACTAAGGCTTCACTGTGACATAGCAGGGTTCCAAGAAACCAACTGTCCATTGTGACAATGCAGATCCAAGGAGACCATGGTGACACTATGGAAGCTCATGGAACCAAGCAGCCATTGTGACATAGCAAGGCTTCATGGAGCCAGGGAGACCGTTGTGACATAATGGAATCTCATGGAACCAAGGGTCCATTGTTACAGTCCACAACCAAGGAGACCATCTTGACACTACAGAACCTCATGGAATCAAAGGCCAGTTGTTAATCAGCTGGGTTTCGTGGAACCAAGAAGCCATTGTGACACAGCAGGGCCACATGGAACCAATGGTCCATAGTGATGCTGTGGATCCAAGGAGGCCATGGCGATTCTACGGAACTTCATGGAACCAAGGGTCCATTGTGACACAGTTGGGCCCCAAGGAACCAATTGTCCATTTTGACAGTGCGGATCCAAGGAGCTCATGGTGACACTAGAGAACCTCATGGATCCAAGGAGCCATTGTGACACTATGGGGCCTCCTTGGAACAAAGGCAATTTTTGATAGTATGGAAGATGGTCATGGAAACTATGGGACATTGTGGCACTGCAGAGCCTCATGGAACCAAGGAGATCACTGCCACACAGAGGAATTTTATGGAACCAAGCAGCCATTTGCACACGACAGAACCAAGGAGACCATTGTTGGCAGTATAAAACCTCATGGAACTGAGGGGCCATTGTTATACAGCAAGGTCTGGTGGAACCAAGGGGCCAGTGTGACACCATGGGGCCCCATGGAATCAAATATTCCTTGTGACACAGTGGGGCTGCTTGTCACCAATTGTCCATTGTGATACTGCAGATGCAAGACACCGTGGTGACACTATGGTAGGTCATGGAACCAAGGGGCTGTTGTGGCACACCAAGGCCTTGTGGAACCAAGGAGAACATTGTGGCAGTGCAGAACCAAGGAGGCCATTTTGACAGGATGGACCCTAATTGAATCAAGGGTTTAGAAGAATCCAAAGGGTTAAGAGTTCAGCGAAAGGAATAGAAGCAAGAACCAATGGATATTACTGAAGAGCTTAAAGCAGAGGCAATGTAGGATAGTTGATCATTGCCAGATGGAGCTAGTTTGAGAAGACAATTTATCATTTGCCTGACTTTGCTGTGTTTGTAGAAGTTCTGAGGGGAGGATGGACTATGGTAAAGATGAAGAAACTGTAGCTGCAGCGGGGCCCTAAAACCAGTCAGAAGCAGGCAGGAGAGCTTGAACTATGCCCAAGGGGTCAGAGAGCCTGCCAACAAGACCAAGGTGAAAAGTTTACCTTGAGGAAGATGTTCCTGACTTCATCGTAATGCACCACTCACCCATTTCAAAACCCCCCAACCCAGTTTGAGTGAAGGACTGCGCAAGCGTGAAAGGACTTTGAGCTCATTTTATGATGAAGAGGTGAGAAGGCAGGGTTAAGTAATAAGTATGTATAGGTGTGTTGAATGATTACATGAATATGTAAGATTTTGCAGATAAAGAGAGAACCAGAGTTGTGTGATTTTTGCACACGTCTTTGGGAGGTTACTCCCCATGTTGCCTGGCACTGAATTAAACATACCACTTTCTAACTTTAATGAGTTGGAGAGCCTTTGTCTGTGCTTTATTTACTTGTTAATGGAACCAAGGGTCCATTGTTCTACAGCAGGGCCTCATGGAACCAAGGGGCCATTGTGACACTCTGGAAGATAATGGAGTCAAAGACACTATTGATACTGAAATCCACTGGAGAGAAATTTTGCAAACACTTTTGAGTATTTGAGAGCAGGTATTCTATATTACAGTGTGCTGGTCACTTGGGCAATCATTCCTCCATTTGAGTGCACTGAGCATCAAGTGAACAAAGTTTTGATCACAGACACTGATTATGCATTCAGTAGCTATCCCCACTTCCTCTGAATTTACTTGACATAGTGGCACCCCTTCTCAAAAGTTCTTATCTGGTTCTTTGGGGTCTGTCTTCAACATCAGTGTCCTTTCTAGGTGGCTGTTCCTTGACCCCCACTTTCGTGTGTGGGCAATATTATTGTTTTGCAAACCTTCTGTTTTTTCAGTCTTGTAGGGCTGAGCTGACACTTTTCTTGCATTTTGAATGATTTCTGTTTGCCGGAGTAACTTCCTTGATCCATTTCTCCAGGGCTGTGCTGTTGTGTTCTACTTTCCTTGATAAGAGTAAATGTTGTTCTGTTCTCCTGTCCTTGTCACAGCACTCACCCCACCTGAGGCGTGTCTGCAACCCCCCAACCTATGGGCTTGGGGTGGGCAAGTGTTCCTGAGGGAACAGGGATGGGACAGCTGGGCTGGACTGACCCAAGGGATGTTCCATTGCATGTCACACCATGATCAGCAATGAACTGCAGGAAGCAGGGAGGGCAAAGAGGGTAGGAGACTAATTTCTTTTTAAAACACATTTCTTTCAAAATATCACCAACACATAAAGAATCCTCTCCTGCCATAAGGTAGTTAAACAATTTCCACTGAAAAGAGATTTCCTGTGGATTTGTTTTTCTTCTATTTGTGGCCTTTGCTTTTTGTTGTTGGTTTGTTTGTGGAGTTTTTGTGTTGTGGGTAGGTCTTTCTTTGGGGTGTTTTTGCTGGGTTTGAGTTTTTCCCTTTTGAACTGCCTTTTTTCTGATGCATGAGTTTTTTCTACCTTTTCCGGTGGCTTGCTTGGACCCTGATGACAAGAGAAATTGACTCAACTCAGTCATCTTGCCCACAGGAAAGAAAAGCACAATTATGCCCAACTATCTTTTGCAGTCACCATCAACTGGATGAGTTTGGTCACAGACTCCTTACAATTTGGCAGTATCCACAAAGGAATTGAAAGTGCATTTGATGCCATTACAGAGATAATAGAAATGTTCCCCAGTGGTGGTCAAGGGCTGGTCACTGAGGGATGTCACCAGGCAGTGGCTGCCAAGAGGACTCTGTACCATGGATTTGACATTTGACACTCACTGTTCAGCCAAATTCCCACCCAGCCCATGTTCCATTTCTTCAGCCCAGCTCTCTCCAGTCTGGCTCTGAGGAGACCACAGCAGACCGTGTCACAGGCCTGGCTGAAGTCTGGGCACACAACATCCCCTTCTTTTCCCTCCCACCTGGGTTCTGCAATCCCTGCCTTGTCCTGCCAGTGCCTGGAATGGCTGCAGGAGGATTTGCCACATCCCCTTCCCTGCTGAGCCTGACCACGCTGGGACTCTCCCAGATCCCCTCCCTGCCCTGGTTGCAGACTGGCTCCATGTCTGCCTTTCCCAGGTTCCCAGGACACTCTGGGATGGCTCTGCCCTTTCCAAGGGGTTTGAGAGAGCTCTCCCAGTGACACTGCCCAGCCTTCTCAACAGCCCTGACAACAAAGGCCTTTTCCACATCCCTCAGTTCCAGGTCAGTGCCCAGAACACAGCACAGCCCTGTCCAGGTCCTGGGGGTGGTTCAGAAGGGAGGCAGCTGTGATTTCTCCCCACACACCCCCATCACAATGGTCTCTCTGGGCAGTCCTTGGCTGTGCTGAGCAGTTTCCCTGGAGCCTCCCTGCCCTGGATGTTTCTCTCTGCAGTCCCAAGCACAGCCCAGTAAAGAATTTAGGTGGTTTCCCAGAGGATTTCACTCTCAGAGTGAAGTGGCCTCAAGGCCCTGTTTGTGCCTCTGGAATTGTGCCAGCCCCGAGTGCTGCTGATGGTGTTTGTGCTCACTCTGCTTCATCTCCCCACACACACACACAGGATGCACTGCTGAAATCTCCTCAGGACAGAGCAAACAGGCACTGCTGGCCTGGTCCCTTGGTGTTCCTCCATGCAGGGACAAACAACCTCCTGCAGGTGTGGGGAGAGGCCTGCGCTGGCCATGGTGGTTGCAGGGGCTGGTGTGGGACAATTGCCCTGGGGCACCTTGCCAGGCTGTCCCCAGAAGAGAGACACAGCCCAGGCCCTGCTCTGCTGCTCCCTCAGGTCCATGCCAGGAGCTCTGGCTGTGCCAGGACACTGCTGGGTGCCCCCCTGCACACTGCCCCTCTGCCCCTGGGCACTGGGCTTTGCTTTGCCAGGGCATTCCTGGAGCCCATTGCTGAGAGCAGCTGTGCAGGGAGAGCAAAGCCTTCCTGGGCTGCCCTCAGGAGATGCTGCCCTTTGCTGCTGGAGCTGCTGTGCTGGAGCCCAGCTGTGTCCCAGCAGTGCCCATGGCCTGGCCCTGCCTGTGCTCACAGCACGCACACGCAGCAGGACAGTGACCAAGCTGCCACAGCCCTGCGGCCTGACAGCCACAGAAGGGCTGGGAAGGAGAGGCTGCACTTGGGAAGAGCAGCTGTGGGATGAGCCAGGGCCATTGTCCCTGGCTGTGCTGCTGGGCTGGGAGTCTCTGCCCTCCACCTCTGCTCACAGGCACTGGCCCTGCAGAGACAGAGAGGGGCTGAGGGAACGTCTTGGGCACCCAGGGCAGAGCAGGACACTTTATTTGACAGAAATGCAGAGTGATCAGGGCTCCTGACTGTCTGTGCTTAACACAGGCATGATAGATACTGATGTAGTAATACTGTGATTAATGGTATCCCTTTATGGAGAGAAGTGTGGTAGGGTGACTTTTGCTGCTCGTATCCCCAATCGTCTGCTCTGTTTGTGCTGTATATTCAGTTCTGTACCTTTAAAACTTGTTCTGGGAGTGAAGGGGGAGAAAGCAGCAGCGCGCAGTTTGTTTTGAGAAACAGCCTGACTCCCCCACGTCTCTCTCTCCGGCGTTCGTCTGAGCCACGGACAGCGGTGGGACAGAGATCTCCTGTGCTTTTAGTTAGTTTAGCTAGCTAGGGCAGAGAAGACTCCCTGGACCTTTTTTTTTTCCTTCCTTTTTTTCCTTGGGACTGTTTAAATCTGCTCTGGACTGACAAACCCAGAGGAGCAGCGAGGGCTGGCACCTGCGGCCTGCCAGGCCTGGAGCTGCGGAGGGAGTGGAGCTGGTGAGAGACTGAGTGAGCTGAGCTGCACCCATGGCAAGGACTGTCTCTGTTTGCCATCTCTCTGCAGAGCGGCCAGAGGTTTTATTGTTTCATATTATTAATTCTTTGCATTTGTGGTCATTTTGTTTGTTAAATAAATAGTTTTTTCCACTTTTCTCTGAAGAAGTTCTTTTCCTGGACCAGCTGGGGGGAGGGGCCGTTTGGGCTTGCTTTTCAAAGGAACCCCTTCGGAGGTTCTCTCTCAATTTTGCCCTAAACCAGGACAGCAGCCCAGCTTTGGTGGTGCTGAACGAGCAATCTGACAGAGCTGCTGCTGTGGGAGAGCTGATTGCATTCTCCTCTTGGTTTTCTCCCTGAGCCTGGCCAGGGCTCAAGGAGGAACCAAGGCCAGACGTGGCCTTGTTTAGTTTCTTAATACTGAAAGGTAAAGACGTGTTTCACCAGTGAATGAATGCATGGATCCTATTGATAGGAATACTTGGTTAAGGAGCAGATCCATCAAACATTTGGTTGGAAGGCTCATCCAGAGGGCAAATTTAGCTCAGGACCTGTTGTTCAGGCCTCAGTCAGGGCCTGTTGTTCAGGCCTCAGTCCTTCCGAATTTTGTGGTGCAAATCAATGCCCTGGAAAGCTGGAAACAAACCAGTGCCTCTTGAGCACATTTCAGACTGGGAGCAGGATTAGCCCTGCCAGGCTCGGCTAGGGCCAGGAGCAGAAGGCCAGCACCCTGCACTGGCCCAGGGCAGCCGTCCAGACCAAGAAGGGCCCTGGTGCCCAGGGCCGGAGGTGCCCGAAGCTGCCTCCCCGCTGTGCAGCTCTGCAGAGCCCGTGGAGCGCAGGGTCCTGCCTTGGAGCACCAGGAGTGCCCCAGATTTAATTAGTTAGTTAATTTAATTAGATGGTCTTTTGTCTGTGATATTTTGATTTCATTTGAATCACTTTGGCCTGCTTGTTCTTTCTGACCCTCCTGGGGAGGCGCTGAGATTTTCCCTGCCCTGACTGAAGGGCAGGTGCTGCCAAGGGAAACGTCCCAATCCTGACTCAGTGTCCCCTTGGCTTCCCAGATGTCCCAGCTGCTGTCCCTGTCCAGGAGAGCTGCTCTGCACGGGAGGAAGAGACCCAGGGAGAGCCTGGGAACTTGGGCAGCTGCAGTCCCTGCTGGTGGAGTTGTGGTTAGAGATGGCTGCAGTTGGACTGAGGGAGTTAGAAGTTGATGGTTATTTACCTGTGTAGACTGGTAGTTGTACAGATGAAGATGTATGTATATTGTTATATTGATGCATGTATATTGACGTTTTTACATCTGTATTTGTATTGACATTCTTGTTCAGTTTTATAGCTGTATAGTTGTGTTGATGGGGTTGTGAGAATTCTTATACTGGTACATTGATATGTGTATATTTATAGATAGGTTTGTGATGTGTGTGTTTCTATATGTCTTGCTTTATGTCCTAGGAAATACGAATTCTGTAGTTACATCTGTATATTGTGTGGTTATGCATTTACAAATATTTAAATAGGTCTTGAGTTGTATGGTTAGAATTCTATTTCTTTAGTGCTGGCTCTGGGTTTCTTTAGAGAGGGATACTGATATTTTTGTATTTGTATATGAGCTGTACAGTTGGAGTAACATGTAATGAATTAAATTGTCAAACTTCATATTTGAGTGTAGTGAGTGGTTGTAGAAAGTTGCAATAAATTAATTATTTAATACAAGGTTTGGTTTTTAAGGTCATAACTTTCCAAAAGCTAGGAAAGCTGCTCAGCATCGGTAGCCCAATTGTGAATGGTTTTCTTGACTCCACTCGAAACTGGAGTGTTAACTGTGGACTCTGTCCTTGGTTCAAATCACCTGCCATGACCTGAAGACAAAAGCACCAGCAGCAGCAAAAGCTCCATCAGTCACTTTTCTCAAAAAATCATCTCAAATCTGTGAGAGGAAAAGAAAACAAGAAAAGAATTTGTGGATTAACGATAAAACTCTGATGAACAGTCAAAAAGCCAAGGGCCGCAGCTTCTCTGGGACACTCCTGGTGCTCCAAGGCAGCCGGGCTGCCCTGGCTGCCCAGGACCCTGCGCTCCACGGGCTCTGCAGAGCTGCACAGCGGGAAGGGAGCTTTGGGCACCTCGGACCCTGGGAACGTGCCGAGCCGGGCCGAGCCGAGCCGAGCCGAGCCGGGCCGAGCCGAGCCGAGCCGAGCCGAGCCGAGCCGGGCCGAGCCGAGCCGGGCCGGGCCGGGCCGAGCCGAGCCGAGCCGAGCCGAGCCGGGCCGAGCCGAGCCGAGCCGAGCGGGGCCGGGCCGAGCCGAGCCGAGCCGAGCCGGGCGGAGCGGGGCCAAGCAGAGCCGGGCCGAGCCGAGCCGGGCCGAGCCGAGCGGGGCCGAGCCGAGCCGAGCCGAGCCGAGCCGAACCCGGCCAGCCCCGGGAGCCGCCGCGCCCGCGCTGTGCCCGCAGCCCCGGCTCGAGCGCAGCGCCCCCCTCAGGCCGCGCGCCGCCGGCGCAGGCGCGGCCGTTGCGCTCTGGCCGTTGTCGCGACAGTCGGCGATCGACGCCATGGCCGAGCTAACGCTGCCCGCCGGGCTCAACGCCGACACCTTCCCCGCCAAGCTGTGGCGCCTGGCGAACGACCCCCGCGTCCGCTCCGTGCGCTGGGACAGCCGGGCCCGGGGGCTGCTGATCGAGCGCTCCCTCTTGGAGCGGGAGCTGCTCCGCCCGGGCGGCGCCCGCGGGCCGGCCCCGCACGCCTTCAGGGCCACGCAGTTCCGCAGCTTCGTGCGCCAGCTCAACCGCTACGGCTTCCACAAGGTGCCGGGCCGGGCTGGCGCGGCTGCGCCGGGCGGTGCCGGGGCCTGGCTCCACTACAGGAACCCCTGGTTTCGCCGGCACCGCCCCGAGCTCCTGCTCCGCATCAGGCGGCGGAGCCCGGTGCCCAGGCAGCGGCCGGCGGCGGGGCGGGAGGGGCGCAGGCGCCCGCCCTGCGGCTGCCAGCAGCTCCCCAGGGCGCGGCCGCTGCCGGACGGGCGGGACGGGCGCGATCGCTCCGAGCCGCTGCCCGGGGAGCGGCCGCCGCTGCCGCCCGGGCGCCCGCCCAGCGGCTTCCTTGCGCTGCAGAGGGAGCGGCCGCTGCCGGACGGGCGGGAGCTGCGCTGGCCCCGGCCCGGCCGCTTCCAGCAGCCGCCCAGGGAGCGGCCCCCGCTCGCCCGGCGCCCGCCCTGCGGCTTCCACCTGCTGCACCGGGACCGGCCGGGGCCGGCCCGGCGGGAGGGGCCGAGCCGCTTCCAGCAGCTCTACGGGGAGCGGCCGCTGCCCGCCGAGCGGGAGGTGCTCCGAGTGCCGCCCTGCCACTTCCTCGGCTTCCACGGGGAGCGGCTGTGGCCGCTCGGATGGGAGGGCCCCCCCAGTCGCTTCCAGGAGCTCTACGGGGCGCCGCCGCCTCTGCTCCACCGGGAGGTGCTCAGGATCCAGCCCTGCATCTTCCAGCAGCTCCACTGGGAGCAGCACCCCCCAGCCTCCAACCCACCAGGTAGGAAGAGATTTGGAGCCTTGCTTTTCCAAAAGGTCGTGAAAAGTGACCGTTTTAAGTATTTTTCCACAGTGCTCTGTCGTTCTGAGACAGAAATTGTCAAGCCGACTAGGCAGGGGCACCAAGAAAGTCCAAAGATTCTCTGCCTGCTTTTCCTGTGTGCTTCCTGTGACATTTGATCCAAGGCAGCAGTAGAGCTCTGTAGCCCAAAGCCACATTCTGGAGCTGACTCACGTGTTTTGGACTCTTGCAGCCGCACTGGGCACTTCACCCCCTCATGCTCCAGCTGGCAGTGCTGGCTGTGCAGCTTCCAGCTCACGGCAGGATGCACCTGCAGGAGAGGAATCACTGCCGCTGGATCTTGGCCGTGCAGTTGAGAAAATGATCCGGGAGATCAGGAGCTCCCTGCCTGAAAGGTCTCCCTGTGCTCAGGTAGCCCCATTGGATGGGAATGAGAGAGGGTGGGCTGAGAGCTTTTGAATGTTGTTACATGGCTGAGAAGAAGAGGTTTCCTGAATTTCATTCTTTTCATTTTTAATTAGTTATCTAATTATTCTTGGTCAAGCAAGATTTGCAAAAGAAGAGGGAATGAAAAAGTCTTCCCCCACAGTGAGGATGAGAGGTGTGAGCCTGTGTTGGCCACACTGGCTTGTTCCTTTTCCTTGGGAAGAATGCCTGGTGCAGGGGCATTTGTGGTGCTCTTTGTAGGCTGTGCCAGGCTTTGTTTGGTGGGAAAGATGAGGAGAGTGTTTGGAGAGTGGGCGCTGAAGGCAAAGTGTCCCGTGCAGGGAGGGGCAGGCGAGAGGCGTCTCTGTTCCAGCAGCAGATGTGGGCTCTGCCTCTTCTGGGCTGGAAGGCCAAGGCACAGCAGGGGCTGGGCTGCTGCTGCTGCTGCTGCTGCTGTGTGAGCCCTGCCGGGCGTGTGGGCGCTCCCAGAGCCGTGTGTGGGGATGGGCTGGAGCTGCAGCTTCCTTGTCCTTTTGTTGGACAGAGTCAGCCTTTGGATGAGGAATCTGGTTTCTCTGAACTCTCGCCTCTTCCCAGCCTTGCCTGGAGAGTGAGTGCTGGCACAGGCCTTTTTGCAGATTATTATCCGTGTTGGCCAAAGAACGTCTCTCGTTCTCTTGATGTGCAGAGCCACTGCCTCCAGTACATTTGTGACTGAGGAAGGGCAGACTAAAGGTGGGGAGTGGGATTCTCTGAATTTAGCAAGGTCTTATTCTCAATTCTTTTGTCTTTTGTAAACTCACACATGGCAGTTTCCAAAAGTGTTTTATTCCATAATAAAAGGAAACCTTGTAGGCTCTGAACCATCTTTAGAATCTTTAGGATTCTGATGGACGGGCTCTTGCAGAAGAGATGAATATTCTGCAGCTGGTCATAGTGAGAATATCTTTCTGTCCCAAGGTAATTTGCAGGTGCTTAATCTGGGGAATTTACTTCCTCAGTGGAATAGAAACAACACTTGGTTGTCTGTCTTTTCATGTCTTTTGGGTTGGTTTTCTTTTCTACCCTCCAAATGTACAGAGTTTTGGCACTGGAAAATTGGATCCTGGGAATACCCTAGGTCCATCAGTGTTTGCCTGGGTCATCCATCTGGGGCAGCAGCAGAGGGCTCCAAAAAGCAGCACCTTGTGATGGATTGTCTGAGCAGCTGGGTGGGGGTGGTGAGACTGCCAGGCAGAAATGTGTTCTTTGCCTGTGGGTTTGCAGCACACAGCCCTGGGCAGGGCTGGGAGCGAGCTCTGCCCTGGCTGACAGCCACACTGGCACCAAGGAGAGCCCCTGGCTTTCTGCTGGCTGGTTGCTTACAGCTGGTGGGATAAGGCAGGGTCAGAGCGTGAGGGCACGTCCCCTCCCTTGGTGTCTTCTGCTTTTCTGCTTTCATGTTTTGCCTCCAAGGTCATTTTGTAGGAGCTTCAGTTTCACCTTGGCCACCCAAATCCTCAGTTTAAAACACTTCATGTCATGTGAACCCTTGTGTTACATGGCCCTGGGGTGTGGAGAAGAACAGTTACTGGATCCCTGATGTGATTGCAAGAAAATACTGAGTGATCTTTGGGTTTTTTCTTTCTGTTTTTCTTTCCAGGGCAATATTAATGTTGTCCCTGAGCCTTCAGGAGAGGACGCTCTGAACAGGGCTGCAGCAGAGGAAGCTTCATCTGGCACCCAGAGCTGCAGGAAGAGTTCCCCAGAGCCCGAGGAGCCTGGTAAGGAGAGAGCCCACAGTGGTTTAGAGAGGTGTGAGAGGGCTGCTCTGAGCCTGCCTGTGACAGGAAGGGAGATCACAAGAGTTGGGTTCTTGTCTGCAGGGCTGCTGCTTCCTGGTGCCTTTAGTTCCAATCCTGCACTGGCACAGCCTCCCCCAGCCCTGCCCTCCACGCTTCTGCAGGGGCTCTGACACTGAGTCCTCTGCTGTGGCAAGAGAGCAGGGACTAAACCTGACCCTGTGGGAGCTGTGTCAGCAACCTACGTGTCCCAATTGGGTTGGGAACTGGGCTCACAGCAGCCTTCAGCTTCAGCCATCTCAGCGAGGACTGAGGTGTCTCTGTCAGCACAGAGAAAGAACAGGGCTGGGCTTCTCTGGGGGAGCTGGGAGTGTCTGTGTTTCAGGCTCTCGTGGGTGCCCTTTGCACTGCGAGTGCTGAGACTTCCTGGAGGTACTTCAGTGCTTTACACAGTTTTGGGAACTTGGAAGGATCCCTGTTCTCTAAAGAGCAGGCTTCAAATTCCCAAGTGAGAGTCTGCCTTTCAGGCGTCTTCTACAGTGACAGAAGGACAATTGCTGCCCAAGGGAAGCGTACCCAAGGGCCAATATTGACTCAGTGCTCTCTTTTCTTCCCAGCTCCCGTGTGATCCACATCTCCTGGAGGGATGTCCTGTGTGGGAGGAAGAGACAGAGGGAGAGCCTGGGACTACCAGGCAGGTACAATCCCTCTGTCTCTAGTGATAAGTTTAGAATTATATTTATCTATCTATATAAGTTTTTTTTGTAGATTTACAGTATATATATATATATATATATATATAGTTATGTTTACATGCCTATATAGTTATAGACCTGTAGAGCTAAGATTATATAGATTTTTTAAAAAAAATTTTATAGTTATAATCATGTATGCATATTTATATTTATAGATATATGTAGTTATATTTATTTATCTGGATAGTTACATTCATATATATATATAGTTATTTCTTTAAATGTGCATAATTATATACTTACAGCTCCAGGGGTGTTTAGATAGACAGCTTAGTATCTGTGTAGGAATAGAGCAGTTTTTGACCTCTTTGCCTCTCTCCCTTTGTGCTTTTCCCCCTGTGCCCCCTCTGTCCCTGTCCCTGTGCTGGGTCCGAGCTGGCGGCCGGGCCGGGCGGAGCAGCAGTTCCAGCCCCGGGTGTCCCTGGAGCGCTGGGAGCTGCCGGTGGCCCCAGGCCCTGTCCCCTGAGGAGCTGCTGAAGGAGGGTGAGACAGAGGGGGCTGGGGGGGCTGAGCAGGCGGTGACGCTGCAGGGACGGTGACCTTGAGCTGCTGGGGGCACTGAGGGCTGTGGGGGAGCAGAGGGCCAGGGTGGCACGGAGGTGACAGGGCAGTGGCACAGGCTGAGGGGGTGGTGGGTCTAAGGGGCCGGGATGGGTCAGAAGGGATGGAGTGGGCTGAGAGGACTGTGGGGGCTGAGGAAACTGAAGGGGGCCGGGGCTTTGCCCAGGGGACGGTGGGGCTGAGGGGATGGAGGGGCCAGCAGGGAGCACAGAGGGCTCCGGGCCTGCAGCTCTGCCAGGCCTTGGAAGCAATTCCAGAGCCTCCACTTGTGCCACAGCTGCCCTGCAGACCTTGAGCACAGGCGGGGACTGACAGGAGGCAGCAGGGAGAAGCTGAAGGGTGCCAGCTCCAGCAGGGAACAGGGAGCTGCTGCTGCTGCCAGCCCAGAGCCCGGGTGAGGCCACAGGGCCGGTGAGGCAGGCTGGGGGTGAGGGTGGCGTGGGCTTTGGCCGGAGGCTTTGGCCAAATTTTTTCTTTCTGACCCTCCTGGGGAGGCGCTGAGATTTTCCCTGCCCTGACTGAAGGACAGGTGCTGCCAGGGGAAACGTCCCGATCCTGACTCAGTGTCCCCTTTGCTTCCCAGATGTCCCAGCTGCTGTCCCTGTCCAGGAGAGCTGCTCTGCACCGGAGGAGTGAAAGGCTTTGAAGATGGGGCGGCTGGAATCCCTCTGTTTAGAGTTCTGTTTAAAGATAGATGGACTTGAACATAGAGAGGGATAATTTTATGAATATTTCTATATACAGATTGCTATTTGTATAGGAACATTTCTATGTGTATGTTGTTGTATTTACGGATGTATGCTATGTATATATGTGTGTATATCTGCATACATATATATAATTACATGTATATGTATATATATCTATGTATATATTAGCATATTGTTCTATCTGTGTTTAGTTCTGTTTCCTATGTATACAGTTGTGTAGGTATTTCTACTGATGTAGTTGTAGTTATATGGCTTTTTAAATAGGTATATTGGTATTTGTATAAGAAAATATGCCTATTTTTATATTTACGTATGTGTATTTATTTTCGTATATTGAGGCGGTTATATATGTATATCTTTCTATTTAAACATGTATGGAGATGTATAGTTGTGTAATTGTATCAATTGAGTTTGTGGTAGAAAGCTCTTTAGATAGAGATACTGATATTTTTGTATTCCTAGATAGGCTTTAAGTTTGCAGTAATATGTAATAAATTATGTTGTTAAACACCTAATTGATCTTTGCATATAGTCAGTTGTAGAGGTTGGCAATAAATTAACTTTTTGTTAACTGAAGCTTGTATTTGTATATTTTTACATAGCATTGTTGTAAAACTCTAATAAATTCCTTTTTTTATGTTAAATTGAAATCAGCATAGTTCTATATTGTCAGGGTGGTTGTAGCAATTTGTAATAAATGACATTTTTCATGTGAAATCAATTCTTGTGCATTTGTCCATCAGCGGTGCAGCTGTAGCAATCTGCAAGAAATCAACTGTGATGGGGGTTTTGTGATTTGTGCTATCCAGAGCAATGAGCAGATGTAAATCCTGGAGGACTTTGTCCATGGAATTTTCCATCCCTGCCCAGCACATGCCCCACTATGATGGTTTCATCACTTGCCATTTTTATATGACTAGAAGAACATAAAAAGAAAACCAGGCTTACTATAAAATTACGCGGATATTTTATTTGCACACACGAAAAGAATGAAAATAAGAAAAAACAAAACCAAACAAAAATATGAAACTTTCAAAACATCCTTCCCTCCCTCCACAAGTGTTCACTTTCCCACACACAACATAAAAAGACAAAACTTGTCATTTCAGTCAGTTTTACCATTTAAAGATAATCTTTCATCAGTTCTTTAGGAAAGGAGCCTCTCTGGGTTCCATAGAGACATCATCACAAGAGGAACAGTCCTCTGGTGGCTCCCATGCCACACATCTGCAAGGACCTGAAAGGAACCTCTGCAAACTGTGGAATCCTGTCCATTAGCAGCTTTCCCAACACTGCACATGGGCCATATCCACTTATTTAGGGGTACTGTTTAAGGATGCCTCCTCAAGTATAACACAAAGATTCTCATCTTCTATTTCCCAAAATCATCTTCATCTCAAGAACTAAAAATCTCCTTTTCTTTAGAAGCAAAGAGCTTCATATCACTTTTAACTAGAATCTTACATTCCCCCCAAAACAGCATTCATGTGTTACAGGAAAAAGAGTTCATTCTCCAAAGTTTACCAGAAATGTCCAGCCAAATTAGGCCACTCCTCCTCCTTTGCCCCAAAGAGTCTTTTCACTCTGTCTTCACTGGCTTCAGTTTCATGCTGTGTCTCTTTATGGTTGCATCACTTTGTCTGTCCTCACTCCGGGCAGGGCCGGTGCTCTGGGAGTTCCATCTGCTGGCAGGAAAGAGTTCAATGTGCCCAGGCCTGCGGTGGTTATGTGGTCCCTGCTGGGCAGGAGCCGCAAAGATCTCAAAGCCGTGCCGGTGGAGGAGGCCCAGAAACAGCAGCCAGAATCTCAGTAGTGACCCAGACTGATGGATGCCTTTCCCCTGCCACCCTCGGTCACATCTGGGGTGCTCAGCTCGGGGCTGCTCCCAGGGGCCCGGGAAAGGGAGGGAGGGAACATCTCCTCCCAGCCCTGGCCGGGGAGCAAGCAGCTGCCGGGGCTTTTCCTCCCCTCTCCCCCGCTGGCAGCCGGGGGGAAAAGGGGTTCAGCCGCCCGGGCCGCTCCCCGTGAGGGCTGCGGCTCCCGGAGGCCCGGCCGGGCCCGGCTGCCGCACGATGTTACCTGGTGGCTCAGGGAGAAAAGAGGGAGGCTCCAACACAGTCTCAGCTTCAGATGGGCGTTACCAAAAGTCACATTCTGTTTTCTCAGCGGTAAAACCACGTGCCAATAGCCAAGAACTGGCTCCTGATAGGTCTGTCCTTTCTAAAGAAATTCAAAGGTCCTAACTAAAACCAAACTGTGTTAACCCATGACCAATGGAAACTCCAGAGGTCAAGGCAGCACAGATGGGGCAAAGGGTGAACAAGAATCTTTGGCTTTCTGAGGCCAAAGGCGTTCTTTGGGGGAAAGATGTTCTCTTGGCCCCAACTCTTCCTTGTGGCTGTTGCTGAAGTACCCTCAAGGGAGGCATCAATACTGCCTGGAAACAGGACCCAAACCATCCTTTAGGAAGCTGTTTATGGGCAGTCTCCACACACCCAGCAGCTCCCATTCCCAGTACCAAAGGTCTGATTTCCTATTTCCCACTGTGGGCTGCTGATGGATCCAGGGATCCTCCCTGTGCTGCTGTTGTGTCCCCGGTGCCTTTGGGCCACAGGAGTTTCACAGTGGTTCTGTTCCTTCTGGTGGTGCTGTTTCCATGGTGCTGTGACCAAAATCCATCCTCACTTCCCAAACCCACAAGTTCTTTTCCTTTTTCCATATGCAAGTTTTGGATGCATTTTAACACATCCAGCAGTTCAGCCTCTTTTAACCCACTGCCCCACTGCTCGCACGGTGCTCTGACCTCAGCCCACTCCAGAGGCAGGAAGCTCTAGGGAAGGCCTTCCTATCTAGGAATTCCAGATGGGACTGATTCCTTACATTTACATTTAAAAAGTGACATTCTGGTGTGATCTGGCCAGACTATGCCAGGGTTGTTTTACCAGTGGGCAGGGTCAGCACCCAAGACACAGACACCACCTGAAGGAATGAGGGTAATTTCCTGTAATTCAAAGCAGCAAAGCAGCACAAAAGGAGCAGCTCAGCAATGCACCCAATCATCACTACCAAAGTGAGTAAGAAAGATCCTTCACCAGTGACCCTCAGACTTTCCCATCACCCACATCCACACCTCAGCTGGGGGAAGCTGTCACAGCCAAGGACTGCAGAGCCACTCCTGGACACTGGGAATTCCTGCAGGTGCCTCCAGCCACAGGTGAGGCTCCAGCCTCGCTGGGAGAGGGCTTTGATAGTGCTGAATAAACAAACTGACAGCACTTCTAGAGTGGGAACATCTGGATTCATCCTCCTCTTGGGTCCCTCCCAAAGCCTGGCCAGGGCCCAAGGAGGAACCAAGGGAGGTGACTTTGACCATACAGCCCCAAACAAGGCCAGATGTCAGATTTCATGGCCTTGTCCAAATTCTAAACATAGAATGGTCAATTCATGTTTCACTAATGAGTGGCTACATTTATCACAGTGCTAATGACAATGCATATTTCACTAATGAGCAGGTACAAAGATAACCTTGGGTTGGAAGGTTCACCCAGAGATCACCTTTGGCTCAGGGCCTGTTGTTCAGGCCTCACTCAGGCCTCTTGTCCAGGCCTGGGATGAGCAGGGACATCTTTCACCAGATCAGGTTGTTCAGAGCCCTGTCCCAGCTGGACTGGAATGTTTCCAGGGATGGGGCATTGACCACCTGCAGCCCCCCACATTCCCCTGGCCATGGAACCTGGCTGCAGCAATGGCTCCTTGGGGTGCTTTCCAAGGAAACCTGAACTGATGGGGGTTGCTGTGGCACCCAAACCCAGCAGTGGGGTCAGGGCAGTGTCCATGGCCACAGCCCCTTGCAATGGCCCAGGGCAGGTTGGGATGATGATCCACCCTCACTCCTGGCCCAGGGCAGGGCTGCAGTGGCCTTGGTGGCAGCTTGGGCTGGCACACACCTGAGGAGGGTGTCTGTTTTCAATGGGGAAACTCAGGAGTTTTACATTGCTAAAAAAAAATAGGAAACCCCTGTTTGCCTGGGTGTGGGCAGCTCTCCAAGCAAAGCAGGTCCCAGGGGAGTGAGGAGAGACAGGATGGGGTTGGAGAATGTGGAGCAAGGTTGTCCACACTGGGTCA